>CM016723.1:24618279-25818279 GCA_005771605.1 Scutellaria baicalensis | reverse complement strand
AAACGTCAGATGATGGATGGGACGCGATGCTTCTTGAAGAAGCTTCATAGTTGGCAACAATGCGAACTGTGTTAATTCGTGAGCACAGTTCGCACTCAGAAAGGGGGGAGTACTGATGTGGTCGAACTGACCACATTCAAACTACCCCGAAAACCCGACCCGGAATTGAAAGCCAACCAGCGCGAACAGAACGAAGAAGTAATAGAGATCGTATGGGCGAACAGTTATGTTCGACACGATGAGCGAACTGATCAAACTCGCAGGCAAGAATGTCGAACTGAGAGGCGAAATGTCGAGCTAAGTCCAGGCGAACTAATTCAAATTTGAAATAACTCCCACGATCGCGAGAATCTCGCCACTTTCCAAGTTTTTAGGAGAAATCCCAACTACCACATCACTTTCCCAAGAAATCACGTCTCTTTCAGGGAGTATATATATATATCGTTTTATCTTTCTATTTCACACACAATCACGATTTTTACACGTTAAAGCATTATTAAAATCGAGAGCAATATCTTTGTGAGATTACTGACTTGAGCGTCGGAGTCCCTTCACCGGGAAAACCCCCGGTGTTCTTTGTTTTGCAGGTCTTTTTGATCGGAGAATTCCATTCGACGCCGGAGAATTCCTATTTGGCATCGGAGAATTTCGAACGACGCTGGAAAAGTAAAGGATTGAAGTTAGGACGAATCAATTTTCAATATTTATAATGAGGTTTGTTCATGCATTTCTATTTTTGAATTATATACAGAAGGATTTGAAGAAATTAAAAAAGTATAATATAAATGGTATATTTGGATTGACCAAATAATAATTATTTATGGGCATTATTATGTAGGAGGTTAACTTTAAAATAATATTAATATTTGTTGGAATCTTCGTTAGTATCCAAAAAAATAAAAAATTCTTTATATGATTTTGTTAGTCTCCAAATTAATTAAACATTACTATTTATATTGTATAAAATTAACAGTGTGTGTCATTTAAGTTTATATTTGGTCTGTACGATATATTATATACCACTATGTAATATAACATTAAAGTAACTTTTACGATTTATTCTCAATTTTTCTCCAAATATTAGTTGTGATACCAAACTTAAGTATATAATATATCATAACATTATGCAAGTTTTCTGTAAATATATATGCATACGTACATGCATGTTAAAGATTTTAAGAATTATAAAAATTACAACTACAAAAAATCTTAGGATAACCTTCTAAAATATTTATGTACATGTATTGTATCAAATAATAGTGTGTACGTGCCATTTAAGACTTATCCATATAAACTCTTAAATCTCTGTATAAACTTTTTTTTAATATGTTTTAACACATATATTGTGAAACAGAGCATGCATTTAATTAAGTATATCTAATATAAAATTTTAAATCTTAGTATAAATTAACTTTTGTAATATGTTTTCACATATTGTATCAAACAGTGAGTGCCATTTGTGTACTTTCTTCATACTAACTTTTTAAAATCTGTTATTAAAGTTTACATAAAATCTCAAACTACATAATAAACGTAGAGTTATTGTTGTATATTCATTACAATAATAATGATGTAAAGAAAATTATAAAAACATATAATTATACAGTAAAGAAATAATGTTTAAAAGAAATTATACTAAACTAAACAATTGAAATTTTCAAATATCCATTTATTGTTCAAAATTTATACAGATTGTTGAAATCTATAATTAATTATCTCAGATGAAATCTTCAAATCCACCTTCAAGTAACACTATTCTTCATTCATTCTTTACTGAAGCATACCCAATATGTTGAAAAATCTGCATAAATTCAAATAGCATGGAAAATATATGCACTTGATATTGGAATTACATTATTATGCATAAAACAATATCATAGTCCAGTGTTATTCAAATTCATTTCAACAATGAATTCAGAAAAATATTTAAAAGTAAACATGATTCAAAAATTATAAATTAGCATAGTATTACACAAAACAACTTGGTCTTCTTAACCTCATTAACAGAGTTTATAATCGAGAGGATCATAGGGAATCATTTGATCGATCTGAGGAAGGAAAAAAAATAAAAATTAAATCTCAAATTGTGTGACATGTATTCGGATATAAATGAAAATCTCAAGAATTATATGATTCTATATCACATAAAACATGGTAATTCATGATTAAAAATGTCACCACAACTTCAATAAGTTAGGAAATCATAAGCACTCACTAAACAAAACTAGAACACCCAAAACATTTTCAACAAAATCTATATCATTTTTCAGCTTATGAGGAATACCTGAAATATATTACAGAATACTTGAGATGTTTTTGAATATGATCAAGAAGTATGTGAACCAAAGTTGAGCTATATCCCTTATATTTATAATTGATGATTTTGATAATTAAACATAAAATTAATGCAACTTATATGGCATAAATCTTGTCGTTTGTTAGTGTGATTGGAGAAATTTGTGGCCCTTGATTATGCACATATCCCAGGATTACATAGAAATTAGACTATATGTTTTATGCTTTATTTTTGCTCTTTCCTTTTCGAGAATGAAAGAGCAAATTAGATGATTATTGGTTAAATTTTGAATCTGTCACCATCATTCACGCCATCCTATTAAAAGTTATTCTCCTGTGCACCAGTTGCACGGATTTGAGATCCGTGCAATTGGGTCGTGCGCAGGTTGGGCTGGTCTGCCCAGCCTTCGCCTCTTTACTTTTTTCGCGTGTTTTGATCATTACCTTCACGTTATGTTAGTGTTACCTTCGTGTTATGTTAGAGTTACCTTCGCGTTATATTAATGCGACCCCATCTCCAAATTTCATACCCTTAGTTTAAAACCACTGAACTAAAATAACACGAAGGTAACACTAATATAACAAGAAGGTAACACTAACATAACATGAAGGTAAAAAACAATGTTAACCATACCTTCCCTCACATTATTTTAGGGTTATCTTCATGTTATGTTGGTGAGTTTGAGCGCACCCACCAGACACTAATACAACAATTCATGACCTAGAAATGCCATGTATTATTTTAAGATTTACAAAATATTTTATAAATAAATATCAATTAATATTATAATTGTTACCCCATGTAATGCATATTTTGTATTATAATTATATAATGACTTATATATTTTTAGAGGTAATTTGTAAATATAATAAGAAATTAATAAGAAGGGACCATTATTTTTAGTAATTAGCATATATATATATATGATATTTGATTATGATATTATATGATGTAAATCATTTATATATACACATATATATACATACATACATTATTTAAATGATATAACATATGAATTGAAATTAATAATTAAAAGTTGACTCACCATATTGACAATCATATCACTTCCATAGATATATTTATTATCAAATATAATTTATTATTTATCATTTATTTTAATAAAAAAACATTTCTAGTTTTGACAAGGTATTTTTTACGGGAAAATATGCACAACACTTTCTTTGGCAATGTTTGTGTTTTTATATATATAAAGATTAAATCATGTAATTATAATTAACTACTACATATAATTGAGTCCGTGCACATTTCTTGATTTATATTAATTAAATAAGAGTTCCTTTATATTAAATATGATTAAGATCTACTACTCAACAAAATTTCCTTATAACATCCACCTTAAGATTGACACCTTTCTTATTATAATCTTGGTAAATTATAACATCCATCTTTATAATCTAATTATTTAGAATCTTGGGTAATTATAATATCCACCATTCTTATTATAACCACTACTCAGCAAAATTTCCTTATATATAAATATATTAAATATGATTTATATTTATTAAATAAAATAAAAAAAATATTTCCTGATTTGGCAGTGTAGTTTTGACGGGAAAATCTTGATATTACTTTTTTTAGAAACTATTATGTTTTTATATATACTAGTGTTTCACCCGTGCGATGCACGGACATAAATCTATTTACATGGTGAAATTATAATATACGTAAAGATATAATTCATGATTTATTTAAAATACGTGAATTGAAAGTTAAAATATACAAATTTTGATAAGTCAATTATATATTTTGTTTGATTGCATGATAATTGTTTGACAATTTTCATTTTAATTTTTTAGTTATTTTTCTACATTCGAAAAATGTAAAAATTGAATAAAGAAATTAAAGAAAACCTATAATGCATGTAAAATTACACTTTTCTTGTTTTATCTCAACACATTTACTAACAATAACATTGGGTACAGAAAATCTATCATTTAATAAAGACTAAAATTTATCAATAGTCATCTCATAAAATTGCATATGTTTGACATATCTTGATATTACTTTTTTTAGAAACTATTATGTTTATATATATAGATATATGTAGATAATTGAGATATATTAATTAAGTAGAGAATTGAATTCAAGAATTGTAAAGGAAGGAAAAATATCAAGGATGAATAGATGGGTAGAGACGTGAACGAGTTTTGTTCCAATTGGAAAATGAAACGTGGATATTGGGAAACATCAAAACCATAACAATCACTACAAAGGAGGCACGACACGAGTCGATTCGATGGGCCTCTCTTTATTTTATCCACAATTTTGGGACCCACATTCCAATCCAATTTTCAATAAAACTACGTTCAGTCACAAGTCACAGCCCACTATAACTCAATCTCTTAATAAAATATTCATTTCTCTCTAATTCACATATACAATTTACTACCCAACCCAATTCCAATTTTTGCATACTTTATCAACAACCCAATCCAACCTAACTTTTTAATAAAATATTAATTTTTCTTTCATCTATATAATACTCTCTCCGTCCCATGAAAATTAGCCTACTTTGACCGGCACAAATATTAAGAAAAAGCTGTTGACTTTGATTGGATGTGTTATTTTAATATTTTTGAGTGACAATTTTGTAATTTAAACCAACTTTTTAAGTGCAAAAGTTGTAAAATGAAAGAAATTGAGGGGTAAGAGAGTAAAATTTTCTTTATCATTTTGAGGCTGGCAGATTTAAGTGGAACAAACAAAAATGGCAAGTAGGCTAATTTTCATGGGACGGAGGCAGTACACTACAATAATTAATATGAAAGTATATACTATTTTGAGAATTTTTTAATTATATTCAAAAATATAATAATTGTATTTTAATTCCGCAATTATAGTAAGAAAATTTGTTTCGATAATACTTGTCATTTTTGTTTGTCTCATTCTAATTTGCCAACCCATAAATGGCAAAAGAAAAATTTTCTCCTTACCCCTACATTTCTATCATTTTACAAAATTGTCACCCCAATTCCCCTTTTAAATTCTAATTAAAGTGCAAAAAACATAAAGTTAACACATTCAATCAAAGTCAACTGCATTTTCTTAAGTTCCATGTCCGATCAAAGTAGGCAAATTAGACCCGGGACGGAGGGAGTAGTATATATACATATAATACAAGAATAGAAGAATATTTCTCTTTTTGAATGTTAAAAATCTGAATACTTTTTAGAAAGACAAAAACTTTTATGCACCGGGAATATGTGATCCGTGCAATCGGGTCGACCCGTTCACGCGCCTGCACGCGCTCCCACGCGCTAAACACTTGTGCTGAAGCTCATCCAAAATTCGCTCCAATAGACCAACCTTCGTGTATAGTTAAACCAACCTTTGTGTATAGTTAGACCAACCATGTGTAGGTAGGTCTAACTATATACAGATGTAGGTCTAACTATATACAAAGGTATGTCTAACATATATAAAGGTATGTTTAACTATATGCAAAAGTATGTCTAACATATATAAAGGTATGTTTAACTATATGCAAAAGTACAAATGTATGTCTAAGTATACATAAAGGTATGTCTAACACAACGTAAAAGTATGTCTAACATAACGTAGTGGTATGTGCCAAAATTCAAAAATCAAGTCAAAAAAAGATAAGACATGAAATCTGGGCAGAACTGGTATGTTTAACATAGCTTAAAGGTATCTCTAACATAACGTAAAAGTATGTTTAACATAACCTATAGGTATGTGATTTTTTTCAAAAATCATGTGCGAAAAAAAAAAAGTGCGATCCCCCGACCCGAATCCGACCCAAGTACATAGATCTAAAATCTAAAATCTATGCACCTGATTCACAAGATACCTACTCTTTTAGAAATACGTTCCTAAGATGCAAGTGTTTTGTATTGAAATTTGTAAACTAAATCTTACACACGTAATTATCAACATTAAATTTGTATGAAACAACTATGGATAAATAAATAATAGAAAAAAATTGAAATAAAGAAGACTCTGTAGAGTTTGATCATAATAGTTTATTGAACTTCGAGAAACTACGTGGTGGCGTTAAATTTACCGTCTTCTCTAGTCATCAACCGCCACCTTCTCTCTCTCTCTCCATTTCTCTCTCCTGTATATATTCAGTTAGCATCACTGCAATTCTCTCGCCTTTGATTTTCAAGTTCAACCGAAAGAACAGGAGAATTTGTCAAGATATCCCATAGATTTTGTACTTATTTGATAACAACCATCGAAAATGGCGACTCCAAAACTTCAGAAATTTCCCAGCATGAGAGAAAGGGTTGAAGGCACTCTCTCTGCTCACCGAAATGAACTCGTCTCTCTCCTTTCCCGGTATCCTCTCTCTCTCTCTCTCCTCTCTCTCTCTCTCTCTCTCTCTCTCTCTCTCTCTGCTTAATTTCCACTTTGTTTGAAGATATGTGGCGCAGGGGAAGAGTATACTCCAGCCCCATCACCTGATTGATGAGCTGGAAAATATTATCGGCGATGATTCTGCTAAAAAAACACTCAGCGATGGCCCTTTCAGTGAAGTTCTGCGATCTGCTCAAGTAATTCCCCTGTTAATTTGTTTGAATTTACCCAAATCTGTTAGTAGTGTAAATTTTGTTAGTTTGTTTAGGTCTATATTTCAACATAGTATCGTCAAATTGGGGGTTTTTTAAAGAACTAAACTTGTGTTTGTTCTCCATTTGTAGAATTATTGACATATGTTTTGATAGAATTCTTAAGTATTAGTTTAAGTAACTGATAATCTATGATCTGCTTGTTCCGATACCTAGGTTAATATGCTTTGAGATGAATTTGAATTCTATCTTTTTTCTCTTAGATATCTTTCGGTTCTACTCCGATGCTTGATTTATTTTTGGTGGCAGGAAGCAATAGTAGTACCGCCTTTTGTCGCTATAGCTATCCGACCAAGGCCGGGTGTTTGGGAGTTTGTTCGAGTTAATGTTTATGAACTTAGTGTGGAGGAGTTGACAGTTTCTGAATATTTGCATTTCAAAGAAGGGCTCGTGGATGGACAGTAAGTGGCATCTCTGCTGCTATAGGCACAGCATTTTTTAAATTATGAATTTGCAATTTTTTTGACATTTTGTTGTTTTAATTTTCTCTTTGTAATGTGGCCCAGGAATGATGACCCCTATCTTCTCGAGTTGGATTTTGAGCCATTTAATGCAACATTCCCTCGCCCATCGCGATCATCATATATTGGCAACGGGGTTCAATTTCTGAATCGTCATCTGTCTTCAATCATGTTCCGCAACAAAGAATCTTTGGAGCCATTACTTGATTTCCTTAGAGTACACAGATATAAAGGGCATGTAAGTGCTCACCTAAAGTAGACACTACAGATAAACACCTGTATTACCTCTTTATTTCAACTTGTAACTGACTTGTGATTTATGATGCTTGAAAGTGAAGGAATATTTGATTTTATCCATGGGGATCGTATTTTGATCATTTGATGTACTTATTTGTACCTAGTTTTCCAGTGC
This sequence comes from Scutellaria baicalensis, assembly GCA_005771605.1. Classification (NCBI taxonomy): domain Eukaryota; kingdom Viridiplantae; phylum Streptophyta; class Magnoliopsida; order Lamiales; family Lamiaceae; genus Scutellaria; species Scutellaria baicalensis. The sequence goes on along the minus strand of CM016723.1, from coordinate 25,810,497 downwards.
TATGATTTTTACTCAAGTCAAATAAAGGTTTTTGGTCCTTCCCTGCATAGGTTTTGATGTTGAATGATCGAATACAACGTATCTCCAGCCTTGAGTCTGCACTGGCCAAGGCTGAGGATTATCTATCTAAAGTACCACCAGAGACGCCTTATTCTGAATTTGAATATGAGTGAGTTATGTATATATACATCATTCTTGCAAGATAATATTCTTACCTTCGAGAATAATATTTATTATCTTCTTGTTTTATTTATGGTTGTGGACATATTCAGGTTGCAAGGGATGGGTTTTGAGAGAGGTTGGGGAGATACTGCCACACGTGTTTTGGAGATGATGCACCTCCTCTCTGACATCCTTCAGGCTCCTGATGCTTCTGCATTGGAAACATTTCTTGGTAGAATACCTATGGTATTTAATGTTGTCATTTTGTCAGTGCACGGATATTTTGGCCAAGCAAATGTCCTGGGTTTGCCCGACACTGGCGGTCAGGTAATCATCTTCATACATTCTATATTAGGTTTCAGACAACTGGCATCTTTCAGTTTGCACCGACACTGACTGCATCTCTTTGTGGCTTTCTTCGTACTATCAGTTAACCAGCACAAGGTGTGGCTGTTGTAATAAACTCTTTTAACATTATATTGTAATGATCAAATAAGTGAGATATGACTTGGCCTAGTACTAGCCGGAAAGAATGTGCATAGATTTTATTTTAAGTCAATGAGGTGTAGACCTGGTTATTCAGGATGATTGAATAGAACTGGTAGAAGATTGGATTTGTATTTACCATATTTTATTTTATCAACTTCATTGGGAGTTACCTCCCTATAGTGGCAAAGTAAGATGTTCTTCATAGACGCTATATCCTTTTCTTTGTCCTCCCCCCCCTGCAGATTGTGTATATACTGGATCAAGTACGTGCTTTGGAGACTGAGATGATCCTAAGGATAAAGAAGCAAGGGCTGAATATAACTCCTCGAATTCTGATTGTAAGCTCGAGTAACTGCTCTGTTCTTTTTTTTTTTTTTTTTGAATTGCTGATTGTATGATGCTCAATTGCTAATCAAATATGTTGTCTTTTTCTTCCAGGTTACTCGATTAATACCTGATGCAAAAGGCACATCGTGCAACCAGCGACTTGAAAGGATAAGTGGATGTGAGTATTCACATATTCTACGTGTTCCTTTTAGAACCGAGCATGGGATTCTTCGCCAATGGATTTCAAGGTTTGATGTCTGGCCCTATCTGGAGAAGTTTGCAGAGGTATGTGAAAACTTCTGGTGAAGTCTCTGAAAATGTGGTCAGCGTGATTATTCCAGTAGAATACCATCACTGTACATTTCAGTCAATAATTTATATAACTTTTCATTCTAAAATTAATGCTTTTATGGTTGTTGTGGAATATATACGTGGCCCTCCATATGATTATTATATTTCTAAATATGGTTCATTGAATAGAACAATGGTGGTGCATAATGTGTTTTTGATGCAATATATAATGGTTGTCTTGGATCGACATTGTGCTGCACACACAACAACCCTAAGATACTCGAACGACATTTTTGTAGAAAATTATGGAGGAGCCAATGGATTAATGACCCAAATCCACAAACCATGTCTGAGATAATATATGTGGAATATTCTCATATCGAGAAATGTGCAAGCTTTAGTTATCTTTAGCAAAGATCTCCAGATGGAAAATTTTGTTGCAAATGGAGTTATGAAATGCATATGACCCCACTAAACATCTAGAAAACATCAGGCCAGATGACCTTGATTTGTTTTTGGAGCTTAAGATAGTATCGGTTACCAGCTAGTTTTGTGAAATTCGCAATGGTTACAATTCTTTTATGTAAACATGCGGAGCTTCATAACTGTTACAATGTTTTCTGATAGGATGCGGAGGGTGAAATTGCAGCTGAGATGCAGGGTATACCTGACCTAATAGTTGGCAACTATAGTGATGGAAACCTTGTAGCTTCCCTATTATCTCATAAGATGGGAGTCACTCAGGTGAAAACTGGTACACTTTTGGCATAGTTATTTATGATGGAAGCTGTTTGCAGTACGGTAACCATTTTCTCAATCCCTTTTCAGTGCACCATTGCACATGCTTTAGAGAAAACAAAATATCCCGAGTCCGACATATATTGGAAAAAGTACGAGGATAAATACCACTTCTCATGTCAGTTCACTGCTGATCTACTAGCCATGAATCATTCAGATTTTATAATCACCAGTACATACCAAGAAATTGCTGGGACGTAAGTGATGCATATTCTTTTATTGGTGTTCGTGCTTTATTACACGGTCCAGTTTAGCTTCATGATCCATCATCTATCTATAATGAAGATTGGATTTTCCTATAACCTAACAATTGATTTGATTGTAGGAAGAAGCAAATTTACTAGCTATTTATTGATGTAATTGATGAAACATGCTCCGTTGGGAACCTGATGCTATTTTTGCTACCTGGCTTTACTGGTTCAGCTTTCTGAAATTCAAATAAAATGTTCTTTATATTGTTATGTTTTGATGATTATTTTTTTCCATATTTTAATTCCCTCACAAATTTCCATTGATAATAGAGAATATCTTTTGAAAAAGGGATAGTAGGTGTTTGCAATTAGGCTTTAGTTGGGACTTTAGAGTGTATGTTTGCATGTATATGGGTGGATGGATGTTATAAGCCTAATAGAAGTTGTCATGTGCATCTGGCCTTAGCAACATCTATTAGTCTTTAGAATAAAGTTTGCTCTGAAATTTGTATTGATTACCCCAATCAGAGGTTCTCTTATATTTCTCAAATCATTTAGTAGTTTAACATCACAACTAAACTTATCATTATTCTGCTTCCAGGAGGAATACTGTTGGTCAATATGAGAGTCACACAGCTTTTACTCTGCCAGGTCTTTACCGTGTTGTACACGGTATTGATGTTTTTGATCCTAAGTTTAATATAGTTTCTCCTGGAGCAGATGAGTCCATTTACTTCCCATATACAGAGAAGGCAAAAAGACTCACTTCTCTCCATGAATCCCTTGAGAAGCTGTTATTTGATCCTGAGCAAAATGATGAGCACATGTAAGTGAAATTTATATGTGCTCTCTCTCTCTCTCTCTCTCTCTCTCTCTCTCTCTCTCTCTCTCTCACACACACACACACACACTTCACTGATCAAGAAGAATGTTACTTTTAAATAGTTTCTTAACTTCCATTCTACCTGACACAGTGGTAAACTGAAAGATCCGTCAAAGCCGATTATTTTCTCCATGGCGAGGCTTGACGGGGTTAAGAACATTACAGGACTGGTGGAAATGTATAGTAAAAACGAGAAGCTAAGGGAATTGGCCAATCTTGTTGTGGTGGCTGGTTATAATGATGTAAAAAAATCAAATGACCGGGAAGAAATAGCAGAAATCGAGAGGATGCACAATCTTATCAAGCAATACAATTTGGACGGTCAGCTGAGATGGATATCATCACAAACAAATCGAGCACGCAATGGTGAACTCTATCGCTACATTGCTGACAAAAGAGGGATTTTTGTTCAGGTAACATGTTTCACTAATTTTACGTCACACCAATGGTCATTACATTTAAGTTAGAATCAAAATAAATGCTTTGTAACTCGTGTTGTTTCTTCTTTAGCCTGCATTTTATGAAGCTTTTGGGCTCACGGTGGTGGAGGCCATGGGCTGTGGACTTCCAACATTTGCTACTTGCCATGGTGGTCCGTTGGAAATCATTGAAGACGGTGTATCTGGTTTCCATATAGATCCATACCACCCCGATAAGGCTGCTGCCCTCATGGCAGATTTCTTTCAAAAATGCAATGAAGATCCAAGTTATTGGGTGAATATATCTGAAGGATCAATTCGCAGAATTTCCGAAAGGTATGTTGCTTGTGCAACGGAATTTTTTGTTGTCTCTTCAATATTAGGTTTTTCCAGTCATCCTTGTAGATGTCGGAAATTTCCTTGCTAAATATATCTTCTTGAGCCACGCCCTAACAAAAAACAATGAAAGACTAAGCCTTTATTCCACCATAGGAATCAGAATATGGATCACATACATTTTATGTCTGTCACTTTCTTCGGTCACAGACACAAGATCACATTTATATATAAGTATAATATATCACATTTCTTTGGTCATGGACACAACATCACGTTTCTTTTTATTCTAGTCTATTTAGTGGACCATTATCTTGGAAACTTATGTTTCGTTGAAGGTATACATGGAAAATTTACTCCAAGAGGCTCATGACATTAGCCGGCGTGTATGGCTTTTGGAAACATGTTTCGAAACTTGAGAGGCTTGAAACTCGTCGGTATCTTGAGATGTTCTACATCCTAAAATTCCGCGACCTTGTGAGTTTCTTAAACTTTAACCTTAATGTTTATTCGCTTACCGGTCTCCATGATTTCATAAGTGATTACCTGATATAAAATTGCCATTTTTGTGCCTGTTTCAGGTGAAATCTGTTCCTTTGGCTGTTGATGGTCCAGCTTAGAAGGATATATATGTGATCCAAGTTAAAACTATGTTAGGATGTACATATATAAAATAAGCAAAGTATGACTTGCATTTTGAGAAGTGAGGTTATTACTTCAAAATCCTGGCCTACGTTAACAATATGTATTACAATAAGCATAAGCTTTACTGTTGTATTTTTCAATCTTTATAAGTCAAATCGAGTACTTTTAATTAATTTATATTCAAATGTAATTTAAGATAATCTACTACATAGAGGTTATAGGATAGAAGGCAAACATCTAAATTCCATTAATAAGTGGAAGATAATTCATAAATAGTTAAAAAAGGTTGATCTGATGTGGTGGATTAAGTGGCAGTTAAATTAGGATAAAACGGAACTCCGGTGGCCGGCAGCCACTGGTTCCCCTGAATAAAATTGGCCACCGTGAACTGAGCCGCCACCGTGGCGTTGGTTATGATATGGTAACCGGGCCAGGTGACCCGATTGGTGGTGTTGGATCCAGGGCCCCGATTCATGTACTCACCATAATACAGAGTATCCAGAGCAAAGGTCCCATTCCACTCCAACCACCCCTTGGGATTCACCACATTCTCCATGTTCGACAGCATGAAAACCGTCCTCGAGTACTGCTTCCATGGCCGCCCTAGATACGTCCTGAATTGGGACAGGACGGGGATGAGATCGGCGGCGGCGGCGATTTTGCAGTTGAGGATGGAGATCCCGGTGTTCTGATTGGGATCCTCGCGCCCTTGGGCGGTGAAGATATTCTGCTGGTTAGGGTTGGGGCGGCGCGCGTACAGATTGCTGCTCTGGAAGACGACGGCGGCGTTGCCGAAGATGAAATCCACGGTGCCGTAGACGTCGCAGTTGCGGTAGAACTGCCGGAGAGAGTGGACGTAGAGAGTGTCTTGGTACGCCACGAAGCTGCAGTTGAAGAACGCCGACAAATCGGCGCCGCTGCGGAGCGCTACCGCTTGATGCTTGCTGGGCCCCGCGTAGTTCTCGAACGTGATGCCTTTCGCTATGAATCCGTTTCCCACTGCAGCTGCATTTGTCATACCAATATTATTATGAGCAAATGTGCCAAAATACACAAATTTTTTTACCAAATTAACTTTTCTAACATTGCATATAAAAAAAGTACTTTTTTACACCAAAATATAAGAAAGTTACCTTTTCTACACTATTTTGACTCGGTCTTGGAAAAATCATTAAGTAATGATGGCTTCATGATATATTAAATTTTATTTATTCTTATTTAACAATTGTTTTTTACAACAACTCTAATTACAATTTTATTTGCTATTTTTATTTATACGTGTTTAACAATTGTTTAATCCAATAACTCTAATTAGTAATTTATATAATTTATAAATTATGGTACGAAAACCACTATAATATGTTATTCTAAGCACAATAATTTTTTCTTAATTTAATAGAATTACTGATTATTATTTTTGGTGTTTCGAGTAGTTCGATCACTAGTGTAAAAACCGAAAATATTCAAAGTGATCGAACCACTATGTAAATTTCATAGTGGTTCGATCAGTAGTGTAAAAAATCAATTTTTTCCCAAAGTGATCGAACCACTATGTAAATTTCATAGTGGTTCGATCACTATTGCAAAAAACCAAAATTTTCAAAGTGATCGAACCACTATGTAAAATGTTAAATTCATAGTGGTTCGATCACTAGTGTAAAAAACCAAAATTTTCCAAAGTGATCGAACCACTATGTAAAATTCATAGTGGTTCGATCACTAGTGTAAAAAACCACTTTTTTCCAAAGTGATCGAACCACTATTGAAAATTCATAGTGGTTCGATCACCAGTGTAAAAAAAAAAATTCCAAAGTGATCGAACCACTATGTGAAATTTTAAACTAATTTTGTTTTTTAGTAAGTAATAGTATTTTTCACTTTAATTTTGGGTTCAATTAGTTCCAACCAAATTAAATGAAAGGTGATCGAACCACTTTGTGGTGATCGAACCACTTTGCAAAAGAACCCACAAATTATTAAATGAAATTATTAAATGAAAACCACAAATTATTAAATTATTAAATGAAAGGTGATCGAACCACTTGGTGACTTTTTTGCAAAGTGGTTCAATCACCACAAATTATTATTGCTTAAGTGGTGATCGAACCAATGAGTAATTGTTTTGCTTGCTAAATTTGTTAAATTTAATTTAATAATTTTCATTTAATAACAAAGTGGTTCGATCACCTTTCATTTAATAATTTAATAATTTGTGGTTTTCATTTAATAATTTCATTTAATAATTTGTGGTTTTTTTTTGCAAAGTGGTTCAATCACCACAAAGTGATTCGATCATGGTACTAAATTAATGGTTCGATTAACCACCAAAATTAATATCCAAATTAATTAGTGTAAAAAACCAAATGTTTCCAAAGTGATCGAACCACTATGTCAAATTCATAGTGGTTCATAGTGGTTCGATCACTAGTGTAAAAAACCAAATTTTTCCAAAGTGATCGAACCACTATGTCAAATTCATAGTGGTTCGATCACTAGTGTAAAAAATCAATTTTTTCCAAAGTGATCGAACCACTATGTCAAATTCATAGTGGTTCGATCACTAGTGTAAAAAACCAATTTTTTCCAAAGTGATCGAACCACTATGAATTTTAAATTAAATCAAAGTGGTGATCGAACCACTCATAAAAGTGGTGATCGAACCACTCTAATGAGTGGTGATCGAACCACTTTGAAAGTAATAAAGTGCATGTTTGATTAATAAAGTGCACGAACCACTATTATTAGTAAAGTGCATGTTTGATCGAACCACTTTTATTAGTGGTTCGATCATGGTATAATTAATTAATACCTCCACTATTCAATTAATTAATAACACAAATTCAATTAATAACTCCACTATTATACAAATTCATTTCAAAGCAATAATTATTAAAGTGGTTCGATCATGGTAGTAAATTAATTGATCGATCATGGTAGTAAATTAAAGTGGTTTGATGAGTGGTTCGATCACCACTTTGATTTAATTTAAAATTCATAGTGGTTCGATCACTTTGGAAAAAATTGTTTTTTCACACTAGTGATCGAACCACTATGAATTTTACATAGTGGTTCGATCACTTTGGAAATTTTGGTTTTTTACACTAGTGATCGAACCACTATGAAATTTACATAGTGGTTCGATCACTTTGAAAATTTTGGTTTTTTACACTAGTGATCGAACCACTATGAAATTTACATAGTGGTTCGATCACTTTGAAAATTTTGGTTTTTTACACTAGTGATCGAACTACTCGAACCACCAAAAATAATAATCAGTAATTCTATTAAATTAAGAAAAAATTATTGGGCTTAGAATAACATATTATAGTGGTTTTCGTACTAATTAATCGAACCATAATTTATAAATTATATAAATTACTAATTAGAGTTATTGGATAAAACACTTGTTAAATACGTATAAATATAAATAAAAAGAGCAAATAAAATTGTGTAGAGTTTTTGTAAAAAACAATTATTAAATAAGAATAAATAAAATCTAATATATCATGAAGCCATCATTACTTAATGATTTATTCAAGACCGAGTCAAAATAGTGTAGAAAAGGTAACTTTCTTATATTTTGGTGTAAAAAAGTACTTTTCTTATATGCAATGTTAGAAAAGTGAATTGCTTAAAAAAATTTGTGTACTTTCGGCTGGCCTCTCATATTATTATTACTTTCTATTTCATTTGTTTCCACACTTTAATTAATGAAAGATTAATTAATTGCAATCAAATAGTGGTAGTTTTTTTTTTTTTTTCAATATTAGCTTTATTATTTTTCTTATCATGATTCAGAAATTTGATGAAATTGTTCTTTTGATAAAAATAGCTTTTTAAAAAACTATCAGTTCTCCATTAGTTATTACATGAAATATGGTTCTTCATATCATGTAGTCCTATAAAAAAAAAAAATGCCATACATCTAATAGAATACTAATATTTTTTACTTGTGCTAAAAATTGTACTCACTATACTTGCACATTTAAAAAATGTAAATGTGACAAAACTTCTACTTCCGTCCCAAAATAAATGACGTTTTAGCCTTGTGCTTGGACCATGCTATAAACATATGATTTGTTACTACAGATTTTAGATTCACCTTTAAATTAGTACAATCTTGGTGAACATATTGGATTCTTTGCTACATAATAATTTTCTATCTTAATTTCATTATTGGTTATGGTACGTGTAAGATAAACACCTCAAAAAAGTAGGTGATGAGTTTTCTTCTCCCTCTAGCTAGGCAGATAAATGCAACAATAGCATCATTAATCACTCTACCCTACAAAGTACAACTAGATTGGAAAGGATCCATGATGTTGGGTGGATGATATCTCTATTCATAACAAGATTATTGTCCTAAATAGTGGAATCGAAACACTAGACAAATTATTGTCCTAACTAGTCTCTCCATATCAATAACATTCCATATCAATAACATTCCTTTCGTATTCACTGTAGACATTCATCATTTCTTTCTTTTTTCCGCTTATATCCTATCTTAGTCAATTTTTCTATAATAGGACCGATAACAAAATCGACCCCACGATTAATTATTATCGTTCCAAGACACGATAAAACAAAAATTGAGTACATAATCTTTTTATATAAATAATACAAATATTATTTTACAACGACAATCTATACTCAGCATATTCAATTGTTTACATCATTCACCTTTTATTTACTTCTATTATCAAAAAGATGACAAAACATTAAGTATTTCAAAATCTACATTTTTACTCTTTATGAGATATATCTCCCATCCCATGGAAATCAAGTAATGCGAAAGAGGAGGGATATTTTTTCCAAAACAATTTTTTCTGGCTAAAACATGTTTCTAACGAACTGATTAAAATGAAATCTTTGATATTTTATTTGCCTATTTCTATGGATTATCACTTAATAAGATCGATATAAAAACCAATTAGACAAATCCTTTGAACTCAATCATAAATGCAGAAAAACGAGTTTTGAATAGCCAGCCCCATTTCATGTTCAAGGGTTTTTAATAGTTTCTTTATAAAAGTTCTATTTTCTATCATTGTTAATGTTGACAACTCGACTAAAAAATAAAGGTAATCGGTCCCAATTTTTGTGCACTATATACTAGAGGACAGAACTGTCGGTGCATGGTGTATTAGGTGGATAAATTAATATCATTCGAAAATAAATAGTACTATATGTGTTATTTAATGAATCAAATTAATATGAATGTCACATATACAATTTCCTAGGAAATTCTGTAAGGATAATTGATCATTAATTGCCAAAGTAATTAATGTGGTGGAGAAGCTATCACTCTTATTGGCCATTATTCTTCACACGCTTTTTGGGACCAATTTATTTAGATCACCGAAACCTATCCAAATCTTTTACTACGATTTACTTTATAATAAAATTTTATTTTGTCAATAGATATTTTAGGCATTAATTATATACCAGTAGAATTGTTTCATATAAAAAACTTTTATTTGTATACTTGTAAGTTTTGTCAGAAGAAAATGAGACTATTATAATTAATAACAGAAAATAAAAACGGAAAGTAAAATTAAAGAAAATTGTATAGACAGGATGAAAAAATGAGTACGTAAAAGGAATAAATGAATTATCAAGTATCGACTATCTATCTCGTGATCATTTTCTTTTGTTTATTTATACTCGTGATATGACATTACTCTATTTATATAGTAAAACTTCAAATATAACTAATAATGGTTATATACTTATATATATGGAAACATTGTCTGCTTCTCACCACCTAAAAAAACTGGACAACCTCCCACAATATTAATAACTTGAAAACCTAATTCTAAAGCAATACACATCAAAGATTTATTGAATTTGTATTCATATATATATATATATATATATTCCTATCTTTGTAATTATTTAAGTAGCTTCTTTAAATTAATTCAAAAATTGGATTTAATATCCACTAAATTAGATTTTTAAAACTTTCTATATTTAAACTTGTTACTACTTCGAAGACAAAAGCTTCTGCAATTAGATTCTGTGAGCTGCTCTATGAATTACTGGCAGTAAGCTAATAATGCATGCATGTCTCCAATCAAAACGACGTAGTTTGAGACATATATATGGATGAAAAACGGAAAATAAAGAGAATTGATGGGAAGTTACCAACAGTAGAAGATCGGAAGGTAGTCCAGCCATCGACCACGCTTCTGTTTCCTTTAATCAAAGTCTTTCCAATGCCATCCCCCAAAAACATTATATTCGTCTTCTTCCTCTCCACCTCGATGTACTCATAATACGCCCCCGTTTTGATATAAATCACGAATCTCGTGTTGCTGTTGTTCGGAGCTGCGCTCAACGCCGCGTTAATGGTCGAGAAGTTTCCGCTGCCGTCCTGAGCAACGATCAGATCCACTCTCGTCTGATTCGTCACCGTCTGCAGCAATCGCCGGTCCTTCCTCTTCATCCACGCCGGAAAACCGTTCTTCACGCCGCCGTGCACGTCCTCCTCGTCGGCGCCGTGTTTCTTACTCTTGTCCTTCAGTTTCTTCACCATCGCCAGCGAATTGCTGAAGTGGCGCGAGATTCTCCTCAGCCTGCCTTCGATGAATCGGCGAGTGTTGTTTTTGCTGTAGGCGAATCCGTCGAGACACGTGTACTGATTCGTCATCGCGCCGCTGAGGAGCGTCTGCAGATCGTCGTAGTATTTCTCCGGCGTTGCGCTGGTCAGATAATCGGCGAGGACTTTGTTCAGATCGGCGATGGTGTCGGAGAAGAGCTCCAAGCAGTCCTCCAATGCGCGCAGCTCCAGCGGCTCCAGCTTCTTCAGAAGCTTCCGCCGAAGGCTGCTGCAATTCGACGCCGAATCCCTCACCTCCTTCATCGTCACATTCACCGTGTGCGATATCACCTCCGGCAGCGTCTTACGCCGGAGCTCCGGCAGGGTGGCAACGGTGGAGGCGCAGAGGTCAGGGTAAAATGTGCCTTCGCACGCCGATTGCGCAGTGTGGAGGTGATTGTAAACATGAATAGTTTTTGGGGGTTTTGTGGAATTTTCCAGAAGTTTGGGGTGAAAATCGAAGGTGAAGAGTGTGAGTAGGAGAAGAAGAGTGGAGAGAGAGAGAAGAGTGAGAATTCTTTTTGACATATTGGGAAAAGAAAAGGGTGAGGTGGGAAGAACTGCAGGGATTGGTGGGATATATATATGGTGGATTTTTGTGTTCAAGTTTTAAATTTTTGGAATTATTAGATCTCAAAAATAACAGCTACAATTGCAACATGCTGGACCCTGTCACGTGCTATATTTTAATCTAATCTATCACTTTCTATTCCATATATTTATTGATTTCTGATCTCATTTTATTTAAATATTTACTAGTGTTATCCAGTATTAATTGTCTAACCGTTGCAAAATTAGAAAGTAGTGATGTATATATTACGAGTAGAAGTAATATTTGCATCATTAAAATATTTCAAAAAATGGGTATTGATAATTTTGATAAAATGTTGAATGTTATATACGAACACAAATATTAATCTTAAATATACTTAGGGTGAACACATAATTCCATACACTACATATATTATATGATATATATCTGCATTTTTAACAGTGTTATATGTATTTATTGATTCACATTACATATGATATCAGATATTCTTAAACAAATCAATAATTGCTATTGAAATTATTTTTCAGGCAATATCTCTTATTGGTGTTTAAGAAATTATAATCAATAAAAATTAATTTAATTAAGATCAATAGATATGATTGAACTAATATTGTAAAATCAAATGGACCAAGCACTTAAAAATACAAAATATTAATTTTTTTTTGCTAATATGACATTTTTTGGAGAAAAAAATGACATTATAAATATCTCAAATTTCTCTACTATTATTATTACAAAAACTCATGTGAGACGGTCTCACGGATAATTTCTGTGAGACGGATCCTTATTACCATGAATTGAACTCATATCCACAAATTTTCATATGAATTACTAAGTGTGAGTAATAGGTTGACTCGTCTCACGAAAAAAGATTCGTGAGACGGTCTCAAACAATATCTACTCCTATTATTATAGTGTAGATGTAAATGCATGCAACTCTTGCATGGAAGCCGGTGAAAAATTATTAAACCTAAATGTATTACCTACTATAAATAAAATTTAGCATATATAAAAATTGGACAATTTGGAAAATTTAAGCCTTGAAACAAGCAATTTGTCATAGTGTACCGTTGCAAACTTAATTATAGTCGCAAACCAAATTCAAAGGACATACAACCTCGACATTTGATCAAAAAATATAACTATAATATAAAATTTTGTAATGCAGTCAACTATTGCAGCTTTTTAAAGAATTATTTTAAATTGTACTACTTTGTAGTATAATCATTATAATTTGTGACACAAAGATTGATGTTATTATGAGTTAAAAATCATGAAAGTTAACAAGTTTCGAAAAATGGTTGTTTAGAGTCTAACGTTCTAAGTTTGAAATTAGTGAGATCTCATGTGTCAGGTTTAGGGGTGGGGAAAAATATCGAAATGTCGAAATACTGAGGTTATCGTATCGAAAAAATACCGAAAATATTGAAAATTTCGACGTACCGGTATCGGTATAATTTTCCAAAATTTTTGGTATTAATATACAATAAATAAAAATATATATTAATAAATTAATAAATATAATATTTTTCATTCGGTATACATGTATACTAAAGTTTCGGTATGTAATTTTCATTTCGGTATTACGGTATTTTCGGTATATTGAAGTTTCGGTATATATTTTCATTTCGGTATGATGGTATTTTCGATATATCATAAAACTTCGGTATATCGGTATGAAACGGTATGACTACCTATGATACCGAAATTTCGGTATCCCGAATTTTTCGATACGGTAACGGTATTGAATTCAAGAATACCGAATTTTTCGGTACGATATCGGTATGAGATTTTCGGTACGATATACCATACCGACCCCCTAGTCAGATCAATCATGTTTTATAAATGTACATATTAACTTATAATATTATATTTATATTTTGTTCCAAATACTCGATATCAATAATATTTGGCGATCCTATCATTAATAAACATTTCTTTCTCTTAAAAATAACGTAATTAGAGTTGACTTGTCTGCTCATCATGCATTTTGACTTAAATGAGATATTGAGAATACTACTATATGTCGTCAAATTGTCTCGTATGATTATAAATATTTGCATTTAAAAAATTGAAGAGATTAATAGGAATCTAATAGACTAAAATGAGATGAGAGTGCAAAACAAGTTAAAAAAGAAATAAATAAAAAGCATACAAGAATCTTTTACTTGCTTCATTCTTATGCATCTATTCCATTTATACAATATCCTGAAATTAATTAATTTACTTATTTGGTAATATTAGTACAGAAATTACAATATGCTGAAATTAAATTATTTAATATTCTGAAATTAACTAAAAAGATCTAGAAAAAGATGTTGATCAGATTAGTCGGCGTAAACATTGCTTAAACTCGTGGTTTGTGGACTAATTTACAGAAATTAAAAACATCATGTCTGAACCACTAACCAAAGTATTTATTTAATTACTTTCTATTGGGCTACTTGATTATAGTTTGAATTAATATTTAAGAAATAATGGGTCCTATTATATTACTTACACAAGAATAATGTCCAAATAAATATAAACAATTCCCATTCACAGACTTATTAACCCTAGGACATAATAATAAATAAATAACATTACTCATGATGTGAAAAGCTCATATATATATATATATATATATATATATATAATTTCGTGAAACAGATTAATGCATAATCAACAATGGACTCAACTTGACCATCACCTAGACCCATTAGATCAGACTTATAATTTGATAATTTAAGAATATATTTTCAAAAATAATTTCTTAAGTTAGTCTTCTGTGTAATTGGTGCATATACAATTCGGATCGGGTTCGGATCGACCCGAATCTGCACTTTTTTTTTAATTTTATTTTTTTGCTTTAGGTTGTTACCTTTATGTTATATGTGTGTGACATTTATGTTATATAGGTGTGACCTTTATGTATACATGTAATGACCTTATATACTCTAACTTAGAAAGTAAGAATTTTAGCAAAATGTGTACATATTTACCTTTATGTAATATTAGCTGCACCTATATTTATCATAAAAATACGCTAAATTTTGAAAATTTTCATTTTTTTTTAAAGTTATGGATCATAAAGGTCATAATATTTGTACATAAAGGTCACGAGAATTGTACATAAAAGTCACAACAATACAACATAAAGGTCTCAATCTGAAGCGAAAAAACCTGAAAATCTCAATTTTTTCCTAAGTTACTGAACATAAAGGTCATAACATTTATATATATAGGTCACACTTATATAACGTAAATGTCACATCCTAACAACATAAAGGTAATAGCTTGAAGCGGAAAAAAAAAATATAGGATAACCCAGGTGCGCGGATCCGGGTTGGATTGCCCCAGTTGCACAAATCCAAATCAGTGCACCTGGTGCACAGCAGCATTTGCGTAATTTCTTTCCACAGTTATAGATACGTTTAATCAAATAAATAAATTAACCTAATTATATTTCACATGATACCATTGTCACATCTTTTTCAACTTCATATTTCTCTTTAGGATGAAGGTTATTGGGTTTGATTCCTGGATTTCTATAAAAAAAAAAAAAACTATCAGAATAAACTGTGAGTTATGAATGAATAGCCCAATATCATATATTTGGCCCATTTTTATTACAATTGGATTTCTATGTATGGTTGGTTCAAGTCCAATTTAGAAAGAGCACCAAGTGTAATTTCCATATATATCCACTTTATAAAACAATTATTTAGCTTCTACTTCTTCTTTTCTGTTGAAGAATTGAAACACCATGATATTCATTTGTATGGAGGGATTTGAGAAGGAATTTAAAATCATAATAGTAAATTTATTATAAATGGTATTTGGATAGATATGAATTTTGAATTCATCACTTTCATTTTGAACAATATGAGTAGATATTGAATCAACTCCGATTTAAGTGAATTTAATTATATTTATTTCAAATTTCTCTATTCAAATGTGCTTGAATATAAATACCATTTTGAACTGGTTGGATATCAAATTAAACTAGAGTCAGATATCCAATATACTTATTCATTATTGTTAGGTCAAATTTTTAGGGGATTTCCTGTCTTTAAATTTAAATTTAAATTTTGTCTCAAGGTTGTTTAAATAAACATAAATTAAATTTTATGTTTATGTGGACAAAATGACAACAATACCCTTTTGGAATATTAAAAAAATGAGAATTCCAAAAACAGTCATTAAAATTTACTATAAATGAAAAATATTACACTTGAAAAAAAAAAAAGGAAGACATGCAAGCATAAAATTAAAATTAATTACTTAAATTCCTTTTAAATTAGAAAAACAAATTAAACAACAGATAAATTGAAACAAGTATTATTTTTTGAAAGGAGAATTATGATGATGAGAATGAAGTGAGTATTAGAAGACGTTGGCACTTACAACTTAAGCATATGTCGGTGGTTTTAGTTTAGTAGAAATGAAGACAAAAGAATATATATATACTATTATTAATTGTTATTCAAAGTATTAGAATTGATCATTGCAAAGTCCGTAAAACATTAATTAAATTAAATAACACTACTAGATCTATCATAAGACGCGCGTATTTTAGCTCTGAATTCAAGCTAGCCTTTGATAGAGAGCACAAAAAACTTACGAGGTAGAGTGTTTGTGAAATCGATTTTAATTACACAAAAACTCATGTGAGACGGTCTCACGGATAGTTTTCGTGAGACGGATCCTTATTACCCATGTGTTGAATCCATTTTCATAAATTTCAATATGAATTGTTAAGGGTGGGTTATGAGTTGACCCGTCTCACACAAGAAGATCCGTGAGACAAGAAGATCCGTGAGACGATTAGATAAGACCTACTATTTTTATTATAAAGTACTGATCCTCATGATCCCATAACTAAAATGTATTCTAGAAGTGATATTGAATTTATATGTATTAATTAATTGGAGCTTAATTAATAAAGAAGTAGTGATAAAGGTGTGAGTGGTGTATAATTCATTCAAACCCGCGTTATTGGTAGGCACTTGTCCATATATAATCAATCGCATTTACAATATCTCACATGCTAACATTGTCACTTGCTTACCTCTTTTCTTTCTAACATTTTTATATTGCATACTTGCTCTAACTTTTTTTATATTATATTTTCTTCTTAGCCTCAAAGTCAATCACATGTAAACTATATATATGTGTGAGAATATGAAATTTTGTGCAATTAAATATTGACTTTCGCCATACTCATGTGTTGACTTTGAATTGTCTTGATTATTACATGAACTTAGGTTTAAGAGTTACTCTCTTGTGCACCAGTTGCACTGAATTTAAGATTCGTGTAACTGGGCCGCGTTGGTTGGGCTGGCCGTCCAGCCCGCGCCTCTTTACTTTTTCGCGTTAGTCGTTACCCTCATGTTATGTTAGTGTTATGTTAGGGTTACCTTCGCGTTATGTTCATGTGACCTCATCTATAGATTTCATATCCTTAGTTTAAAACCACTAAACTAAAATAACACGAAGGTAACACTAACATAATATGAAGGTAACATTAACATAACATGAAGATAAAAAACAATGTTAATCATATCTTCATGTTATGTTAGAGTGACTCTCACGTTATGTTAGTGTTACTTTCATGAAGATAACACCAACATAACATGAAGGTAACCCTAACATAACGTGAGGGTATGACTGTCTGGAGCGAATCTTGTTGAATGACTGCCTGGAGCGAATCTTGGTGGGTTTGAGCACATCCACAAAGCACGTGGGAGCGCGTCTAGACGCGTGAAAACGCGTGTCAGAGGAGCGTGGGACAGGTCAACCCTGGTGTATGGATCCCAGTTGCACAAAATATTTTGCCTAGATTTTATTACCCAAAAATGTAAACAAAAAGATGATTTGTTTAAAATATTAGGTTAAACAGTATACAAAAACTGTACAATTAATATGTTATGAATAAATTTGTCTAGGCGTGTCTACAACTATTTTTTTCAAAGCTTTCAATTAAACTAAATCAATCAAGAATTTAGATATTCTAATTTGATGAAGAAACTAACAAAAATAGTACAACTACAGATTCAAATACAATGAGAAGTGGAAGATCACCATTGAAAATCTTGAGATTTATGGTTGATGAAATGTGGGGATTCCATAATGAAAACAATCCAATATATATATTTATTTCGAATGTACCTATAATGAACAGCAAAGTTAGATATAATTGTCCGCGCGCTTAAAGTCATATTTTTCCAACTTTTTGTTTTTATTATCCCCTCCCTATATTATTTATTTATATCACCGTCTAGAACATCAATATCTATAAATTATCAATCTTCAATTGGTAATAATTTATGATTGATCAAAAATAACATTATTCCACACAAATTCTAATTAAAACCTTCTTGTAATTTCTACATATATAGCATTACTAGTTTGGGCTGAATCTTGTATTCGAACTCTGTAATATTAGGACAAAGTTTTTAAGGTGACGTCCAAAACATTACCTTAAAATTGAGCGCAAAATTATGAATTAAAACTATCAAATTTACGTAGTTTTAATTGTAAATTAAACATGCACAAATGAAATTCTACAAAGTGAGACTTAAGATCTTGTTTGTTCTACTTTAGTTTCAGTCTTTTATTATATTTGATGATTTATTTCATGTTGTATTATTTCTAATACATTTCACGAATTATCTATGAATGTCATTTATTTACATAGATGTACCATCCATATAATATCAAATTAAATAATTATAAAGAATATCACATATGAAGTAAGATGTTCTTTTACACTTGGTGTAACATCTCTTATTTGAAATCGATCACCATATGACATGTATATTTAATGGCATCACTAATTCATATATATCATGTATTAAATGCTACATAACACGAAATGTAACATCAAATGTAAAGGGAGATTCAGACTAATTTGATCTAATTGCATTCCGAGGAATCACTTCAAACAAGTCGCTATATAAAAAAAAAGTAATAGTGAGATGGAATACAACTAAACAAGACAAACAAGTTGCTCAATTTTCTACACCCCAATAGAATGTATTAAATTTAGAATTGAGATCTTACGCGCTTTCTATATGAAGCCAACGTGAGTTGACTCCATTTATTATAAACACTTCTCATTTTCAAAAATATTTTCAAGAAAAATAAAATTAAACCCTTCATGCACTTTTACAACCCAACCATGACATGCATATATTCAATAATTCAAAATATATTTTCTATATCTCACCTTTTCATATTACATTTATATATTACTGTAAAAACCACGTAATCTCGCCAAAACTTATACACCAACATGAATTGCCTATAAATATAGGTATGCAATGTGACAACCTATACAAACTCATTATTCCCATATTCCAATTCTCAAACCCCCAATGGCCCAAAAAACCCTATTCTTCTCTTCATTCTTGACATTACACGTTCTCCTTTCTCTTACACTCTTTTTCTCAAAATCTTGTGCTCAAACCCCATCAACAATTTGCAACTCCACACTATACCCTTCTTATTGCAAATCCCTACTCCCCACCACCAACTCCTCCTCCTCCGTCTACGATTACGGCCGATTATCCGTCCGTAAATCGCTTTCAGCCTCCAAAAAATTCCTAACCCTGATCGAAAAACATCTCCGTAACACCAACAACCTAACGATCACCGCCATCCGAGCCCTCGAGGATTGCAAGTTCTTAGCCCAATGCAACCTCGATAACCTAATAACCTCGTTCCAAATCGTGAACACAACTTCTCAAACCCTCCCAATCTCCGAAGCCGACGATGTCCAAACCCTACTCAGCGCAATACTAACAAACACTCAAACATGCATCGATGGCCTCCAGGCCACAGCCTCAACATGGAGTATCAGCAATGGCATCCTTACGCCTCTTTCCAACGACACTCGCCTTTTCAGCATCTCTCTAGCCCTTTTCAAGAGAGGCTGGGTGCCTAACCAAAGAAGAAAACGCTCATCTTTTCACAGAAAGCATTTGAAACTCGAAAACGGGCGATTGAATCTGAGAATGTCGGCCCGAAACCAGAAGATCTTTCAGACCATGAACAACAACAGAAGGTTACTGCAAGATAACGAGGTTAACAACCAAGTGAATGTGAGTGATATTGTGGTTGTAAGCCAAGATGGGAGCTGGAATTTCACATCGATTAATGATGCCATAAATGCAGCTCCAAATAACACCAATGCTTCAAATGGATACTTTCTCATATATGTCACTGCTGGTGTTTACGAAGAATATGTATCGATTCCAAAGAACAAGAAGTATTTGATGATGGTTGGAGATGGGATCAACCAGACAATTATCACTGGAAATCGAAACGTCGTCGATGGATGGACAACCTTCAATTGTTCCACTTTCAGTAAGCATCATGCATGATCTTCTAATTATGCATGCTTATAATATTCCTCAACAAGATTAGATATTAATGTTTAAACATGCAAATTACTCGATATATCTTCTAATAACAATTAAACGTCCTTAATTATCTTACTATGTGATCTATCTTCAGCTGTTGTTGCGACAGGGTTCTTCGGAGTGGGCATGACGTTCCGCAACACGGCAGGACCAAGCAAACACCAAGCTGTAGCTGTCCGAAACAGTGCAGACTTGTCGACATTCTTCAGTTGTAGCTTCGAGGCCTACCAAGACACGCTATACGTACATTCTCTTCGACAATTTTACTACGGATGTGATATCTATGGCACCGTAGACTTCATATTCGGGAATGCAGCCGTTGTTTTCCAGAACACCAATATCTATCCTCGTCTCCCCATGGCCAACCAGTTCAACGCAATCACAGCTCAAGGCCGGACTGACCCCAACCAGAACACCGGAATTTCATTCCATAATTGCACTCTTCGGGCCGCAGATGATTTGGCCAACACTAATATCACAATCAAGACTTATCTCGGAAGGCCCTGGAAAGAATACTCCAGAACCGTTTATATGCAGTCCTTCATGGATCGATCCATTCATCCTGCTGGCTGGAGTGTATGGTCTGGAGATTTTGCATTGAACACTTCATATTATGCAGAGTTTAACAATACCGGGCCCGGGTCTAATACCAGCCAGAGAGTGACATGGCCCGGTTTTCATCTCATCAATGCTACTGATGCTGTTAATTTCACTGTTTCTGCGTTCTTAGCAGGAGATGTTTGGATAGCCCAAACAGGGATTGATTATGTTGGAGGATTATTGTGATTTTATTGTTTTGCAGCATTTTTTTTTTTTTTTTTGATTCTCGGAAATAAGAATCTTCCATTTGTTCATTCAGATAATTTAATAAATTTCCATCTCTCAGGACAATCCTGCATTTGATTGTTTAAATACTTTTAGATGCTATATCAAATGAAATATACGAAGGTTTCTATTGTTCAACAGCTGTTTGACGATTTTGTAGATGCTAAAACGAGTAAAAGCTACTAAGCATGATATTCATCATTTGTAAAAAGGCACATTCACATCCATATAATTGTATGTAAATGAAAAGAAAATATTACAGTGTACTTCAATGTTTGTGGCTGTATCGCTTCCTACTTACATTATGAAATAGTTAAATTCAGAAAAATTAAATCAACAAAACTTCATTTTGAGTTTTTCAATGGGATTGATTCATCCTTACATTTACTCAAAATCTGAAAACATTCCTCTAATTAATGATGGAATATGATGTTATGATCATAAATCATCGAATAGTACAAATCTCAAAACACTTTAAATTTCATGGCTTCAAATCGACTACTACTACTACTACATATGTTATAAGCAGAAAAGAAGCATCATATCAATGCCAATTTAATCAATTCATCGCACCTTACTCAATTGTAAGAATGTTTAGAGCAGCAGACAACAGGTTCTTGTGGAAGACGTTGTATTTCTTCAAACCACTTTCTAATTCGACATCTTCTTTAGTTCTGCTGTATTTTACTTCATCCAAATTGCTGACATTGAGCTGAGAATCACAAAGATCAATGCTGGAGATTGCAGCGGTGATGAATTTCTGAGCATCGGCATAGGCACTTGCTTGAACAGCATTGATTGCATCCTCAATCACGTCGTCAAGAGAATTGTATTGATCCATGCAGTCGGTCAGAGCGGATTGAAGAAGTGGAGCCACATCAGGAACTGCAGAAATCTTCTTAATTCCTGTGGTGATGTTTTCTGCATGATTTTCTACAAATCTGGGAAAAGGAAAACACGATGAAGATGTTAATACTCAACCGTGTTTTCTCTGTAATAATCGTTGGTTTTGGTCAATCCATATGTAATATATTTATCCCAAATAAATAGATGTCATCATAAATCAGGGAAGACATTGAAAAATCACGCTGAAATTGCTTCTTGATCACCATTTTCGTGTTCTTTGATGTTCTTAGGTACTGATTATGAAAAAAAGTGTCATCAAAAACCCTTAATCGATTCAAACCAAAAAATGCATCGAGTTATGAATCAACACCTTAGATCTTTATAAATAACCACTTCATTTCGTAATTTTCACACCAAAACAGATCAATAAACTCTGAGTATTCTCCTCTCATTAATTTATTTTTAAGAAATTCACCTATTTATGAAGAACTGCAGTTCAATTTTCTGTAAACAAACATACATCCATAATCTAGAGCATCTAAAGAAAACCAAATATGCATTGCATATGAATCTCCATTTTCTTGCACTACACCTACAATTCACCAACAAGCATGCTTCAATTCAATCAAGACAGCAGAAATAAGAGCCAATTGTTTCCGAAATCAGATATCCACACAATTAGGGCACGAAATTGCAATCCGAAATTCCAAATCAATTCGCAAACAAGAAATTACCTAAGGGCGAAGAAGGCGAGGCTATTGGCATCAACCTTCTGATCCTCCGACGCAGATTGCAGGGTAGAAACACATTTTGATTCGCCCTTGCAAGCTGCCTGAATCAGAGGATCACCAGATAGCTTCGAAAGCTTCAGGCCATGGATGACATTGAGGGGACGCACGGCGGCGATCGGGGCGGCGCAGATGCAAAAGAGGAGTGCCAATAGGAAAACCAACTTGTACGCCATTGCTGAATTTTCAATTGCTCTTTCTCCTCTTCTTTACGATTGCAAATATCTTTTTCTTTCTCCTTTTCTGCTATCCAACGAATGAAAACAGAAGCCACGGTTCGATTAAAAGGAAAATGTTGTCATGAATGGAGCTCCTTGCTCCAAATCAATGGCTGAAGCTCGCATGGCTTCCATCATTGCAGGGTTGCCGCCATTTCCAGGGAAATTTGAGCACATTAAGGTTAGCCGCTAGAATTAACTATAACCAATTTATATTAGTTTTCATCAACAAAAATTAAGCCTTTTATAATTAATCCAATAATTTTAGAATTATATATATAAAAGTGTGGTTTGCACCCTCAAGTGTTTGACAAGTGACACTTTACATTGTTGTCAAGTGTCACCTTCAAGTGTTTGACAAGTGACACTTTACAATGTTGCCAAGTGTCCTTCCTTAAAAATTATATTATTTATAAAATATCAAAATATTAATATCAATTAAATACACACCCCACTACCCTACAATAATAAAGTGCTTGGAAAAATTAAATATGTAAGTTACAAATGTTTGTTAATGTTGTATTGTTTTTTTCTTTTTTGTTTTACATGAAATCTTTGGTGTCAAACTTTAATAATTGTTTTTGTCCAACATTTCAATTTCAAAAAATAAAACAAAATTTGAAGAGTAATTCTGCTACTACTTTTCAAGAATTAAAATAAATAAATAAAAGATATCGAAGGTGCTAATAATATTTTACAAAAGAACATTCAAGTAGTTCAAACTCAAAAAAATAAACACCTTTAGAGAAAAAATTATTTAGAGGATTCAAGAAAAAAATAATATATAAATATTAGAATTTGGTAATGTCAGGCATGAAATAAAATAATGTACTTTAAAATTGTAATTTAAACTATGAAACATATTGCTAATGACATTACCAAAAATAGGTGTTAAAAAAACATTAAGATATGTGAGATTGAAACATATTTGGCATTAGATAATGAAAAGTTGTGTTTGTTTAAAAATTTTAAAGGGTATTATAAAAAAAATAATTGTTTGGGAAAAAAAAATGTAAGTTACAAGTGCTTGCTAATGTTGTATAATCTTCTTTACATGAAATCTTTGGTTTCAAACTTGAATTATTGTTTTTGTCCAACATTTTAAATTGGCAAAAAAAAAAAAAAAGTAAGCAACAATGTGCAAACATTAGTTCAGTAATGTCATGCATTAAATAAAAATAATGTACTTTAAAATTGTGTTTAAACTCTGAAACAATATTATTAGTGACATTAGCAAAAAATAGGTGCTTAAATTTTTTTTAGGATATGTTTAGGTTAAAACATATGTAAATTTGGCAAGTATGAAAGTGAGTTATAAAAAGGATGAAATTTGATAATTTTGTGTTCGTTTAGAAATTTTAAAAAGTAGGATTATAATTAATATGTCATCATATAGGGAATTATAAGAAAAATAGATGATGTACTGTTATTTTATCTTTAAACAAAGAGCTAATATTTTCAGTTCAAATTGTAAAATAGTGGATGAAGTAGACAAAAAAAAAAAAGAATAGTTATAAGATTCTGCAAACAAATAACATGATTCGGATATTGGTAATCTAAAATCCAAACGTGCATATTCAGTCCAACCACCCCCTTAAACATCGAGAAATTGTATTAAAATATTACAATATGTAACAATTTGTTAAGGCTAATAAAAAGATCACAAAAAAACATAATTACAAAATAAACCAATACATAAAGTTAATAATGAGTGCACTTAGGACAAACATTGAACAAAACAGATGTTTTCGAGCGATAAAAATGAGATATATTATACACTTTTTACAGAAATATATGAAAATACCTAATGCGATAATTAAAACACCTATTAAGAACTATATATTAACAATTTTGTGTTAAAGAATAAATGAAAAAAATTATTAAAGAAAACAATAAGACTCTGTTTGGATAGAGTGATTTCAAATTCAGAATTTCAAATGAGTGGATTTCAAATCCTTTCAAGTTTGAATGGATTTGAAATCCACCAAAATGACTCTAAAATTAGCTCAAAATGAAAAATATGGATTTTAAATTCACATCCTACCCAACACTATCAGTGGATTTGCCAACAAGGATTTCAAATCCCTCTTTAAATCCATATATTCAAATGTACCCTAAGAAATATTATTTTAAGAATAAAGAAAAAATATCACACTTATGTAAAAAATTACTATCATATAACAATAAACACTAATTATAAAATAAAAAATGAGATAAGTATTAAGTTGCACGGGTTCAAACCTAGTTATTTTGAAAGTAAATTTACTTGTGACAAATTCATACATAACAATGCCACCAAGTCTCCATATATAATATATCATTTGATTTTACATGTATCATTAAATTGATTTCAAATTACTTGACTCACACCCTTCTTAATACTTTCTAGCTAGTCCAGCCATTTTCGAATAAAATTCGATTTTGATGTGGTCGAATTGACCACATTCAAACTACCCCGAAAACCCGACCCGGAATTGAAGGCCAATCGGCGCGAACAGAATGAAGAAGTAATAGAGATCGTGTGAGCGAACAGGTATGTTCGGCATGCTGAGCGAACTGATCAAACTCGCAGGCAAGAATGTCGAACTGAGAGGCGAAATGTCGAGCTAATTCCAGGCGAACTAATTCAAATTTGAGATAACTCCCACGATCGCCAGAATCTCGCCACTTTCCAAGTTTTTAGGAGAAATCCCAACTACCACATCACTTTCCCAAGAAATCACGTCTCTTTCAGGGAGTATATATATATATATATACCGTTTTATCTTTCTATTTCACACACAATCACAATTTTTACACGTTAAGCATTACTAAAATCGAGAGCAATATCTTTGTGAGATTACTGACTTGAGCGTCGGAGTCTCTTCACCGGGAAAAACCCCCGGTGTTCTTTGTTTTGCAGGTCTCTTTGATCGGAGAATTCTAGTCAACGCCGAAGAAATTCAATTTGGCATCGGAGAATTTTGAACGACGCCGGAAAAGTAAAGGATTGAAGTTAGGACAAATCAATTGGCGCCGTCTGTGGGAAATATTTTCGTAACTTTGAGCATTTAAGACGTAGAGAATCACGAAGATGGTGAATACCAGAGGATCCCGAAGGAGGTTGGACGAAGGAGCGCCGTCCGTGCAACAAAACGAGGATCGGAATTCAGCACCAGCTAATCCTCCCGGCACTGTCACATTGACACCGGATGAACTCTCAACTTTGATAGAGGCGGCTGTCCAAAAAGCTTTGGGCAAACAGAAGGTTGACTCACAACAGGATAATACTGACATGCCTGTTGGAAGGGAATAAGAGGGCGACAGATCTCGGATGGATGAACAAGAAAGCCAGTCTGGTCATCCTCGAGGCCAGAAGCGAGGACATGACGAACTGTCTGAAAGAGTGGATGGTTTACGAAAGGAGCTGCGGGAAGTCCAGCGAACTGTTCGACGGATTCCCCGGAATTCTCGAGGGAATCCTTTTTCTGAGGAGGTGATGGAAGATGAATTGCCAGCCTCCTTTCGGCCGGTCAATTTCGAATATGATGGTACTACAGATCCATGGGACCATCTATGTAGATTCGATAATACTGCTCTACTGCACTGGTATTCAGATGGTATCAAGTGTAGGGTGTTCGCCACTACCCTTACCAAGGCTGCTCAAACATGGTTCAGCCAGCTGAATGATGGGTCGATTCATAATTTCGAACAACTATCGGAGTTGTTTTTACATCAGTTCGCCAGTTCTAGAAGGCAGAGGCGATCTACCCAGACATTGTTCGGCGTAAGACAAAAAGCGGATGAAGCTTTGCGGAATTATGTTAAAAGGTTTACAGCCGCTACCTTAGAAGCTCCTGAGGCTTCGGATGATTTGGTTGTAAGTGCTTTCATCCAAGGGTTGAAAGAAGGGGATCTCCATACTTCGCTGGTTAAGAAGACCCCCAACAATTTTGACGAACTGTTGCAAAGGTCTACCAAGTACATCAACTTGGAGGAGGCAGTTCGAATGAAGAAAGGAGAAACTTCAAGTCGCATGAGCAGGACGCAACAGGATCATGAGACGGCGAGAAGGAGAGATGGGGGGGAACAGCGAGCAAGATTTGCTCCACCCCCTTTGAGAGAAAATAAGATAGGGCGGAGGTACGAACAATATACGCCCATGACTATGTCCCCCGGACAGGTATTGATGGAAATATGGAACCTGCCCCAGTTGAAGTGGCCGTCGACCTGGAGTCCTAATCCAAAGAAACCCGCTACCTTCGGCAATGGTAAATTGTGTCGATTTCATAATGAATATGAGCATGGAACTGACGAATATTTACATTTGCGAGATGAACTGGAAAGGCTAATCAGGGAGAACAAATTAGCTCATTTTGTTCGTCAGAATCGATCGAACCGCGAGCATCGGAATGATCGAAGAGAGCCAAGACAAGAAAGAAGGCAAGAGCAGCAAGAATTACCTCCACCTCCACCGCCCCCAGCGCGAGCTAGGCCTGAACAAGAAGAAAGACCCACTATACACATGATCATAGGTGGGCCAACAGACGGAGATTCCAATAGAGCTCGCAAAGTAAGACTTAATTCTGTTAGGCAAGAACAGAATACGGTCCACTCTATTTTCGAAGAAGTGGCGATCGAGTTCGGAGTTCGCGACCGTGTTGCTATCCAGAGTCCTCAGTTCGATGCTATGGTGATCGTTGCTGAGATAGGAGGTTTCAATGTTGAAAGGGTGTTCGTAGACACGGGAAGTTCGGTGGACATCATATTCATGGACTGTTTCCGAAAGATGAGATCAACAGTGGAGGTAAAACCTGTGGAAACTTCACTTTATGGTTTTGCAGGAGAGTCCGTAACGGTGTATGGTAAAATTCAATTGCCTATGGTCTTGGGAGATGGAGAATGGAGGCAGAACAAAACTATGACCTTTCTTATAGTGGATGCGCCCTCTCAATACAACGTGATTTTGGGTCGTCCTTCTTTGAGTTCATATGCCGCTGTCATTTCACCTGCCTATTTGATGATGAAGTTCCCAGTTGAGAATGAAGAAGGGCGAGTGGTTGGAGTAGGAGTTGTCCATGGCGACCAACAAACTGCTCGGCGTTGTTATGTCGCTGCAGTTCGACAATCTGAGTCTCGCGAGCGCCATAGCGAGCAGAGAGACTGTGTTGATCGAGGAAGGGATAAAAGTTTGAAAAAAGGCGATGAAACAAAGACTGTGGAATTCGAAGAGGGCGAACTGATGAGTGTCGAGTTAATCCCGGAGCTACCAGGACATTCAGTTCGTCTAGGAAGCCAATTGTCTGAACAAGTTAGGGGAGATATCATAGCCGCTCTTCAGGACAATATAGACCTGTTCACTTGGAAGCCTGAAGACATGAAGGGTATAAACCCGGAAGTAGCTGTTCATAAGTTGAATATAAAGCCCGATGTTCGACCAGTTAAACAGAAACTAAGGCATTTCGGGGAACAACAGAATAAAATTATCAAAGAGGAGATCGAGAAGCTGCTTGAGATTGGGCACATCGAGGAGATCCAGTATCCTCGATGGTTGGCCAATGTTGTGTTAGTCCCGAAACCCGGAAACAAGTGGCGGATGTGTATCGACTTCCGAGATTTGAATAAAGCTTGTCCCAAAGACCATTATCCTCTTCCGCGGATCGATAAACTTGTGGATTCCACTGCCGGATGCGAACTGTTGAGTATGATGGATGCAGCTCAAGGATACCACCAAATCATGTTGCATCCAGAAGATAAGCCCAATGTAGCCTTTATCACAGCGTCAGGTACATATTGCTATACGGTTATGCCATTCGGACTAAAAAATGCATGAGCTACTTACCAGCGAATGGTGGACGAGGTGTTCAAACACCAGTTGGGCCGCAACATGGAAGCATATGTCGATGATATGCTAGTGAAAAGCGTGCAGGCGAACACCCATGCGGAAGACTTGAGGGAAACGATGGCAACAATCCGAAAACATGGGATGCGATTGAATCCGGCCAAGTGTTCGTTCGGTGTGAAAGCAGGGAAGTTTTTGGGGTATATGGTAACGAACAGAGGAATCGAAGTCAACCCCGGCAAAGTCCGAGCTATACAAGAAATGACACCTCCTCGAACCATTAAATGTTAGAAAACAGAGAGCATGAACCTCTATAGAAAAACAAATCTCAAGAGTGGAGGAACACTATTTTATATTATCAACTCAAATTATCATTTTTCTTCATACTACAAATGATGAATACATGGAGTATTTATATGTGATACTCAACATGAATCATATACAAATTCATGAACCACAATTAATTCCTACTAATAAATAACATACATGTACTGACCAAGAATCCAAAGGTCATTCATGTATTCTTCAAATCATATCCATAATAACTTTGACTCTTTAATCTAGTTTATTATTTCAACATCCCCTCTTAAACTAGATTAATTACTCCAAGTGAAAAACGCAGCTTCTTGAAGACATCATACTTTAATGGTTTGGTGAATATGTCGGCAACTTGATCTTGTGACTTCACGTACTCAAGCTTCACTTCCTCCTTTGATATGCATTCTCGAATGAAATGATACCTAGTATCAATATGTTTGCTCCTTTCATGAAACACTGGATTTTTGGCTAAAGCAATTGCTGATTTATTATCAACATAAATCTTCGTCTGATACTTTTGTGCTAAATTCAATCCCTTTAACAAACTTCTTAGCCACACAGCATGGCAAACACAAGAGGTAGCTGCAACATATTCCGCCTCACAAGTAGAGAGAGTCACAATGGGTTGTTTCTTTGAATTCCAAGTAAACGCTGAATTTCCCATAAAGAAAACAAACCCGGTTGTACTCTTCCGACTATCAACATCACCAGCCCAATCACTATCGCAATAGCCAACAAGCTTGAAATCATCAGAAAAAGCATACAAGATACCATAATCAATTGTACCTTTGATGTATCGAAGTATTCTTTTGGCAACTTTCAAATGTGAAGTAGTTGGAGCTTCCATGTAGCGACTCACAAGTCCAACGCCAAAAAGAATATCTGGTCTCGTACAAGTTAGATACCTCAAGCTTCCAACGAGACTCTTGAAAAAGGTTGGATCAACTTTCTCACCATCTTGATTCACATGTAACTTGATCCCACACTCCACGGGTGTGCTAACAGCCTTACTTTTCTCCATCTCGAACTTCTTGAGAATTTCTTTAGCATATGCTTCTTGAGAAATAAATATGCCATTATGTCGTTGCTTTACTTCAATCCCAAGGTAGTAGGACATCAGCCCAATGTCCGTCATCTCAAACTCCTTGGTCATGGCTTTCTTGAAATCATCAAACATCTTTGGATTATTGCCTGTAAGAATCAAGTCATCCACATACAAGCAAACAAGTAGCATATCACCATTTTTCTCATTTTTTACATAGAGAGCATGTTCATATGGACACTTCTCAAAGCCATTTGCTTGGACATATTTATCAATTCTGCTATTCCAAGCACGAGGGGCTTGCTTCAACCCGTAGAGAGCCTTCTTCAATTTCAGCACTTTCTTATCTTCATTGGGAATGATATAACCCATAGGCTGGTCAATATATACTTCTTTCTCCAAGTATCCATTCAAAAATGCAGATTTTACATCCATTTGATGGATTTTCCAACAGTTTTGGGCTGCTATAGAAATGATCAATCGAATTGTCTCAAGGCGAGCAACGGGCGCAAACACTTCATCATAATCAATTCCGGCCTTTTGCTTGTACCCTTTTGCAACTAATCGTGCTTTGTATTTTTCAACCTCTCCTTGTGCATTTCTCTTTATTTTGTACACCCACTTTACTCCAATGGTGCTTTTGCCTTTCGGTAATGATACTAGCTCCCACGTATCATTTTTTGTAATTGCCTTAATTTCTTCATCCATGGCCTTTCTCCACTTTTCATCATGAGCAGCATCTTCATACTTTACGGGCTCGGTTTCTGCAAGTAGGCAAAATTGAGTAAAATCACTCAAATTTACCTCTTCGGTGACATTGTAAATGTCATTCAAACTTCTAAATCTCCGTGGGCCTTCACTTGAACTTTCTTCCTCAAATTGTGGCACATGCATATAGGCAATGCTTCCAAACACCCTCAAGTGTGAGACACTTGGCTTGTATCCACTCCAAGCTTCTTGAGGCGTCACACCACAAACACTTTTAGTGTGACATCGATTCATCAAATAAACAGCACAGGAGACAGCTTCAGCCCAAAACTTGTTTGGCATTTTCTTGCTCTTCAACATGCTCCTCACCATGTTGAGAATGGTCCGGTTCTTTCTCTCCGCCACTCCATTTTGTTGTGGTGAGTATGGAGTCGTCATGGGACGATAGATACCATGTTGTTCACAAAAATTCATGAATTCATTAGATGTGAATTCTCCACCTCTATCGGAACGAAGAGCTTTGATTTGGTAACCACTTTGTTTCTCTACCATTAATTTGAACCTTTTGAAGATTCCAAACACCTCCGATTTTGCCTTCAAAAAATATACCCAAGTTTTCCGAGAATAATCGTCAATGAAAAGTACAAAATATTTATTCTCACCAAATGATGGTGGATTGATTGGTCCGCACACATCCGAGTGTATCAACTCCAATGGATGTTGAGCTCTTGTCAAAGACTCCTTCGGAAAACTCTTTCTCGCTTGTTTGCCAAGTAGACATCCTTCACAAAGTTGATTAGGATGATCTATGAAAGGCAAACCTTTCACCATTCTTTCTTTGCTCATCAATTTCAGCCCATCAAAATTTAGATGTCCAAATCTCATATGCCATAGCCATGATGTATCTTTGAAACAAGATTTCAGGCACATAGGAACACCATTTTGAATGTTAAGCAAAAACATTCGATTTTTTGTCATAGGCACCCTAGCAATCAACCTTCCATTTTCATCCTTCATTGTTAAAGATTTATCTTTCAAATGAATATCATAATTCTTTTCCAACAGTTGACCCAAACTCAAAATGTTACTTTTCATGGCCGGCACATAAAACACATTGGAAATTAATTGATGACTTCCATCTTTTGAACGAATCAGTATTGTACCTTTTCCCTTTACTTGAACTTTTGAAGAGTCTCCAAAAGTTATATCTCCTTCTGTTGATTCATCAAGTTCCACAAATAAATTTCTCCTTCCACAAATGTGACTACTTGCACCAGAGTCAAGGTACCATTGATTCTCCTTCTCCTCTTGATTGGTTTTGCAAGCTAGAAGTAAGGTGGAATCTCCATCTTCTTTTGCATTACTGTTCTCCGCAAAATTATTTGTCTCCTCCACTTTATTTCTACATTCCCATGAGAAATGCCCAAGACGATGACAAGAGAAACACTCAATTTCAGATTTGTCATACCTTGATTGGTTTGGCCTATTTCCTCCACCGATTCTTCCTCTTCCACGAGATCTTCCTCGAAAGGAATTTTGGCCCGTCTCAAAATTATAATTTGGAGTGTGTTTATCACCTTGTCCACCTCTTCCATGACCACGTCCTCGACCTTGTCCTCGAGATCCTCCACGTCCACGACCTCTTTGGGATGTGCCTCGATTTGACTCCTTCAATGACAGCTTTACCTTCAAAGCTTGTTCAACCGATTCTTGAACCGGTTTCAGCATTCTTTCTTCATGAGCTTGCAACGAACCGGCAAGTTCATCAACACTCATGGTGTCCAAATCCTTGGACTCCTCAATGGCAACCACGATGTAATTAAATTTTGGATCCAAGGATCTCAAAATTTTTGCGACAATGCGATCATCTTTCATATCATCTCCATATCTTTTCATTTGATTCGTAATAGCCAAAACTCTTGAAATGTAATCCGAAATAGATTCGGAATCCTTCATGTGTAGAGATTCAAACTCCCCTCTTAATGTTTGGAGACGTACCTTCTTTACTTTATCAACACCCTTGAATGAAGATTGAAGAGTTTCCCAAGCTTGTTTGGACGTAGTCGCCGCAGCGACTTTCTCGAACATTTTTTCATCCAAACTTTGATGGATGAGGGTGAGGGCCTTTTGATCCTTCTTTTTGGCTGTTGCATCATTTTCATCAACGCCATTCTCCACAGGCTCCCAAGCTTCATATGCTCCAAGCAATGCCTTCATTCTTATACACCAATTATCATAATTGTCCTTGGTGAGAGATGGGACAACAAATGGGGTTCCATTCGACATTTCTCCAAGCTTTGTCTCCAAACACTAGTGGCTCTTGATACCAATTTGTTAGAAAACAGAGAGCATGAACCTCTATAGAAAAACAAATCTCAAGAGTGGAGGAACACTATTTTATATTATCAACTCAAATTATCATTTTTCTTCATACTACAAATGATGAATACATGGAGTATTTATATGTGATACTCAACATGAATCATATACAAATTCATGAACCACAATTAATTCCTACTAATAAATAACATACATGTACTGACCAAGAATCCAAAGGTCATTCATGTATTCTTCAAATCATATCCATAATAACTTTGACTCTTTAATCTAGTTTATTATTTCAACATTAAAGAGGTGCAAACACTGACTGGTCGCATCGTTGCCTTGAGTAGATTTATATCCAGATTGGCGGACAGGGGTTTGCCTTTCTTCAAAATTTTGAGAAAAAATGGCCGGTTTAGTTGGGATGCCGACTGTCAAAAGGCGTTTGAAGATCTGAAGGCATTTCTCCTCGCACTTCCTTTGTTAAAACAGCCTGTTAAAGGAAGTCTAATGGTCGTTTACTTGGCAGTCGGGGAAGAATCGGTCAATTCGGTTCTTGTTCGAGAGGAAGGTAGGGATTAGTTCCCCGTATACTTTGTTAGCAAAGTTCTGCATGGGGCAGAAATCCGCTATACCGAAGTAGAGAAGGTTGCTTATGCCTTAGTCACCACGGCCAGGAGGCTGATAGGGGTGTGTAGATTTCGGTTAAAACCGAAATAACCGACCGAACCGAAATACGCAGTTCGGTTCGGTTTTTTTTAAATCGGTTCGGTATCGGTTTTGAGAGTTGAGCAATTCGGTATTTCGGTTCGGTTTCGGTTTCTGAAATATGAACACCGTATTAACCGAACCGAACCGAATAATATATTTATATATAATATATAATATATATAATATATAATATATAATATATTATATTAAACTAAAGTAATATTGCCTAATTGGTAAAGCTAAGCAGAAGGCAGAAGCTGGGCGCTGCGATTCAGATTTCAGATTCAAAAAGGAAAGAAAAAACCTAGCCACTGCCCGCTTGCCGCTCCGGCGCTCCGCCACTCGCCGCCACTCTCTCCCTCTCGGCCTCTTCTACTCTGTCCGTCGCCGGCGCCCACCACTAGTCTCTTCTACTCTGCCAAAACGGCCCGTCGTAGACTCGCAATAGAAGGTAATTTCTTGACCTTTTCGAATGAGCACAAATGTTTGTGACCTTTTCGATTGCAGAGTTAACAAGATTTCAGTTTAGTTAATTTGGCCTAAGTTAATTGACCATATCCTACAAAAACGATGAGATGAAGATTCTTTAACTTTCAGTGTAAAATGTTGCACGATTGTGAATTTGTGGAGGATTTACATGGATCTAGTTTATTATGGTGTTATTTATATATTGCCACAAAATTGTACAGCAACATTCATTAAGATTGTATAGAATTTTGTTTTTTTGAAACATGTTTTCTTGTTTGTGTGTGTAACCGATTTTGTCATATGTTTTCTGTACCTGTGCCTTCTTATGGAGCTATTATATTCATTTGATAACAAGCAGCAGATTCTGATGTTATAATCTTCTTCCAAGTGTTGAGCTGATGTGAAGAAAGGCTGATGTTCTAATCATTATTTAGTTACAGAACACATGAGTTGACATTCTTTTGTATCATTACTATATCCGAATGTAAATAATAATTAGTCTCTGATTTAGACCCTGCTTTTTTGTTTTAATTGTAGATGTCTAACCAAGAAGCAGCAGCAGAAGGGTGCATTGGAAGCAACTATAGTCAAGTCTCTCGCTCACAGTCTGAATCTGTAGATGTTGATCATTTGAATCAGCCATCAAATACGACTGAAGCTCGATCAGTAGTGAAGAGGAAACCCATGAAAGTAAGGTCCAAAGTGTGGGAGCACTTTGAGAAGATCAAGGATGAGAATGACGAAGTTTCAACAGCTAAGTGTAACTACTGTGATAGATTATTTGCATGTCATCCCAAAAGAAATGGCACTTCATCACTTAATGGTCATATGAATGCATGCATTAAAAACCCACACAATGAACAAGCCCGTCAAGCATTGCTTAATTTGCAACCAAATAATCAAGAGAGTGGTAGAGTGGGTATGCTTGGTACTTGGAAGTTTGATTATGATGAAATTAGGTAAGTTGTTGCATATATGATTATTGTTGATGAGTTACCATTTAAGTTTGTGGAAGGTAAGGGGTTTCAGAAACTCATGAGCAAAGCATGTCCTAGGTTTAAAATTCCTTCTAGATGGGCAGTAACACGTGATTGTTATCAATTGTATGTTGATGAGAGGACAAAATTGAAGTCTTTTATGAAGAGTAGCTGTCAAAGAGTCAGCCTCACAACTGATACATGGACTTCTTGCCAAAGAATTAATTACATGTGTGTTACTGCCCATTTCATTGATAATGAATGGAACTTGCATAAAAGAATTCTAAACTTTGTACCAATTTCTAGCCATAAAGGTGATTACATTGGTAAGTCAATTGAAACATGTGTTCTTGACTGGGGTTTGAAGAATATATTCACCATAACTGTAGACAATGCGAGTTCCAATGATACAGCTATAGCATTCTTGAAAAAGAGAATGCTGAATTGGGGGGAAAGTGTGGCAAATTGCAAGTACCTTCATATGAGGTGTATTGCTCATGTTGTTAACTTGGTGGTTTCTGATGGTCTGAAAGAAGTCAACCCATCAGTGAAGCGTGTGAGAGATGCAGTGAGGTATATTAGAAGTTCACCGGCTAGACTTAGAAAATTTAAAGAGTTTGCTGAATGGGAAGGTGTGGAGAGTAAAAGTTCGTTGTGTTTGGATGTGTCAACAAGGTGGAATTCCACCTATTTGATGTTAAAAACAGCTGAAAAATTTGAAAAAGTATTTGAGAAGTACGAACTTGAAGAATCATGCTTTGTGAGTGATTTGGGGAGAGATGGGGTTCCAACATCTTATGATTGGTCTTGTGTTCGTAAACTTGCAAATCTATTGAAGCATTTTTATGAGATGACATTGCCTATTTCAGGATCTCTATATGTCACTTCTAACTCCTTTTTTAGTGAGATTAGTGACTTGTGTTGCATTTTGAATGATTGGAAATCCAGTGACGATCTTCTGGTGAGGGATTTGGGTGATTCGATGAAAGCAAAATTTGATAAATATTGGGGAGATCCAGAAAAAATGAATCCACTCATTTTCTGGGCAACTGTTTTTGATCCTCGAGATAAGTTAGAGTACATGGAGTACTCTTTACATGCGATGTATGGAACAGAAGTTGGTGAAAGAATGTATCAAACTGTGAAAGATGGACTCTCAGAACTGTTCAAAGAATATAAACAAAAGTATGAGTCGAAGAATGATGCAACTTGTGGTGACAACAGTGGTAGCCTCTCAAGCACTAGTTCAGGTAATGTCAGAGATTGTGATACCATTTGCACCAAACCTGGTTTCTTAAAGGCTAAATTTAAGAAACAAAAAATGGAGATGGGACATGGTGGAAATAAGAAGACCGAACTAGATGTTTATTTGAATGAGGACATCGTAGAAGATGCTGAGAACCTAAATGTCTTGAAGTGGTGGAAAATCAACTCTGAAAGGTTTCCAATTCTTTCAAGAATGGCTCGTGATATGTTGGTTGTTCTCATTTCAACTGTTGCATCAGAGTCTGCATTTAGCACCGGGGGGAGGGTACTAGATGTGTTTAGGAGTTCTTTAACTCCAAAGTTGGTTGAAGCATTGATATGTACACAAGATTGGCTTCGAGGTTCAGAGCTTCGCATTTGTGTTGAAGAACAACTAGAAGAGCTTGAGAATTTTGAGAAAGGTATATTACAAGTTTATTGAATCATTATTAAATTAAGTAAATATCTTATTTTTATATTGTATGATTTAAGTTTGTGTTAATTTTTTTACATTATATTTCAGAATTGCCAACCGTTAGAATTGGATCATCATTATCAAACACCAAAAACTAAATTGAAAGTGAGGTACTTGTGGATTGTTACTCTTTTCTAGTTATCGTTAATTGATGATTTTGATCTATTTAATATCCTAAGAGTGGTATAATATATTTCAGATATTGGATTTTGGATTGGATGGCTCATGGCTAAGATGATGATTCTAGCATTCTGTTGTTGGATTGTTGAAGAGAACTCTTTGTTATATATTTGTGTTGTTGTTATTGAAGGATTATTTCAATTTTCATGTTGCTTATGGAACTTGGAAGTTCTAGACTTAATTGTGTTTCCATTTGTTATGTTTCAAAAATTGGATGTTCGTGGATTATGTCTTAAAAACTAATTTATGTTGCTATATTTTGTTTGATCTTTTGTTATTTTACTATTTTGTTCAAAATTACCATTCAGTGGTAGTGTGACCATGTTCCTTGTGTATACACTATTTGAACTTTGATTTTGAGAAATAAGAACAAAAAATGTGTAATTCGGTTTTTCGGTTTTGCACCGAACCGAACCGAAAAATTTTGGTTCGGTTGCAATTCGGTTTCAAGCAAAATTCGGTTCGGTTCGGTTTTTTTTTCACTCAAATCGGTTTTTTGGGTTTTGCTAATTCGGTTCGGTTCGGTTACCGAACCGACCGATGCACACCCCTAGAGGCTGAGACCATATTTTTTGGGTTATGAGATCGTAGTGCGAACTAACCATCCGCTGAGTATAGTGTTGGGAAAACCGGATGTATCTGGGAGACTAGTCAAGTGGGCGGTCGAACTGGGACAGTTCGATTTGAAGTATGAGTTGCGAACAGCTATAAAAGGTCAGGCATTGGCGGATTTTATTCAGGAAACAACCAGGCTACAGGATAAGAAAGAATGGGAAGTTTTTGTAGATGGATCCTCGTCTCGCCAGGGTGCAGGAGCAGGGATATTATTGATCAGCCCCGAGAAAGATGAGTTAGAGTTCGCCATAAAATTTCAATTTAAGGCATCTAACAATGAAACAGAATATGAAGCTTTTTTTGCAGGGTTTGAAAATAGCCGAGCAGGCTGGAGCTCGAGATCTGATAGTTAAATCAGATTCACAATTGGTTACACAACAGCTCAAAAACCAATGTGAAGTTAAAGAAGATCGCATTATTTCTTATGTACAGAAAATACGAGAGATGGAGAAACGATTCGAGAAACTGCAGATCGAACAAATACCTCGGAGTGAAAATCAGAAGGCAGATCATCTGGCTAAAATTGGGAGTTCGCTGCAGGACTGTTCGAAGAGGAGTATTACAGTCATGGGAGTAGGAAAGGAAAATGAGGTGATGAATATTGACTTGGCCGAACAAGACTGGAGAACTCCTTTCTTGAAATTTTTAGGAGGAATCAGAGATGGATTAGCAAAAGACCTCGAGAAATTGGAAAAACAAGCTCGGTTCTACTACACGTTAGATGGGGTGTTGTATCGAAAAACTTTCCTACCGACAGATGCCAGATGTTTATCCAAAGAAGAAGGGCTTAAGGTCTTAAAGGAAGCGCACGAAGGAGGATGTGCCGAACATGCGGGAGCTCGAGCATTGGCTCGAAAGGTTGCACGAGCTGGTTTCTACTGGCCTACGATGAAGAATGACGCCGAAGAGCTAGTTCGGAAATGCAATGCCTGTCAGAAACATGGTTGGCGAATTCACACGCCGGCAACAGATATGCTTACGGTATGTTCGCCTTGTCCTTTTGCTAGATGGGGAATTGATATAGTTGGTCCGCTTGTTAAAACCAGGGGAAACAAGCAGTTCTTGGTGGTGGCCGTGGATTACTTTACTAAGTGGGTGGAAGCCGAACCCTTGGTCAAGATTGCCGAACCTGATATGATCCACTTCATATGGAAGAGTATTTGTTGCAGATTCGGCTTACCCAGGATTTTAGTGTCAGATAATGGAGCCCAATTCAGAGGCAAAAAGATTACAGGATGGTGTAAAGAGATGAAAATTTTACAAGTGTTTACTCCAGTGGCTCATCCTCAAGCAAATGGACAAGTCGAAGTGGTTAATCGAATCATTCTATATGGAATCAAGAAACGACTGGAATTTGAAAAATCGAACTGGGTGGACGAACTGCCATCAGTTTTATGGGCATATCGAACTTCACCCAGATCAACTACGGGGGAAACTCCTTTCAGCTTGGCATTTGGCATGGAAGCAGTAGTCCCAGCTGAAATTCAGGGAGAAGCTCTACGAATCATTAATTTCGATCCGCAGCAAAATGAAGAATTAATTCGAACAGATTTGTTATTTCTGGAAGAAATTCGGGATGAAGCCAGAGTTCGCCATGAGTTATACAAGAGACGTATTCAGGCAGCCTTCAACAGAAAAGTTCGAAAAAGAGAGTTTCAAGTAGGAGATTTGGTTTTAAGGCAATCGGATGCCTTGTTGGAGATCGGAAAGCTTGATGCCATTTGGGAAGGACCATACACTGTTACAAGAGTCTTACCAGGTGGATCCTACGAGCTCGCCGATGAACATGGAAAGGAACTGCCAAGACCTTGGCACATCAACCACTTGAAGAAATTTTACACTTGAAATCTCAAATCTCAGTATGTTGCTTTTTATTTTTAAGTTATTGCTTTTATGAATAATAGATATTTTCCTGCTCCGTGGACGTAGGTCGATTTGACCGAACCACGTTAAATCCTCGAGTCTTTTTATGTTGATTTACTTAATTATATTACAAAACAAAATTGTACCGTGGAGCGAACTCACAGTTCCCTCGGAACTCACCGATTAAGCTCGCCGAAGAGGTTCCCTCGGAACTCACCGATTAAGCTCGCCGAAGAGGTTCCCTCGGAATTCATCGATTAAGCACACTGAAGAAGTTCCCTCGAAACTCATCGATTAAGCACATTGAAGAAGTTCCCTCGGAACTCAACGATTAAGCACACTTAAAGTTCCCTCGGAACTCACAAATCAAGCATACTGAAGAAGTTCCCTCGGAACTTATTGATTAAGCGTGTTATGAAGGTTCCCTTGGAACTCATCGAAAAAGTTCTTTCGAACTCAATGTTTGCCGCAAATTGAAGAAGTTTCATTGAACTTAATGATTAGACGAAGTGATGCGAAAAGGTTCTACCGAACTCGATGATTGACGCAAATTAAAGAAGTTAAAGAAGTTCTATCGAACTTAATGATTAAGCGAAGTGAAGGGAACTCTTTCAAGATTCGTTAAGTAAGTATTTGATTCATTACTTAGTAGATATTCATTTGAATGTTAGTAACTAAATACAGTAAAGATAACATCGAGATTGACGAACCATATTTGATTAAAAAAGATAATTCATTACAAAACAATTACAAAAAATTTTGAAGAGAAAAAAAATACAAGTATGGAAAAATTAAGTGCGATCGGGAGACGGGGTAAGTTCGGCATCAGCTGGCTCGAGGGTTTCGAACATATCTTCGGGAAGAGGCGGAGTTGGACTTCGAGGAGTTTCGACAGGAGCAGGAAGTGACGAACTTGGGCCAGGATTGCCGAGCTGGTCGTCTGGAAGGACTTCCTTTATTGCCTCTTCAAGGCAACCCGACCACCACTTTTCAGTGTTGATATCGCCCTTCGGATCGCCGCGCCAACCGGGCGGAACAGAGTGAGTCCGCATCACTTCCTGGCCTAGCTCGTTCATATCGAACTGAACTGCCTCTCCTGCTCGCTCTTGGCAGAGCCGAACTGCCTCCTTGAAGTAAGTTACGGCCATGGGAGCCGCTTTCGACAAGAAGATGAGGGAGTCCCAAAGACGAGCCACGAGCCTCTCCCGGAAAGACTCCGATATTAGCTCCATCTCTGGACTCCGAGCGAACTGATAGAAGCCATTTCGATACATGACTTCACCAAATTCAGCTTGGGAACTCTCCGCCTCTGCGAGCTTCCTCTCTGCCTCTTCGAGCTTCTCCCGCAAGCTCTGATTCTCAGCTCGCGCGTTAGAGATAGCAGTTTGCTGCTCCACGGCGAACTGCTCCTTAGCCAATAATAACTCTTCTTTCTTGGCCACTTCGGAGCGAGCAACCGCTAACTCCACTTTCCTCTCTTCCAACTGAGCAGACAGATTTTCGACTTTACCGGCATGTTCACTCAAATCACTCTCCAAGGTCTGCTTTTCCTGGAGAGTGCTCCTCAGCCTATCTCGGCGGCGGAAGGCCCTTTCGCCCATGGCCTCGAAGTACTTGACCGCGCTCGACATCTTAGAGAGGTTCGCCTTGAACTCCTTGACCTCGCGGTCTACCTCCTCTGTCGCCGCCGCCTTGCCCGACTTGACTATCGCCCTCTCCGGCTCGGGCTCCACCTCTGTTCGCACCACCTCTTTCGAGGTACCCTCCTCAGTTCGCTGTTTTTTTTAGGGAGCCTTCTTCTGCGAACTGGAAGGCGCCTTTTTCTTCCACCGAAGAGGAAGTTTTTCGACTGTTTCAGAGGTGGGGCCGGCAGCCTCGGCAGTACGAACAGAGTCGTCCCCAGCCAAGTCAAGACTGGCTCCTGGTGCCAGTCCGCTCAAGCGTCGTTCCTCCTTCTCGCGGAAGGCCGCCGCTTGTCGGCTGTTCATTGCATCATCCGCTGGTGAAAAAGCAGCCGAAGCTCCGGAATCGAGAATGAAGAAGTTATTCATTTCTCTATCTGTAACATAAAACACGAACAGTTAGTATGCGCATAGATCGCTACGTTTGAAAAAAGACAGGAAGACAAAAGGAAAATTTTCAAGCAACCTAAATTGAACTGGCGGGAAACCGGAGTGTTCGGATAAAACCCCCAAAAGGCCAACAATGGTTCGCATGAACTCATGCGAACAATGTCGAACATCCCCCCCCGAAACAGCCTGGCCAAAGAAGCAAGTTCGAAGTCCCTTGCGGGAGCGGGCTCGTTGAGGTTCGAACTCTCAACCCAAGGGTGAGTTCGGAAAGTATTATTATTGGGGGCGCGAACAAAAAAATAGTATTTCTCCCAGGAGCTGATTTTTTCATCTCCTGGGGACAAAAATAGAGCTCGTTTTTGTCCGCTTCTAGGGCTCAGATAGAAGCGGAAAGGGTTAGTGCGTTTTAAAACAAAGCACGAACGAAACTGTTCGGTGGTCGGTTCGACCCCCATCCACTTGCACACCATATAAAAAGCTACAATGTAGCTTATGGAGTTCGGGTGCAATTGGTTGGGGCACACCCCAAAGGCCGAACCGACCTCAAGAAGAAATGGATGGATGGGAGGAGTTAAACCTACGCTCACGTGTCCCAAGAACCACGTGTAGCACCCGGGGGGAGCCCGATGAGGTCGATCATCGGGGCCGGGAATTACTATGGAATAGCCCGCCGCTGTAATAAGCGAGCTTAGAAGTATGGTGTGTGTAGGAGTGGCTTTAGTGGCGGAGAAAACGTTTTGAGCAGTTTTTTTGCGAGATCGCTTAGGAGGGGAAGAGGAAGAAAGGATTTGGCGACCAGAAGAGGAAGCCGTCGGGACTGGCGAATCTGAGGCAGTTCGCAAGGGAAATCCCTCAAAACCTTCCTCAGATTCACTTTCATCCCTCAGGTGGATCAGAAAAGGGGAAGAAGTCATTTTGAAGAATACGAAACGAGAAAGAAGGAAGTGTACCTGGGTTTTGTTTTTGAAACTTGAAAAATCTCAAAGGGGGAGTATTCGTGCTTAAGAGAAGAGGAGTGAATTTTTGCAGAAGAGGTTTTGCGAAAATGAAGAAGGGGTATATATAGGCGAAATTTCTTGATTTTGGGGGGAAACTGAAAAGTCACAAGATCTCAACCGTCTGGAGCAGTTCGATCCAACGGTGAAGGCGAAAAGTCGTAAATCCAACTGTTAGATGCAGTTCGATCCAACGGTGGATACGAAGGGACGCGTCTAAGGGACGGAGTTAAATCTTAGCCGTGCGATGCAGTTCGATCCAACGGTGACAACAAGTTAAATCTTATCCGTTGGATGCAGTGCGATCGAATGGCGAAGACGAAAAGGTGTTTTGAGGATGCAGAAACAATCTTAGCCGTGCGATGCAGTTCGATCCGACGGTGAAAATCAATTGGCGCCTAGGGATTAACGTAAACTGACAAGTCTGATCTTAGCCGTCAGATGTAGTTCGATCGAACGGCAAAGACGAAAAGGCGCCTCGGGATGGAGGAAAATGTCGCAGGCGGATGATGGATGGGACGCGATGCTTCTTGAAGAAGCTTCATAATTGGCAACAATGCGAACTGTGTTAATTCGTGAGCACAGTTCGCACTCTGAAAGGGGGGAGTACTGATGTGGTCGAACTGACCACATTCAAACTACCCCGAAAATCCGACCCGGAATTGAAGGCCAACCGGCGCGAACAGAATGAAGAAGTAATAGAGATCGTGTGAGCGAACAGGTATGTTTGGCATGCTGAGCGAACTGATCAAACTCGCAGGCAAGAATGTCGAACTGAGAGGCGAAATGTCGAGCTAATTCCAGGCGAACTAATTCAAATTTGAGATAACTCCCACGATCGCGAGAATCTCGCCACTTTCCAAGTTTTTAGGAGAAATCCCAACTACCACATCACTTTCCCAAGAAATCACGTCTCTTTCAGGGAGTATATATATATATACCGTTTTATTTTTCTATTTCACACACAATCACAATTTTTACACGTTAAGCATTACTAAAATCGAGAGCAATATCTTTGTGAGATTACTAACTTGAGCGTCGGAGTCCCTTCACCGGGAAAAACCCCCGGTGTTCTTTGTTTTGCAGGTCTCTTTGATCGGAGAATTCTAGTCAACGCCGGAGAAATCCAATTTGGCATCGGAGAATTTCGAACGACGCCGGAAAAGTAAAGGATTTAAGTTAGGACAAATCAGATTTGATTAATGTGTTTATTATATTCGATCAGACCTCTATGTATTTAATCATAAACTTAAAAAAAAAAAAAAGAAAGAAGATCCATAAGTGTGAGTAATTAATCTCAATTCTAGTTTGTTAGGATATATAATCCCAACCTCGTGTAATAACTCGTAAAACACACGAAAAATGTAGATCACACTAGACAAGTAATTTGTGTACGCAAAGTAAACAACTAAATATCCAATATTGTCATCCCTAAAAAGAGGAGAAAGAAGAAGAGCATGTACTAATCCCATTGCAATGGGCATATTATGCAGAAATCCGAACCCGTATCCACCGCAACATTAACCGAGTCGTCGACGGTCTGAGCCGGGTTGACCCGGGCTCTGCAGAGTGGGCAATCACAGTGACACCTGAGCCACATGTCTATGCAATCCACGTGGAAACAGTGGTTGCAGTCGGGTAAGGTTCGGCCCAGATCATCGTCTTCGAACTCGGATAAGCACACGGCGCATTCTAGCAAAGATTCCTCGTTTTTAGATCCATAAACGAACGTTGGAAGTGAGTTTATGACGTTGAGGTCAAGACCTTGAGAGGTGATGACAGTGGCGGTGGTGTTGAGGTGGCTCCGACGAGGGTAGTGGCGGCGGAGATGGCGGCCGCGAAACCAACGGGCAAATACATGAAAGAATACTATGATGAAACATGCAAGGAAAAGCATGGCAACGGATGAAATCAGGATTTTTTTGTTGAAGGAATAGCTGTCCATTTTATCGATCAAACACACAGAACATGGTGGTTTTATTTCCTATTTTTGAGCTTTTAAAGGTTTTTGGATTTATATAACAAAATGTTTACGTAACAAATTTCAATAATTTATATGAAATCGTATTATTTGACTTACTACTTATAATTGACACTTATTTTCACAATTTAATAATTATTTATGAATTATAATTAACTCATTCGTTAATCGTTAAGACGATAATATATCTTACAAGGAATTATT
This sequence comes from Scutellaria baicalensis, assembly GCA_005771605.1. Classification (NCBI taxonomy): domain Eukaryota; kingdom Viridiplantae; phylum Streptophyta; class Magnoliopsida; order Lamiales; family Lamiaceae; genus Scutellaria; species Scutellaria baicalensis. Next base: position 25,765,726 of record CM016723.1, on the reverse strand, counting down.
AAAATAGTATTCTTATGACAAATATTTTTGCGGCTTTCTAATTAAATGTTTCCTTGTTTTTAATCTAGTTTAGTATATACTTGACATGGTGGCTGCAGTGAATGAGATGATAGTTTCAAAAAAATTAAATGCTATCTACTTGATACTTTCAAAAAAAAAAAAAAAACAGAGGAATAGAATAGAAAAGGAAAATGATATCTACTTCAGTAATTATTTAAACAAAATTAAAGAATACTGAAATCAAATTCACAGATACATGGATTCATTAGTGATTATTTAATCGAACACACATTATAGAGATACATAATTATATATCATTAATATATACACAATATTTAAAACAGAATAATATACAAAATATAGAGAAATATAAACTACAGACGATCAGATTAGTTTATACTCATATAAATTGCCCGGAGTTAATAAAGTTTGTTTGTTTTTTTCCTTAAAAAATTGATGAATTATTTTCTACAAGGAAAATTTATGTAATTAATATTCATGGAAGATTGAACATCACAAAAATCTTCTACTGCATATTCATTATTCTGCTCCATCTGAAACATGGATATTAAGCGTACGATAATAGTATTATTGAATTGAACGTGAATATATACACGATACAAAGTGTAATCGAAATTTAATTGTGTAGTGTTCTTTTAACATTAAAGATATTTAAGAAGATTTTTGGGATTATCTGGTTGATTTTCAAATGAAACGTTTTTCTGACTATATGATTATGATCATGAAAAGACAAATCTAACTTCATATTTTTCAAAAACTTAATGCTAACTTTTGAATAATATAAATGATCGATTTTCAGTTCCATTTACAGCAAAAGACTGGTACCTATAGGATTAGCTTAATGGTAGCACATCTCTGTGCGAATAAATAATAACTATATCCCGATTTATCTTCGATCATCTTTGGGGAAGGAAGGTATGCCTTTTATCTTAAACAAATTTATGTTGATTCATACCATCTATCCCAAGACAAAAAAATTGATTCCGAGGACCCTAATCTCAGAATGTCCATATGCAATTCGATATGGTAAGAAAACAGAAAAATCACAATGATATACTTCTTATATATAATCAATCACGTTTTGTTCAAACGTTATAAACGAAACGAAATCAAACTCAAAGTACCTGAATACAGAGTGGCAAACCAGAGAGGATCAAAACCTCTTAATAAAGTCGTATATATGTTCGCTAATTTCCTCCGGTTTTTCCTCGTTGATAAAGTGAGCAACTCCTTCCATGACAACCAATTCTTGTAAAAACGGCACTTTTCTCCTGAATCCACCGTTGTGTATGTATTCCTTAACGCCTAGTGTGTTGTAAGTAAGATCAAGATCCCCGACAATGAACTTCACCGGAACTTTTATTTGCAAATCAGTCCACGCTGCTGTAAGCTCCCAGTTTCTACATCAAAGATTTTCACACAAAGTCCCTCAACTTTATAAAGTAGCATATCATGCCCAGTTTTATACTTAAGTCATGAATGTTGCTTAAATTTTGCAAGCTAAGAAGGCTTACAAGTCCATAGCTCGATAGTAATTCAATCCACCCGTGAAGCCTTTCTCTTTATATTTGGTGGCATAGTACTCCACATCCTCTTCAGACAACCAAGATGGCATTGGAATTGGTTTCTCAGACAAGCCCCCAAATCTAACGGTTTTAGGGACTTTAAGAGGAGTTGGATTCCTTGATGTTAAGAATTTCTTGATCAATCTTGCGGTGTCAACTTGAGCAAACTCTTCCTCCACCTCTCCTGGCTCCTACATGTATTAATCAATCATGTAACCAATCACTTGAACAAATTAAATCTTTCAAGATTCAATGGGAGCAAGAATTTCGAGAAAGTTTTCGACATTTTTGTCTCTAAACGATCCAAAAACATAGATGAATTGGAAGAAATCCGAGTGAAATTAAAGGCACCAAGTGCCAAACAAGCAAATAGTGGATTTTTTTTTTCCTTATGTTCCATTCAATAATTTCGAACTCTCAATTTAAGTATCAATTATTCATTCATTCAATCCTTATTCTATAATGTCTTAGAGAATGTTGCATTTCTGGGAATAAACTTTTCAATTTTCATAAATTGAATAACAACATTTCATAAGCCATCGATTCATTCATACATTTCTATTCTAAATACTATTTTAGCTTAATTCGATCACGTAAACAAGTATACTAGTTAGAAACCAAGTAAGGTAACACATATCATGGTGGATTAATCAGCAATATTGAATTTCTAGATTTAAATAATGAGCAAAATAGGAAAAGGTAAAAATAATTATATAATGATCAAAGCAAAAATAGAATTCGCATAGTTGAGTAAATGGATTTGAAAGGCAAAACCTGAAATCTGCAGATATAGTAATCATCACCAAGCTTGGCCCTCATAGTCTCCAATGGCTTCCTCCTGGGATTCCTGGGCAGAAACACGACGCTCATATTAACCAGAGCCCTAATTCGATCAGGGCGGAGCAAGCAAAAATACCAGGCCATGGCAGCTCCCCAGTCATGGCCGACCAAAAAAACCCGGTCCAATTTCAAGGCATCGAGCACGCCGAGCAGATCGCCTACGATGTGGAAAACGGTGTAGCTGGTGGGGGAAGGCGGCGCGTCGGAGTCACCGAAGCCGCGGAGGTCAGGGGCGATGGCGCGGTAGCCCCTAGCAGATAGGGATAGCATCTGGTGCCGCCACGAGTACCACAGCTCCGGGAAGCCGTGGAGGAACACCACCGCGGGGCCCTCGCCGATCTCTGCCACGTGGATGCTTATGCCGTTTGTTTCGATATTCCTATGTCGGATTTTCTCCATGATGAGCGATTTGATGTAAGGATTACTGATTGGCTAAGGATTACTGATGTGGGTTTGAAATATGTGCCAATTATTTTGAATAAATTAATGACTGAATAAATTAGGTGTGAATCTCAAAGGAGGAGTTGAATTGGATATTTTGAATGGATTCATCAGTAAATATGGAGATTTCGACTTGATTTTGAACAGATTAATTCAGAGTAAATATGAAGATTCATTATCGACTTAATTTTGAAAAGATTAATTCAGTTTAGACATTCTCAAATTGACAGGTTCAACGTGGATTAATGTGACGTCACACGGGTCAACATGCACAATGTCAAAGTATTGGCCCATCTTTCTCAATGATCCAGTCTCATATTTAGATTTAGCTTAGATCAAAATTCATGACACTTATCTTACTATTTTGTATAACCAGTATCAAACATAACTTACTTAACATCATCATTAAATTATTTAATACCATCAAAACAAAAAAATAAATGCAAAAATAAAACATACTTCATGCAATCTGTTACCAGCTATTAAGAAGTATTTGAGTAGTAGATACTAATAACAAAGTTTGTCCAAAATTTTCAAGGGGGTGCAAATGAAAAAACACTACAGATAAAGATAAGTGTGTGTCCAAACATATAACGAGAGAAACATATAACATCTGCAATGGAACTTCGTTGGTAAAAATAAATCAAACCCTGAAGCCCTTGCTGTTTCTTTTTCCTCTAGCGCGCTCAAACTTTCTTCCCTTTGCTCGCACATAAGGCTTGGTGTGACTGTGTGGAACACCAGGAGCTGGTCCAAAGTGCTTAACGGCTTCACGAGCATTACGTGAACCTCTCAATAGCACCTGTTCCAACACCATGCTCAACAATTATAAATGATGTTTGGGTGGGGAGTTGCCCCATGTAGAGAATAATACTCAATTAACGGATATTCATATAAACAAGCTAAGCCTCTCATTCGCAACAATCATGTTCAGTGCTCCATGATGATAAAGAGTATAACGATGTGCAAGTTGAAAGTTGTACAATGGTTTTACTACATAAAAACATGCCATTAGCATGTATTCCCGAGTAATGCAAAAGGAATTCAATCAGGTCAACAAATCCAAGAGCTAAACTGATATAGACAGAAATCAAAACCTCACATTTATACTTTGCCCACCTACTCAACAGTATCTAATGAATGTGGTTGTTCAAAGGCAGGATTTGATTCTAACAATATTTCAATGCTTCCCCTGACAAATTACTAAAGTTCAGTTGTAACATGGCGTGAAAGCAAATGCAAAAATGCCCAAAAAAATTACTTATGCCCAAGAAACAGTTACCGTGTTCTGGCCAAGTGGAGCCCTTAGAGCAAGCTGGTCGAAAGTCAAACATTCTCCACCAGCCTTCTCAATTCTAGCCCTAGCTGTTTCGGTGAACCTCAAAGCGGTGACCTTTAGGGCAGGGAGTTCTTCATGAAGACGAACATCATCAGTAACACTTCCAACTAGTACTGCGATCTTGTCTTCCTGTGCAGCCATAAATGATAAAAACAACTCATCATTCAAGTAAAATGCAACACAAAACAAAGCCTTAAATCACCTATTTCGACTTCTCATTTTCAATTTCATTTCCTGCTTCATTCTAAGGAGTAACAGAGTGTACCTAAACTATTTCGATTCCATTCATATCCAATACACATGCATTGACCATTGTCATTGACCATTGTCAACATAGAGAAAACAAACTATCTTCAGAAAACAGCTACAATCATTAGAGTAAAACAGATATCTATACTAAAAACACAATTATATCCAAGTAACAAGTACAATTAACAAAGCAGAATAGATATTTACAACATAATCAACAGCAGATGCCATGGAAATAATACCTTTCCCTTCATATGTTTGATGAGACGGGAGAGAGAGAGCGGGGCCCTGTTAATCCTGCTCATGAATAGCCTCTTCAAAATCACGGCATTAAACCTGCTTCCAGTTCTCCTCACCAAAAACCGGTAAAGCTGCAAGACATTACACACGTGTCAGATCATATGACTTGCAATCACACCATTCATTCTAATCCGCACAAAATTGCAGAGAGTAAGGATACCTTGACGAGAAGCTTGAGGTAAATATCATTGGATTTTGGCGCAGTGCGCTTGGTCTTCTTGCGCTTACCTCCGGCGACCAAATCAATACCCTATAATACAAATTAAGTTAAGGAAAGCACACAGTTAAGAGAGGGGAGAGAGAGTGACGGCGAAATGGCGGCGTACCATAGCTGCTGCTGCTCCTCCTCCGGGGGCTTTCGGCTTCTTCACCTGCTGTGGTTGGAGTGATTAACAAACTAGGGTTTTTTAGAGCCCGAATTATAAAGCTCCCAGTCACACAGTGATAATTTGGGCTGAGAAACCCTAGAAACAATAACGGCCCAATAGTATTTTTAGGCCCATGGAGAAAATGGACCTATATGTTGATGGATTGTTTGGGCTTGTAACATTTTGCTTTTTACTGTTTTCTTAATATCATAATTCGGGTGGCCAAATAAACAGTGCTCATAATATATCAAAAATAAATTCATTATATTTTGCGAAAAAAAAAATCATAATATCGAATTCATAATTTCAAATCGGGTTCATGTAAGGTGAATTAATTTTCAGTTCTAGTTACTATGAATACCTTTTTTTTAAGCAACTGCAGACATATTTCAATTTTTTTTTTTATATTTACTGTGATTCGTAAAATTTTCAAGAACTCGTTCAAAGAGTGACACTTGTATGCCCCGAGGCACGGTGCACACAAATTAATTATCATATGGTGTTAAATATATGCTCTATAGGTATCATGTGTATATTCTTCAGGTATCACATGTATACTCTTATATACATATGATATATGTAAAATATATCTATAACACTAAGGGGGTGTTTGGCTAAGCTTATTTTTAGAGCTTATAAGCTATCATATCTTATAAGATGTTTTTAGAGCTTATAAGATGTTTAATTTAAGTTTAATATAAGTTGTTGAAGTGTTTGGGTAAATAAAATGGTGGAGCTTATAAGTTGTTAGTAATGACATTTGTGTAATTTCAATTATTAAATTTGAAGGTGTTTTGAAAAATATGCTCTTATTTTAGAAATAAGTTGGGATTTCCAACTTTTAAAAAAATAGCTTATAAGCTTCTTACATCTTATAAGCTCATAAAATAAGATCTTATTTTTAAAAGTTCGTCAAACACTTTTGATGAGCTTATAAGCACTTAACATTTTATAAGCTCTTTTAAGAAGCTTATAAGTTTAGCCAAACACCCTCTAAGAAAGGTAACACCTGTAGAATATATATATATATATATATATAACACCTGAAGAACATGTATATAACTCCTAGATTTGTGCCCTAGGGCATATAGGTTTTTGTCCTCGTTCAAAATATATACAAACAACACTTTCGTTACAAATTAAACCCAGTCCAACAACGCTTTAAAATCTAAAAGTATGTATCCCAAAGTTATTGATGATACTGAAACTTTGAGGTTACATTCATTTTAATTGAATAGGTAGCTCAATTTTACTATAAACAACCATAATAGTTAAGTGATCGGCACCCTCATTCTTTTCTCTATGTGATCGGCACCCTCATTCTCTTTTATATGGATATGTGTTAATATGTTTATTTAATATAGGGTTTTCTATATAAATCTGGAGAAATTTTGAAATTTTAGAATGCAAAGGCTTATAAATACATGTTAAGTAATTTGTTAAAAAATACATGCCTAAATACAATGAATTAGTATAAAATATTAATTATATATAAAAATATTGAAGTTGTAAGAATTGTTGGAAAAAAAAATAGACATGTAATTTTGATGATTTAAGTTTGGATATAAATCTAACTCATAGAGCCATCATTAATCTTTTTTTTTATTGTCCATAATATGCAAGTTGTTGTGTACATTCGAATCACGTGAATTGAAACAATTTGAAATAATATGAATACATGTTGGAATTATTGATATAAAATATGTTTACTCATAAGGTCAACCACATCAACCATTTTAGTGTGTCGTTGTTAAGTTTTTTTATTAATATTATCTATCAAATCAATTCATGTAGAGCAGCACAATTCATCCATAAGAACATGCTTAATGGAGAGAGAAATAGTGCTAGTCTCAATGACCTCTTACTTCTTCCTTTTTTATTGATATTCTTTAACTTTCAAAATATTATAAAATTATTATTCTTAACTTTAAAATTTTACCATGTGAATGCCCTAAGTCATAACTATCAACATTTTTATACACACGCACATAATTGAATGCTAGTATTAAGAGAAAAATGATTGGGACATGCATGGATTCAAAATTAATTACAATTCATTTATCTAAATCGATTCAACTAAAAAAAATCGCAACAAGTAACATCCACAAAGTTATATTTTATTCATTTTATCAAGATTTACGAACAAAATATGATAATTATCTAAAATCTGTTATTAGGGTGTATCTATAAATAATAAAACTTAAATATGATAAAATGGTTCAGAAATTGCTTCTCGTCATAAGCAACTTATTAAAAAATTTCAATATACTTCCTTCAATTAGTTCCAATTCAACAGTTTATTCAATTTGGCCTTACTTGTCTATATAGGCAACGAAATATATTATTTTGAAGTCTATTAATTTATTTATCAACAAATATAATAAACATGTTATTCAATAAAATGAATATTAAAACAAAAAGATATGATAATACAGTTCAACGTATTTTCATAGAAAAAAAACAGAGAAAAAAGAAGTAACGAAATAATAAATGATTAATAGTATCCAGACCAGTCTGTGACAGACACTTATAGACACGGCACCTATTGTTTATTACATAAATGCCAACTTCATTTAAATAATTGATTGTGTACTTTTAGTTGTGAAATTTACACCTAATTCCAGTGGGCATATTAGTCAATTTGTTGTTGCATTATTATTATTATTATTATTATTATTATTATTATTATTATTATTATTATTTCTCTAATTTCATTTCCTGTTTTTTCCATCGCAAATCGCATACAATTTTCTCTAAATCCGCTCCGTGTGTAACGGCGCCTTGACTTTAGCAGTTTCTGTCAGAAACCATGACTTCTACGAAGACTCGCCGGAAAGTAGTCCCGGCGTCCGAGAACGGCGACACCGCCGACAAGCAAGACCAACACCTCATATCCGCCGCCATCTGCAACGGCGAGGACCTCGGCCCCATCGTTCGCAAAGCCTTCCTCTCAGGCAAGCCTGAAACCCTACTTCACCATCTGAAACACTTCACCAAATCCAAGGAATCGGAGATCGAAGACGTGTGCCGCGCTCACTACCAAGACTTCATCACCGCCGTCGATGATCTTCGATCTCTTCTCTCCGACGTCGATTCGCTCAAATCGTCGCTTTCCAACTCCAATTCCAAGCTCCAAAACGTCGCCGTTCCGCTCCTCACCTCCCTCGATTCGTACGTTGAAGATAGAAACAAATGCTCCAACATCGCTCACGCGATTAATTCACTCAACACGTGCGTTCGCCTCACGGAGCTTTGCTCACGCGCGAATTCTCATCTCGCCGAGAACAATTTCTACATGGCGTTGAAATGTTTGGACTCGATTGAATCGAGTTTTCAGGATAAAGTGCCGTCGTCTACGTTGAAGAGAATGTTGGAGAAGCAGATCCCAGCCATTAGAGCCCACATTGAGAAACAAGTGTATAAAGAATTTGGCGATTGGCTTGTCGACATCCGAGATGTGAGCCGGAATTTAGGTCAGCTCGCTATTGGACAAGCTTCTGCTGCGCGCCAGAGGGAAGAAGAGTTGAGGATTAAACAGCGCCAAGCTGAGGAGCAGAGCCGGCTTAGCTTGAGGGACTGTGTCTATGCTCTAGAAGAAGAAGATGATGATGAAATTGACGGAGTTCTTGATGGGAGTAACTGGAGGAAATGGGATGTTGGGGTTTGATTTGACACCGTTATACAGGGCTTATCACATAAATCAAACACTTGGGCTAGAGTATAGATTCAGGCAATACTATTTCGAGAATAGGAAGTTGCAATTGACCTCTGATTTCCAGGTATCATCGATGACACCTTTTCTTGAGTCGCATCAAACATTTTTTGCACAGATTGCTGGATTTTTTATAGTGGAGGATCGGGTTTTGAGAACGGGAGGAGGGTTGATATTGAAGTTGGAAGTGGAGAATTTGTGGGATACTGCTGTAGCCAAGATGTGTTCTGTGCTCGAGGATCAATTTTCTAGGATGCAAACAGCCAATCATTTGTTGTTGATCAAGGATTATGTTAGTTTGCTTGGTGTTACACTTCGTAGATTTGGGTATCCAATTGATGCTTTGCTTGATGTGCTCAGTAAACATAGGGATAAGTATCATGAGTTACTATTATCTGATTGTCGTAAACAGATGGCTGAGGCTCTAGCAGCTGATAAGTTTGAGCAGATGTACATGAAGAAAGAGTATGAGTATTCGATGAATGTGCTTTCGTTTCAGATACAGACTTCAAATATCATGCCTGCATTTCCATATGTTGCACCATTTTCATCTACAGTGCCTGATTGCTGTAGAATAGTGCGTTCATTTATTGAGGATTCGGTGAGTTTCATGTCATATGGTGGGCAACTTGAGTTTTATGATGTGGTTAAGAAGTACTTGGATAGGCTCTTGACTGAGGTCTTAGATGGGGCTTTATTGAAAGTTATTAATGGTTCAATAGGTGGAGTTACTCAGGCTATGCAGATGGCAGCAAATATGGCAGTGTTTGAACGTGCTTGTGATTTCTTCTTTCGTCATGCTGCTCAGCTGTCAGGTATTCCGTTAAGGATAGCAGAGAGGAGCAAAAGGCAGTTTCCTCTCATCAAAGCCCGTGATGCAGCTGAAGAGACACTCTCTGGGTTGCTAAAGCAAAAGGTTGATGGGTTTTTGTCCTTGCTCGAAAATGTGAATTGGGTAGCTGATGATACACCTCAAGGTGGGAATGAATACGCAAATGAGGTGATTATTTTCTTGGAAACCTTGGTTTCAACTGCTCAGCAGATTTTGCCAGTTCAGGTGCTGAAGCGAATTTTGCAAGATGTTCTGTGTCATATATCTGATATGATTATTGGGGCTCTACTTGGGGATTCAGTTAAAAGGTTTAACATTAATGCTATCATGGGCCTTGATGTTGATGTTCGGTTATTGGAATCATTTGCAGAAAACCAAGCTTCTCTTTTGTCTGAGGCAGATGCTAATCAGTTGAAATCAGCACTTGTTGAGTCAAGGCAAATGGTGAATTTGCTTCTGAGCAATCATCCGGAGAACTTCTTGAATCCAGTTATAAGAGAGAGAAGTTACAATGCACTCGACTACAGGAAAGTGGTTACCATTTCTGAGAAATTAAAGGATCAAGCAGAACGGTTATTCAGTTCCTTTGGAACCAGAGGAGCTAAGCCGAACCCTAAGAAGAAATCTCTGGACGCATTGATAAAAAGACTGAAGGATGCGAACTGAAACCACAGTAACCGTACGTTTCTTGTATCACGAGTTTCTTGATAGTTTCTTGATTTCAATACCTGCATTGCATTATTTTCAATTGAGATATTTGAACCTATTCTTGTACGTATAATTTCTTGCACATGTTTGTTGTATCCAGTTTCTCGGAAACTTGTTCATTTGTCAAAAATTAAACTAGAGCTTCTGTAAGGAAATTTGATCAGATGCTGATAGGTTTGGTTCACTATTGTCCAAACAATGAGCGTTTGCTTTCTTAACCCATGGTTTAATGGATTTGTTCTATCTTTGGTTTATTTGTTGTGATGACTAGATATCCTATTTCTACTTCTGCATAGTTCCCTTGGACTGTGTACTCTAATTACTTGATAGTGTTGAAATATTTCGAAATACATATGTTTAGTAGGATAATAAGATTTATGGACTTCATAAATGGATAGGTAGAGTGCCATGAACAATATTCAAAGATTCCATGAATGGTTATGGAATCATTAAGATATAAGGAGCTGGTGTCTTGTGATATAGCAGGATGAACTAAGTATATGCTGAAGTCATTCTACTGCATTGCTTGTGGATTCTTTTTTTTTTGGGGTAGGTATAAGTACTAGCATGGTGAAATACTATTAGCTTTGAAGTTTGATGATAGATTCTGATTCTGGAGTAGTATAAATTTTGTGAATGATTAACACTATAGTTTTTACATTGTGTAAATAAATAGTAAATAGTTTATCTGTTATACTTTGGATTGTTTATGTAACTCAATCTGAAATAAACAACATGAATGAATGAATGAATTAAATGCAATGATACAAGTTGGTAAGGACACAAACATAGGGAATTGAAAAACTGGGAACACTAAAGTGGGAAAGGTAAGGTATTAGCTCAATGACAGCCACCTGGACCTAAAATTCCACCTCCCAAACACCTGTACAACACCTCCACCGTCTTTCACACTATAATTTCAAGTGTGTGTGAGAGAGAGAGAGAGAGAGAGAGAGAGAGAGAGGATATGGGTTGGACAATGTTGATCATCATCTATCTCTCAGCATTTATCTTCTGCATTTCTGTCGATTGCACAAACAAGCCTTCACCACATTCGGCTCTAAAGCAATACAACTTTCCGGTGGGGCTTCTTCCAAAAGGCGCCACCAGCTACATGCTGAATCAGGCCACTGGTGAGTTTTCCGTTCACTTCAACGGCACGTGCACCTTCACACTTGAAAACTCGTACGATCAAAGGTGTGATCTCTGATGGACGGCTTCAGAAGCTGAGTGGCGTCAAGTGGTGCTGCTCTGCCTCCACATTGTCGAAATTAAACGAATCCATGAAAACCTCCAGTTTTCCGTCAGGTTCACGTCCGCCGATTTTCGGTGAGGAATTTTGAGGAGTGCCCACAGTGTGGGTGTGGTTTGGATTGTAAGGGTTTGGAACAGGGTAGGTCTTCTTCTTAATTTTGTTCTTCACTTTAAAACTTTTTTTCTTTTTCAAATATGATGATAAGTCACTCCTGGCTTTTTTATTCTTATTTCTATGTATATATACTACCTCCGTCCCAAAATAAATGATGTTTTAGCAACTAAAATTTGTTTCAAAATAATTGTCGTTTCCGTATTCTAAAACATATTTATATGTAATATACCATGTCCCTATTTACTCATCTCAAATTAAATGTTTTAAATAGATAAAAACACTTCATTAATTAACTAACTCAAACAAAACCAAACAGTGGTAGATTGAACTTTTTATCATATTTCTTAATATATGTGTAAAAAGTTAAAACGTTATTTATTTTGGAACGGAGGTAGTATGAAACAGCATAAGCAGTGAATGGTAAATGGAAAACACATACTCCTAATTGTATACTCAATATTCAATAACTAACAACCTCATACTGTCGGGTAGTGAATTTTTGACAATATTAATTTTGTTCAACCAAACAAAGGTACAACTTTTATGACATCAATCTCACTTATTCAGAATTCTTATAACTAACCACATTCTTGTTATAAGAACATTATAGATACTTAAAAAAAAAGAATACTTGATGAGGCTTTTGCTAACTCACTAATTGTATTAACATGTATTGACCGACCCATTTAGGCTAAGATGGATTTGTGGATGGGTTCTAAGTGACATTGTTTCATAAATTTAGTTAGAAGAGATAGTCAACTTATATTTCACTTTTTGTAAAAATGAATTTTGTTTCTCACAATAAATACGAATGTTTCTTATAAGTTTTTTGTGAATACAAATTTTCGTGATGCTCAAACTAGAATGGAAATTTTAGGCCGGTCAAATTATTGTAATACTACTTTAAATAAACGACGTTAATTGCATTCATAACCATACACCTAACTTAATTTATAAAAATTAAATTCCATCACTTAAAACCTATTACAGATGAATTGTTTTTCCATAAGTGCTCCAAATATGCACATAGCTTTGCTTATATTTTATAAATTCTAGGTGATATAATATTATTAAAAATAAAATAATTTATCGATAATTTTGAGAATATAGACCGAACATATGCTATTACAATATTATTATAGGCTAATAGCTCGAATATAAATTTGTCAGAAATTATTTTTTTGGGGCTTTTGAATGTACGAAGGCCAAATATAACACAACTATTAATATTTGACAAAAATGGCACATAAGATAGACTTTTTTTTATCAAAATAACACAAAACTTCTAACTTGTGATCAAACTACCATTTTAACCGTTCATAAGAAAAGGGAGGAATTTTTATTTAAATAGTCTAGTCAACATAAATTATTATTTTAAAAAGACCATGTTTGTAAATTCTTATTAAAATAGTTCCATTGCAAAATTATGTAGTTTGGATACTATAAACATATTATAATTTGTAATCGTTTTTACTTTCAGAACTCATATAACGCGTTTTGGGATGTGATATACGTGTGATACATGGTTATTTGGTATACCGGATTTCATTTAATTTATTTTTATTTAATATTTATTTGGAAATGAGGTGAAAGACTAGTTGGACAAATATTTATGTATAAAATGTCATTGGAGCTAATTTTCCTAAAAAAAGAAATGAGTCACATCTCAACCACTTTTTTGCAATGAATTTGCGCAGTAAAGGTACACCACATAAACTTTCGTGGAGCACGCTTTTTAGGTGATGTTTTTAGTCTTGTTCGTCATAGTTGCTCACGAAAATTCTTGGCAAGTTTATGATTTTAAGAAAACTCATCCTTCCACGAAAATGTTAAAATTAGGCGTTCCACAAAAATAACCTTTCACAAAAATTCATCCTCCACGAAAATGTTAAAATTAGTTATTCGACGAAAATTTGTAATCTTCATCGAAAATGCCTTGTCAAAACTTTCCACAAAAATGATAATTCCACGTTGATAGTCCTATCACAACTTTACAAAAAAATCTGAAAATACATTTCACGAAAACTGTATATTAGACATGAACATGTGACACTCTTCCATGAGAATCAAACATGGCTCCACTTCAAGAAAACATATGGTCTCATTCAAAATTATAATATTTTTATCGCTTATTATAATTTTGTGGTATTTTGATCAAATTGGAGAGCGTTACGTTATTTTTGTGGTATTATAAGAAAAGTGATATAATGGTTATTTCCTCATTCTGAGAATCCTCTTCCAAAAATCCCAATTTCGGACTTGCTTACTAAGTTCAATTCAGAATCTCGCCACCCATGTCTCTACTCCGATTCCTCCTCTTCTCTATTTATGTGGCCTCCATCTCCGCATCCTCGCCGCCGTCGGTGTACGAAGTTCTCGAGTCGTACGGGTTTCCTGTAGGCCTTCTGCCGACCGGCGTCACGATCTACACACTGGACCCCGCCGCTGGAAAATTCTCCGTCAATTTGAACGCATCCTGCAGCTTCAACATACAAGGGTACGACCTCAAGTACAAGACCTCAATCACCGGCTCGATTTCCAAGGGGAAGATCTCAAATCTGAACGGTATTCAAGTTAAATTTCTGCTTTTTTGGGTGAATATTATCGAGGTGAGTATGGATGGGGACAATCTGGAGCTTTCGGTGGGTATTGCGTCGGCTGATTTTCCGGTGGATAATTTCTACGAATGCCCGCAATGTGGCTGTGGATTTGACTGTGTGAATCGGAGAACAAGCAGTGGGAAATTCAGCTTCAGAAAGCTTTTTCCTCTCCTTGAAGCTTGAGTGCAGGTTAGTTTACTGCCCTTCTAAACTTCATTACGTTCGTTTGTTTAGCTTTGTTTATTGAAGGTTAAGTTGTTGATGAATATGATAACCAAGTATGATTTGCAATAGAGAGAACTCAATATAATTTATAAGTAAAGAATGTCTGAAATTCAACTACTTTCTAATAAACTACTTGATTTCTAAGCTCGTTAATGACAATCAAGTTGGCTCACTTGCTTATTGAATCAAGGTTTTACCAAGTTTGATGAACCCTAAAACCAAGCATAACTGTAGATGTAATTTGGGCTTAAGGCCCAAAATAATGGCCCAATAAGCAAAGCCCAGTCTATTCATTCGACTTCAAGCCCAGTGAGGAGAACAAGTCTGTTTCTACACATAACTTGGAGATCTTCAAATGAACTGAGAAAATTAGATTTCCATTCAAATGGGAAAAAAATTTAATTACTAAGATTGGCAAGTGTATAATCTGAAAACGTTATACTGATAGGAACAATAATAAAATAACGTAAAAACTCATGTGAGACGGTCTCACGGATAGTTTTTGTGAGACGGATCCTTATTATCCATATGTTGAATCTATTTTCACAAATTATTATATAAATTGTTAATGGTGGGTTATGGGTTGACCATCTCATATAACAAGATTCGTTAGACGGTCTCACATAAGATCTACTCATAAAAGAATTATGCATATTCATTGCATAGTAAATTTATGTATGTTTTGGTTGTATATGGTTTCAAGTACAGTATTTTCCTCAAACAAACCTACTCTCAGTCAATACAAGCACAAAAACGATCAAATTTCTTATGAATTATGGTAAAACTTACTAAAAGGTTTAGGACTTGTTCCACAAACTTAAGCCCATCAAACAACTCGAAAGAGTTTTAGGGCACTTATATTCATGTTTTTTAATGTGTGAATCACGTTAACAGTTTTTATTTTATTAATTTTGAGTGTGCATTAAGTAGATGTTTTTATTTGTCTAAGAGCGTTTTCATGAGAAAACTTTTTTTTTTGGTTTGGTTTTTCCTGTTTGTTTAAGTTCTTTTCTTTTGCTTTTTCATTTTTCCTTTTCTACTTTATTCGTGTTGATTTTTTTTTTCTGTGTTTTCAAATTTCTTCTTGGTTTTAAGTTTTTTTTAATATCAAATGTTATGTTTTTTTTTAAGATTTTATTTTCAATGTGAGAATTTTCAACATTATTTTGGTTGTTTAATTTTCAATTTGAACAAGTAAATTCTTAGTTTTGTCTTTTCACATTTCAAATTTTGATTTAATTATATACATATTTATGTGTGTGCCACTTAAGTTATGTTATGATCTTATCATATATTTGTAAAAAGTTTATTGTTAGAAAAAATCACCACATTTATTCGGATTTTCATTTTAACAAACTTTTCATTATTGGTCAAAATAAAATAACTTTATGTTGTATGGTTTTTTGTCCTTGATCGATTCTACATTATTATTTTTACTAGGGATGTTAAAAGGGTCATGGCCCGACGAGTCAACCCGTTTAAATTGAAAAAAAATAGGGTTAGGTTCAAATATTAGGAGCTCGTTTAAAATCGGGCTTTTTTGAACCGGACCGTTTAGCCTGTGGTTAATCTGGGTTGCCCCGCGGGCTGTATAATTTATTTTAATTTAATTTTTCAAATTTTAGGGTTATATATTTAGAATACACCACTAAGGATTTATAAGTTTTTTTATGATTACTAACTTTAATTATTTTATAAATTTTAGATGAAGAGGATTAGGGTAAATAATACTTTCTACTTTGAAGGGTCTAATGTTGATGAAGATGTGGGTGTTATGCTATGAAACTTATAACCAATATTTTGATGCTTATAAACTAATAGTTGTTTTGTACAAATTATAGTTTTTGGAGCACATTTACTTATTATTTAAACTATATGATATTTTTATTATGATAAATCATTTAGTTTTATGCAATTGTATGTCTAGTTCCTTATGATATGCATTTTAACTGAAATATTGAGATTAAATATATAATTTTGGAACTTTTAACTTACAGTCTGATTGTGAACCATTTAGCCCGAAATCCGATAGGGCTAGAGTTAGGTTCACAATATCGTAGCCCATTTAAAATCAGGCTTTCTTGCCCCGAACCGTTTAATCCGAAGCCCGATAGGGCTAGCCCGAAACCGCTAGGGTTAGCCCGTTTAACATCCCTAATTTTTACCTTGCGTGTCCATATGCTGAGGTGGACACACTGAGGTCAAAAGAACATACAATATATAAGATTATGTTATTTTAATCTGAAAATTTTGGTTAAAATGACAATTTGAATAAAAGTTGTAATTTTTTTTTCGAAAATTAACTATATTATGAATTATATTATGTTTGTAAAAACACATAAAATGAAGTTGTAAATTTATCTTTTTTTGAAACTAATTAATTGATTTATGATTAAAATATTTCATTTATCTTTTTATAGTTAAATATTTTGTATGTATAGTAAGTATATTTGAGGGAATTATAGTTTTATTTAAATTATATGAAATCAAATTTAAGTGTTTTAATTAAATAACTAAATCTGGAGCACTAAAATGTAAGTGTTAAGTATATTTGAATGGAATTTTCAATCCTTTTCTTTTTCTTTCTCAAAATACTTTTAGTGCATCTGAGTTTTCAAAAATGGAATGGTGGTTCACAACCACTGATGTAGTTCAATCGATGAAAGTGAACATCTTAGTAAAAATTGTTGATATATCTAAGTTTTCAATACAAGAAATAGTGGATGATAATCACCAATATAGTGATTTTTTACTATCAAGTCAAATACTTTTGTTTTATTTAATGTATATTCTATGAAATAACTTAGATTATTAAAATTTAAGTTGATTAAATATCTAATTGGCATTTTTCAGACGTCATTTATTAAAAATTTTCTCAATTGTATCAAAATTCTTACTATATATACAACCAAAGAAATAGTTTTGGTGCAAGTTTCCAAGAATGTAATGATAGTTGACTACTACTTTTATAGTTCAATTAGTGAAAAGAATGTTACTTCACTGTTTTAGTTGAAATTGTTGGTAGACCTAAATTTCCAAGAGAGAAAAATGTTGGATGATAATCATCAATAGTGTGATTTTTATTATCAAGTAATTAAAAATCTCTATAAATATATAAGTTGATTATCAAAATTATCATTTGCATGCATTCTGAATCTATTTCAAAATTTTCAAAACTTTTGAAATGTATTAAAATAATCGTAATATTTTCAAGAATTGAGGGAATGCTTCGGATATGTTTGGTTCAACACCATGTACTTAAACTCTCCATTCAATCCTTCTTTGTCTCAGTGTCAACCTTTTGGTTTTAATCCTAATTTTGATCAATATTAAGATGATGATAGGTTCTTTGTTGGTCATGGGGTAACTATTACCAAAGATCCCATATAGGTTTTAATTTGGACTTTTTTTGAATTGAGATTTTCATTCATATGTAAAGTAAGGTGTATAAGAGTATATATAGTGGGGGTAACATGTGATAGAATTACTAATACCCTAGCAATATGTTGATGTGACTAACTAATCTAACAAAACATAACTCCAATACACGACAGTTAATACACAACGTTTTTCTGTTGTCTATCAATACACCATGCATAAAACCCTAATTTATATACTTAATCTCTAATACGCTCCGATGTAATCCTAACCCAGCTGATCAATAAGAGTAAGCTTGGAACTGAGTATGGAAAACCGAGATGCAGATAAAGCCTTGGTGATAATGTCTATTAGAGATCAGCGATGCAAATTAGGATTTTATGCATGGTCTATTGATAGACAACAGAAACCAGAGAAGAATTGTGTATGAATGTCTATTAGAGATTAGTCATGCAAATTAGGATTTTATGCATGATCTATTGATAGACAACAGAAACCAGAGAAGCATTGTGTATGAGCTATTGTACATTCGAGTTATCTTTTTCTTAGATTAGTTTGCCACGTCAGCAGGTTGTTAGGGTGTTAGTTATCCTATTACATGTCACCATCTACTACATATACTCTTGTACACCTTACTTTACACATGAGTAGAATATATCTTCTTCTCTCTCACCTCTTGGGGCTCCTTTAATAAAGGAACAAGTCTTGTGTAGCAAGTTGTAAGACCGTCTCACGAATCTTTTATCGTGAGACGGGTCAACGCATAACCCACATTTAGCAATTCATATGAAGTTTGTGGGTATGAGTTCAATTCATGGATAATAAAGATCTGTCTCACAAAAACTATCTGTGAGACCGTCTCACATGAATTTTTATGTTAATAAAGAACCACCAATCAAGTTTTAATCACTTAAAGTTGGTTCAAAATGAAGGTGAAAGAAGGGTTAGAAGACAGAGACCCATTTCACCCTACCATGAGGGTAATACCTTCACCATCAATTTTGTGACATGTGTCACTACTTTTTGATACAAGTTTTTCTTATTCTCAACTCTATTATATCAATATATATATGTATATATAATTAATATATAATATGTGTTAAAGATAATAAAATAATATATTATACTCTTGTTATAATATATCTTATCTTATTGTGATATATCTATTATATTATTATTATCCATAATACTTAATATTATATATAATAATGATATGATAGAGTTGATAATAAAATAAAACTTGTATTAAAAAGTAGTGACACATGTCACAAAATTAATCTTGATAATATTACGCTCATGGTTAGGGTGGAATGAGCCGAAGAAATAGGAGACTCATTTGTAATGATGATGAGATTCTACTTGTGTTTTTAGCATATATTCTTACAGAAGAGGCCACACATGACCAAATTTGAAACCTTCTTTTTATCTTTTTTGTTGCACCAACTACTTGTTTGCTTACCGTATCTGTAAAGAATCTTGAAAGTTGCACCAACTACTTGTTTGCTTACCGTATCTGTAAAGAATCTTGAAATATTTTATTATATAGTTATGACACATAAATAGTAAAACATTAAGAATAATTACTAATGATATTTAGCTTAGTTGCACTACTAGAATTCATATACTTAATCTCATGCAAACAAACATTGAACTTTTAGTATCCTTGACAATTGTTTATATATGATATTGATCTTTGGTTACGTTCTTTTATGTTAAAACTAAGCATTTCAAAATTGAACTCATCTGTAATGTGTTTGATCTCTTGATTGATTTATACAATAATTGGATCATGTGAAACTTCAAGAAAGACATCATAAAGATGTCGATCTTTAGCATTTGTATAATTAGTACTGTGTGACTTCGATATTTTAGAGAGAAGGTGAATACAATGTAAATGAAGAGATTTTGAAGAAGTATGATTTAGAATGCATGGTTTGTAACATATTTGTAGAAGATCTTTGTATAAAATAAGATAAGAATCTAACAAATAATATTAAAAGAAAATGTAGTTTATCAATGGTTAGAATTTAATAATATATGATTGTGTTTTGTAATGTGTATTAGTTTTTCCTAACTTTTTTTTTTTTAAAGGGTTGAGGTTTATAGTTTTTGGTATAAAGTAATTTAAAGATTTTGGTATAAAATATCAAAAGTTCTATAAATCTCAACCCTTTAAAAAAAAAAGTTGGAAGAGCTAAGATATAATGGAAAGCACAATCCATGTATTACTAAATTCTAACTGTTGATAAATAATTTTTTTAATCTTATTCATTAGATTCTTATGATTTTTTATACCAAGATCTTCTATTGATTGATTACAAACCACATATTCTATATATCACACTCTCTCTAGATCCCTTCATTTACATTAAAATCCACCCTCTCTAGAATGTTGAAGACAGGTAGTATTAATTATACAAGTGTTGAAGATCAATATCTTTGTTATGTCTTTTTTGAAACTTCACAAAATCTTATTGTTGGTATAAACTAATCCACAAATCAATATTGGAAATGCATTACAGAGAAGTTCAGTTTTAAACTGCAATGTTACAAATAAGTTCAGTTTTAAGTGCAATGTTACAGATAAGTTCAGTTTTAAGTGCAATGTTGTATGCAACTAATTTTCAAGAATACTAGAAAGTTTAATGATTGTTTGCGTCAGATCGAGTATATGAATCCAAGTGGTGCAAATTAGTTCACTATCGTAAGTAATTATTTTAATGTTTTACTATTAGTGTGCCATAAATATTTTCTAAAAAAAATTCAACATTCTTTGTAGTAAGCAAACGACGAGCTATTGGTGCAACAAAAAATATATAAAGACGGTTTCAAATTCGACCATATGTAGTCTATTTTGAAAGAATATGTGCCGCCTGAAATCACAAGTGGAGTCTCAGCATCATTTCCACAATAAGTTGTTAAAGAGTCATATTTGAAAACAATTTGTAAGTTTGCTACATTTTCTAGTAGTGCTACAATCTGCACTGAAATGAATGTTGTTCAAAAGATTTTGTAAAAAGTGATATAGGCTTATTTACCCCTCTAACCTTTGTATAGTATTGCAAGTTCAAAAGATTTGTGAAAAGTGATATAGGTTATTCACCCCTCCAATATCATTTAGGACCAACAACTTATTTTAAAATAGGAGATAAAACTCACATATTATTTACATAGTAGTAATTTTAAGGGTTTGGGTTGTTATCCTCAATGCAGTTGGATTTAATTAGTTTTTAGTCATTTTTAATGGGGTGCATTTTATCTAAAACAAAATTATTTTTCACTTTTTGTTCTCTTTGATTTAGTTTTTTTTTTTTTTTTTAATCTTTAAATACCCGAATCTTCATTTCGAATTGATGCAAACCACAGGAACGGAATCTTGGAACTGAACCGAATCAAAATCTAATTTCTAGTTTCAAATATTTTTTCTTATTTTGATTTGGTCCGAAAAACCATCTATAAAATTCTCCAAATTTTAATTTAATTTCAAAGATTTTCAATAATCTGAATTAGATATGCACACCCCTGATATTAATAATGTTGATATAAATCACAGTTAAAAGAACATGAATGTTGGTGGTTTTAGTCAAACAAAAGGTGGGTCTATGATATGAAAATGATTTGCCTATCTCTTAAAAATAAAAAAATAAACGTTGTAATTACTTTCTCTTTCAGCAAAAAAACATAAGATTCCCAAAATTGTCTCTATCATCGTCCACAACTCAGTTCCCTCTCTGCAAAATTCTCCTTCGGAAAAGGAAAAGATCCCACATTTTGTTTGATTCTGCTTGCCTCACTTTCATCAGTTTTATTCTCGTTGATATATAAACACCCCACAAATCAAATCAATTCAAGAATCAACAAAATGCAATCAAAAGCCCTCGCCGCCTTGGCCCTCTCTCTTTTATCTCTCTCCGCCGCCGTCGCCGCCGCTCCGACGGCGTACGAAGTGATCCAGTACTATGGTTTTCCAATGGGCATCCTCCCAAAAGGCGTGACCCACTATGATCTCGACTCTTCAACCGGCAAATTCAACGCTTATTTAAACGGTTCGTGCAGTTTCTCTTTGGAAGGATCGTATCAGCTAAAGTACAAGTCTCGAATTAGTGGGTACATCCAGAAAGATAAGTTGACTGATTTATCTGGGATCAGCGTTAAGGTACTGTTTCTTTGGTTGAATATTGTGGAGGTGAGGAGGAAGGGTAACAATCTTGAATTCTCTGTGGGAATTGTTTCTGCGGAATTTTCGATTGATAATTTCTTTATTTGCCCGCAATGTGGATGTGGATTGAATTGCAACAGTTTGGGTAAGGATTGGAAAAGGGAGAATCTTAGGAGTAATCCTTTTGTTTCTTCGTTTTAGTTGAGGTAAAGCTGTTGCTTTTATGGTAAGATTTTTAAGGATGATACTGATTTTCTTGTTGAATTGTCTGTTTCTATTGCTGTTTTAACAATGTAGTAGTATACTTGTTTCGTATGTTAATATACGAGTTTTCTGTTATCTGCCTTTTGGTACATGATTGTGTTTCATGGCTATATAGAAAACTTTTGTCAGAATGTGTGAATGGAAAAAATATGAAGTAATTGTTCAATCAGTAAAGTGTATGATTTGTAGAGATGCTAGTTCGGGAATATTCAGATCAAAGTACACATCTTTCTGTAACTTTTAGGGGTTCTATGCTGTAGTGATCGTAATATGATTAAGCCCATAATTGCACGAGAAGTGATCTATAATTCCACTGTCTTGTATTCTTTTGTGTTTGGTCATAGATTATGTGTAAGTATTTGAATGCCATAGGAACTGAATTTGATATATTCTTTTGTGTTTGATCATAGGTTATCTTTGAGCTAGTCAAACTCTGTTAGCCTTATGAGCTTCTGCTCGTTGCTCAACTACAATAACATTTGCTTTATAGTTAATGATGATGGCTGATTTGTATGGACATATATCATAAAATGAGCTATCTATCTATGTGACAGGGTTACTGGATTGGGTAGTTAATTACGGAGTGTTGGATGCGAATGGAAAGCAGACTATTAATTTCAAGAATTATACACCAAATGAATAAACTGTAGTCCCTCCCTATCCCAAAAGGTAGATACAACTAGAATTGAAAATGAGAGTTGCCACTAGATGCATTATAGTGCTGACTGTATAAGTAAAGAAAAGGATTCTCTAATTAAGGAGATACCAATATTGTCTTTTATGTAAATCGTAGATTTCTGTTTTGATTTCATTTTCATTTAAAAGATAGGTTAGCCTCTTCATTTTTGAACTAGGAACAAAGATAAGCATACTGTGTGTGTGGTTATGCTCTTGCATTCCGGGGGAAAAAGTACCTGGGGAAAAAAAATTATCCTATGTATTAGTTAGAAAATGCATTGCAAGATGATAATATGTGTCAGGGTTATTTTTGGGAGACAGTTAAAAAATTGTTTGGGATATGTAGAACAAACAAAGCCATGAAAACATGAACTTTCGACTTTAGTGCCAAGTGTGGAAGTTGTTGGAGTAAATAGAAGTTGGTCGGTGCTTTTAAGTTAGCAATGAAGACCTTAGATTGCATTTGGATTGAAGGATGTGGAAGAACGACCTTAAATAACCAATAAATCTCAAAATCCTTACTCCAAATGCATCCTCATAGATTTCATCTCCCTCCAATATCTCCAAACGCCTTTCTGAATAATCTGTTCAGGTTTTGACAAATTACACTCTTCAACGAGTGTACATAGGTGTCGTCTTAGATGTCAATAATGTTAAAAAAGTTATGCTTCATCATAAATCGAGCCTCAAAAATCCATTACTGTTTTGAAGACCAAAATGATATTTCAAATTGGGAGCTAGACTAACTTCAGTAGTGGCTGTGTAAAATATTGAACCATTGGAGCTTGGATTCTGCTTCCTATATTTTGCATCTTGATTGATTCTGCTTCATGCTATTTTAGTCTATTATCATGTAATTGTATTCTGTATACATGCATTAGAAATTGAAAATTCTAATGAACAGTTTGAATCTCCTCAATACAATAACTATAGCCAGACGATACTTGCTCCTGCGTGCTGAATCCATTATCGTGTTCTTCATTTCATATTTAGCAAGACATTGTTGATTCTTCCTTTGAAGTGAGGAAGTTGTCTGAGCACGATTTTTGATCCTTAAGCAAGATAGATCAGACTCTTCACTCTTTTCTTCATCGAATACAGTTTGCTTTGTAAACTCACCATTTTCATGGCTTCTTTTCTTAGTTTTCTATGTGCACAAAGAAGTACATTATCATTTTTTTTCCAGTTATTTTGCTTGGCTCTGTTTTGAAATATCTCATAGAAATTTATTTTTTGGTAAATTTCTGCAGGTTTTACATCATCCACTGATTCTACCATTTCAACGGGCAGCAGGTCGAGTGTATTATACTGTGCGGGTGATATGCATTTACAAAGTGAAATACGAGATTGGAATACAGTGAGTTATTGTTGATTCTCCAAACATTCTTCACATCAAACGTGTTTGGATCTCGACCCTTTGTTTATTGGTGTAAATATACAAACTTTTTAAGTTTCAAATGGCAACCTTTTCTTGCAGAACAATATAAGACAATCTGTTTTGAACAATTTCAATAAATCAAGTTTTATTGTTTTTAAAGTCATACTTTGACTTTGAGAGTGAAATTATTGGTTTATACTCTGGAGTAGAAATTAAACTTTCGAAACAAGTACACTAAAACTATTGACGAAAGTTATAATTGAATACCCATTTGGTAAGTGGGTTTAGGCTGGATTGAGATTGGATTCCAGCCTAAATCCATGTTTGGTATCATGGTTCAAGACCCGGGTTTGTTAATTGGGCTTGGGTTTAGGGTACGTTAATCATTGTTTTCTAACCCACCAATTTTGATGGGTTTAGAATAGTCCCAACAGTGATATATATGAAAATACTAAACAACCCTTACTATATAATATTTTAGGACCATATTACCCTTCAATGTATAATAAATCACTCCACTGCCCTTTTATGTATTCATCATCTTCAACCTCATTGTATCTACACACAACACTCAAATCTCTTAACTCGTGTTGATGTCCACCACCACCGTTGTTGTCGCCACCCCTCTTGCGCACCTGAAAACGGTCGTGACCAATACTGGCCAAATCGCTGCCTTTCCGGCCACCCATTTTCGTTTCAACGCATCAGTAAAAAGATTCATCTTCATCACCGGCTCATCCACCACCACCGCCGTCCAATCCCACATCGACCGCCTCCACCACCTAATTCACCGCCATCCCGCTCAACCTCTGAAACCCCAACACCGCCACCGATTATGTTGTCAGGGATCTCGGGGCGACAAGTTCCTTTAAAGAAGCAGTCAAATATTGCAAACCCAAATCAATTTAGAGCAGATGAGGATGAGGTTTTGTAAAATCACGTTGTTGCTTGAATTGGGGCCTCCATTTTTGGTAGCTCAACTCTCCCTTTCTCTCTTCTAGATATCTCTCTCTCCTCGAACCCAAGAGGATTTAATCCATTCATGGTCATATCTTCTTCACTACTTCATTGCATGCCAAATCCAAACATGAACTTCTCAAAATCGTCTACAGAACTTCATTGTCGGACTTCCACATGACTATCACATCAAGCTCGAAGAAGAAGCAGTTGAGGAAGCCGAATTTGGGCCGATTTGGAAGAACAGAGCAACAAATGCTTTCGATTTTGCTTGATGATTTGGAATCTTGCAGCTGTGTTGAAGAAAAGGTCCCCACTGTGTCAATTTTTTGTTTCATTCCATTAATATAATGAAGGAGTATTTTTGTCATTTACCCTACCATATCAAACCCAACCTATATAACAAACACGAATTTATAAACATTACACTTTTTAAACACCAATACCAAACACAAAATACAACTAAACTCATACCAAAAACCTCCATGTCAAACACCCAAATTATATTGCATGAACAGTAAAAAGTCCGAAATTATTATAATCTAGTCCAAACTCAACCTTCATATCAAACGGGCCCAACAATCAGATTAGTCTTCATCAAGTTGCCAAATTGAATCATACTATAATTATATTCATTCTTAAATGTTAAAAGAGTCCAAATATTCCCTAATATTTGTTATAGATACAAGTGGAAATCTATCTAGTGAGGGAGTAGCACTACAAACCGAAATGGAATTATCATTTATATATAAATTTGTGAAAATAGGTTCGGTTAATATATAGAATGATTTGCCTCACAGAAACTACCCATGAAATCGTTTATAAATTTTGTGCGATACTTTTATCATGGAATTTTATTGATATAACATCTCAAAGATAATTATGACTTAGGGATTTGAAAAATATAAAATTAATTAAAAACTCTCAAAATTAAACATCCTATATTTCTTGGGTTTGTTATATTTATAATATATATAATTATTTTTTTTCATTATTTTTACAGCACACACAAAATTTATAAATTTTATTTTTGGAAATATCATTTTAATAATATTGTACCGTTAAAAATTGTGAAGCGTTTGAAACATATTCTTGTTTTATAAAATTTCAATGGATAATTTCATCATCCCATATTTATGATCGGTTGATTTCAAATCTATTAGATTTGTTTTATAGTGCTTTACATATGATGATATGAAATACAATATAAAATTAAAATATAATAAGAAGAATCAATCTAATGAGAAATCTCTACTCTAATCAACTTTTGGAGTTGTATGTAATCTTGTTCACAAATCACAAGGCAAAACCAGTGGGTCTCCAATGGATGCTGAAAGAGACAATACAATTACATTATTTAATGCAATGTATTAATTCGATGTTGGGACCTAACTTCTTATATGACCATCCATTTGTACCAACGTTAATATATTATTCAAAGCCCAAATTTGTATTTCATCAAAAGATTATAAATCATAAAGTTGATTATTACTATTATTGTTTATGTGAGTCTGATATACGTACATATCACATGAGAGAAGAAATTAGTTAGTGGAAGTAAAATGGAATATTCTAGTAACTTGGGTTACTACAAAGGGTAATATGGTCCTTTGGCTTTTGAATCCCATTGAGTAATAGATTCTTCCTTTTTGCTAAATCTAAATAATAAATTATTAAGACAAAAACTTATATACTCATGGGGCAATAGAGACACGAATTTAGGTGTTATACACATGTTCTTTAGGTTTATATATATACTCTACATGTGTCATGTTTCTTGGTATTATACATATACTCTACAGGTATCACATATATACTCTAACATGTGATACCTGAAAAGTGTACACATGATACCTATAGAATATATATGTGACAACATATGATAATTAAGTTGGGAACACCGTGCCCCAGATGTCATTTAATTAATAAAATGGTTAGGAGAATGTCCTTTCATCAACCAAGAGGGTTTTCTTTCTTTATAAAAAAATAATTTTGAACAAATACTATGAACCTATCATTCATTATTGATATTCTATTGTGGGATTATAATATTTCATCCTACCTTTTATTATATGCCTAATCATACAAAAAAGACAAACTTTTACAAAATAACAATTTTAGCATCAACTTTCAATTCGAATAAAAGAATTTGTAAGCTTATTATTATTCTGTAATTTGAATCACTAATGATTTGTTGGGTTAGAGTCTGATGGAATTTTAGGGCTCATACTCACTTCCGGGCTCATTCATTGTATTGTGTATCTTAGATTATCGTAAACATTATTGGTAAATTCTTCTAACTTTCTAGGGATCCAATGGTAATTAATTTGACGAATTGAGCCAATAAATATGTATTTCAGTTTATATTATGTTCCTATTATTTTTGCATAATAGCACCTATTTTCAACATGATTTCGATCGCAAATATATTCGATCAATTTTGTAAGAGAAAATTTTAACTTATTGGAAACGTTTTAACATCCAATGTATTGATATTTCCTAATAAGATATTATAAATTCATAAAAACTCATGTGAGATTGTATTGATGCTTTCTGATAAGATATTATAATTTTATAAAAACTCATGTGAGACTATCCGCGAGATGGATCCTGTGAATTAAACTAATATCCACTAATTTTTATATAAATTGTTCATATGAACTGTTAAGTATGGATCCTGATTGACGCGTCTTACGAACACAAGAATTACTCTTATAATTTTCATAAGTGTCTTCTTACTTATTGTTGTCAATATTTAATATTAGCACTACTTATTAATTTGGCAGTTACTATTTCTTTTCTTGGAATATATTTTTTGTAATATGATGATGTGTCAAAATACATGATGTCATATTTATCTCTTGTCTTTATGTGTGTCCAATATGCATGATGTGATGCTGTGGACAGACATGGAGATGACACGTGGACACTATATATTTGATCGAGTTTACCTAATTGCCTTCTGTTGTATTATTATGGTGATTCTGTATATGGTCATAAATAACATCAAAAAGTAATGTTTTTTTATTGACAAAAACTTATATACCCCTGACAACGGATTCAGATGTTATATACATGTTCTTCAAATATTATATATATACCTATAGATGTTATGTTTTTTAGTGTTACATATATACTGTAGAGTATATATTTAACATCATATGATAATTAATTTGAGAGTATATATTTAATACCATATGATAATTAATTTAGAAGTATATATTTAATACCATATGATAATTAATTTGGAAGTATATATTTAACATCATATAATTAATTTAAAGGCATCGTGCCCCTTGGCACACAAGTGTCACTCTTTTTTATTTGGTGTCATGTTGCAGAATGTCATGGTTATAATTGTATACAACAAATTATATTTAAATTATAGTATATTTTTAATGTACTTGATTTATTATTTATGATAAATATGAAATTTAATACATTAAGAACAGAATCTTTTTCTAGAAGAAAGATATAAAAAGATTGAAATGGAAAACGAATTCCGTAATTTAAGAACAACATAAAAGGTTACAAAATAATCATTAAATTAAAAATCAGTAATAATATATAATAAATTTTCCATTTTATTAATAATCTGTAAAAATCAGTAATAAAACAGTTCACCACCACACCATGTCACCAAGAACACAATAATAGAAGAAGCAGAAACCTACAATTTCTACTAAAAGAATTATTAAATTCCAGGTTAGAATACTCGGATCGGATCCAATAACGGGTCGGATCCAAAGCATGGTAGGGTTTGATTTAGTGTCGTCTGATTTTGTTCTCGATGAGCATCTCCCTCAACTCAGCCGGGTCGATCTCCTTAACCTGATTCTCGGGCCGGTAGTAGCCGGTAACCGGGTCGGGTACCCATGCAGTCTTTCCGGACTCTTCTGATCCTTTCTTCAACATCACATTCGGAGCTCCGATTCTCACGTTGCTGGATACGGTACCCTGCGACGCAGCAGAATATCCCCTCCTGTGTTTACAAAACCAAAACAACTTTAAAAAACAGAACCAAAAAAAAGAAGAAGGTGAAATCCTCTGTTTTTTGAGAGAAAGATTTGCAGACCTTGAAGCAACGGCGGAGATGATAGCAGAGACGTTTTTGACGTTGGAGAAAGAGCGAGCCATTATTCTTGCAGAAAACCGCCGCAGATTCAGAATATATTAATCTCTCCAAAAATGGAAGCGGCGAAACCAAAAGATGATTATAGATTTAGAAAACCTGAATATATATATATTTGTTGTCTAGGGTTTTGATTTGAGTATGAATGAAGAATTGAGAAGAGAGGCCGCCATATTTATAGGGGAAAGTGGGTGACTCTCTGTTTTAAGGTGGCAAAAAAGTAAACTCTGTTTCAGTCTCTTTCCATATTCACATCCCAATAATAAATTTCAAAAAAAAAAAAAAACCCTAAACGTATTTTTACACTTCTAATTATCATGAATTTTAGAATAATTACATCTTCAAAAATCAGTTAATGAAAAATCAATATTCATTGCGGAAATATTTACTTAAGTATTACTACTCAATCTCATGATTTTATACAAGACTTTACAGAGATTTTGTCACTTGTCAATAAAGTGAGGAACTACAAAATCAAACATAATATCCTTACAATATCTCAGATACAATAAGTTGAAAAATAAGAGATCTTTTGGGGATATATATATGGAGATAAACTTAAAATATATTTTGACTATATTTTTTTTAACAATTCGAAACAAATTCAACATTCAGAACGTCATTGTATATGATTTATATGATTAATTTTGATTGTAGTATACGAATGCGATTGGAAAAGGAAATCTCATTTGAAAAGTAAAAGGAAAAATCGAAAATGAAGAGAATTATAGACAATTAAATGGGAGCTTTCTTCTCATGTTCGTTGACACCCAGTCAACATCTTTTTTTTTTAATTAATTAATTAATTTACAGGATTTTCTTGAAGAATTAAGTACAGATTTAATATCATTAATTTTTGTTATAAAAGAATATGATACTAGATTATGTTTGTCTTAAATGAGATTATTAACATACACGAAATCACTACATATTTTTACAATATTGAAAGTGGTCGAATTAATAAGTAATAAATAAATGGTTTTTGCATTTTGCAGCCACGGTTTTGGATAGGGGTAGGGATCGACTTTTTTTTTTTCCTCCCCAAATAATCAATTATGTAGAGTATAAATAATTTAAAGTAAGATATGTCATTAATTGTTGGAACTCCTACATTATTGGTACATCAAAATTGCAGCAAATACCCTAGTGGGACGAGAATTTTCCGTAATTCTTTTATTATAAAAAAAATTGTATATAATAGTATAAGATTTTCTCAAAAAAATATAATTTATCCAGCAAAATATGATATATATACACAAACAAATATCTTCTTTTATAACAACATCAACACATACGATCGATATGAAACAAATAATATATGTTGTTAAGTTTTAGAATAAAGCTTGACTTCTAACATATATGTTATCGCATATTACAATAATTGAAGTGGTTCTTATCTCCAACCAACAATTTTAATTTTTTTTAAAGTTACATTTAATTATTTTAAAAAGAAAAAAGAACAGGTAGTCGATAATGTGAGGAATAAACAAAGTCGTAATTTTGACCTTTAATTAAATTGAACCCTATTTAATCTATAGATGACCTTTTATTTTAATAAACCGTAAGCATAATATTATTAATAATACGTTTTCTTTGAGGTTGTTCCATTCTATCCACTAGTGATTCATCATATACTTAAAAGGACATTAATTTTACTCTTTCACTTTTAAATATATTATGAAATTTGAGTTATTTCATTTCAGTAACTGAAAAGTCAGTTTCCAAATAAAAATTAAAAAGAAAAAGAAAAGGAAAGAGATGGACTTGGTAATAATATATGAATAAAGTATTATATATTTAATTTTTTGAGCTTAGAATGAATCAAGTTAAATGATACTCCCTCCGTCCCGGTCCAAGTTACCTACTTGGACCGGACACGAAATCTAAGAAAATACAGTTGACTTGTTGTTTTATGTTACTTTTTGATTAAAAAAAGTGTTTTTTTATATTTTTTGCCACTTTTTTTTTTGACTTTTTGATTACTTTTTGATTAAAAAAATGTTATTTTTTTGTCATTTTTTGGTTGACAAGTTCGACTAGGACGGACGAAAATGGCAAATAGGCAAGTTGGAGCGGAACGGAGGGAATACAAGCTATACTATTTTTCACCTACCAACTACTTAGGGTTAAAATCATTTTCGTCTCACAGCTTATATGGTGTCGACTAATTCCTATCTCATAAATATCACGATTTTGAATATATTCGATTTCAAGTTATCAGAAAGTCCCATATTTTTTCAACACAAATTTGATTGAACATTCTAAAATTATGGGACTGGAAATACATATTGGACCAAAATCGAAAGAAATGACCATATAAATGGGAAGAAAAAATAATTTAACCCCAATAATTTACTTTAATTTACTCATCTTTAGACCTCTAACTTCTTATTATTCAGTATAATTTAAAATTAGATATTGTAACAAATGGTGATCTGACTCATCTTAGCACAATCTAACATTTATTGGGTCATATATACCTATCTCACGATTAATTAGTAGTATCTAATATTTTGATATATTACTAATTTTTTTTATGAGAGAAATTTCAAAGCTGTGAATGAGAGAGAAGTAAAAGAAAAGATGGTGATTGATTGATGAACAAGGAAGCATGTGGGATGAGGTGAAGAACTTTCCAAGCTGGAGGACCAAGACCTCGTACGAAACAGAAGATGAACGGCCAATATTCAGCCTCCTTGTCGCCAAATGATGAGCCTGGTGGCGCCACGTGTCCCAGTCGGATTTGGCCGATTGTTTCCTGCTAGACCAGGCTCAGTCAACGCGCATGTGGCTACTTCTCTGCAATAGCCGACTCAGTCTCCTCCCACTTGTTACTTTTGTGTAATATTTTTGTATTATACGATGTAGTCCCTCCGTCCCCTTATCTTGTCAATCTTTTATATAATATTTTATATTATTTACGTATACTACATAATATAATACTCCCTCCGTCCCCTCTTATTTTGCCTACTTTGACCGGCACGGTTCCTAAGAAAAAACTGTTTGACTTTGATGTGATGTGTTATTTTAATATTTTTGAGTGGCAATTTTGTAATTAATGTGTGCTTTTTGAGTGCAAAAGTTGTAAAATGAAAGAAATGGAGGGGTAAGGAAGTAAATTTTTCTTTGCCATTTTTAGGTTGACAAAATAAGTTGGGACAAGCAAAAGTGGAAAGTAGGCAAAATAAGGTGGGACGGAGGGAGTATGAAAGTATTACCTAATACATAAGAAAATATTATCTAATACACACAAAGGTAGTACATAATTTATTTTGTTTCAACCGGATCCATCTTTAAATGGGTCCATGAGACATCTTACGCAAGATTCACTAATTTAATATTATAAATACTCGTATATTTTATTGTAAATCTCAACTTTAACTGCACATAATCATAATTATTAAATATATTCTTTATCGGTTTAAAATAACTAATTTACACACATGTAAATTAAAATAGATATTAAAGATACTTAGTTGTTTATTATAAAAATTAAATTTACAAAAACTCATGTAAGACAGTCTTACAGAATTTTCGTAAATCGATGGATTATTTTTACTCATAAATTGAACGTCATTTTCACAAATTCTTATATAAATTGTTAAGTGCGGGTTATGAATTGACACGTCTCGCATAATAAAATTCATGAGATTGTCTCATATAAGACTGAACCATTAAATTTTAATCTCCATGCAATTAAACTGCACATTGTGATCACGGCATATGAATGTTTAATTATAACTTTACCATATCTTTTAAAAGAAAAATAACATAAATGTTCAAACGATTTGAAGTATCAAAAGCTCTAACCAAATTTCGAGGAAACAAATTTGAGATATAATAATATTTTTCTATAAGAGGGGAAACATATATAATTCTCGTTTTTACAATAAATATATATTTGAGAAAGGATCAAGTGCTGAGTTAAGATTTAATATCTAGAAACTAGTGGATAAAGGAAATATAATAAAAAAATATTTTAAAAATGTAAAGTACTCGAAAGTTTGAAAAGACTCCTATTATAATGTGATGAAATCATAAAATGCATGTGATTTTTCACAATAAAGTTAAAAGAAATGGAGCATAAAATACTTTAATGTAAGAACAATTTTTTTTCAATATGTATTGAACTTGTAAGATCCACAGATTAAATCAACATAGCTGTATTTTGAACTGGAGTTAAAGTGATTAATGATGTTCATCCTAATTTCTGAATGTGGGATTTTGAAATAATGATTAATAGTGAAAACATTTATTAATTTGTCTTGGCATTGTGTAGTGTGTATATATTGTATTGTAACTTCACATCATATTACAAAAAAACTAGATTATGCAGTCGAGTAATCTTTATTAATGTACAATCGAAATATTTGTGAATGAGATAAAATGATGGGTAGATGCAATATATCGAGAGCTAGCGGAATATTAGCCGAATAGTTAGTTTGTGAATATACACACCATCACCATGGCATCAATGAATGTTTTTGGGTGAATATTCCAACGTTGATAGTATCTAGCGGTCAAGTACCTCAAAATCTTTAATTTACTTTTTATAATCTATATACATAAGCAGAATATTCGGTCAAAAATAACTATAGTAAATTTTTATTTTATAGAAATCATTAATAATATTAATTTTGCATTTATTTATAGGAAATAAATAAATATTTATTTTAAGAATTTCATATTGTATATAAACTCAAAATAAGGAATAAATAGAGAAATAAAATAAAATAAGTGATGATATATCTATTATCTTTCATCATTTTTTAGTATAATAAATATTTTCTTTTAAATTAACTTTTAACATATAATATATTTATAATGATCTTAAATGTAATATTCTTATTAAATATATCAAATTAGAAAATGAAATTGCATGTTTTCAGGGTTCAGTGATTTTTTAAAACGTTTTCATGATAAAATGTAAGTGTTAATTTGTTATAAATTGATATTAAATGTAGAAAAACAATACAGATTAAGTCATAAATGATATATTAATTTATCAATCTTTTCATTATTATTTATAATATTTTTATTGAAATGTTAGATCAAGTCCAATTTTAGATTATAGTATTTAAATAGGTGGTAAGAGAGATTTTTGTGTATTCAATAAGTTGATATAATTTTTTATTGGATTCAAAATAAATAAGTTATATGTGTCACTAAACAAATATTCATTACATTAGAAAAAGTTATATATAATATATATATATATATATATATATATATCACAACGCATGGTTCACCGCTAGTTTACCATAATATAATAAAAGTTATCACTTATCAGGTGCAAATCACATGGACTAACCTCTATGCCAAAAACAAAAGATGGACGAGAGAGAGAGAGAGATAAGGAGAGAGAGAGGAAAGGAATCTGAAATTTGGAGGTGTCAGGTTAATCATGTTGGTGAGCACTTATTAAGCCTAATCATGTTCTCTAATTTCGTGTCTCAATACACTTTCCTATTATTTTTATTTTTATTCTATATATACTTTATTTCCACATGCATGTTATGTATCTTTCACGCCTAATCTACCACTAATTATGCCTAATCATACTCTCCACCACAATTCATTAACATTATTTCAAACGTAAAATATTCATCTTTCATACTTTATTCCCCCTAATCATCATCAACAAACGCCCAATATTATACTTATATTAGTATGGATCGGATTAAATTATTGATAACATATTTGTCATTATATAGTGAGAAAATAGAGGCAAATTAATGATTAAAAGTCACATA
Source organism: Scutellaria baicalensis (assembly GCA_005771605.1). Taxonomy (NCBI): domain Eukaryota; kingdom Viridiplantae; phylum Streptophyta; class Magnoliopsida; order Lamiales; family Lamiaceae; genus Scutellaria; species Scutellaria baicalensis. The sequence continues at coordinate 25,730,458 of CM016723.1, read as the reverse complement.
TATGAAGTTAATTACTAAATATAGCTATCTCTGGTTTTTTGGTCGATCAGTAATGGTTTTTAAATTTTAGCAATCAATAACAATTTTTTTAAAAATTATTTGTCACTGATATTATACTATAAAAACAAATTCCATCTCATGATTACAGTGGCGGACGCAAAATTTTTTTAAGGATGTGGCACAATTGAAAGTAATATATAAAATTTTTAATTTTCATATAAAATAGTTTATAAGTGATTTCAAAATTTTCGTTTATACATTTCATTGAAAAAAAAAATGATCTCATTTACAATTAACCCAGACAATTCACCATGCCTTGAAACCTATGAGTGATATTGTAAGTGACATGCTCGAATATCTCTTTTTCAAGATAAACCACCAAATTTTCATTCATTCATTCATCACTCATTTAGTTGTGAAACCGTGCTTTCACGTGCTCATCACAAATGAGAAAGTTCATCTAAGTTATATAACACCTAACTGAAACTCTAATTAATGTTAAATAACTAAAAAGACTCGATTTGATGGAAAGAATATGCATGGGAGTTCAAAAAAAGATAATTATGAAAATCAGAAAAATATATTTTGTAAAGAGTAAACTTATTATTTTTTAATTTTAATACATTTCAAAAATATACTATGTAATTTATAGAAAAAAATTTGCCACCCCATGCCTTTATGTGTGTCCGCCAATGTGATTAGAGACGAAATCTTGATTTTGATAGTTTTGTATAGTAAACTAAATAATTAAAACACAATCCTAGAATATGTACACAAAAGCTTCTTGTTTTACAAGGACAAGTCACCAGCATATATATTATTGCTTTATTTTTTTCATATTCATTTTTTTGGTGACTAATTGTACAGGTTTCTCTAATAGTCTTTAATTTGTTTAAATTGTAGACCTATTTTATTAAGATATTGATAAGGAGGGAGAAGATTATCTAGGTTGCACTACATTGACTTAAAATTGGTGGATAAGATTCAATATATGACATCAGGGTTAAATTCATCACAATTTAACTATTTGTTCGACATTAAGTTCAATTTTGTTGAGTTTTATTTGCTTTAAGTTCTAGGTCCCCAAAGATCCTAATTTATGGTTCACAAACATCGATAAAATTGGATTGAAATTATAGGGCTAAACTGAAAATGGTGATACTTATAGAAATCGAAAGATGACATATTGATGGAATAAAAAAGGATTATAAACTATAAAAAGAATATTGAAAATAGAAATGAGATAAATCTCCAAATATATAAACACAATCCCAAAGTTGTGATGACAGTCCCAAGTTGTTTCTGCTGCAAACAGAGAAAGGTATGAGAGTGCCAAATACTATTTATATTTCACATAGATTAGGATTCTTCAAACAAGGGACTCTTTCGCAACTTGCAACCTCTTATCTCACACTCTTTATTGCTGCATTCAATTTTATCTAAAGATTAAATTCAACCAATTGAAATGCTTCATTTATATTCATATTAGTTTTTATTGCATATGTATTGTTTTGCACTCCAAAATTTCCTGTTAGTTGACTTTACTTTAGATTATAAATTATATATACAAGTAGAACTTTAATGAGATTATTTTATATGAATTTTGTATGTGATATATCCAGTTTTTTTTTTCCTACGGATATATATATATATATAGTCAATTAATTATACTATAAAGCATGATGTGGTCGTAATTGATTCTGTCAATAGCAATTAAGAAATAGATTGGACAAAATTGACGCCATAGATGCAACTTTTGGATAATTGTAACCTTTGTATAATGTTGAGAAATTATAAGGTCAAATTGTCTCTTGAAAGGCCAGAACAGAAATTTGTTGATAAACAAATCCGTACACAGAAATGAATACTGTGGGCTTTTATGCCTCAATCATACGTCTGTATATCTAGTTTTCTCACAAATATAATCTTTTTTTTTTTTTTTTAACTGAACTTCTCTTGAAAAAAGTTTTAAGTAGGGGGAAGGAAGGTAGATATACATAAAATTTGGATGATTAATTACATTTTAGTGTTTTGTTTTATATTTTATTGTCATTTAGTTAATGAAATACTTCTATTGTTAATGAATCTAGTTCTGTTAGATGTGATTTGAGGAAACACTTATATTGTTAATGAATCTAGTTCTGGTAGATGTGATTTGATGACATACAGTCTTATAAAAGAAAGGGAAAAAGTTCAAATAAGTCACTAATATTTATCCTTAGGTTCAATTATCTCATTAAAGTATTTTTAAGTACAAAAACACCACTAATGTTCACTTTTTAGTACATATGACCCACCACTTAACATTTATTTATAATATATCAATAATGTTTTTATTGGAAACATTTAAGTATATTTTGATGAGACAAAACCTTAAGAAAGTAACTCTAAATCATAACCAATCTTAGGAGAGGTTACTGCAACGGAGTTACTACATAAAAATAAAGAACAGAGAAAGTGTCAAAGGAAGGATACTGAAGAGAATGGTGGAAAGGAATCGGGTGAACTAATTAGGATACTGATGACTGCAGGAAGCTACTGGAAGAGAACTTGCTGAAGCAGAAAAGCAGCAAGCCACCAGACAGGAAGCTACCTGAGAGACCATGCCTGAGCATACTGCAGAAGCAGCATGCTACAGAAGCCTCAAGCCACATGAAGGATCAAGCCAGAAAAGGAAGCTCCAGAGTGAAGCGCGAGAAGGAAGCTACAAAGCAGGCATGGGAAGAAAGTCAAAAGTTACCGGTAGACACAAAAAGATTACCGGTAGAGAGGAGAAGAGGAGCCAATCAGAAGAAGACACGTGGAAAGCAAAAGGCTTGCGTGTGTCAGAAGAAGTGCGGCGCTATCAATGATGGAAATCTACCTACCTTCAACAGGCAGATTTCATAATCCATAAATAAGAAGAAGACTGAAGACTGAGAATAGGGGCGAAGAGAGAGAGCACGCAAAAGAAAAGAGAAGAGCTCAACAGAGAAAAAACTCAGAAAAAGAAGGCGCAAAAAAGAGGGGGAAGACTACATAAAAGAAAAGAGAGCAAAGTGGAGAACAAAAGAAGAAGAGAAAAAAGAGAAGCTCAAATACCCCACACCCCTGAGACACATACTCAGTCAATCAGTCCTGCAGCAAGCTTCAGCAGTTCAACCTGCAAAAGAAGTCTAAGCTTGCTGCATCCAGTTGAAGAAAAAGGAAGACAAACCTTTTAAGGACTGTCTTGAAGTGCTTAGTGCGAGGAGCGAGTCCTGCTAAGCTTTCCACTTTTTGAAGAATAAAGTGAGGACCCTGGGTGGGTAGAATATGATCCTGTGTGGGTCAGATAAGAGAGTAGGCAAGCAGTTGTGTGAAGGCTTGTTACTTACTTTTTAATTTAGAGTTGTAATATATAGAACTATGTAAATCAACTAGCTTAACAAATGTTCCCTCTTGAGAAGAGGCAGAGAAGATGTTGAAGGATTACTCCACCTTCGAACCTCTGTATATTCATGCGTCTATATGTGCTTACTGCTTTTACTTGCATATTCTATGTTAAGTTGCACATCTTCTATACTCGGCTCTTATGAGAGAAAAGCTTCCGCAACCACTCTAATCAGTAGCCTCCCAAAATGTTACTGATACTGAAACCAAGCCGATAGAAGGAAAAAAAATTTGAAATAGGAGTAGGCTTATTCACACCCCCCAAGCCTACTACCACCAGTTTGGGACCCAACAATTTTAAATTTAAAATAACTTAAACACTTCAATTTATTTTCTTTTTTGACCTCATACTTTAGAATAAAACAACTATTTCATGAAAATATAAATATAATTAGATTATTATATATATACATATGAATACATATTATTATTGTTAAACTACTAAATTTATTTGATAATAAGAGATGTTATTTTTTTATTTAAACACAACTTAAATCTCTATATATAAATAAAAACTAAGCTATTAAACAACTAAATATATTAGACAATAATTTCACTATGATATTATGGATATTATTTTTTAATTTAAATAGAACTTAAATCTTTATATTTAAATAAGACTAAACTATTAAACAACTAAATTTATTAGATGACAATTTTACTATGATATTATGGATATTATTTTTAAATTAAAATACAACTTAAATCTCTATATTTAAATACAACATAAATATTAATTATTATTAATAATAACATGTATTCTCATACACATATAATAAGCTATTATATTTACATAATTTCATGAAATAAACCTTTTACATATCTAGAATAAAAAAAAACTATTTCATGAAAACGTAAATATAATAGCTTATTATATGTGGGTGTGTCTTAGAAAAAATAATTATTCAAATATACATGTTATTATTAATAATAATTAATATTATGTTAGATTTAAATGTAGAGATTTAAGTTGTATTTAAATTAAAAAATAATATCCTAATATCATAGTGAAATTGTTATTTAATTAATTGAGTTGTTTAATAGTTTACTCTTCAAAAGTGAAAAAGTTTAATAATAATATGTATTCACATGTATATATAATAATCTATTATATATATATAATCTATTATATTTATATTTCATGAAATAGCTTTTTGATTCTAAGACATGTTCAAATATATGAGGTTAAAAAAGAAAATAAATTAAAGTGTTTAAATTATTTTAAATTTAATACATAATTGGTATATTATATTATAAATAAATGTTAAGTGAGGGGTTATATGTACTTAAAAGTAAACATTAGTGGTATTTTCGTACCTAAAAATATTTTAGTGTGATACTTGAAACTCAGGGTAAATATTAGTGACTTATTTGAACATTTTCGCTAAAAGAAATGCATATTGTGCAACAATCTAAGATTTGAACATAAGTCATACAAATACGGATTTGAACCTAAGCAATGCAAACTTTCTAGTATCTAAGGTTTTCTCCCTTTTACCCTCCCAAGCTAATTATAATATATATATATATATATATATATATATATATATTCATGTGAAGTCGAAAAGTTTAAGAGAAAGGGAAGTTGACTATTAGTTTGGCTTTTTAGACAACGAGACAAATTGTTCTTTAGGTTAAAAGATGTGATAGTGGGAGAGGATTTGTAACACGAATTTTAAATGATTTAATATCTTAAAACAAAGCCCAATTCCAAAGCCCAAAAGTTATATAATAAATTCACATAACCTTTCATAATTTAAGGTGAAATTTTGAAAATCAAGAACTAGGGACTGGTAAATTAAAGAAAAGGGTCTGAGGAAGAACAAAGGCACACAATACAGCCTGTAACATACTTGAAATTGAAAATCAGATAATAAGCAACTTTAAGGCTGTGCTTGAATCTCGGGATTCGAAATACAAGATTTCAAATCTACACAAATTAGTGAATTCAAAATTCACTTAAATCGCTTAGTTCAAAGAGAATAGTGTTGGATTTCAACATCATATCAATCCAAACATAAGTGATGGATTTGCTATTATAAAATTGGAATCTTTCCAACTCATACACAACCTAAATATATAGCAACTTATAAAAACAGCAAGAGCCAAATATCCCAGTAACTCCCAACTAAATAAGAGAGAGTAACATTCAATCAACCAAAAGATTTTCATTGCCAAAATCTCCAATCCAAGAGAATTCAGCTCTGCACAATTCCAAGCCATGCTGTGCATAAGACTGGCAACTATCAGATCTGCCACCATTGGGACAAAATTAATAGCAGATAAATGCATATGCCCTAGATCAAATTGGGTATCAGTTCAAGAAAAAACTCAATAAGCTATGCTGAAAAGCTCCCAAAAAGACACAAGCTCGAATGAACAGAGAAGGCATCGAGTAAAAGAATGTAACAGAGTAAATGAACAAAAACTCAAGAGTACAACCTCCTGAAACCCTTGCCAGTTAAGAAGAAGAAGAAGAAATGTCATCTAGCAGTTATAGCTTGCAAGAATCCAGTCCCACTCCAAATAAGCTGTGAATAACAATTCACAACATCAAGAGGAGCAAGAGGGATACTGCACAAAAAACCCATCATCAAATTCCATTCCTGCTGCTTGTGGAGGGGCGGCCATACAGATACTGCACAAAGAAATAACAGCAACAATAAGCCATCACAAGCAAGGAAGCCAATTTAGTCTAAAAATGCTCATGCAGACAGAGAGCAAACACCTTCTTGTCACCCCAGGCGACCATTGCCAAGATGCCAGATATGTAGCAGATACAACACCATTAGCTTAAAGTTTTAAAGATTATCAAGTACAAATGACTGTCGTACTCCCTAACTAACAATAGAGGGAAAATAACTCTGGAAATATCATAATAAGAACTACTACGACAATGCCAGAAGCTCCAACACGAACCATAGGTGTCCACACCGCTATGTAGCTCTCATCTCTTTCTACCACCACGTTCTCTAAGAGAAAGAGATAGTGTGTCTCCAGATGCAACATTGTAATAAGCAAGAGATAAATTGTCCTTGAGGAAACCAGCCTTCCCACTTAGCTTCTGTTTGTTTGAAGGAAGCTGTATCTCGCCTGCAATTTTCTCTTTCAAACTGCCAACTGTTTCAGACAAGGATTGCACAGCAATCTCCAGTACTTGCCCTTTGAGATTTCCTTCATCCACATTGGGCACCGATATAGTGATACGAGCAGGACCCTGCAACCATCACCACATGATAAACAATTTATTAAAGACTATCCATATGTCACCCAAATTAATATCCTGATGTAAAGAAGGGGAGAAAAGATCCTGACATTGCAGGGTGGTAATATTGAAGGGAGACATGGAGACAGAAGAAACACATTACCGAGTGTTGTGCCATAAATTGATCTTCAGGAATGAGCATAGAGTCATCAAGCCTTTGCCGCTTTGGCTCCGGTTCTTCAGGTAGGGGTGGGGGGGCCTCTTCAGGTGGAGGTGGCGGAGGCATACCTTGGGGCATAGGTGGTGGAGGAGCCATAGGCATGCCTGGTTGGGACATAGGTCCAGGGCCATAAGGCCGATGACCTGCCAAAGGGGTGAACTGGGATCCTGGTGGGGGCGGAACAGGGATGTTAGAAGTGTGGGCCATAGATGGTGGCATCGGAGGCCGATTGGTCATATAATGTTGCCCATGCATCATTTGCATTGAAGGAGGCGGAGGGCGAATAGAAGGAATCATATTGACAACTGGAGGCCCAGGTGGTGGTGGTGCAACTCCTCCAGCACTATTTTGGGTGGAGTAATGGACCATCGTGGGAGGCCTAGGAATATTCAAGGCAAGACCAGGCGGTGGAGGCAGTGGCCTGATCGATGGCATACCAGGCTTAGGAGGAGGAGGTGCTGGACCAGGAAGGTTTCTACCATCATTGTTCAAAGCATCATTCATGTCCTCACCAGTGTTCTGAGACATGGCCTGGCTAGCTGTGCGACCAATACTTCCAGTGTGGCCATCCCATATGACCTGTTTTGGTTGCTCCTCTTTCTTCTTTTGAATCTCAGCCTTCACAGCATTAGAAACTTCTTCTTCTGTGGTGCCAAAGATATCAGGACGGGTTCTTGCAAGTCCCACAATATTCCTAGAAATTTCATCATCAGCTGCAAGGGTGGTCTCTCTAATCTTAGCAAACATCCTGTCCTTCTGCTCCTTGTACTTGGGATCAATAAGAGAAATTCGCATGTGCTCAGACATCTCACTAATGGGAATGATTTCACCAGTTATTGGAGAGACAACATATTTTGTAGGATCTCTTTCGGCTGGGATTCTATCCTCAGGCCTCTTCCAGTTCTTCACAATCCTCATGGGTGGATCTTGCTCTTCCTGAGATACCTTGGCCTCATTGTTCTTCATATCACCATTCTCTTCCAGACTAGCCACCCTCATGCCCTCCTCAACCAGTTGTATCTCTTCTTCGTCCATTTCCATTTCCACCTCCTTGCCAGGCTCAATAATTTCGTCTTCTTCCATGGTGGATACCTTGCTTCTCCTTATCACTTCCTCCAGTGTCATTGGGGGAGGTAAGTCCTCATCCTCATCATCAGCAAAGTCTATTGTCTCAACCACAACAAAATCATGCCAATCAATCATGGCCATCTGCAATCTCTCCTGCTCTATCTCATCTTCAGCTTTCTGCCTAGCCTGTTCTTGCGACCGTTCCCATTCAAGACGATGCAAGGAGCGTTCGAGAACAGTGGTCATATCAAGAACACTGTTTTTGAGCTTATCAGTCAGCCCTTTAGGAGGCATCAACACCTTTGAATACGCATCAGCCAGAGATGTAAAGAACATGAACATGCTGTGCGTCGGCCTAAGAAAATGGAACTGAGGATTAGTGCTCTCCCTACTAGTCAAACCTGTCAGAAAAGACTTCCCGTTTCGGGCAACAAACTGAGCAGTGAGCTTAATTATATCAAGCTCCTCTCCTGTGATCCCTTCAGGAAGCCGAACTGTATATTGCTCCGCCTCTGGTGGGTCAAGAACCTTATGAACACGTCTGAATTGAGCAGAAGGATCAGGTTTAGCCGAAACATCATCGCTTGCATCAGCAGCAGCAGGTGCCCCTGCAGGCTCACCTGGCTCAAGGGACGGCTGTTGGCCAGAAGACGGTTGATTCTGCGCCCTACTTTCTGAGAGGCGGTGCTGATAGTAAGCATGGTAAGGATCAGAGCCACGCAAAAACTTGAATTTTGGGTTGTCTTCATTGCTTGCAATAATTCTTCTTTCAAACTCCGGTCCATTCTTCGCCACAAACTGAGCAGTTTTGTCCACAATATTTCTGATATCTGGCGGTGGATATATAATTCCTATAGTCCTTGTATGAGATGCCACCGATGCTGGGGCTGCTGAGTTAGATTTATCATTATCCTCCTCAATCTTTTTCTCATCATCAGATTCCACAGCCGTCAATTGTGCCAGCGGTAGAGGGCCGAGATTCCCATCAGTAGGGGGTGCTGGGAGGGGTAATATTGGCAATGAACCCAACATTTTTCAATCTGCAAATCAACCTAGTCAAAATCACAGTCTATGCAACCCACTTATGCATTAATTGGTTGATATAACTACACAATTCTTCACAAAATAGACAGATTTCCAGCTTATATACAATGAAAATTAAAGTAGTCGGTTTTAGCAGTGCACTCCGCCGGAAATCGAAAAAATTAAAAACGACAAGCAAGAAGAAGAAACTAACACTTACCTTCAAGTTCGCTTCCCCACAGTTCACTTTCGATCGATTCTTTCCCTAATTTTTGTGTATTACTTGGAACTTGTCGATCATTTTTGCCCTAATCGATTAATGAAAAATCTCGCCTTCTTCAGTTCGTTCTCGAATCGATTGCTGCCCTAATTTCTATGCATTAATTGGGCGGGGGCACATGGGCTTTATGAAATGGGACAGATGGCTTTATATATAATTGACTCATTGGTAGAGTATATGGGCTTTAAGTATGTGAGCTGATGGGCCTAGCCCATTATTTAATTTGTTCGTATTATATAACCCAATTAGCTAGGCCCAAATACGGAACTAAAACCCCCAAATAATATCTAAACCCAGCGGCTACTCAACCGAAGTATCGAACGCATTCCGTTTTGTTGCTGCTGTGTAAATCTCGGCCGCCGGTAACTTAGCAAACCGCCAGTATCCATGGAGGAGGCAGCCCCTACCGGCGGCGCAGAGGTGGCATCGAATATGACAATTTACATTAATAATCTCAACGAGAAAATCAAGCTCGACGGTATGCATATTTCTAATGATTCTGTGATTTTTAGTGAGATATTTGCAATTGGTTAGTGCGTGTTGTTTAGTGGATTGATCTGGCTATTTTATGTTCCTAGAATTGAAGAAATCGCTTCACGCGGTGTTTTCGCAGTTCGGGAAAATTCTGGAAGTTTTGGCGTTCAAAACCCTAAAGCACAAAGGACAAGCTTGGGTTGTTTTTGAGGACGTTGCTTCAGCCTCTAATGCGCTTCGTCAAATGCAGGGGTTTCCATTCTACGATAAGCCTATGGTATGAGTTTTTCTGCCTTGTTTGTTTGTTTTGTTTTGTTTTCCTTTTAATGTTGATTTTGATGGTGCCTTAAAATGTTGGTTTTACTTCTATCGTTCATAATTTGCTTTATACATTATGTTTGTGCAGTTAGTGTGTTATATGTTACCTATGTATCTGGTGCATTTGTTGTTATTTGTGAACTTGAGGTCCAAATTTAGGCGGGTATAGTTGGGTAAAGTTCCATTCTAGAAGGCAAAGTCGCTAAGGCACTGAACGAGAATAGATGCAATCCACTGAGAAGTAGCTGTTGTTAATGAGAATATGTTCGTTAAAATCTAATTCTGTTTATATGAAAGTTATGTTCTGTAATTGCATTGCTCTCTATTTTACACTAAGGTAGACAATAAAGGGAGAAAAGATTTTTGTAATGTATTACTCAATGTTTGTATAGGGAATCGCATGTGATATTTTAGTAGATGTACTCAGGGTCGTGAGTACACTTTAGACAACAGTAGGAATGTCATCCAAGATTGCTGTTTACTTTGGTTTCATTAAGGTCCTGATTTATGATAGAATAAGGTGGTGACTTTGATCATCTCTAGCTTGGTCACAATTGGTAAAAGTGATGTAACTGATATTAGGGAAGTCAATAATCCAGATGATAGATGAGTTAGTATCTACAAGGTAATTGAAGGAACTAGTTTTATAACTATAGAAACTCTTTATTGGCAGATAGGATTAATATAAAAGCCTAAAAAAAGGTTATTTGAAGTGAAAAGATTATGAATATGGTGTGTGTAGGCTCTTAATTATGTATTCACTGTATCATTTTTCCGTTTATGGTTGTTCAGTGATAATTTGAACCACCCACCCCACCCCCACCCAAAAAAAAAAAAAGACCTTTGTTTGTATATGGTGTTTATCAGTTGTGTATGAGTTTTTTCCTCTGCAACTATATGCTGGCTGGTCTCTAGTATGATGGTATAGTGAAAAACATCCAATTTCTCACTATCTTCTTCTTCTTCTTTTTTTTTTTTTTTTTTTTGGTTAAAGTGGGCTGGACAACATTAATGCTTTGAACTGCTGTTTGAATATGGCCTTGTTACCACATTTCTGAAACATTGCATTCTACTTTATCATTGTCCTGGTAAAGTTTTGATAAGCAATGCATACCTCTAAATTGTTGGTGTGAACAATGTACTTTATGCTTATTGCAGAGGATACAATATGCGAAAACAAAATCTGATATCATAGCGAAGGCAGATGGTACTTTTGCACCTAGAGAAAAAAGAAAGAAGCACGACGACAGAGGTAAGCCTTCTTTCTATGTTGTTTTTAGCATATTAAAAGATAAAGCACGAGCCTTCATTCAGAATCGTGCATGCATATCCATGAATGAATACAGTTGAGATTGAACTGAAGTAATATCTAATCTGGCATTTAAAATAAACATTGCAATGAAATCTGTCCATGCATAATGTTTGGTAATGAATTATGTTACAGTTTTTCCATGAATTAATACTACAGTAGAAACACACCATAGTTCCATAACAAATATAATTGAGGGTGAAATCAAGTAGTACATGGCACTGAAATTAGGTAACCACAATGAATTCGTCTATATATGAATGTTTTCTGATGTAAATGCTACAATGAATAACTTTGAGTTTCAAATCAAGTAAACGTTTGGCTGTGAAACTAGATTATTACGAGTATAATGTTTGCTTTGCATGTATGCTCTGTATTAAGTTGCTCTAAACAGGTTTTTAGCTCTCAATTGGAAGATAATTAGTTATATTTTAAAAAAGAAGTGAATACCTCAAATGTATAGTTATCATATGATTTGTGCATCATTATGCATCCAAGTGACAAAGCCTCTATATCTAGCGACCACTCGTTCCAAATTTATGTGCCCACTTACTATTGTGGTATCGATATTGCTGATAGAGAAACAAAACCTGATCATATTGCTTGTGTTCAATTTTCTTAGTGTTCATTCTTATCTCTGTTCTGCTTTATGTGTGTTTGTAATACAGGAAGAAAGAAAAAGGACCAGCATGATGCTAACCAGGCAGCAGCGGGTCTAAATCCCGCATACGCTGGTGCTTATGGCGCAGCCCCTCCTGTAAGTTTTTCAATAAGGACACCCTCAATTCATATTTCAATAAGATCTTTATCTGTATCAACTTCCGTCAGTTTCCTACGCACTAGGCATCCCTCGGCTGCCCCCCGACTAGGCCTGCTTAGCCCTGCCCATGCACTGGCCCAACTTTGTTGCCCACCTGGCACCCAGCACCGTTTAGATCATCAATCTTGTTGATGTTTTCGGTGCCATTGGGCGGCTTAAACTAATCGATTTTCATTTCCTGTATCACTTTTCATTGTTGATATATTGTTGTACCTTTGATTCGTGAAACTAGTGTTTTAATCTATCCTTCCCATGTACATTTGTTTATTAGGCATCATCCTAATTCATTTTTCTTTTTATGTGGTGCAGTTATCTCAAATACCATACATGGGTGCCAGAGCCCCAGAGGGTCCAGCCCCACCAAACAACATCTTGTTTGTCCAGAATCTTCCTCACCAAACAAACTCTATGACTCTGCAAATGCTTTTCAGCCAGTTTCCCGGATTTAAGGAAGTCCGGATGGTGGAAGCAAAGCCTGGCATCTCTTTCGTAGAATTTGAAAACGAGATGCAGTCAACCGTCGCAATGCAGGGCCTTCAGGGATTTAAGATTACGGAAGACAACCCTATGTTGATTACCTATGCAAAGAAGTAGATGAGGTTTCCGTGAGTCGATTGAAATTTTTACCCAGATTGAGACAGGATTAAAGGTTGCATTTGTATCGGTGTAATCATAGGTGTAATTAGTTGGTAGAAACTACATTCGGTTTATTAGAGTTTCTTCTAGTTATGAAGTTGACATTTTTATGTTTCTAAGCTTAGTTTACATGTGCTTGCTACTGAGAGCTCACGTTTTATGAAGTTTCTTTTGAAGGATTAACTGATAACTGTCATGTAAGTGGCAATTGCACGACTTTTTTCACTGATAAGACGTTATGTGAGTGACTAATTATTTAGTACGAAAGTTAATTGAGAAAAGCTAGGATAACGAGAAATCTTGAATTTTCTTGCCCAAAATTTATTTATTTTTAAACCTTTTAAAATAGCATACTGCATATGATTAATATATATTTATAGATGGTATAAACATCTGGCCATAATTTTCCAACAAGTGCACAACATAATTTCTTCAGAGTTCACAAACAAAATACTAAATCAACAGAAAAGGTGGGCAAGAAATTTCACGTGCTAAATTTCTTCACAATTCTTAGCACCGGTCATTTAAAAAACAATTTCTTCAAGAAAACAGAACAAGAATTTCCAGACACCACTCACTCACACCTTCAACGAAGATCAATGTAGCTCGATAAAATTTAGGGGAGTATTGATATTCCTAGCTTTATGAACATGTACAAAATAGTATTCTAAAATTCGCCAGACGCTAATTGGGTGCGACTGTCGTCCAGGTACTAAATATAGTTAAATATGACTATCGACTTCAATTTTTCTAATCCTTAAAAATTATTTTAAAATCAGTGCTGCGAGATGCCTCCTAGCCCAATTTTTAGAACACTGGTAAAGAGTACTCATTATGGTACACCATAATACATGAAATATCGAATTAAAAAGGTGTAGAGTCAGCGTACAGCTATCCTCATTGTACTACACTCTTTCCAACTCAATGTTGTGTTTGTCTAATTGATCTTTCACCTCGGTTCTCCATGCTTCAATCAGTCCCTCTTGCTTCTTGATAAGCTCGGTCTTTACTTTCAACTCTTCTTCCATCATAGCGATCTCCTAAAGATAAATAGCATTGATGTAAAGTCATCAGCATGTGTGTATTTAGCCAAGGTGAATAATACATCATGCTAAGCCAGATTTATTTTTACATTACCTTTTGTAGGGTTTCTAGTCTTGTAGGTTGATCCTCTCGTTGCAAACTAATGAAATAGAGCTGAAGCTTTTTAGCTGCCTCCATGAAGTCTCTAGCATGTCTCTCAACATCAACTATTATGATTAAATTTTAGCTACATGTAGTACTCAGAACGAAATCAACAATGTAAAGACATTTGTTGTAAAAATTCTGTCAAAATTAGATGTGAAAGCAAAGGTCAACTTGTGTAAAATTTGAACCAAGCACTTCTTGTGCACAGACAAATAATACAAAATATCTCGCTAAATTTAACTCCAAGAAAACAAGAAATGATGTGCTCGCAACAAACATAGTGTGTTCTTCAAAACAACAAAAATAATGAACTGGACAGAAAAAGATAGCATCAAAACTAAATAATAAATAAATAAAAATGTCGGTTCCAATTGCAATTTTCATTACTTCTTCCTTTTATCCTTAACCTGCTTCTGAATATCTAAATACCTCCATCCACTTAACGAATTCACAAGAATTGTGGTAAACAGTAAATAGGCAAATTCTTACTCACTCTGATGAGAAGGATGTGGAGAACGGTCAATTGCTTGAAGTTCTCTCGCAGGCAAGCAAGGTAACAGAGCAGCCTCCAAGGCCATCACATAGGAGATCATGTCTTCCTTTGAAGGAGGAGTTGACTGTGATTGTGGATCAGCAATATGCTGAGGCTCAAGCTGTTGTCTTTCAGCCATATCAACCCTTGAAGATTATCAGTCTGAACATACCAAAAAACAAAAACAAAAATGAGGCAACTCAAACTAACATAGCATGCTGATAAAACGAATTTAAAAGCTTGAGTTAAGGTTGAAAGTATTAGTGACTACAAAAAGGCATTCAGCCAAAAGATAGAACATTGCAAAAATCAATTCTTGATTTTAAGCTCGGGCTGATTTCCTTTAGCAATACGAATGTGGCTTCTCTAGCAACACCAACAGGGGTGTTTTCTTGCGGTGGGTTAGGGCGGCTTTAGCCCCCAACTTTTTCAAAAATCTCTTAGCACCATATATATATGCTTCTATATAAATCTAGTAGTAAGCATTGATTTTGATTTTGATTTTGATCTTGTTAATTTAGGACAAGATCAAATGTCAAGCTCCGCTCAACACAAAAGCCGTGTTTCTTCAAAACTAAGTCTTTCAGAGGGATTACTGGAGGAGATTCCATGATATGAAATATAAGTTTTTTACAGAAGCTGAAATGGTAACAAAAATGTCATAAACAATTCAATAAACACCTGGTGTGCAGTATCAGTATGATATGTTTGGTATCAAGAACGTCTGCAAAGAGGGGAATCAGAAAATCAACAGCCAAAAGTTCTCTGCTTTAGCACACAACTGAGGACCTCTCTTCAATTCATTTTTAGTAAAGGGAGATTGCAATCATACTCATAGATGGCAAAGATATGGCATAAAATCAATCCAAATTTAATGATTTCGTAATGTACCTGATCGAGACGTTTGAGCCCAACTGCAGCTCCTGTAATCCGACAGATTCTTAGGGTTTTAGGCACAGATCTAACTGAGTTTCTGTGAGCTCTTTAAAGTATGAGAGAGAGAGAGAGACTTGAAACTTACTAAACTTTGTAAAATTGTTTTTGTAGTTTATTTGGAGAGAAAATATCCTCAAATACCCTATCTATAATAAGTTAATTTTCCTACCCATAAATATAATTTTTTATCCCCATCTATCCATATATATAAAGTAATAGCCTCAAATACTCATTTTTGACTTTCAACTCATATTCGTACTTTGCTTTGCAGAGATAAAGAATTTTTTTTTTACTTTTTACAGGCTTTTGCTTTTATTTTTACACATGTGAATAATAAGACAATATTTGATTTGATATGAAAAAAAAATTTACCTTACTTTTAATATGCAAAATTTACAATCGAATTCATTCCACAAAATTCACATTCACATATTCAGTGAGAAGTTCTCTCAAAATTTAGAGTATTAATCAAAATTTAGAGTATTCATCAATGTAAGTAAGTATTTCAAGCATTTAGTAGTAGTTTATAGTTTTATAAACTACTTTTAATTTGTTTAAAGTTGAATTTGTTTATAGTTAAAGGTTAGTTGTCCATAATTTATTTTGTTTGATTTAGTTAGATTATTGTTTGAATGTTGAGATTTTGTTTAATTATAGTTCGTCTAAGAATGATCGAAAAATTAACCAAAAAAATTATTAAAGAAACAAACTGAGTTAATTAAGTTAACAAATTCGTTAACCCCTTAAATTGAAGGGGTTAACGAAATTAAAGAAAAATTTTCACAAAATTTTCGTTAACCCCTTAAATTGATGGGTTAACGAAATTGAAGCAAATTTTCTTTAATTTCGTTAACCCCTGAAATTTAAGGGGTTAACGAAAATTTGTGAAAACTTTCTTTAATTTCGTTAACCCCTTAAATTTAAGGGGTTAACGAAACTTCCGAAAATTTTCTTTAATTTCGTTAACCCCTTCAATTTAAGGGATTAACGAAACTCATGAAAATTTTCTTTAAAGCTATATTTTACTTCTTTCATAATAAAGTTATATTTGATAATTATTTTACTTCTTTTTTATATTTGTTCAGGGATAGGGATAACTTTTTCAGTGGCAATATGTCATGGAGGTTACTGGCATGGTTTGCAGTATGTGAATGGCATTCAATCCATGATCAATCTCCAAACATTTTCATATCAAGATTTGTTGAGTTCGCTACATGAGATTATGCTTGCTGATTTGAGTTGTTGGCGGTATTTTATCCATTCTCTAGTAGAAGTGAATGGAAGATTGAAGAAGAAGAAAATCATGAATGATTTTGATTTGCATGAGTGTTTTTCACAAGAGTATGGACTACTAGTTCTGTTTGTTTCGTTGAAACGGATAGATTTGAGAGTATCAGGTGGCTCTTCTTCTTATCATGAAGAACAATGTTCATTAGATGAGAAGACACATGTTGGTGCTCAAAGTTTTGATACATTGATTGAGGAGTCTCAAAATTTGGATTGGTCAAATGTTCCGTTAGGACTACACGAGGACCGGAATTTTTATTCAGCATGGGGTTTAGATGACAATTTGGTTCAAACATCTTCAAATGAGCTAAGTATACCTTGGCAGGCCTCATCTAGATGTGATCCACACAATGAGTTGAACTATTTAGACCTAAATGTGGCCCCAACTAATGAGGCTGAAGAACCGCCACTTGAAGAAAGGCGGGAACAAGAAGACCATGATCCTCGAACAGGTAATCCAGTACTACCGAACTGATCATATGTGAATATTTGTGTATACAATTAACATATCACTGATATATATATATATATATTTATTTTGGTAAATCCAATTGATGCAGAAGATGACTTTATGCTGGATGAAGATGTGGAGACAAACTTGGATGAGGAGCAACGAGCTGCATATGAGTAATTCTGTGATGACACAATGAGAGCTGAGTGGCACATTCCAGACATACCTGATTTTGACGACCCAACTGCAGATGAGATTGAGCATGCTCCAACCGGTATGAAAAAATGAGCGACATTTGGGTCTAAGGTTGAGTTGAAGAATTTAGTAGGGTATTATCATCTGGAGAATCAAGTCCAATTTCGTGTGGACCACTCTAACAAACACCGATGGCAAGTGAAGTGCAATCAAAATGATTGTCCGTTCTTAGTCAATACACATGAAAAACACGGGATTTGGAAAATATCCAAAGTTGTCCTGCCCCACACCTGTTCATATCAACTGAATGCTAGTACACCTTGCAGACTTCCGTCCACATTGATTGGAGATTATTTTGTCTAGAGGCTCCAGAAAGATAGGACTGACATCACTCCTAGGGACATCATGCGAGAGATGAACGAGAGACATGGACTTAATTTGAGCTACAAGCATGCTAGGAGTGCAAAACGTCGTGCAATGAGAAAAGCATATGGTGATTCGAAGACATCATTCAACATGTTGTCAGCTTACTTACAGGTTTTGAAGGAACGCAATCCGGGTACATATACCGCATTAGACACCCACAGTAATGGGAAATTCAAGTATGCGTTTTTTGCGTTGGGTGCATCCATTGCCGGATATAGGATATATTCCAGACCTGTTATTGTGGTTGACGGTTGCCATTTGAAGGGACAGTACAAGGGGATTGGATTCGTTGCTGTGACTAAAGATGGAAACGATCAAATTTTTCCCCTGGCAATTGGGATAGGGAGTGTCGAGAACGATGAATCTTGGACATGGTTTTTGCGTAATGTCCGAGAGGCCTTCGGTTGCCCAGATGGCTTGGTTATAGTTTCTGATCAACACGCTAGCATCGGTAATGCAATACAAGCTGCATATCCTGAAGCTTTTCATTGTCTTTGTTGTTTCCATATTCAGCAGAATCTAGCCAAGTATGGATCACACGTGGTTGGGTTGTTCCATACGGCCGCATACTATTACGATGAACACACATTTAATAGGTATGTTGAACTGAAAATGTTTTAAATATTCCTCACGTTTAAACTCTTGAACTTTTATCAACCTTCTTGTATCAACAGGTACATGTCTTTGATCAACGATAGTGGTTTCAAGGGAGCGATTGACAGTTTGACAAAGGCTGGAGCTACTCGGTGGGCTCGTGTGAAATGCCCTGTTTGAAGATTCAACTTCATGACCTCCAATGTTGCTAAGGTTTGGAATGCTCGTCTCGTGTGGGCAATAAAGTTACCTGTTTGTTCCTTCTTGGAGGCGGCACGAAGGGTTATTGAAAAATGGTTTGCTGAGAGAAGGTTGGCAGCTGATGAAAGAGGTCCCACTTTCACCAAGTCGTGCACGACAAATTAGAACAATTCATGCGGCAAGGGCAATCGATGGAGGTTCAAAGAATGGGACGAGGTAAATTCAAGGTCACTGATGGTCTACAAATATTCTTGGTAGGCCTCACTAATGGTGTGTGTAGTTGTATGTTTTTCCCAACCGAGTTGATTCCATGCGCGCACGCATGTGCAGCCATCAGGTACTTCTTAATACGAAGCTACTTGTTATAATAAATAATAATCTAGTTTTTTTTCTTACCATATTTGTGCATATTGTAGTTACGCTAATGAATCGGTTGTCTCACACGTGGCCCCTTATTATACGACGCACTTGTTGAGAGCGATGTGGGCATGTGAAGCTGTACTTGTGCCTGACCCCACTGAGTGGGTTGTAGATGATGAGACGCGCAGATGTGTTTGTGTCCTGCCAGATCAACCAAAACAAGCCGGTCGACCAAAAGACAAACGAATAGCTTCTACTGGTGAACATTCTAGAGTGCACCGCCTATTATGTACTCGTTGTGGTAATTATGGGCATAACAGAAGTACATGTTCTGTAGTGTTGTACCACAACGACGAGCCTGACGGTGAAAACCCCAGATCGAGTGGAAAGATGACTAGAAAAAAGAAAAAATGTTCTATTTGTGGCTCAGAAGAACACACAAAAAGAAAGTGTCCAACATATTTGAGTCGTGTACCTGAATGACCTATATCATGTGTACATAAGCCCATTTTCTTTTAATATAAATTTGAGTTGCATTTTTAAATAGGCCATTTAGATAAGAAAATATTTCAAGTATACAACATGAACTAAAAAAATCAACAGAAGTTACTATATCAACCAAACTAATAATCTAATAATCTAATAATCAAAAAAATCGTCAGGTGTTGTTTCAGCATCTGTGGAGTTTCCGTATATAACTAGGGCCATTTTTCTCCACAGTAAGTTGATATTACCCTTACAGGTTTCCAGTGTCTTCCTCGGATACTCGCACGTGATCCCACTCTCCACTGACAGTAAGACCCATGGCCCACATGACGTACTGTCATCCTGCACGTAGCACAAGTCCGGAGCCAATGAGACCAAATCGAACTCCGGGACACCCTGTGGGACTTCACGACCCTGTGCCAATGTCTTCTCGTGAAAGCCGCAGTACTCTAACAGTCGTGGCAAGATACGACGGATAGGGAGGGTCACTCTACAACGGCTAATTCTGTGGTGAATCTATGTCTAAGACTGTCACACAGGCATACTCGCTGCTTCACGATGTCTATTGAGCAAGCGACCCAGTGACCGTCTAGGTTCATGACCGTCCAGATCTGAAATTCAACAGGTGCAGATTATTAGAACCATGAACAGAATCGAAACTAAATAAAAAAGAATTCAACAGATATTACTGTCATACTTGTTGTATGTCATCCCACCACAGGGCAATGAAGTTCCACTTCGGTCTCAAACCGCGCACATAAGCAGCACATCGCTCTAGTTGTTCCTGAGTAAACGTCTCTCTGATCCCCTGCCTGTATTTGACCTCGTCGGATTCACCAGCATGCTTTTCCCGCCAAATTTCTTCACATATTTCCTACATTGAAGTTGATAAACATCGGAACAAAATTCTACAAAAAAAAAAACCAACATTACACTAAAATGAATAATCAGAACTCACAAACAGCTGGCTATTCACAATCTGAGTCCTCCCGATAAATTGACGATTGATTTGTACTTCGGCAACTTCTGGAAGGCTCTGTAGTACGCCCAAGTACGCATCAATATGCTGTAATAGACAAAAACGAATTGAATCAATTACAAATGAAGTATCTCACAAAATGAATAGTTTAATTCCAATGAAATTACCTCTGACTCCAACTCATACTTTGGAGCAATGAAATTTCTGAACCAACTTGGCCCCACTGGCGCTCCAGCACCGACATTGTGCCTGTTACGATCAAATGATAATTTTAATAGATAGAAAGAAAACTAACTTTGGACGTGGAGGGAGAACTAGTTTCTTACCCGCTCACTTTGTCATCGTCACTCATGAAGTAGGATTTGAACTCTTTCCACTTGATGTTGTTCTTCCTAGTGGCCTCCTCAACCAAAAATGGACTGCGCACAATAGCAGATGGAGCTCTACGTCGTGCTATAGCTCTAACACCTTCGGTATCTGGGATACTCTGAGGTGTGATGGTAGTTAAATCGTAGGGGACAACAGAGGGACCGGACTCTGGTGCCACCCTACCACCCTGTGCAGCTGGTGTCTCGAACGAGGTGGGTGCAGTATAGACCGAGGTGAAATACGCCTTAATCTGCTCCTCGATCATCTTCGGCATCAGTCCCTCCAGGCGCTTTCCTTCATTAGTGACGTGCTGTTGGAGAGCGTCGAATCGAGGTCCCAACCCATCAGTGACCTGCTGGGTAACGTGCTCCCTAAGACCGTCGAATCGAGAACCCATCCAATCAGTGACCTGATGGGTGACCTGCTGCTGGAGACCATCGAATCGAGATCTCATCCAATCAGTGACCTGATGGGTGACCTGCTATTGGAGACCATCGAATCGAGATCCCATCCAGTCCGTCAAGCGATTGTACAACTCGTCACTGGTCTCTGATCTCGGCCTCAGATCTTGCTCATCGAAGTGAGTCTCCGACTGAGGGAACCTCTGAGCTAATGGCGATGCACGAATCAGTGCTTCATGATAAGACGGGTGCTGGGATGACACATCGTTATCCTCCTCACGCACCGCCTGAATGGGAACTGTGGTCCTGCGTCGCTCTCCTCGGACAGCACGTGGCCTCGACGGACCGGCCTCAGCAGGATCTCCAATGGGTGCAGAAGGTCTCGAAGGAGTAGGAGCAGTAGCACCACGACCACGCTGTCTCAAATGAGTAGGAGCAGTAATACGACGACCACGTCCTCTCATAGGGAGTTGGACCCCCATCAGGATATCGTCATCGATATCCTGCCAGTACGGCTGAATCAATTCATCGTCTGTAGGTGTTAGTGTTATGTAATCACTCGACCTGTAACAAAATTGTAGAAGTAAAGAATAAACGATGACAATAAGTGGAAACTTACAGGTGTTAAATAAATAAATAGTAAATACCTCACCCGCGAGCACTTGTGAAACATCCGACTCCGATTTCTTCAAGCTCCATTTCATACAACGAGGCATCAGGAGGGGGTTAGTCCAATCTATACCTGACAAACTGAGAGGTAATGGGGATCGCCTCAAAAGCCCATATCTAAAGAGGCCACATTCGGAAATTATTTTAGCACTAAAAACATTAAAAAAACCTAAACACACTTTAATGAAATTTCGAAAAACTATTTTGTAGGGATATACCAGGGCTGTCGAGAAACCATAGAAATGGTAATGCGGTATGTAGTTACGATCAGGAATTGTCGTCGGTAACTTATCAATGTATTTGAGTAGGGTGAGGAAGCTGTACTTTCCCCATGGAAAGCTCTCCCATAAGTCTTCATCCTCCACCAAAGTCCAAATCCATCGGTCAACAGTTGTCTTGCCGGCGTCCACCCCGAGCAGTATGAGGTGGAGGATCAAAATCTTGGCAATCTTCACAGTGTCCTCCGCACTATCAGCAAACTCACCGGCTATGAATCAAGAACGGAGTTCAGACACTGTGACCCGAGATGAATCGGCATGCACCCTTCAGTACACTGCTCCGTCAGGTGGGGTGTGAACTGCGGCCGGATTGAAAGTCGAGTTGTCGAACTTCAACCCCGTCATTAGGGCAAACTCATGCTTACCGAAGTGACAAATACTTCTTTCCTGCCCTACACGGAACCACCTATCGTCTGCAGGTACTATATCACCACGCACCACATATGACATGAGGACGTGTAAGAAAGCCTTGCAAGACTCTCTCTCCGTCTTCCACTGTAGGAAATGGCCGAAACTCGTCCTCCAAAAGTCCTGGAGAATAGGAGACCCATAGATCGGAGCTGCGCCTTGACCTCATCAAATACTGCAAGCGAACATATCCATTTATATATGCGATGGTTCGCTGGCATGCCTCACAATCGTAACCAATATGTATATTTACAAACGCTAAAATAATTAAACAACGGTGACAAAACATTCTATGAATTCCAACAATATTAAAGGGAATAACGAATGCAAAAAAATACAAATTAAAGAATTAATAATAATTAACTAATAAACAAAACTAGCAAATTATCTAGGAATTAAAAAAATTAACTAAACCTTTAACGAATAAAAAAATAATAAACTAACGAATTATAAATTAACTAAGCTAATTAAAAATTAACTAATTAATGAATTAACTAATTTCAAAATAGGCTTCATTAATTAACAAATTTAAAAATTAATCAACTAATTAAGAAAACTCATTAACAAATTAGCTTAATAAACTAATTAACAGTAGGGCTTAACTAATTCATAAACTAACTAATTTAACTAATTTAAAAGTAGGGCTTAACAATTACAAAATTAATAAACTAATTAACGACTTAAAAAGTAGAGCTAATTAAAAAGTAGGGCTAATTAACGAAACAAAAAGCTTCAAATACAGCTTTATTTCGTTAACCCCTTAAAGTTAAGGGGTTAACGAAATAAGCATCAATTTTCTGGAATTTCGTTAACCCCTTCAATTCAAGGGGTTAACGAATTTAAAGAAAGATGCTTCAAATTCGTTAACCCCTTAAATTTAAGGGGTTAACGAATTTTTTCCAAATTTTCTTTTAATTCGTTAACCCCACTAATTTTAGGGGTTAACGAAATTGATTGATTATTTCAGTACATTGATTCGTTAACCCCTTAATATATACTGCTTAACGAAATTCGGCACTTTTTTTTTCCTAATAATTCCTATTCAATTTTCTACCAATTTTCGAAAGTGTAATGGAATCAAGATACATAAAATCCAAACTAAATAACAAGTAACAACAATCCAAACAAAATAAAACGAACAATTGCATAAGAGAACTAACCTCTTCAGCCGCCATTGAAAGTGGAGCAAAGAAGAGAAAGAAAGAGGAGAAGGGGAGGCGCCGCTGCTGCTGGAGGGAGTAAAGGAAAAGAAAGAGGAGAAAGAAGAGAAAAGGATGAGTTCGTTAACCCTAGTAATAAATTGGCTTTGGGTGGGTAGGTGTGGCAAGTGGGATTGGTTTTTTTTAAATTTATTTTCGTTAATTCTTAAAACTTTTGTTAATTAATTTGTATTATTTGGTAGAGTTATATAGTAAGTAAACTTTTTAAAAATTAATCATGTTTGTTACTTTCGTTAAGTCTATTAATGTTTCTTTTTTTTAATTAATTTCGTTAATTAGTTAAATCGTTAATTAATTGAGAATGAACTTTGTTAATTCGTTAAATTTATTTAGTTAATTACTTAATTAGTTAATTAAGTAATTCTTAATTTATATATTGCTATTTTTAAATTTCAATCAATCAATATATATTATTATAACATAGATGATTAGTACTTTAAATCTGACTTTCTTTCTGACACTCAGTACAAATGTGAAAATGGGTATTTTGGTACATTATTTTAAATTTGTGGGTATAAGGGGTATAAATATTATAATGATGGGTAAAATTGTGATGACTTATATGAAAATGGGTATTTTGGTTATCGGACTCTTCTTCCGAGACATCTTTTTCTTTTTTTAATTGTGTTTAAATTTTATCAAATAACTAAACTTTGTAAAATTGTTAGTTTCTTCCGAGACATCTTTTTCTTTTTTTAATTGTGTTTAAATTTTATCAAATATTTAAGTACTCAATTAAATAGGATTTAAGTGGAATCGTGATGTAATTTGATGAGACTGTAGAAGTAGATTCATTAGTGATGTGGAAGAGGTCCCACGTGGTGATATAGAGTTGTCATGGAAGAGGTCAGATGTGATGGCGTGGAAAAAGTCAGACGTGATGACATGGGAATCAAAGGAAGGATGATGAGTTTAATGAAACATGGACCATGGGCCACAAACCTTTATTCAATGGCAAATGCTGCTGTGCACCAGGTGCACGGATCTGGATTGGTGCAACTGGGGCGACCCGACCCGGATCCGCGCACCTGGATTTCTTTTTTTTTTCTTTTTTTTTTTCGCTTCAGGCTGTTACCTTTATGTTGTAAAGATGTGACCTTTACGTTATATAAGTGTGACCTTTATGTATAAATGTTATGACCTTTATGTTCAGTAACTTAGGAAAAAAATGAAGATTTTCAGGTTTTTTCGCTTCAGATTAAGACCTTTATGTTGTATTGTTGTAACCTTTATGTACAGTTCTTGTGACCTTTATGTACAAATATTATGACCTTTATAATCCATAACTTTGAAAAAAATTGAAATTTTCAAAATTCAGTGCATTTTAAGGATGGATATATGTGCAGCTAATATTTCATAAACGTAAATATGTACAAATTTTGTTAAAATTCTTCATTTTTTTCTAAGTTAGAGTATATAAAGGTCATTACATTTATACATAAAGGTCACACTTATATAACATAAAGGTCACATGCATATAACATAAAGGTAACAACCTGAAGTGAAAAAATAAAATTCAAAAAAAATAAAATAAATAAAAGTGCGCGGATCCGGGTCAACCCGAACCCGACCCGAATTGTACATACACCAGTTGCACAG
The DNA here is from genome assembly GCA_005771605.1 of Scutellaria baicalensis. Lineage (NCBI taxonomy): Eukaryota > Viridiplantae > Streptophyta > Magnoliopsida > Lamiales > Lamiaceae > Scutellaria > Scutellaria baicalensis. The sequence continues at coordinate 25,705,115 of CM016723.1, read as the reverse complement.
GAGACTAACTCTTATTCAATTAGAATTTATAGGAAGTAAACAACTATCATACTTTTGTAATATAGTATAAATTGTAAGGATGATGAGTGATTCATTTTTATAGTTCTCCTCTACCAAGTGATTTTCTCTCTCTATTCTTTTTGATATTTTCTCCTACGTCTCTCTAATTTATTGATTGGGAAATCACACCCTCAACAATTAGTTCTAATGGTAAAACTCTCACCACTATAAACATTGGACTTCCTTCATTAATCCATTATTATACAGATCTATACACTTATTGCGAAACAAATATCATAATTTATTAACAAATACATGTGATACATACCAGATGATGTCATTAATAGTAAACTATTGAAATAAAATACTCGTCAACTTATAAAAATTAAAGATCTCATATCAATTATGAGGAATTAAATAACTTCATTCACCTAAAAAACATCACAAATATTAACAACGCATTTCTTATAATATCTCCAACAGTGTACAAGAAAATAATGCAAATTTTACATTGTTTTTATATTGCAATTGACATTCATCTCTAGGAGTATGCATCATTCTCTATAGTAAAAGAGAATATTTCGTATATTGAACATCATTATTTCTATTGAATGGTAATTCTTATCATAAATATATTTTTTAGATATGTATAAAATAAAAATATATAAAAATTAAGTTCTTATTGAAAATAAAAAAGGTGGGCCAATCCACCTAACCCGCGAGCTAGCTTGTCAAAAGTTCACCCCGTCGCAGGCGGGCTCCTAAATGCTAAGTCTAACCCTCCATTTCTGATGGGATTCCTAAATGCTAAGTTCAACCCTCTATTCTTGCGATGCGAGTTAGCCCAACAGGTCTATGCCATTTTGACCATTCTGACGATGCGGGTTAGCCCAACGGGTCTATCCCATTTTGGCGGTTTTAGATATTAAGAGGTGTATGTCAAATTTTCAAAATCATAAATTATGAGCTAATTAACTCATTTTGACGTTTTTAGATATTAAGAGGTGTATGTCAAATTTTCAAAATTATCAATTATAGGAAACTCAATTTTTTGATGTGTTTTGAATGATGGACAAAACAATACATCTACCAATGTAGTTATAAACAAATATTATACAATTTGTAAGAAACATGTCAACACTACTCTAAATTAGTTCAATTGTACTATTCAATAGATCAATGAGTAAGTCTTTATGTGAGACCATCTCATGGATTATGTTCCGTAAGATGGGTCAACACACGACCCACATTTCACATATAAATTAGTAGAAATAGGGTTTGATTCATGGATTAAAAGGATACGTCTCACGAAAACACTCCGTAAGACCATCTCACGCAAATTTTCGTGTAGATCAATTATTTTACATCATATTCTATTTCTTTTCAATTATTATATTTTCAAACAAACTATTGAATCTACGTATAATTTAAAAAACTTTAAATGCACTAACAATGAGATATACACTTTTCATACTCAATCTCGTGTATCGCACGAGTGCACTGCTAATATTTCATAAAAACAAAAGAAAAAAATTAAAGCAAGATGAATCCAATATATAGATTGATGGTTGAGATGTGAACTTTTAAAGCATTGTTGTAGTAAACAGATCTTATACTCTTAAAAATTTAAAGCAGTGCTGGAAATGCCCTTATTTAACATAAATACATAATAATCACCACCCGACATCGTGCACCGGATATATCTCGTTCTTGTGCAATAATCTACGAGTAGTCACCTAAGTTGTCACATAAATCTCGTTCTCGTGTAATAATCTACGAGTTGTCACTTGAAGTTGAAGTTGACATGGACAAGATAACGCATCCGAATCTGCTCCACATTGTACACTATGTATTCATTGTAACACAAACTACCCTGCAACCAACAAATCAAAGAAATTTTTCAAGATCACTCCAGTTTGCTTTCTAAACTATAATTAGCACTATATTTAAGAGGGATGTACTATATGGAATATAGTCTCTTTTGCAAATTAAATTCCAAAAAAATGAAATAAAATACGAGATGCACGACCTTGGGCCCTGGTTGCTCTTTTGGTCGTCCTAAGGGAACAACGACTCCATTTTCGAGTATTTGCGCCTCTGCAAAGTTCGGGGCAGTCGCTCCAACTCCTTTTGTGCTGTAGAAATTTGGTCCAGACATTTCAAATGAAAGATAAATTAATGGAATACTTGATTTGATTCATGCTACTCAGAATGGTAACATTATGTAATGCGATTGGGAACATAACATAATATCGAACCTAAGCTTCCCAGGCAGCAACTTGTCAGCGTTATAATCAGCTGTTCGCAGCTCAGCCATGTCTCCCAACGCTACCTGCAGAGGGACTAGTACTATTAGCACCACAAACATTTCCAATGGTAAATTCATCAATAACATGTTGCTGAAATAGAATATATGATTGAGATCAGATATGCTTTGTATGCTCAAATAGAAAAAAATGCAAAATACACAGAAGCAGTGTAAATCACCTCACATAAAAGCAGTACACCATCACTGGCAGCTTTACTCGAACAGCAATAGTTGGCACTTTTTGAGAACATGTCAGCAAAATAAACGCCTTTGCCAAACATGTAGCCAGTTACAGGTGCCTCAGGAGGAGCAATGCGCAAACCTGGCATTTACTTTTTCAGGTGAGAGAGTGTTATCATATACAGTACGAATAAGATCCATGCTAAATTACTGGTGAGTGGTGAAAGACCCCAACAAAAAAAAAAAAACCACTAAACCTTGGGACAAAATGCCAGTCCAATTTGTAAGACGGGATCCATGCCACAAGAGCATTCTGTTTTTTGTTTCTGAAAACTGCCAATCATAATATGGCAACTCATCACACTTGGATGATGAATGATCCAAGAGAATAAATATATTTATCTAAAATGTGCTGAAAAGTTAAATAACAAATTTTAGTTCGTCTTCATTGTGCACCTTTTGAAAGCGTTCAGCTTCACCCTCTCTTGACACCTTAAATATCTGGACAATGTCAACTCCATAATCTGAATGTGTCTTTGCATGAGTGTTCTTTGTGTATTTCTCAATCTGAGACACAAATGAGAGCACAGCTTGGTTAAGAAAGAAAGTTGTAGCAACTTAATGGCATCATGCTAAATCAATATCAGAAAAATTTCATGTCAAAGTAACAAATTGTTTGCATTATTAGTTACTGATCCATAAAGCCAAGAAGAGCACAATTTGATAGCAGAGATGCCAAACATTAATCTGAAATGCAAGAAATGTAAATATGTGCATGTGCGCTTGCATAGGAGGATATATTATATGTAAAGGAGAAAGAAGAAGATAAGTGTCTGTTACCATGGAATATTCCTCAGAATGAACTTCAAGTGGCATGAGTTCACAATGAAGCCGTCGATACTGAGAATACAGAGGATCCTAGAGCCAAAAGCCAAAACATTACAAAAACGAATAGCCACAAGAGATAAAACATACATTTAAGGGATTCATGATCAACGAAGGAAATAACTTTAGGTTGCATTTGGATGGAAGGATTTGAAGATGGATTTAAAATTCATAATAACAAATCAATTAGTGTAATTGCACTGAAGAATTTGGAGATGGATTCAAAATTCATCACTCATTAAAAACAATTTTTTGAGTGATTTGGGTAGAGATTTGAGTTTTTTAAATCCTTAAATTTCAAAATTTTCAATCCAACACAATCTTAGATAAACGGTAAGAAGCTAGATTCTGATGATGACATTAATATCCCATTCTTTCGTGATGGAGGCAATGGCAGAGGTTACTGTAGAGTCAAAGAGACAGACACTGACATAATCACCATAGAATAGGGATTGGGTTGCTCAGAGAAAACTGGACCATTGAATTAATTAAATATACAGCAAAAAAGCTATAGATATGACGTACCTCCAAGTCAATATCATCCTCAATCAACTTCATTGCAACCTCAATTTCACCAAGTGCTTCAACCTATCATTTTATTGTAAGAATCAGATAGAATTTTTTTAAAATTTCCAGCTTAATGCAGAAGCTAGATTTCATGTGGATGACTTTTGAATAACAGGCTGAGTGCTGTTCTAACATTATTTACCATAAGCCAACTGCCCAGCATCTTACAAAAAGTCGATGAAATGTATCTACAGAACTTAACATTGGTGGATAGGAAAAGGAATCACCATTTGCAATTTGTTCTTTAGCTTTTGAGGGGTATCAATGATGAACAGACCTGTCATCACATATAGCCATAATGCCCTTAGAAGTCTGACGAAAAACTAAACAGAAATTCTAAAATACAAGAAATAAATTTTAGCCATTTGCATGTATATGTATAGATATAGAAAACAAGTCAGTTCAACATTATAGCTAAAAGAGACATCAATTACCGACGAATATCCCAGAATCTAGTGAGAAGGGAGGCAACTTACGTGTCTTTTGAAAGCCAAAGTCATGCGGGATAACAGTGTAAAATTCCCTGCAAGTTGGACAGCATAGCAAAATTGGAGCATAATTATAATCAAGTTTCCAACAATGATTAAATAGTTATGGTGTGTGTCATGTCAATTTTATATAAATCAGAAACTCAATTCGAAAAAAGAAGAAATGTTTACCCGCTTAATTGCTCCAGTGCCTTCCTCTCAGCTTGGCCAATCACATCAGCAATCCTTTTCAGGACATCATAGCCCTACATTGATCAGATGAAAGCAGTAGAAAAGATGTTGCTTAAACAGTTGAGCCATTGATCACATAAGAATTTTTGTGTGTGTGTGTGTGTTCGACGCTACAAGAACTTGCAAGCAACACTGGACCATAATTCTACAAAATCACAAATGGTGCAGTAACAATAACAAACATTTCAAAGGGTTGAGGACTCAATGGATGTAAAGAGACAGAAAGCTCAACAATTAAAAAAATTAACTTAATCTTGAGGATAAATCATGTCATCTAGCTCAGTTTTCTCAGTAATTGCAGCACATTAATAAGTTCCAAGCATAAATATTCATGTTAGATGACTATTCAAAATGGAAAAAAAAAAAAGAAAAAAGATTTGAAGTAATATCTACCTCACCTTTAAAATTGTTGATTTACTCAACTTCCCCAATGGTAATTTGTCAGCATTGTATCCTATTACAGGACAACAAAAGTATTTAAATCAACATAATTTATAACATAATGAAGTCACTAAAACGATACAATCAGTTGCAGGCCTCATGGTTTCACAATCAAACACACAGCACAGAAACACTTCACAGCCAGCGTTTGAGAATACAAAACATGGATAGGTTTAATAGCGGCATATATTGCAAATATTCAGAAACAATTAGATCAGACAAACATGTACCGAGGACTTGCAAGCTCAATACAGGTTCAAATTTATCACTTAACTTGTAAAAATTAATACACAAAAACATAAAATAACAGGTAATGCTGAGAATACATAGAGATGCATCAAATCCTATAACAAAATCAAAAAAGTACAAACCTATTTCCATCATTTGTTGCCTCATCATACTCAAGTTGCAAATAAGAGATATGAACTTGGCAATACGAGCTTCGAGCTGTGATTCTTTAGGTTTCAGTGTGATTGTAGGTTCCTGCTTCTGTAGAACCTAAGAATGATAGTTAATATTAGTTCCCAAACTTTTGGCTAGAAACTCCAAGAACTGCTCTTAGCATTATCATATGGAAGTAAAGTGTTTTTTCCTTTAGCCCAGGTGAACCATCTGAGTACCTGTTTCCTTTTTCAAAATAAGCTATGCTAAAATATGATGCATATGTCTTGGCATAAAACAGACTGAAAGACCTTGAACTATGCATGAGCTATTCTTCAAATGCTAAGACATAGATTGCATTAAGCAACTCACTGATGGTTTGTTTTTTGTCTCACTGTAGTCCATTTCCAACCAGGTATAGCTTTTTGGATGACTAACAAAACTTTTCCTATCACACCAATGGTTCTTGGTCTTGTCAAAGAATTTTTTCTGAAACTCATAGATGGCAGCTTGCTGTGACGTGTAGGGCCCATTCACCTTATCTTGACCCTTCACACCAACTCTTCCCCATCTGAAATACACCATGAATTTGCCACCATCATCAGATTCTGCAATTAGAAATTCATGATAATATAAGCAGAATCTTACAGCATGATTTTAAATTTGACAAAGCAGATGTCATCTTAAGAAGATGAATATTACTGTCATAAATTCATGTCAAACTCACTTCAGATTACAAATAAAACTAGAAGACAAATGCCTAAACACACAGCGGTCACTCTCACTGAATCGAGGTGCAAGTATTTTAAGTCCAATTCTGACAGAATTTATTACTACACAAAAGGAATGGAGGGATAACCTAGAACTTGAATGACAAAGAATTTGTTATTGTTCTCCCCGATATTTGTTTGATTCAACATGGCATCATAAATTTCATCACCCTGCATGGAAAATCAGAATGTCAAGAACAAATTAAAATACAATATTTCTCTCCTTATCTTCATTTAAACGACTTACTGCTTGCAGAACATGATACTGAGCCTTAACATGGTCAGGGAGGCATTTGTCCAGGACAGCAGAACCTTTCTTCAAAGCTGTAACAACTTTCTCCTCCTTGTTTTCCACTTCCACTGACATTTTCCAAATTGTAGCAGAAATAAATTCAGATGGCATAACTAAAATGGCATGTGTGATATGTAACAATAACATATGACATGAGATCATGAATTACTAATTGCTGACAAAAAAAAATTGTGGAAATGGATATTTTTCTGTCTACAATTTATAATATCCAGAATCCGATGAGTCACCCTGAAAACTTGGAAGCTGGATGTAGAAATAATTTTCCAAAAGATAAAAACAAATGGTGCAATTACCTGGACCATTGTTGTTTGAAACATTGTCATCATCGACACTAAGCCTGTCCAGAAGCTCCTTCTTCGTGCCAGATATAGAAACACCTCTTGCGGCAGCCTCTTTTCGGAGCTGTTTTATATTCATTCTTTCCAATTCATCAATAGCCTTGACATCCAGCGGTGCAGTTGAGCCCGCATCCTTCTTCTCATCCTTCACTGCAAAAACGCCACATAGGAATCAAATTAGTTCTCATATACATGACGGCAGTCATCCTGAAGATTCATCAACACCTCATTTCACTATTATACATGATAGCCAAATCTGATTAGTGGTGAGAACACAAATCAAAATATGTCCAAAGTAGCAATGTGATTATCTAATTCTCTATTTTTTATCCTACAGGTCAAGAAAATATATCTAGTTGTTTTGATACACTACAAAGTAACCCAACATATTCACCTCAACAATTTTTCAGCTAAAATGATGCAGTTACCTTGATCAGTGCCAATTGGAACGTTGGCATCATCAGCACAAAGCCTCTCTAGAAGCTCTTGCTTAGTTCCAGCAGTAGAAACTCCTCGACTCGAAGCCTTTTCACGAAGCTGCTTCACGGTCATGGTCCGCAACTCATCAATAGCCTTCATTTTCCTCGACGCCTCTGAATCGGCATCCTTAGCATTAGAATCCCTCTGCCTCTTTCGACCTTTTGAATCTTCCAATTTCTCGCTCTCATCTCGAATAGCTGCTTCAAGTCTCCGAACCTGCAAAGTGAAAACATAAATCGAAATCAATTGTAACGCGTGGCGCATTAAGTTTAAAAAAATAAAAAATGGATTGTGAAAACTGATATTACCAGAGTAGGCTTTATTCCGGCGGTGCAGAGGCCGCGCTTGGCGAGTTCTGCTCGGAGTTCGTCTACTTTGAGGTCAATCGTCGCCATTGTAGCCTAGGGAGAGAATTTTGGAGAGCGTAAAATGGAAATTTGGACTGTGGAAGGGGTTTTGAATTGGGTTATATATGAATGACTTGAAAGTGAGAAGCTTACAAGAGAAGAAGCTTGTATTGAAATCTCGGTTCCAGGCACGTTTTCTTTTGGCGCCTCTTCTATTAAAAAAGATAGTACTAATTCACACCAATTTTCTTGTATGCATCCTATATTATTTCAAACTTTATAAAATATATTTTTCATATTTTTATTGATGGTTAAAAATAAAACTCAATTCACAAATTTATAATGTGATAAATTATTAATAATTCAAGTTACAATCTGATAGGAAAAAAAGTTCAGATTGAAAACTGAAAAAATCAGGTTGCTTTTTTTATTGGTGTAATTACAAAAAAAATCACTACTTTTTAAAGAATTGCAAATTTATCCACATTTTTCAATAATTTCAAAAAAAAATCACAACGTTTGTTCACTGTTGCAATTTAGACCAATTTTGAATTTTCCGACAACCGGAGTCCACTTGTCCGGCAAACATGACGTCACATGTCACATTTGATGTCACGTCATTTCCAACCAAAAAATATTTAAAAATCAATTTGCAAAATAAAATCACCACATTTCCTAAAGTTGCAATTTAATCTCAACATTTCAAAAATTAGCAAAACAACCACATACTTCATTTTGCAATTCGAATTTATGTTTTGGTGTTTAAATTCATCATGGAGACGTCACATAAACCACACGCACACAACCATGAATTGTTTATTTATATCAAAATAATGTTGTCTCAAGTATATTAATTTAAATATTTTTCTTTAATTTGAAGATAATTAAATCACAACCTCATTTACAACCTTTTAGAATAAAAATACAATTTTCTAAATCAACATAAAGATCTTAATTTATTTAATTTCTTGAAACGGATAGAGCCATATTAATAATGTCATTTTCTTTTATTAGCTAGATTAGATATGAATATAATGATTCATCTCTAAATCAAATTTCAAATATATACGCATGCATTTGGAAATTTGTATTAGTATTATTCATTTTTTAAATGTGTGGAAAATTAATTATATGTTAAATAGATAATAAGAAATTCAATTTGGAAACATGCGTGTAGCAGTGTGGATAGATAGTTCTTCTACTATTTTATTCATCATGTTGATACAACATTTTCTCAACTCTAAATCATGATGTAATCAAAGTTGCTTCAATTTTTTTTAATATTTCGTCGATTTGATTATTAAATTAATAAATTCTATGGTCATGATCGACAAGGATTCGATACGTTATTGTTGATCAATGTGCTTAATATCGTGAAGATTTATAATTTATTTCATGTAATTATGATTTACTATGTTTTTTAGAATAAGAATACAATTTTCTAAAATGTTGTAAATGAGAGTTGTGAGTTAATTATCTTCAAATTAAAGAAAAAATATTTAAATTAACATACTAAAGACAACATTATTGATACAGATAAACAATTTTATGATTGTATAATTTATGTAATATCTTCATGATGAATTTAAACATCAATAAATAAATTCGAATTGCAAAAAAAAGTGTGTGGTTTTTCTTGCTAATTTTTAAAATGTTGGGATTAAATTGCAACTTTAGGAAATGTGATGATTTTATTTTACAATTTGTTGTTTAAATATTTTTTTGTTGGAAATGATGTGACATCCAATGTGGTATGTGATGTGTCATGTTTGTCGAACACGTGGACTCCGGTTGCTGAAAAATTCAAAAGTTGTCTAAATTGCAACAATGAACAAAGATTGTGAGTTTTTTTGCAATTATTAAAAAATGGGAATAAATTCGTAATTTTTTTAAAAATGATGATTTTTTTTTTTTTCCAATTAGTGGTAAAAAAAAAAAAGAAATAAAAAAGATAATATATGCAAACTAGTAAAATACTCTTTGTTCATAAAACATCAACACTCCATCTTGTCATCTTCATCTTCTGGAGTGGAAGAACTCATCATCTCCCCCAAATCGCAGACACACCTTGTATAAATTACATCCATCTTTATCTTCAAAATTATAAACCTTCTTCTTCCCAACCCATTTTCACAAAAAGATTGGTACAATTCAAGGGGGAAAAAAAGGATTTGTAGATCTGAAAGTTCAAGAAAAAGAAAGCCCCAAAATTATGTTCGACCAGTATTGATCGATCATGTCACACCCAAGTCGACTCCTTCCCGTCGGAAAACCCACTCCCCATTAGACAGTAACCTGGCGCGCATCTTGTTAAGAGTTTGATCACAACCAGCCGAACACGATGTACACAACGGCCTTAGATGTGTTCGACCAAAAGTGGTTGAACAAGAGGCTACCTGATCGGTGAACCAGACCGAACACCACCGATCCCTCTCTAAATATTTGATTAACTTCTTACTGTCTTATCCCCAAATTTCTCAAACTCTATCTTAAGAAAAAACTTTAATTTATGAAGAAAATAATCACAGAAGGGGAGAAGAAATTGAGAGCTTGTGCACAGAATAGAATAATTCTTTTTTTTTTTTAATCATGAAGGTTATTAAGGTAATTGAATGGGGTGTGTTCAAATATTTTAGAGCTGGACTCCTGTTAGATCGTCTCATGTGCGACGGCACTGGCGCACGATCGTGTGTTGGGACACGATCGTGTCTTGGGACACGGTCGATTGTGCGTCGAAACACATACTTATAGCACTAAAAGACATACTTATAGACAAAAATCACATACTTATCTCAAACGTGCCTCGCGTGACCGTGCGCCACAGATTGCTCAGGCGAGGCACGGTCTGTCTCAGGGCACAGTCGTGGGCGAGAAAAAAAAATCACATACTTATAGTGAAAAATCACATACTTATTATTGAAAAAGACATACTTATACACTACACTCGCGCACGGTCGTGTCCTGGGACACGGTCGACCGTGGGCGAGTGCCGTCGCATGTGAGAAGGTTGCATATGAGTATTTGTGAATATTTTATTGTTCGAACATATTAAAATATAGGTGTGTTTAAACCATCTCCAACAGTGCTCGGGATCTTACTATTAATCTTACACTATTTTTATGTAATAACTGTCAATGATATCCAATAATTTGTATTAATCTCTGCACCAAAAAATAATATTCCATAATATTTTTTATTAATTAATTTATTTAACATTTTATTTATTATCAATTTCGTTATTATTATTAAATAATCTATTTTTGATCTTTATTATTTTAAAAGTGTAAAAAAAATTATATATATTTAAATCTTATTTAATATAATATTTTAGCGATTTTTTTAATTTTTTCACATTAATTAAGTTTTAAAAAATAGTTAAACTAAATAAAAACAATTTAAAATACAAATGTGAGTCACTAATCAATAATATTGCAATAATAAAGTACAACACAATGTGAGATTAGTTTTCTAAATTAGAAAATTCTTCTCACAAATTATCAATTAATGCATTGCGAAGTGCGAAATGAGCATCTACATCTCTAATTTGATTAAATCTATAAAAAAAACTTTTGAAATCTTTCATCTTCATTTTCAACTAATTCGACATCTGGTAGTGGCATTGTTATTGATTCTTGTATTGGAGCATCAAGATCTCGGTTATCTTCAATTACCATATTATGCATAATTATACATGCCGTCTTAATATCTTACAAATCACGTTTTCTCCAATAACGTGCTGGATTTTATGATAACATTATTAATTTTAATATTGTGTGCTAATGAACATATAATTGTAAGTAGATATTAAATGATTTTAATTTTTTATATGATAATATTATTAATTTTAATATTGTTTTTATATATACAACTACAAGGTGCAAAAGATTTAATTATACAACAAGGTTTTAAGGAAGGATTTAAATTTAACCATGTATGACCCATGCTTAAAGATTTTGTGCAAGCAGATGTACATACTCAAAAATCTTCATTACCTCTCATTCCTTCCAATCTTGAATTAGGTTCAATCCCAACAGCTCCAAGAGTCATTCATTCCAATCTTGAATTAGGTTCAACTTTAACAGCTCCAAGAGAAGCTCCAGCAGCTAATGATGGTGGTGACAACTCTTTATCCAAACGACCAGATGTGGTAAAAAATCTAAACTAAAGAGAAAGCAAATGGAAGAAGCATCTAATTTTATAAACATGGTCAAAAGAGGAAAACGAGAAACTTAGAGAAATATATTACTACCATCACAAGCTCAAAAGAACCGTGATGCGATTCTATTAAAACATCATATTAAGGTTCTAAAGCTTAAAGTTGAAGCTAAAAATCGCAAAATAGAGATAAAAAATCAATGAGAGAAGATAACATTTTAATGGTTAATTTAGATAACATTGTTGATCCTCGAAGTCGTGAGTTCTTTCGATTGGAAAAACAAAAGATTTTGCAAAAACACACCCAAGAACAACAACAAAAACAAGCCGAAGAACAACAACAACAAATTAATGCATTTTCTTTATTTGGACAACAACAACAAAGTAATGTATTTTCTTTGTTTGAACAATCTTTTCTAAATGCTAGTCGCAGACAAGTTCAAGATGCCGGAGGATTGGGACAAGTTTTGGATGGTGGAGGACAATGTTTTCAAAATGTTGGTGGACAAATTGTGCATGTTGGAGGACAATGTTTTCAAAATGTTGGTGGACAAATTGTGCATGTTGGAGGACAATTTCCAAATGTTAGTGATGAGCAAGTTTCGAATGCCAGAGGATCTCGTGGATCTCAGGGTGATCTTTCAAATTATTAAGAAAATTATTGTATTTTTTATTGATAATTATTATATATTTTTAATTTATCAATAATTTTTTGTTTCATTATTTTATGCAATTTTTATATTAAAATTAATTTAATGTCTAGATATTATATGTATTTATTAATATGTTGTATTGTATTTTATGGTAAAAATCTGAATGATTTTAATAGCACTTAATATAAAAAAATAAGGAAATAAAATGAATACAAAGTAATAATAATGAAAAAGAACTTAAAAACAAAATAAAATAGGAAAAGAAAAGGAATAAAATAAATAAATAAATAATGATAAGAAAACAAAGAATACACAAGTAAAAATACTGACAAAAATTTAAAAATAAAATAAAATGAATAAAATAAATAAATAAATAATGAAAGAAACTTAAGATGACACAAGAGTTGACTAGTGGAAAGTTGACGCAAAACATGTTGTTGAGATGAGTTAGTGCAGAAGTTTAAGTTATTGTTGGAGATAAAGAACACATGCTATCAAATTATGATGATGCACTTTTGGAGATGCTAATTGGACCCCATTTAGTAAAGGGACAAACTATACACACCCCACTTAATACTAAACACACCCCAATTACTAAACACACCCATAATTAAATCAAAACATCTCCACAATTTCTAAACACACCCAAAAACATTACAATTATACCCTTTATGAAATAAAATAAAAACAAAATCATCAAATACTTTATACACCCCACACACCCAAATCCCTCACACACCCCATCTCCCTCTTGCTCCACACAAACGAAACGGCTACGAAAACTTTGAAGAAGAGGAAGATCCAAATTTGATCAAAGGCTACTGAACATTTGATAGTGCGTACGGCGTGTGGTCGAACGGGTGTGAAGGAGTTCGATCAATCCAAGTGTACTTCTTACCATGGATCCCAATGAAGAACAAAATTCACCAAGTATGTGTTCTTAAATTTTTTTAAAATTTTGTCATATACTATGTTTAATGTGGGTGAAGTTGTATGAAATTTGTGTAGAAATCATATTTGGGTTATGGGTTTAGGGTTTGATACTTTATGTGTTCAATTTGATGAAATTTGAGTTGAATTTGGACTTGAAATATTGAGTCCCGTATGTTATAAATTCTGGGTATGTTCGGCCCTGGTTAGCCGAACATTTATAAGTATGTTCGGCCACCAGCCGAATAGATCATAACGTGTGTGGCCACACGCCGAACAACTTATGTAATGTTCGGCCGCTTGCCGAACAGGTATGCAAATGTTCGGCCGCCTGCCGAACGCATCTGTTGTTGTTCGACCACCAGCCGAACACCTTCAAAGCTGTTCGGTCTACCACCGAACGCTTTGAGGTGTTTAGTTCAATTTTTTTTATCAAACTTTGATAACTTTTGTTATTTAAATTAGAATTGTTTCTTGTGGATTTATTGTTACATGTTTCTTTTGTAGTAGTGTATCGAAGGAGATGGCCTACTGCGCCTAATAGAAGAAGACGTGTAGCACAAAAAGACATAGTCGAAGAACCAGTTCCATCTTCTTCGACTCTTCCTCTGATTGAGTATAATGTGGAGGAATCAAGTGCTTTTCGTGATGTTCCCCAGCCAATGGAGGATGAAAATGTTAATGATGAAGGGGGATTGGAGGATGATGACGAGGCCGACGAGGAGCTATTGACTGGTCTTTGTCCAGGTAGTCCTATTGACCATCATTTGATTCCAAGTTTCAAGACGCATGTTGCATATGATATCTGGAATGGGGTGGAGAGAGACGTCTTGAAATTTCACTGTCACACTACGAAGATGGAGACGTGGAAGTTTGTGAACATGGTGCATAACTTCAAAGATTTGATCGAGCGAACAGAAATCCCAGACCTCGGATGGATTTCGTATAAGACGCCGAACAAGAATCTGCTATGTGCTTTCGTGGAACGTTGGCAACCAGAGACTAACACGTTCCACATGCCATTCGGCGAGATGAGTATTACGTTGGATGACGTACATAGACTGACGATATGGTGCCCAAGGAAGAAACCGTCCAGAGATTCCTATTCTTCTCATGCAGAGGTTGTTAGGGACGGGCACTGATGAAAGCTTTGAAGCCCTGCAAGGTCATAGGGGTAGCTCGATTCGCTTGGAGTGGCTTCGTTCTCGCTTTGAAGCATATACGAGCTTAAGACACAAGTCCTCTTATGCACTTGAAAATTGGGGAAGAGTAGCGATGTGGTGCGACATTAAGACTTTGCTCGAACGAGGCCTTGATGCCAGTGTGAGACATGATATGCAAGTGATGTATTCTTTCCCACGCGGTCTCAAAATTTGATTGGCTTGTGCCCAATTGCCTCTTCAATTTTGCATGTGCGCTCTCGGCCCTAACAGTAAATAAAAAAAGCCAATTTCAAATCTTCAATGCATTTTCATGGAACTTGTTTGATGTAAATTTAACGTTAAACAAAGTATTTCGTAAGTACCTGTTGCTGGTTGTGTTTTGATAATGCATGATATTGTTGGTCCAACATTGCACGAATCGCTCTTTGTACGGCTCAATCCAAGTTTTCATGCAATAATTTACGGCTTGAGGAACATCGGCGTAGTCAATATGAAACCTTCGAAGCAACTCTTTGAATTTGGGAATATCCTCCGCAGAAGTCAACATATTCAACATCATGTTGAAATGTTCCCACCTTTCAACTCTACCAAGGTAACCTCAGCATTTGGCCAAAACATTCTTGTTGATAATTCATCGACAAAGCAAATGAGTTGAGGTGGGAAAGGTAGCAACAAGAGCATTCATGAGTGCGATCTCACGATCAGTTACGATCACATTCAGTAGACAATCATCAATTAGTAGACCCTTCAATGTCGTCAACGCCCATCTATAGCTGTCCTCACGCTCTTTTTCCAAATACACACACACCACAAAAAATGTTATGTTGGTGGAGGTGACACCTACAATTTCAGGAGGGGCATCTTATGCCTGTTTGTCTTGTAGGTACAATCCATCAACAACACGTTGGGAAAGGCACGCAACAAGTCAACAGAGGTCGGATGAGCATAGAATAGATCGGTAACCCTATCGGTTCCCTCACATCTCCTAGTCAGGTAGTAATAGTCCTCATACTTCAATTTACCCATCAAATACTGCATTTGCGTTCGGCCTCCATGCTCGACAATTCTATGCTTTTGAATGTGGACGCATTATTCGGAAAGGATTACTTCAACGTGCTCAAAATATCTTTGGGTTTGACATTGTTTAAGGATAGGTCACGCACAACTTGATCCTCTGAGGCCGATAGTCGATCCACAAATGAGTGTCCAACCAAATTTAACCCCATCCGGTGATTGTGCACGCCAGAAACTACTTGTAAGCATCAATGTCCCATCTCATTCAACTGCACTCCTTTCAACATGAAAGGACAGTCACATTTCTTGGTGCCAGTGTGTCGTTCCTTTACCGGCTTTTGTTCCCCATTTTTATTGATAAGTCTCTTTTTGGGTGGATGGTATATGCCACCATGCTCACAACCCAAAAACACTCTTGCTCGTCTACCACTCGATCCACTATCAGAGCGTCTAACTAATATTACCATGTATAGACGGATTCCAAGTTTAGTTGCCCAACAAATCATTACTTCTCGACTTTCAAAAATTTGATTAGTCACAAACTCATCCGTGAAATCGATTGCCTCATACATTGCATTCATATCATTGCTATCATCGGGTTCATTATAGATGTTAAGTTGAGCTCCATTAGAATTGTTTTCCTATTAATATATAACATGCATAAGTATATATATTCACATCACGGTATGCATAAGTAAATATATTCACAGCAAGATAACAATTAAGATCGTCGATTTAAATTTCACATGAAAAACTAATAATGTTCGGCAACCGAAATTCGAACAATATGCACTGCGTTTGGCTAGTGAAAGCCGAACGTGCATCAACTTGTTCGGCCAGGCTGAATGTACTCTATTATGTTCGGCAGACGACCGAACACTCTGAAGTATGTTCGGCGTATTGCCGAACACTCTTCAACACGTTCGGCCTGTGCTTGCCGAACGAAAGTCACGAACCCTTTTTTTTTTTTACTACGTTTACGAAAAAAACAATTGGTAGAAACACATTTAAACACTTACATTGTCCATATCTTGATCTCCTTCTTCTTTCAAAGTGATCCCAACTAGTGTATGATTTTTCTTGAATTTTTTGGAACAAATTTGGTTTGTAGTTAACTTGCAGAGTGTTATGAAGGTGATAGATACATATGTGTATAGTAGTATGAAATGGGGTGTGTTTAGTTGTTGTAGGATGTGGGTGTGTGTAGTAATATATTATTTAGGTTTTGAATTATTTTAATAATTGGGTTAGTAAGGGTAAATTGATAATTTTATAAATATTTTAATTTTATGTTACTTAATTGATGTGTGTTTAGTATTAAGTGGGGTGTGTATAGTTTGTCCCTTTAGTAAATGGCGGGGTGTGAATATCTGATATATCTGTGTGCAGTAATAGTTGGGAAAAATTTTGAATTAGACGGGAACTAATAGGTCCCGCCGCCATAACTTTACTATCCCCCGTTGCGCCATCATCAACTGACTCGCCGCGGCGACGCCGCATTTTTACTCACAATCGTAGCTTCGTAACTAAGAATAGAATCAACTAATCGTGCGCAATAATGCTACACGAATTGCTACTGGCACTCTTTGGTTACACCGGCGATCTCATAGTTGACGAGAGAGAACGACAAGAATGCCTCCGCGTTAACTTATCTCCCGACGCGCCGCTCGCCGATGAGCCGACGTTCAAGCTCGCTCCCGATCTTGCATTCATTGAACCCAGCGATAGGTATCCACTGTTCTGCCATATTGATTTTGTGGATTTTTCTGCTTAATTAGGTTAACTATCCAGTGAATAATGGCTAGTTTTACAATTGGTGGGGAAAATGTGTAATTACCTTGGGTTATTGCTGTTGTACGTGTTGCTCACTGACTGTGTTCAACGATTTCACTATTCGGCATACACTTCTGATATTGCTTAAGTTTAGAGTAAATTTGAAGGTTTTTTTACCTTAATGTAGCACTGGCTACGGATTGGTATGGAGTATTGGATATTTAATTTTGTAGCAAAATCTGCATAGGTTTTGATTGACAGGGGAGTAATTGAGTGGGTGGCTATCCTATTAAATGTAATTTTATTAGTTGGATTCTCCATGCTGTGTATATTTTTATCTATTTAAATTACAAATTGAGTTGATTTTGGTGGTGTTGTGTGATATTTGGTTCTGAGCTACAGGGAAATTATTGAGAGGGTAATTACACTGGGGTTTTACTATAGAGAGCTAGAACGCTTTGCTGCTAAATCTCGAAATTTGAGTTGGATCAGATCTTCAAATGAGTCTCCTATGTCAAGAGCTACAGAAATTTTGAAAGGGAGGAAGTTGAAACATAGCGTGTATAGAAGAGCATTAGCTAATGGAATTGTTGAGGTGTTGTCCATTTACAGGTCTGCTGTCTTGCAGATTGAGCAGAAATTGTTGTCTGATTGTCTGCCCATCTTGGCAACTGTGACGCAAGGTCTCAATAAGGTAGTGGCTTGGTCATCTAACTTTAATTATCTGTGCATATGATGGTTTAAATCTTGTTCATATTATCATGTGACTCGTGTTTTCTCTACATATTTTTCCCCTTTGCATGAAACGGATAATATATTAATTTCTATATATCTATTGTCTAGCGACTCCATTTGTTAAATACAAAAAGCAAAACTGTCAAAAAAAGAAAAAAGAAAAAAGAAAAAGAGAACTTCTATTCAAATTGTTGTAAAAATTGATCACAATATTAAGTTCAGACTGTCTTGTCAGCCTTTAGGTAGATAATGTAAGTTCCCTTTTCAAACAATTTTTTTTATGTTGTGTAGTTTCTTCAGCATTATTTTGTTTACCTTTATTTTCTTCCACCTTTACAGTAAAATTAGCTGGATTTGTCAGCATGATGCATACTGCTTGTATCGTATTTGTGTAAAATGCAGATGTAATGACCTATTGGTTGCACATTTCTACTTTATCAAACTAAATTTGAAGCATTTACTTCAAACCAAGTATTAGTATTTTTGTAAGTAGATATTAATTACCTATGGGTTGAGGAGTACTACTTTTCCAAGTTATAAGTTTGAAGCATTTACTTTAAACCAAGTTTTAGCTTCTTTTTTTTTATATAATTTATTTTCGCCTAATTTTAATTTCAACTAACTTATGAATATATTTCTAGTTCTTTGTATTATTGCCACCTCTCTACGAGCTCATTTTGGAGATTGAGCGTGACAATATTTATGGAGGGAGACTTCTTAACCTTTTACATAAGCGATGCCATTGTGGGGTTCCTGAATTGCAAACATGCATTCAGCGGTATGAAATTGTTTATCTAGTTCTATTTCATATACACTTGATAATTATTTAGCTAGTTCTATTTCATATACACTTGATCATTTTTCTTTACTATTCTAGCTATTTTCAGTTACTATATGATAACTCAGTTCAGGAACTTTTTGAGGAAGATATCATACAGCATCGTATTTAATACATAAAAATCAGAGGTTTTCTTCCTATCAAATTAACAGAAATTCAGTGCAAGTTCTAACTAAAGGTGTCTTAACTTTATTCTTATGTTGTACTAACATCATGTCTCTTGAACTAGTTCAATTCAGGCTACATGTTTTTTGTTTTTGTTGAATTCTTTAATGCACATTGCATGAATACTTAGAATGACTTTTTATGTTAAAAGTGCCTTTTTATCCTGGATTGTTACTAATAGATTAACAATTGACATGAATAGTCTTAACACTACAAATTTCGATGGGATAAGTTTGGATGGGTATACTTAATACATTCTAGCATTTGACACGTTTCTTAAGGTTGTAGTCAGTAATGCACTTTGAGGGTTTGCAATAAAATTTCAGTTCTGTTGCAACATATAAATTGGCTCTTAGTACACTTAGTTGGATTATAAGAGAACTCTTTTAAAACATATCATAGAACAGAAGAATGATTATCACTTGTGGAAGTTGATCTTGGACAGTAATAATCATAATCCTAGAAAACAAGTTACATAGAAGGTTAAGTTTAGTTTATATTTACTCATCAGTTATGTAATAAAACCTCTTATAGATGAGATCTTCCTTAATGTGCCATCACAGAGTAGGCTATTTTCATGTCGTCTTGAAAAGATATTAGAATTTTATTTTTATTATTTTTCAAACAGGCTTCTATGGCATGGGCATCAGGTCATGTACAACCAACTTGTATCATGGATGGTTTATGGAATCCTTCATGACCAGTATGGAGAATTTTTCATTAGCAGGTGTGGCTTTCTAAGGGCTCTATGTTTATTTATAGTGTGTATATATATATATATATATATATATATATATATATATATTGCCACAATAGCTTTATTAATCTAGATTTGATAATTCATGTTTTCCCAGGCAAGAAGATAGGGACTCTGAAAGTGACTCACCTGCAAGTACGCTTGAGAAATTAGCTCGCTTGTCAACTAATGATGTGTCTGTAACTGATTGGCATCTGGGCTTCCATATTTCTCTGGTATATATCTTGGGTTCTTCTGTCAGTTATGCATAGTTTTGGAGTTTATATGTTTTTGATGTATGAAATATATCTTCATGAAGATATTTTGAAGTGTTTGTGTTGTATAATTTGTTCTCTTGAAACAGTTCCAGTCATTACTAATTTATATTTCTTAGTGATTTTGATTCAATAACGACAAGATCTTTATGAATGATGCTTGATACAATTGATGGGATACAGAGCTCTCTACCTCTCCACCACCCCCCAAAAAAGCACCCAATAAAGAAATAAAAATAGAGAATGGAATAGAAAATCTTGACACTTATGTTTTTTAACTCTTTTGCAGGAAATGCTTCCTGAGTATGTTCCTATGCACATTGCTGAATCTATTCTATTTGCTGGGAAAGCCATCAGAATTCTTCGAAATCCTAGTCCTGCTATCCAATTTCAGGGGCAGCACATACAAAAAGGATCACAGAGGACACAAGGATCAATAGGAAGGTTTTCTCAACAGAAGGACTCTTCTGTCCAATCTCTATTGACTGGAGAAGAATTACTTCCACAATCTGAGGCTGACAAAATTGAGGCTATGCTTCAAAACTTGAAGGTTCAATTTCTTTTCGACATTTTTAATGTTATTGGTATTTCATAGTTATTTACTCTCTGCCTATTCATTAACTCCATGTCCAAGGAGCTAGGTGTTCATGCCATTATGTATTTTGGTTTCATATTTGCAGGAGTCGTCGGAGTTCCATAAGAGATCATTTGAGACTGCAGTTGACTCAATCAAAGCAATTGCAGCAAATAACCTTTGGCAGGTGTTGATTGCATTTATAATATATTAAGGTCCCTTTATCTTTAAGTGAAAAGTAATTTATTGTTTATATCTGCAGCTTGTTGTTGTGCGCGCCGACCTCAATGGCCACTTGAAAGCTCTTAAAGATTATTTCCTTTTAGCAAAGGGCGACTTTTTCCAGGTAGGATAATTTTAGGTTACTTTTACTATTGCATCTGTTGCAAACTTTGCATCATGGTCATGTTTTTACCTAGAAATATTCTGATAGCTCTAAGATTGCCTTTGGAGAAACGAAAACTATATACAAAAGAAGTAAGCCATTCGCTATCTCTGTCAAGCTGCTTACATATTATTGACTTGAACTAGGATTTTGTGAAATTGAAACTTGAAAGAACTCTTAAACTTCTAACATGCATGAGATATCAGCAGCAGTTTCAAGTGATAAAATTTATTTTAATTTGTAACAATCTTCTGGAATTAGGATATACTTAAGCTGTGTCATTAGATTTCTCATTTATCTTGATCTCTTATAATAGTGCATTGACGGATGATGTTTTACATGATAGAGTTTTCTTGAGGAGAGTCGCCTGCTGATGCGCTTACCACCTCGTCAATCAACTGCTGAAGCTGATCTTATGGTTCCTTTTCAACTGGCAAGTTTTAGCAATGAAAACCATCATAAGTACTAAGAATCTAAGATAATTGATATTTAATGATACCCTTTCATCAGTTATTTTATATGACATGACACTCTGTGTCTGACTTATTAATCACACCCTCTTGCTTCTTGGGCACTCATGTCATTTCAGCGATCCTCAACTCAAGCTTTTATTTTGCATGCATGATCTTAAAAATCAACATGTAAAGGTGTTCTACTAAAAATCTTTCATAATTCTTTCATTGCTTGCTCAAGCTAGATGCATAATCTTTTCGCTTCTCAACTCTTTCCCACTGTTACCAAAGCCACATGGTCATCCTATACCTTTCTTTGTTATTTTGCATTTGAAGCTGCCTATCTTTAATCTTTGCAAGCTATTGTAAACTTAGAAGGTTATATCTGGTGCAGGCTGCAATTAAGACTATTGGCGAAGAGGACAAATACTTTTTCAGAGTGTCTTTACGGTATAATATATATTCACTTCCAATGCTTTGTGTGAACTATAGCTCTTAGAACAGTGCTTCTTAATTTCTGGCACCACTTTTAGAATGCCAGGGATCACAGTTAAATCCTCTCATGTTGAGTTGCCAAAAGCAAAAGCTCATTCTGATGGAGACTCGGGTATCCAATTAGATACTTCTACAGATATGTCAGTTGATGGCTGGGATGGGATTGCCCTTGAATACTCTGTTGACTGGCCTTTGCAATTGTTTTTTACGCAAGAAGTGCTATCAAAGTAAGCTATACACAATAATTTTCTTCTTTTAAGATTATGAGCATAGTATATAAATTAAGAACTTTTTTTTTGTCCAAACCTTCATTGCCAATTAAGATGTTGGTGAAAGCATGGACCTGTGTAGTTGTCTGTAGCATAGCACCCCTGTGGCTGAATTAGCAACTTTTTCCATTGTAAACCACATGGTTGGAACAGGTATCTTAGGATCTTTCAGTACTTGCTCCGCCTAAAACGGACTCAGATGGAATTGGAAAAGTCATGGGCATCTGCAATGCATCAAGATCATTGTGATTTTGCCAAACGTCGCAGTGATGGTGTGAACAATTCAGTATCTCAACAGAGACGGCAGCGCTTTAGACCAATGTGGCGTGTCAGAGAGCATATGGCCTTCCTGATCAGAAATCTTCAGTTTTATATTCAGGTGGCGTACCAGAAAAATATATGCCTAAAGTATTTGCATGTCATTGATGAGCTAGTGGTTGAGCTTTGCTGAAATGAGATATTCTATGCTAAAAGCAATATAAAATAGGCAGACTGAAGTCAAGGGCATACTTGGCATTTAACATTGCATTTTCCTCAAGACCCTTAAGTGCACCCTTTTCTTAAGCAGGCTCCTCATATTTTAGAAATCTACATTGTTGCGCTTGTTTGGTAATACTTTGGATGTTTGAGTGAAACATTATGATAAAAATTAAATTGCATTTTGGGTGTACGATTGGGATATCTGTGGGTAATGATGATGTATTTCAATATGTTAGGAATGGAGTTATGATATATTTTTTGTGGAAAATGCAATTGAATGAATAATTTTTGGACTGACATCTCAATTAAAATATTCTCTTAAATAATGTTTTGACTGGCTGGTCTTGCATCAAACCCTATAAAGTATTATTTAATGTAAGGATGAATATATATTTACAATGAGACAATGACTTCAAGATATAAATATATATCTTGAGTTATGTGTAAATTAGATGTTTAGTAATGTATATTTGAACTGATTCCATGAATGAGGTATCTTTATGAGTACGATTTTGGGACAGTTAAAGTTCATCTTGAGGGATGTTTTGGGGAGGATAAAAATATCAAAAGACACTTATCAAATTCAATTTCATTGCAGAATATGGAAATGATTTTATGAAAACTACATGGCATTTTGGAATTTCCCGATTTTAATCGTTAAGAAGCAATAATGTGCTCTTGTAGTATGTTCATACATCTTATTTAGCAAACCTTCTTTCTAGAGATAAGTTATTGAACAACTGCTTGTTTAACTTGCTAGGTGGATGTAATAGAATCTCAGTGGAACGTCTTGCAAGCTCATATTCAAAATTCTCGTGATTTTACAGAATTGGTTGGCTTCCACCAAGAGTAAGTGATGTCAATGGTTTCAGTCTCTATCTTGCATTCTTTTGTGTATATGTAATGGTGCAGTTCTCCTTTTTTGGATATTAAATGATCCAATTATATCATTAATGGTAGAAATCCAATGTATGAAGATGTTAAAAAAGATTTGCATAGTTGTTGATTTCTAATTACATATTGATCTGCCAAAAGATGCAACTGTTAAATTTTTTAGCTAGAAGTTGCTGGTGGTGTTCCTTTTTCTTTTGTTTCAACTGCTAATAGAGTAGCGATAATTTTCCATGACTATTTCTATGTCTACAGGTACTTATCTGCACTAATTTCACAATCTTTCTTGGATATTGGTTCTGTGTCACGTATTCTTGATGGTATAATGAAACTCTGTATGCAATTTTGCTCGATTATTGAAAACCAAGAAAATAAAGAATGCACTGCTGAACTGGAGCACATATCTGAGGTACTACAGGCGATGTATAACTTCCAAATCTATTAGTTGTCTTGCATTGCAAGACAAAGTTGGATAAACTTTTTTCGACCCTTGTAATGGTCAAACTTCTGATTGAATTAATGCAGGAATTCAATAAAAAGTCAAATTCATTGTACACTATACTCCGCAGTAGCAGGATTGCTGGGAGTCAACGAGCCCCGTTTCTTAGGCGTTTCCTTTTGCGACTCAATTTCAATTCCTTCTTTGAGGTAACATATCGATGCAGTATGGTGAGTTTTTGTTCTAAAATCAGTCAGTGTGGAGAATGTTAATATAACATGTTTTGAATATTTATGTTGACAGACAACTGCTAGAGGGGTGCTGAATGTTGTAAGACCTCGTCCAACGCTTGCATCTGCAATGATTTAGGCCTTTGTATGCCTTGAGATGACAATACCAAGGTTGGCATCTTTGTCTTATGAATTTTATTTTATCAGATGGATATAAGTTGTAAGTTGGTAATGTGGTGATCATCAGTTAAATCTGAATATTCAGTTTTACCTGTCTATTTGATACATACATATTTGATTATAACAATCTTTTTTTCGATAGATTTACTATCTTTTCCCTCTGGAATTGTTCGAAATTTTCTACTTTTGAGTGTCACGAATTTTCTGATGAGCTCGTTGGCTATTCTGGCAGTTGATTGGATCAAAATTTAAACTATTTCTTTTTAGACGATCAAGCTCCAATGGAAGCCGGAAATAGTGTAACATGTTTTTGCTGGAATCCTATCAGGTACGTGTTGTAAATTCGAGCAAGTGTTGGATATTTTGATTGTGTTCTATTGTTTGATGGCGTTGAGTGTATTAACACCCTGCCTTTTGCTATGTTTCCTCAATATCTGTTTGTATGTGAAGAAACTGTGTTGTAGTAGTTTTGAGATTTATTTGTACATATGGTATCATGGAAATCCCATTTTATCTATTGCTTTAATATATAGTTAATAGTTTATTTTGTATTTACATAATCTTTTTATGTGTTTGAGTAGAACTCATCCATCTGAAACCATTATGAACTTAACATCATAAATCTTCTCAAGTCATACTATAATGTTTCCAACCAATATATCTATCTATATCTATAACACTATATAAGTATGAATGTTCACAATTATTTCTATACACCGAGTGCATGGGTTATGACCCATGCAATCCGGGTCATATGACCCGGGAGGTGATTTTCACGTCCAAAACGTGTTGGAACGCGCCCCCATGCGCTGACACGCACCCCAAAATCGCGCACAAACCCTAATTTCTCTCCATGACCTTTTAGTTATTTCGCCTAACCTTTTAGTTATGTCTGTCTAACCTTTTTATTATGTTTACATAACCTTTATGATATATTCTCATAACTTTTCTATCCTGATGGTTTAATATTTTACAGAGTAAGATAAATATATATTACCTTTTAAACCTTTATGTTATAATAATTTAACTTTAACGTTATAATAATTTAACTTTTATATTATATAATATAACTTTTATATTTTTCACAGGTTATGATAGTTGTATATAAAAGTTATATCAATATAACATAAATGTTAAGTTATAAGAATATACAAGTTTTCAATTATATTATATGATTGAAATAATTCTAAGTATATAATTTTAGGTTTTAACACACTGTAAACCTTTAAGTTGTAATAATGTAACATTTACGCATAATAATATTAACTTTTATGTTATATTAACACAACATTTATGTTATTCTTTAAGTAAATAAATGTTATGATATTTATATATAAAAATTAAATCAACATAACATAAAGGTTAAATCATCACAATATAAAAGTTTTCAGCTATATTATCTTACATTTTATATTGAAAAAAGTTTGAGTATATTAACTTAAAGGTTATGATATTTGTACAAAAAAGTTATAGTCATATAACATAAAGGTTATACTCGTATAATATAAAGGTTACCACATAAATTAAAAATAAATAAATAAATGGGTGCGGATTCTAGTCAAATCCAACCCGTGGGTGCCCAGTGCACAAGAACAATACTTATGAATGTTTCGTCCATTTTTTGTAATGCCATTTAACCTTCATGATTAAATTTAATTGATGTGAAATAGAGTTTTAATGAAATAAAACTTTTTATTTAGTAATGTAATTTAATTTTTATTTATTTTTGTAGAGTCCTTTAGATTTACAATTCTTCTAATTTTTTTTTTTACATGAATTGATTATTTTTCTTCTATAAAATTAGTTTGATCATATTAATATATATTTATAGAGCTTTTCAACGATATATTAAAGACAAAAACTTATATACTCCTGGGGCATATAGGGACATGGATCTAGGTGTTATATACATGTTCTTCAAGTGTTATATATATATATATATATATACTCTATAAGTGTTATGTTTCTTGGTGTTATAAATATATTCTACAGATATCATATGTAAATAAGAGTATACATGTAATACCTGAAAAATATATACATGATACCTGTAGAGTATATATTTAACACCATATGATGATTAATTTGGGGGTACCATGCCCCTGGGGCACACAAGTGTCACTCTATATTAAAAGCTTATGAAAAAAAAGTTATAGTATAAATTTAATATTTTTATTAAAGTATTATACTATTAGAAGTTATGGATAATTTCAATTTTGGTTTTATATGTAAGACAATTTTCATTTTTTTGACAATTTAGTATAACGTTTTTCAATTTTGGTCCTTTATGTTTCAATGTTTTTCAATTTCAGTCATTTATTTTGTCTAAATTTTCAAAACCAAAACATAGGAATTGAGACGAAAATGGGAGTTTTGAGGGTTTTTCGTTAGTGGTGATGTGACAGTCATCAGCGAGCACCGAATATAATTGAGAAATTAATTAATCAAAAAAAAAAACCCCTCAAGAATAAGCATCTTCGGGACAATATTCCACTGTATCGGTCTATAATTAAACTGCTAATGTAGAACTACCAAAATTGGAGACAAAATATAATTATCTTTATATAAGAATTAGTAGGTTTGAATTACCAAAATCAAAAGGAAATAAAATCAAATAACCATGGAGATTTATTTGGAAGACATAGAGACTTTGGTTCAAATAATCTATCAAACTTAAATTAAGTATTATAGGTACCTGAACTTTAGAATTTTATAATATCATCACCAACCTTTACGAATGATATTAATAGACAACCAATAGCAGCCATCGGCAAACTAATGGTTGGACGAGGAAGATGCAACAAAAATAAATGAAAAATTATTTAATTAATCAAAAGACAAAAATACCCTAAAAATAAGCATTTTTGAGACAATATCTCACTATATCGTGCTATAAGTCATTCGCTAAGGTTAGTAGTTTTATAGTAAAGTATCAAACTTCTGATACATTTGTGCAAAAAGGTTGAGTAATGATAAATATAAATATCAACTTAAAAGTTTAAAGAAAAATAATAATTAAAATAAATTATTATTTCTGTAAACATTGTTACATATGAATACTACATCCGTCCCAAAATAAATGATGTTTTAGCCTTTTACACATATATTAAGAAATGTGATAAAAAGTCCAATCTACCCCTATTTATGTTTAATTAATGAGGAACTTTTATCTCTTTAACACATTTAATTTGAGATGAGTAAATATGGACATATTTGGTATATTGCATGTAAATATGCTTTGGAATACGAAAATGACAATTATTTTGGGACAAATTTTAGTTGCTAAAATGTCATTTATTTTGGGACGGAGGTAATATAATATATGATATGTCACTTTAGTTATCATAAAATGAACAAGAGACCAAACGTTAATATTGTATCAAATATTTATAAATATTAATGATCTATAATTGATTATGTGAAAATTCTAAGATTTATCATCTATATTTAATATATTGATAGAAAGAAATTTAACAAGAGAAATGTTAATATTGTATCAAGTATTTATAAATATTAATGATCTATAATCCATGATTATGTGGAAATTATTTAAGATTTCACACTTATATTTAAATGTATTGATAGAAAGAGAAATGTGTCTCTTATACTTTATGAACATAATATATATAAATTAAAAAGAAAATTTAAATAATTATAAAACATTGTTTATAGTATAATAGAATAAATGACAGTAAATATTAATATGACATAAAACTAAGGATAAACACTATTTTTAAAACCTTGAAAGAAATAAAATAAATTGTTTGATAGTTGCTTGGGATTTGTCGAGCTTTTCAATCTTCATTGACAGATTGTCATACTTGGAGAGTATTTCTTTAGAATCATTATTGACGGGAGAATCCACTTCTTCATCCAAATCCGGCATTTGCATTTCAGTTAAATATTTTTTCCTTTCAATCGATGTGGGTTCAAGTCAAGCAAAAAAACCACATTGAGATAATCAGCACGTGCAAAACAATTTGCCAACTGTATCTTTGGACGAGCCCACTACTTTAATTTCAGCATTTCTACGATAAATACACTTCTTGTAGGTGTATCTTAAATCTAAAGTTTCTTCATTTTTGATATCGATGGCCTATACGTGCAAGACATGTATCCTAAAAAAATTGTACATTACAACATTTTGAGTACAAAATATGTTAATTTCAGCATTGAAAATAAATATAAAAAAAATTATAGAAAACTTACCAGATTGTCTGTGAGAGTAGGGAGATGAGAGGGGTTTCATGTTATTCTTTTTTTGGACAATGCACTCACATATATAAACAAAAGGCAAGGGCAAAGTAGTATTTTTACCTGCAAATAACGGTCAAAAATTAGGAAAATTCGCAGTTCCAGCGCGTGCAGCACGAACCCGTGAAGTTTAACAGAATTAGGGATTTCGGGTCGGATTTATGGAAACACGAGGGGGTTTCACGCAATTTCATTCATACAAGAAGGACCGATGCAAGTTTTTTATAACACGAGGGGGTTTCGCACAATTACCCCATTATATATATATATATATATATTAGTATAGGACCGTGTATTACATGTGATTTAATTAAATAAATTAAATTTAATAGGTAGAAAATTTTGAATATTATCTTTTATAAGAAAAATAAATTTATGGTTTTGTGCAATAAGTATAAACTAATTTAGTATAAAATATAGTATAATATGATTAATATATTATTTAATTGTTAAAATGTATTTGTCTCTGTAAAGGAATATAAATATTTTTTTGGTTTCTTAAAAATATTCATATTGTTGTGTTTATTATATTATTCAATATTCCCAACAAGTTAAAGTTTAAAATGATTTCAATTTTCTTTTTAGTGAAATGATAAAAAAATAAAAACTGAAATATAATTTCCAAATAAATATCATAATTAATTTTAAAACATATATATGCAAAAATAAATATTCAATTCATTAATTACTAAATTGAATTATTCTTTTCATCAAGCGATTTTCATTTTATTTTTTATTTTTAATATTTATAATGTTGTCAAATTATTTAAAATATTGATATTTAAACCATAACATGTATTTTAATAATATTTTATACTATAAATATAAATATCAAATTTGATATCCAAAATATTTATAATTGAGTTGCACCTTTGGTTGAGCTTTTAGAGATACTTAATTTGACCTGAATTTTTTTAATTTTGATTAAAATATTGAGGAAATACGATTTTGAGCTTAAGGTGCAACTATGGAGTTTTTTGACGACTTTGTGGATGGTTATTTGTTGGTATTGATGTTTGTGTCATATTTTATTTAAAAACTAAAAGAAATTAAGATGATGTACAATTAAATTTGACCCTAAACATGAGATTGAGATGAAAATTGAATATTTGAGGTTTTTCCAGTAGCAATAATATGACAGCCACCGATGAGTGGTTGGTTGAAGGACGAAGATGCAACTAAAATAAATGAAAAATTAATTAATTGATTGACTAACTAAAGATAAACTACCTTCAAAATAAGCATCACCGGTGAATATTCAATTGAAGTGACATATAAGTATCATTCCAAAGGTTGTAGTACTTGAATAAAACATGCAACATTTATTAAATCACCCATGTAATTGGTGCATTTCTTTTAATACATGGAAAAACACATAATTTTTAGATTCATTGATTTGAAGATGACGTAGACTAAAAATATTTGTAGTTACTTAGCAAATAAAATAGAAATAAGTTTATAAAATAGAAAGAAGATGTTTTTAAACCATGACTAAACAATTTATTGATAACTTTCAACTAATTCATGCTTGAATTTTAAAGAAATTATTGTAACTAATGAAAATTTTATATCTTAAAAAATGGTACTTAGTGTCTTCAAAAGAAAAATATTTATAAATAAATCATGTAGATAGCAGTGATATGACAACATCAATGAATTATTTGTTAGAAGATGAAGGTGCAATAAAACTAAATAAAAAATTAATTATTAATAAGACAAAAATACCCTCAAGAATAAGCATCTCTAGGAGAATATTTCAAAGAAAATTTACGAAAATATAAATTCATATTTAAATTAAGATTGCAAATATTTAAAAAGAAAATACAAAAAAGAATATTAAAATATTATGAAGATAGGAGTGAGAAACGATATAAATGTACGAGTTTATTACTTAAATAGCCAAGTAACTTTTGTCATTTGACAGAAATAGACTAACTTTTCGAGCTAGAAATTTAAAACTTTATGCTTTCGAATTTCGTGAATTTTTTCCAAATTGAGTCCGAATTGCCTAATTTAGCTCAAATTACATGTGAATCGCACGTGATGTCCAATTTTCAGGCTATTCAACCCACATTGTTGATATGGAATCAAATATCTAAAATTTATTTAATTTTGGATTAAAAATAAAAAAGCCAAAAAAATTGAAAAATATGAAATTAAAAAAAGCCAAAAAATTGAAAAATATGAAATGTTCCCCAAATCCCTAACACAATTCGAAAATTTCCCCAAATACTCAAGAGTGATATCTTCTACTTGGTCGGGTAGACACAATTTGGAAATGGAGCCACGACGATAGTGAAGTCATTGTGGGTCCTCAACACGATTTTGGGGTGGAATGGTCACTCTTCCAACTGGTCTTGGAGGGTGGATGGAGGAGATTTGAATTTGGAAGCTGCAGTGGTGGTGGTTGTGGTGGATCTGAAGATGATGGTGGCGGTGATGAAAATCAAAGGAGAAGGTGACGGTGGGAGATGATGAAGATCAGACAGGGGCTTCAAGGTGTTGAGATCGATGGGAAGCTGCAAAAAATGGTGATGGTGGATCGGAGGATGGAGGTAACGAATCTAAGGATGGCCGTTGCGGTGGCGGTGATGAAGATTAGAGAAAAATGAGGCAGAAGATGATGTTGATCGTGGGGTGATGGTGGTGGATCGGAGGTGGCAATGGCAGTGCGGTGAGGAAGATGACGAGAGATGATGAAGTTCATAATTGATGATGATTTTTTTTTTTCAATTTGGTTAAAATTTGCGAAGCTGAAAACATAAAGTCCAATATTATCAGCCTAAAAAATCAAAGTCCATTTTTGCTAAATGACCAAAGTTACTTGGCAATTTAAGTAATAAAGTCTATATGTAATGCAAAACATTAAAATTGTGGGAAAAACATCAAAAAAGTTTATAATTTTGCGTTACCAACACTTGGAAAACATAGTTGTTAACTTTAATAAAGTAGGGGAAAACATGAAACATTTATTAATCATATGTGTAAGTAGTGTATTTTCCTTTAAGGGAAAACACAGAATATTTATATCAATTGATTTGAAGATGACTTGCACTATAAATATTATTAGTTAACAAATAAAATAGACATAACTTTCTTTATTTTATGATATAATAGAAATAAGATGTTTTTAAAGCATGAGTAAACAGTTTGATTTATAATTTTAAATAATTTTTATTGAACTTTAAAGAATTTATTATAACTAAGAAAATTCTAATATCTTAAAAAATGGTACTTATTATCTTCAAAATAAAAATATTTATAAATAAATCATATAAATAAAATATCTCACGTGCAGCGCACTTATTGTTATACTAGTATATATATATATATATATATATATATATCAAATTAAAATTACAAGAACCCCAATTGAGTTTTATTTTGTAAAACAATCCAATCTATACTATAATTAATAATAGAGGAATAGTTGGAGATTATTACAGAAATGTCATTTTTCCCCCCAAAATATGTCACATCAATAATTTTTTTTCCTTTTTCTTATTTTGCAAATATTTAATCCATAGTTCAAATACTTTTTTAATAATACAAATATATTAGTTTAATAATTTTTTTCTTTTTTATTTTTGTATTTTTATTGTATTTAATATTGTATATAGATTTGATTTTAATATAAATATTGTATTAGTTTATGCTTATTTTTTTTATCTTAATGTAATTAATTTTATTGAATAATTTCTTAAATATCAACAATAGATATTGTCCAAATAATAATTAGAATAATAAATATCAATTTGTTTAGGGATAATTGATACTCCCTCCGTCCCGCTCGAAGTTACCTACTTGCCATTTTCGTCCGTCCCAGTCGAACTTGCCAACCCCAAAATGGCAATTTTTTTTTACGAAAATACCCCTACATTTCAACTGATTTACAAAAATGCCATTACTGATTTTTAATTAAAACTCTAATTAAACTACATTAACATTAGATTAATCTAACCTAATCCTAATCACAAAATTACCCCACCCACACCCTCAAACCCATCTGACCCTTCGTATTCTCATTTGTTGGATCTAGAATCATCCAAAACCCTAATTTGTCGTATGAACTACTCCTCTCGATCTAGAACCCAATCGATCTAGAATCTTCATCCCCAATTCCCTCTCCCTGAACCCTAGTGGATCGCCGTTCTGGAATCCTCGCCGATGTGGAACCTTCGTCGTTGTGGCTCCCTGACCGATGTGGAACCCTCGCCGAGCTGAAACCGTTGCCGATCCCTGAACCCTAGCCCTCTTTTACCCTCGCCGATTTGATTCTCTTTGGATCTGAAAAACCCTAGCCCCGTTCGACCTCTTCTTATTCTCCGATCTGGGTTCCTTGCCCTCTGGAGCCCTCGTCGATGTGATTCCTTCGCCGATCTAGAACCCTAAATTCATTCGCTGTCTTGTTCTTCTCCGATCTGGAACCCTAGCCCTCTGGAACCCTAGCCCCGTTCGCTCACTTGTTCTTCTCCGATCTGGAACCCCGAACCTTTTGTTCTTCTCTTGTTCTTCTACGATCTGGAACAAGAACCCCGTTCGCTCTGAAAATGATGACCTTCTCTGATTCTGAGGTTGAGGAGGGTTTCGTTCCAGATTCAGATGACTCCTTTGTCGAGGAGACTGAGTTCAGTGAGGCCGGAGATGCTCTCCCTTTGGGGATTGAGGGACCCCCCTTCGTATGCTCACAGTTGGATCCTGAAATGCTGCGTTTCTTTTACGAGTGCTTGGCGATTTGGGTTCCCTCTGTTCGAAAGGTTATTTTTCTCAACCTTAGCCTCAGTGATTTCTGATTTGCCTGATTTCTCTGAGGCCGATGATGAAATGATGTTCATTTCGGAGGCCAATGATGATTTTGTGATTTCTGTAGGATGATTTCTGAATATGATTGTGTATTCTGAGGCTGCTGATTGTGTATTCATGTTTCTGTTGATTCTGAATATGATTATTTGGATTCTGCAAATGTTGATTGTGATTATTCTGCTGAGTGATGTTCATTATGTGATGACTACTGGAGTCTGTCCAGCATGATTAGTTCACTTCTGCTGAGTTTGAATGCATGATTAGTTGCATGGTAGCTCAGTCAAAATGATGATTGCTTGCTGATTTCTGATGCTGCCCAACATGATCTCATTCAAAATGATTAGTAAGATAGGGTATTGCATGTAGTAGCTTGATATAGTCTGTTATGCAGCTATATTAATGCTGCCATCTCACCCTAAATGTGGTGCTTATAAAATGAAACCCTGTGATGAACATTTTCTGAGGGAGTCAAAATATTAAACATAGTAAGAAATCCTTCTATGTTTACAGTTTAAGCAAAATGAACACTTCATGTGTGTTTACACTGTAAACAAAAAAGCAAAATGACAAACAGATTTCTGAGACAACTTTACATGTAACCTAAATCTGTTAGAATGCCCCCAATGTCATAAGAATCTGTGGTTCCTTCATTTGCAATCAGAAAGTTAATTGCTTGTCTTACAAGTGCCTCATCCACTTCAATTGATTCTGGCAATGATTCATTTCTTACTTGTGCTGATTTTCCAATGTGAGGCAGCTTGTAATTGTTGCCTCCATTTACCTTTAATATCTCAACCATGCATGCTTGTAGTGTGAGGAAAATGTTGTTCAACTTTGGATGCTCTAGTTCTTCAAATGATTTGAGAACATTAGCAACCAAGTCATCAACATTGTAGGATTGGGTTTCAATCTGCAAGGATTGAATAGCCCTAAAGTATCCTAAATCCAACACATTTGTGTCTGGTGAATTAGGTGGTTGACACATCAACTTTATGTTAAATCCATCTTCTGTGGCAGCCCTCCTAAACTCTTCATCCATGTTGCATAAATGAGGTCTAGCATTGTCTTGTTGTATGATG
Source organism: Scutellaria baicalensis (assembly GCA_005771605.1). NCBI lineage: Eukaryota > Viridiplantae > Streptophyta > Magnoliopsida > Lamiales > Lamiaceae > Scutellaria > Scutellaria baicalensis. The sequence goes on along the minus strand of CM016723.1, from coordinate 25,670,418 downwards.
ATATGTTTGCTTGCATTTGCTGGCCACTTTGCCTTTATTGCTGGGATGATCTTTTATGTGCCATGTGATGAAATAAACAGCAAACAATTCACCATAAATGTGTTAGTAATGCCACCAAATGAGCCCAATAGTTAATCAAAACCGTAGGGCAGTTTTAGGAGACTTACTAAACACATGAAATGATGAAAAATCTGAGTTTGTGAGTTACCTTTTCCAAAAGGCAGCTCTTAATGACATCTTTAGTTATGGACTCAATTGGTTTTGTAATCATTGTACCCCTTGGTCTGTTTGCTGAATTTCTGATAGCTGGGACTTGTTGTGTGAATGGGAAAATGCCAATCTTCCCATCAAACAACAATTCCCCAGTTTCTGTGTAGTGTGGCCTTGCCACAACAGCCATAAACATCACCTTAGTAATGAATCTCTTACTTTTACATGCTCTATAAGGTTCATCCTCATTGCTCAGTTTATAAGCTCTTTCACTTGCCCGTTGCATGTAGAACCACTTCTCATCTATATGAACTACATTGTGCATGCTTTCAAAAGTGATCTTGTTGAGGTTCATGTGTTTGTGCAAGAAACAGATGCTGTATTTGATCCTCCTGAGTTTGTTTGCTTCTGTCAACAGTGATTTGATTGCATTTGTGTGTGCTTTAAGCTTGCCCTCTTTTACCCACCTGCCCACAACTGATTTACATGACTGCAAGCTCTTTTGCTAACCTCCTTATTGTGCCTCTTTTGGAGAATGGAATGTTTCTAATGGCTTCCTCATCCAAGCGTAAAACCCTAGATGACGGTTGGCATGACCTTACCTCCGGAAAGGAAATAGGCAGCCCCTCATCTCTTTGTTTCCTTGCAGCCTGCCAGATGAGTCAGATAGTACGTGCAGACACTCCAAATGATGACGCGACATCTGCAGTGATGCCCCTCTTCAAAACGTCGTTGCTGTTATTTTCGAGAAGTCGCTGAGCTATTACAAGTCGCTCTGATGGAGTCAAATGCTTACCTGTTTTTTTACTTGCCATTTTCAGTTTCTGTTTTGGTAGAGTTAATGTAAGTGGTTGAAAATGCATTCAATGCTGCAGTGTTTGTATTTATAGACTTTAGATGGATTTGATTTGATTGTATTTAGAGGGGAAATTTTCCCACAAAAAATCTGCCTCCAATTAATCTGAAATTCGGCCCTTTTGTGCATTCTGCAAATGATTTCTGTTTTATTTTGTCTTTTACTTTTATTATTATTGGAATAAAATTAAGGGATGTGTTAACACACTAATCTCACCCCTAATTATAAAGTAAAAAAAGCAAAAAGTCACTTTTTCCAAAAGTCAACTGTAGTTTCTTAGGTTCCGTGCCCGGTCCAAGTAGGTAACTTGGACCGGGACGGAGGGAGTATCATATTTAATACAAGTTAATAGAATAAATGTAATACCATTAAACATGTGTGTACATACGTATATATATATCTATACTATAATAATAGAAGAATAGTTGGAGATTATTACAAAAATGTCATTTTCCCCCCTAAAAAGTGTCATATCAATATTTTCTTTTCTTTTTTCTTATTTTGCATTTTTTATTATTTAATCCATTTAACCCATATTTTAATATTTTTTAATAATACAAATATATTAATTTAATAATTTTTTCTTTTTTATTTTGCATTTTTATTATTTTTTATTGTATTTAATATTGTATATAGATTTAATTTTAATATAAATATTGTATTAGTTTATACTTATTTTTTTGATCTTAATTTAATTAATTTTATTGAATAATTTCTTAAATACCAGCAATAAATATTATTCAAACAATAATTAGAATAATAAATATCAATTTATTTAGGGATAATTGATATCATATTTAATACAAGTTAATAAATAAATGTAACACCATTAAAGATATGTGTACATACATATATGTGTATATATATATATAATATGTATTTAGTGTGAAATTATATATCATCCTAAGTATTTTTTAAATTAATATTTGTATTTTATATATGTAATATCATTCAACATTTTATCATTTATCGATATATTTTAATGATGAATTGAAAATATTGTTAAATATACAAATATAAAATACTAAGATATTGTTAATATCATTCAATTTATTTTAAAATAAAATGTTGAAAATATATAATTGATTGTGCTTGCATCAAGTTAATACGTAAAATTTCTAATTTTATTGTGTATTGTTTCTATATATACATACTCACACACACATATTTAATTTAAGTAATTGACTTTGATTTTTAGCCCATAATTTATTTTTGTTGTTTTTAATATATCTAATATAAGTGATTGATGATATTAGTTTGTAATACAAGTGACAAAAAAATGTCTCAATTAGAAATGTAGTGCATAAAGAAGTTTTCCAAAACTTATAAACTTTGCAAGTAAAATTTTCAATTTTTATTTGAAGATCATGATTGATACTTTTGTTTTTAGTATTAATCATGAATTAGTGAACTGAATATGTATAATATCGATATGTTGGTGTGAATTGAATTATTTTAAGCAAATTTTATATTTTTTTAGTTATTAAATATTATATTATCTTCTATATACCAAAATTATTTATATTATATTATCAAATAATTAATATTTAACGACATTATATCACAGAACGAGCATCGCGTGGGGTGAATACTAGTTTACATTAAGAATGATTTCGTCAAAAGGCTACTCTTGGGATACCTGATTTTTACTAAAGGTGAAAATGAAAAATACAAAGAAGAATTTCGACTAAAATCAAATACGTCCATTCTTGGTGGGGTTTATTGCGCGAGACCCCCTTGTGATATAGAAATTTGGCATCGAACCCCCTGTAAGACGGAAAATGCAGAATAGACACGTGTGATTTCAAAAAATCGACACACGTCCCATATTTACTAACTGTTGTTTACGACGTTAATATTTGCCACGATAATGCCCGTTTTGTCCTTGAAATATACTAAAAGGGATTTTTTTTCCAAAACGTTGTCTTCTTCCTCACCAAACCCTAATCCCTCTCACCATTACCAAACCCCCCTTTACAAACTTCCTGAAATCACCAAGCTTTCCTCTAAATCACCCAATCGGCCTCGCTGCTTACCCAATCGGAGCGGGCCCCACCTCTGCAAGAAATCATGGATCCCATCTCTCTGCTCTCTTCTCTCTTCGCTCGGATTCGTGTGGGCGATCCGATACAAAACCGACATGGAATGCCATCTGGAGAAGATGTTGGATCTCTCGGTGGAATCTCCGCCGCCCATTTAGCTCTCCATCCACTCGTCCGAGTCGAACTCGGCGCCGGGACCGCCGCACAAATCGGAGAAGCGGAAGGCAGCGGGGTGGTGGTCGAGGTTGGGGAAGGGGAAACCAGGTTCGGCGGAGTCCTGTTGCTGCTTCTGCTTGATGACTTGCTGGGCAATCGCCATTAGATTACCACTCCCCGTTTTTCTTATCTGTTTATTTTTTGTTTCTTCTCCACCTGTGAGAACCAAGATGTTGTATGCAAGTTCAAAGGACAGATTCAAGAGGGAATTGGAAGGGATTCAAGTTGAGTTGCAAGCAACTGATGCAAGTGAGATGAGTTTGGATATCTTCAAAGAAAGGGCTTATTGAAGTTCTCTTCATTTCCAGTTTTTATGTTTTGTTTTATTTTATTTTTTTTCAGTTTTAATTTTAATTTTTAATTTCTTGTTGGGGCTACAATTTCGGGTTTTAGTTGATTGTTTTGAATTCATAATTTATGTTAAATTTGGGATGTTTTGACAGGATATTCTTGTATTTACGTGCATTCTTTCTAGTTTTATTGCCTATTGTTTAAAAAAAATTATATGATTATAAGTATTTTTACATGCACATACATATATAAGCAAAAGTAAGGAGAAGTAAGGAGGTAAAGGGTAAATAAGTATTTTTACATGTAAATAACAGATAAAAAGGAGAAAAATCGCACTCCAGGCGCGTCCAGCACACAGCCGTCAAGTCTAACAGAATTGGGTGTTTCGCGTCGAATTTATGAAATCCCAGATGTTTTTCCTGCAATTTCTTTAACACAGGGGGGTTTCGTGCGAATTTCGATAACACGAGGGGGCGTGTAGGATTTTACCCATTCTTGGTGGATGAGTGCTGTAACAATAAATCCAAAAAGAATTAAAATAATACAAATACGGGAAGCCTACGTTTTTTAATTTGCTGCATTAAATAAACTCATGAGAGTTACTTTTTTATTCTTTGAAATAATTTTTTTATTGTAACATGTAGATTTAGTATAATGGTAAGTTCATCTCTCAAATTTTGACTAATCTTCAGTTAATATAAATAGTTTAATCTATGGTCCAATATTTAAAAGATAATGTAATAATGTAGAAAGAATTGCTATCATATTTCTAATTTTAACTAAAAATTATGTCTTATGTTTAAAATTAAGTATTTAAAGAATAGGATAATCTTTGAATAAATTATATAAAAGTTGATTAGAAACGAAATTAAACTTTTAAAACGGGAATTATATGGCATTGAAGGAAATATTACATAACTAGACAATTATGAGAATTTATTTCTTTTGATAATTAAGAAATGTTAGTAATATAAAATTGAAATATTTTCGTAATAGAATACCAAAAAGAGACGATAAAAAAGGGGAAAATTAGAGGGAGGTGAGAGAGCATAAGAGAAGAGAGTAGAGTAGGGGAGAGAGAGAGAGAGAGGCGTAAGATAGCAGGACCAAACCAGAGGACACCAACTCAACAACCACTTATCACTACCATCTACACCATCTCTCTCTCTCTCTCTCTCTCTCTCTCTCTCCGAAATGGATTCTCGAATCAACACCACCACAGAATCCCCTGAAGAATCCCAAGCCCAGAATGAAATCCCACTCCCTCTCATTCCAACTGCTTCAGTCTCTCTTTCTCTCTCCGCTCTCCTCCCTTCCTATTTCCTCCCACCCAAGCAAATCGCCCCACCAAACAAAGTCCGACTCCCATCTCAAATTTCCTCTCTCTCTCAACTCTCCCTCTCCTCTTCCCTCTCCCCTCCTAAATCCTTCTTCAAATCCACCATTTCAGCCAACCCTCTGCAGAACACTCTTACTCTGAATCCGCTCCGCCCATCCAACCCCTCCGGCGCCGCCGCCCTCCGCCGCTCCGCCGTCGTCTGGTTCCGCAATGACCTCCGCATCCACGACAACGAGTGCCTCACCACCGCCAACAACGAGTCTATCTCGGTTCTCCCTGTTTACTGCTTCGACCCCCGGGATTATGGCAAATCATCCTCAGGGTTCGACAAAACGGGGCCGTATCGAGCTACATTTTTGATAGAATCTGTTTCCGATTTGCGGAGGAACTTGCAGGCCCGCGGGTCGGATCTTGTAGTGAGAATTGGGAGGCCCGAGAATGTGCTATTGGAGGTGGTTAAGGCTGTTGGGGCAGATGCTGTGTATATGCATAGAGAGGTTTCGCACGATGAAGTCAAATCGGAGGAGAAGATTGAGGAGGCTATGAAGGATGAGGGAGTTGAGGTTAAGTACTTCTGGGGAAGCACATTGTACCACATGGATGATTTGCCGTTTAAGCTGGAGGAAATGCCCACAAATTATGGTGGGTTTAAGGAGAAGGTGAAGGGGTTGGAGGTGAGGAAGACGATTGAGGCGTTGGATAGGATGAAGGGCTTGCCCAAAAGAGGAGATGTGGAGGCTGGGGAAATCCCTACATTGCTGGATTTGGGGCTTAATCAGAGTACGACGATGAGCCAGGTATAATGTGAATCCTACTTGCTTTATTATTTAGTTGATATTTCAAGAGTCGGAGCGTTGTGATCTAGACTTATTTGATGAATGATCGCTGATGATAGATTGTTGTTGCAATTCTTCTGTTGCTTCTTGTTTATTAGCTATGTTTATGCTTCGACTATTATGATTTGTTGAATTATGAATTTCCTACTAATGTTTGGGCAGAGTACTTGCTATTGCTTGAAGTGATAAATATATCGGCATGTTTTTGTATATTATCCACACTATGTTGGGCTAGATTTGGCTTATAGTTTTGACTTTTAATTGGACGATAAACGCTTAAGCCTTTGTGATTGTACTCGAGGATTTGGAGATTGAATATTTGTTATCTCATTTCCTTAGGATAAAGTTTGTGAGATAGTAAGAGGCTTGTAGTGCTCAATGATAAACATAACTTGCAATATTGGAAAATGCAAAATTCAAAATTTGGTTACTCACCTAGTCACCTACTCCTATTTAGTATTTTATTTGAGATTTTGAAAGTTAATTAAGTCAAGCAGTTCTTGTTTGTATAATGTTGTTCAGCAAGAATTGCTTAGTGTTGGAGTTGAAGAAACTTGAGAACATAGTAAAATCTGTTGTTCAATGTGACTTAGTGACTCTTTTGTTGAATTGAGTTGTAAGATAAGATGGAAATAAGTTAAATATTATGACCTTTTTATTGAAGAAAGAAGTACAAGGTTCATGTAAATCTTAAATTGCACTTTGATGTATTATTTTGTACTCCGGTTTTATATGAGTCTGAGCTGGAAAATATTATGCATTTGATATTGTTTAACAGGAAACAGGAAGCCCTTTTTATATCTGCTACATGCAGAACCTCTCTTGGTAATTAATATACTAGTACTAAAGAACTTGATGATTATCGCTATAAATAAATTTGATTTATCCAATGTGGGACGAAATAGGAAATTTCAGGAAATAGATCTGCACATCTGTATTCTAAAATAGGAAATCCTGATACTATAAGTTATAACCTTGCGTATGTGATATAATGCTTTGATGACTGCTATACCTTTTCAAATGCTTAGAGCAACTAAATATGAAGGCCTGCAGTTGGAGTCGATTCTAAGTATGTAACTAACTCCTAAAAAACATGAATTGACAGTCAGAAAGAATGAGATAGTATTGTTGTTTTGTGTGGTAGCAATAAAAGTCAATCTTGTTTCTTGTAGAATGGAAAAACAGCAGTTAATGCTTCTCTTGTTGGTGGAGAGACTGAGGCCATGCAAAGACTCAGAACTTTTGTTGTTGAATCCAATGCAAAATCAAGTAATGGATCTAAGGATGGAGGCAATGATAGCATATACGGGGCAAACTTTTCATGCAAAATATCACCTTGGCTAGCCATGGGATGCCTTTCTCCTCGTTCCATGTTTGATGAGCTGAAGAAATCTGCTTCCAGGTATTGCAATCAGTTTCCCTATTTTGTTTGCTCTCTCTCTCTCTCTCTCTCTCTCTCTCTCTCTCTCTCTGTGTACATAAACACAAACCTTGTGTTTTTACAGCATGATTTCTGCTGCCTCGAACAAGAAAAATGACGGAAGTGGGACATCCGATACTGGAATGAACTGGTTAATGTATGAGCTGTTGTGGAGGGATTTCTTCAGGTGAGTCTAGTTAAGCTCATTAAGTTTGTTTTGTACTTGCCAAGATTATATACTATCCTAAACTCATGCCATAGTTATAAATGCAGTTTAACAGACATCTTCCATTTACAAAACAAAATCTTTCTTGATTCTCAGATTCATCACCAGGAAATACAGCTCCTCAAAGCAGCTAAAGCTCCTCAAAGCAGCAGAGCATGGCACCAGCTACGGCTTGTACAGGTGCTGCCGCCTGAGTAAGAACTAGATTCTAAGAATATTGAAAGAGCCCCTTTGTATGTTATCGATCATGGAATTGGAATAACATAGAAAATTTGTTCACTAGCATCACATACACCTGAGAAACCGCAGCAACGAATGTGATTGTAACTGTTCGTGGTTTAGATTTTGGGGATTTTCGATTGTCTATTCTCCGTTCTTGAAAGCAGCAAACCTTTTGTTTCCTCATCATACCCTTGAGGAGATATTGAATAAACTGTCTACCATCATCTCTTCGTTCCTTTTGCTTTTCACTATGGCATCATGAACAAGAGATCAATTATGTTGAGGACGGTTTTCGTGATTTTATCAGTTTTTTTTATTTTTGGTACGATTAATGCGAGGATCTCTCATCTCAACTGGTAAAGATTTTTTAACACTTTAAAAGAACATGCACACTTTTATTACAACATATTTTGAAGTAAAGGTTATACACTTGCTCTCCAAGTTGTAAGTCGAAAAAATAAAGATATGTGGTAAGAATAAATACTCAAACCAGGCCAGAAACATGTAAAGATGACAATACAACAAAAATAAGCCATAGAGAGATGAAATAGGCACAAGTAAGCCACGCCCAAAGTCTAGGACCTCCAAGCTCTGCACCCAATGTGAGGCGCCTTAATACAAGAACTCCTATACAACCTACTGATGTAGCAAAGAATACGAGCAGAGAGAAGCTGAGGCCATCTGCATTGTCTATCTTCAACGATTTGTCATACGCGATGAAGTTGTATAACGTGTTGATGAGCCAAGGTACACCAATCCCAACATAAATATTTACCGAATTGCTACAAAAACAATGATTCTACATAAGTGAACAACGCAATGCTACATTTTTTTTCCTTTAAGAAAAGGTGTAGCAGCCAAAATCAATGGGCGAAATTCACGATTTTAAAAGAATTGACCAAAATAGCAATATGTTGAAAGTTTCGAATGATAAATTAATACGCACACACACATACATGTAAGCATAGCCAAAAATCAATGCTAGAAAAACTGGAAACACTTAATAGATGTACAGATATATTAATGTAAGTATGATGCTTAATGAAATCTTATATATGTATGCATAGGCAAAAATCAATGCTGTAAGAAACTAGAAACACTTAAAAGACAGAAATTTATTCATGTATGTATGATCCTTAATGAAATCTGAAGCATCAAAGAGAACCTGCAAGTGATATTAGCTATGGCAGAGTCAGCTGTGATCTGTCGCTCTGCAGCAATCTTGCTTGCCATTAAATCTGGCCATGATGTTCCAGCGGCCAATGCTGTAAATGCTATGACATAAGCATCAATACCTGCAAATTGACATTAAATAGAGCTACTAGTTAAATTTATTAATGAAAGGAAGGCTGGAAACAGGAAGAGCATAGCATATAATTCGTTTTTCATGAAATGTGAACCTGTGACACTGCTTATTAGATCTGTAAGCTTGGTCACAATGTAAGCTATCCCACTGATGAAAATTAAAGAGCAAATGAAAGATATCCATCCATGAGCGATCTGGTATGGAGGAACAAAAGCAAACAGAATTCTCCATGGTGCACAAAGCAACTCCCAGAATGCCTTAACTAGACATTCGTTCGATTTTCTTGATTTTGGGCCCTCCAACTGTTCAAGGATGATAGATAGTTTTCAGCAAAGAAAAAGGTCTAAAGGTTTTTGGTAGAACTCAATTATTGCTGCTAGGTCATCCTAATGAAAGAATATCAAGCACAAAGCAAGATAGACTGTTAAAAAAGATCCATTCGTTAATGTGTACGTGCAAACTTCCACTGGAGGGTAAAAGAGGAGCAAATCTAGAATGGGCTGCAATCGGATATCATGATCATTGGTAAATTTGATGTCTCATGCACAAAATAGATTGCAACAAACAAAGCATCTGTCCTACTATGTGGAGTTGGAAAATATCTTGCAAATTCGGTCAATACATGTTCTCAATTTACATTTATGTATAACATAATTTCTTGATGATTTTTTGGATTTGGTTGGTTATCCGCTTTCCCTCATTCCCCTTTTAATTTGAGTTAATGATTCTCAGCTCTCTACACGGATGTAATTAAAGGAAGCCAGAAACAATGTACCACAAATGCATCGATGAACTGCTGCTTCCAGATTGAGAGCAAGTTATCTTCCTCAAAAATCTCCCTGCCTGATTGCTCTGAAGACTCAACTGCATCTGTTTTAAGCAACTTTTGATACAAGTGATCTGCAGGTTATGGTTTGAAAGGGAATATCAGAATCAATAGACTAAACATTAATGACACACAAATCACAGAAAAATAGCATTTTCTGAAAGTGACAAAAGGGTGAACTTTTGGAAGTTCTTAAAGTATCTATCTTATGGCCACCTATTGATGCACATGAAGCAGGTTACCGTAATACTTTGTTTGAGATTCCTTGTGATCTGTAAGTATGAGCAATTTGATAGCTATGATTAGTATTTTAATGCATGTTTTGATTGCTCAGGTCAATAGTATCTTGTAGTAATAGTAAATCTTTTCTTAGATGTCTAGCTAACATGGGGGTACTCGGATGGATTTTCATTGAAACAACACATTGAGAGCAATGTGAACAACCTAATTGTTTAAACTAGGCAACATGTAAGCAATTATTTAATCAAAAGCTCAAAAATACTAAATCAGCTCAGAATACAATATTTACAGAATTTCTGTTAGTACTTCTCCATTACTTCTAATTCTACCAATTTATACTTTTTCTATCCTGCACAACAATCCTCCTTAAGCTTTTGGCAGGGTAAACTTCACAAGCGTTTCTTAAATAGTTCTTATCATCATCTAGATTCCAGGTTCTTCATACCACACTTATCCCCACTGCAGTTACTTAATTTGACCCTGTCGCCAATGTGGCCATCCAGTTATATATCAACCATGAGTCACTGGCCTACCTGCTCAAGTGTATGTTTGTAGAAAAAAATTCCCTCCTCTTAACAAAATAATGAAATATATTGCACAAAAAAAATTACTTGCATGATCCGAACACAACATCATATGAAGAGCCAAAATTTACTTTTTTTATCTTTAGAGAACCGTCTTTTTTTATCCATCTCACAGGGAAAGAAGTACACATATGTGAACTTGGTTAGACCAAACAGCTGCATTAGGCATTAGGCAATTAGGCCAAATATCTTGGTCTTTGGCTCACTTAAGCTGTTTCTACTTTAGGGCAACAGCCTGATTGTCCACGACTCACATGAATATATAGCTAGATATGGCAGAAATTCTATCTGCTCATTGTCTGACATCAAACAATTACAGCAATTAGGTTTGCAATAGAAAAATGAGGGGATGACGTGATAACTAAAACTAGAGGAATTGAACAAAAACTGTAGATCATTTAAGACTCAAAGTAAGATATAACCATTTTTTCATCATCAATTGAGTTCAAAAAAAGTGTTCCAGTAATGAGGATTATTTCAGTTACCATCATGTATGGAGAAAATGTCAACCACATTCCTGTTCCCATTTTCATCATCAAGGACTTCAGAGTCCTTATCATGATCCCATTTCTCATCCCTGTTTGGAGCAGTTTCAACTGGTACCCATTCTTCTGGCCTCCTTGATCTTTCTCTGGTAATTGATTAAACAACTAGATATCAGAAAGAAGATAAACCATATATTTCTTCTTTTTCTTTCAGGGTACAAACTGAAATGTCAGGCTATTAGCATAGAGAGGAAGGAAACGTGTTGAGTTTTATAAACCAAAAACCTACATTGGCAGAGACAAATAGGGCCAACGCTTATCTTGAGCATAGGCATGTATTAACAGTAGTCCAAATTGCAACACTGTAAATAAAGCTTCCCAGAGGGTGATCTCATTTGGTGTCCAAACCTGCAAACTCGAGTTATTATTTGAACCACAAGTGAATAACGTTTCAAAGGAAATAGCAATGCATTAAGGAAATTGTCTTCATGGAACAACAATATGTGGGGGCAATTACTTTATATATGGTGAGATAAATTAAAATGTATCAGTAATACAAGACATCTCCGGTCAATTGATCCTGAACTGGGCCAAGCACAAACCATTTGGGATAATTATGCCAGTTTGGCTCAGCCAGCTCAATTTGATGGACTCGCATAAGAAGTTATAGCCACCTTCAATCTTACGAGTTTGAAATTGCCATATGCATGTCTAATCGCAAATTTTATTCACACATACATATAGCAGCGGTTAGACTATGATACAATCATCGCTAGCACAAACAAACACAATTAAGAAAAAGAAAAGAAATCAAACAACTTTGCATTACTTTAAAAGAAATTAAGAAAATAGAAAGCTGCAAAAAGAAAGAAACAAAAAAGAAAAGAAAAGATGATTGTTATGTGTAATTTTTGATACTTTTATTGCAAGTGTAATTAATAGCATAATTGACCTAGTTTTCAGGGCTGTTAAATGATAACCATATAAGTGTTTCAAAGAGGAAGGAATAAAGTAGGCACAATGATTCAGAAAGGGGGTGAATTAGAAAGTGATTATCCTTAATCATATATATTATAAACTGATAACAGATTTATCTTCCTTTTTTTGATTCTATGCAGAAAAGTTGGGCTGAGAATAGATATATAGTACCTCTAATGTTATGTAAAGCCAGATGTAAGCCCAGAAAGACCAAAAGAGCTCTACAAGCCAGACTCCAATATCTGATATCTTTTTCAGCTCTCCAGCTTTAGGAACCACAACACAGACAGCATGGATAGGAAACAAATCAAAAGCAGCAGAACCAACAAGTGTTCCAGGGCCTAAACCTGTCAACCATATTATGGTAAAACAATTAATATTCAAGTAAAAGCCAAGGATTTACAAAGAAGTTAGGACAACTTTCATGCAATAGAAAAATTAAAAAGAAAAGTAAAAGCAAAACATTTCATATCTAAACTTTTATGCAATATCTTCCAATCAAATACGTTTTCATGATGTCTTCAAGTTTTAACACATCAATATGTCAAATGTTGATTAACCAAACTGATTGTTTTTATTGTTAAAATTAAGTCATTTTACAAAATCTTCCTCATGCTAAGAACTGAATCAACCTAACCAGATATATTGAAACAAAAAACAACTTATTTTGCCATGGTGAGGATCATGCCTATATTTAATCCATAACTAGCAGAAACTGAATCATCTAATGATCCATGAAATAGAAAGAGATTGCAAAGTGTTTTTATGCTAAATTTGACCTAATCCTACTAGAAAGACCAAGATGAAGAAATCCTTCTTTAGCAAGGATTACGCTAAATTACCCTTACCTAACAAAGAAATAAACTCAAAGAAAATTGATCCTAAACAAACAGATAAATCCTAGCCAAATCCTAAAACATCCAACAAAAAATTCTCTGAAATGCCCCTGAAACTGAAAACAAATCCACAATGTCTGTTTGATTTTAACAGTTTTTCTGCAAACTTTCTTTCTAGCCCTAATTATTAAAGGCCTCGAGTCATCAGAAATGGCATATCCAGAAAAAGGAAGTGATTTATTATGGTCAGAAAATAAGTAAATAACATAACGTACAAATACCTACTCGGGAAAGGAAAATTTTCGAATGAACTTTTAGCTTTTATTCAGAACTTATATTGAACCCACAGGGATACCATGGGTGAGACCAGATTATCAATATAATGTGCATAAAACATGAAAGAGGAACAAACCTCCAGCGCTCAAGTTCCCAAGATTCCTTAATGCGTCAATGGTGGCCAATGAAATCTGGGGGAAGCTAGTCCCAAATGCCAACAGTGTGATGTCAGCTATGGTATAATTCCAAACCTTTTTGTGTCTGATAATTTTGGTATTAGTGCGAGGATCTATATCTTCAACTGTCCGAGTATGCTTAACAACATGTTCCATAGACCGGAAGAAGCGAGCAGTTATAGCTGATAATCCAATAAAACAGTAGGCAAGAGCCAAACAATACAAAAAGCCCCAAAATCCATTACCAAGCATAGTTTCATCACTGAAAAGAAAATACAATAGGGATCTCTCAATCCCAAAGATATTGGAACCTCCACCAATGTTTTCACCAGTGCTATTAAGAGGATCCATCTCAATATAGTAGTTTAAATCTCAGAGCTCATCCACAACACAGAATAATCCTCCCGAACAAATAAAGCACCTATTGCATGATTGAAGGTCAATTACTAATGAGAGCAAACATCAGATACTCAAAGAGAATTTAAAGCAACATAAAAATAGCAAAATTAGCAGAACCAAGAAGCTGAATAGTGCAATGAATATCCTTAGCATCATCAAGATCTTTCATGAAGTTCATTATGTTTACTTGGATTTTACTCAAAACAGAAAGGAAAAGAGGGCCAGTACGGACCTTCCTCATGAGAGGAATTCATAGAGTAGGCACCAAGTACGTATAAGGATAGTAAATTATGAAGAAAAGCTACAACTAAAAATTTAGCAGGAAATAGGCCATTTTACATCTCATATAACTTAGTGCAATCAATCAGGGATTTTCACGAACTAACAATACTCAAGAGCCATCATAATAGCAAACACATGAAAACGATTCCGATTATACTTCAACCCATAATTAGATCAAAGACTTAATTAGGCAGCAATCAATCAGGCTCTCACATTAAAGATTTGACAAATAATGCCTAATCAAATTTGATGTTATTCAACTCCATTATAATCAAACAGTATCACTATTCACTCCTACCAAGCAAACCATAGACTCATCAATTATTAAATACTGAAATCCAAAACCTTCACACTTCCACAAAAGCGACGCATTTATTTCCACGGAGGCAAAATAGACATAAATTGAAAAGGAGAAACAACAGAAGAGGCCAAAACCTACCACCGGGTAACGATTATCCGGCGGCGAGATCCACGATCGCCGCCGACACCACGAAAGAGCTGCGGCGACGAGTACGCAGGAAGAGCAAGCAAGCTTGCATGGATTTTGATGAATTCTGAGCCTTACATTCTTCACCTTTTCATCATCATGTTTGCTATGAGTGGGAATATTTCTGGTCTCTTTCCGATAGAATGGGAATGGATACACAGTTCACACACAAGTCACCGTCATTGTTGTAACTGTATCTTTAGCTTTATTTTTCAGGAAATTTTAGATTTTTTTCCTTTTAATAACCCTGTTTAAAAGTTAGTCTTTTTTTTTTCTTTTTTAATCCTATAATTTAATTAATTTTCTTTAGGTCCGTTCAATTTGCTTTACAAAGAGATCTGTTATTTATTTACTTAAGTGAGTTTTTATATAGGTGATATTTTATCTACAAGACATTATTTGAATTTTGATAATTTTAAAATAAGATATTATATTAACATTAATATAATTATCTATTTCTAGTTCTAAAACAACAAAGCACTTAGTTAAAATAATAAATAGTGTCTTCAAAAACAAAAAGAAACTATATGATAATATAAATGCTTGGCCACTAATATGACACGTAGAAATTGTCTGCAAAATTATGTGTTGCCAAGCATTTCATTATATCTCTTTTGTGACTCGATTACTGACAATTAATATATTGTTGTCTGTTTGACATTCAAATTATAATATATAAGAAATTAAAATAGTTCTAAAATCATTAATACGGTGATAGTTATGTCAATTCACTTGTACGAAATATTAAAAAAATGACTTATTAATTTTTATAACTTTTTCATTTTTGATAATATGAATAAATATCTATACCATTATAATAAATTTTTATTTTTTATATATTCGAAGTTTCATAAAAGCAAAAAAAAATCAGTATGTATCTCAAGTGTGGATGTCAAATAAACAATAACTTATCTAATATCACTTTGGGTATCATAACAAGTTAATCGAGCTGAAAATCAAAATTTTGTTTTTAAATTATAGGACAACAGTTTAAATTTTTGTATAAATTAAATGACTTAAAAATCCAAGAAAATAGAAAATTAAATAATTTTCCCTCAAAACATACAAGAATCACGTGTGTGTGTATAATATCTTCACCGACAAAATGATTGAGGTGACGTAATGAATTAGGCAATAAATAGTCGTTTCACACCAATCTCAAACTTGTAACATTCAAATAGGCAATAATACACGGTTGTTTAAAATCTTGAAAAGGAGCTAAAATATTGTTTAATAATAACCCCCCCAACTACCCGAAAATGATACTCTCCTCCAAGTTTGGAATTCAGACCACTCATATTATTTGTTGCATAATTTAACTCCTATGCAGCTACAAAGTTAAGTTGAATAAGATGACAATATTGATCTAGCTTAATTTACAGAGGGGTATTATAATAAAATAAAATAAAAACCATTCTATTCTAACTCTTCGATTTTTCCTCAATTTCATATTCTAAACAACAAAATCTCTTGCATGTATGACCCTGTTTTTAATCTAAAGGTAAAGATTATACAGTAATCAAAAGTAGGATTTCGAAGAAACAAAATCAAAGTTTGGCACATGAAGGATTTTTAACATTAATGTACCAAACAATTGATCCCAAAACGAATCAATGAAAAATGAAAAGCTCTTTTAAACTCAGAAGCCCCCAACTTTTATAGAATATGAGACATCATGTATACATCCCTAATAAAGAAATGAAATCATCAATAATAATGTAAGAATATAAAAGGTAATATTAAAATTACTTTTATAACCAAAATAGAATATATTTTTTTATATGAATTGTTAATTATGATTTATTATATTTATATCCTAGATTAACTATATTCTCCCCATAAATTAATGTGATAATGTTTTGATAGAGATGATGAAATATTTCTATCTGATTATTATATTGTATAATAACGTAGATTGATTTTATCCTCTCCATAACATAAATTAATGAGATAATATTTTGAAAGATTTAACTAATTACACTAACATATCATTGCTGAGAAGCATCAAACATAGTATAGGCAAAACACAAGATATTAACCATCCAACCTAACAATTGAAACTTATAGGAATTGGGCACCATACAAGTCCTTACTACCTATTTCCGAGTATTATTTCACTAGATTTATACGATGCAAGTCGAGCGCATTTTAGAACATTGCTCCTTTATAGCAAAGCAACAAAAAAAAAAGCGATGAAAAATGAAAAGCGCTTTCATAACTCATAAGTCACTAATAACTCCTAAGGATCATCATTTAGAGAATAAAGGTACACCATGAACATAACAGGGAATATTGCAAGTACACTCAAAAAAGAATCTGTTTGCTACATAATTGATAAGCCAACGGAATATCTAAAAATCAAAATCATAAACCAGGGAATGTAGAAAATTCAGAATGGATATTAAACCCGACAACATAAACTGATCCAAAAAGTGGTTTTGACAAAGTTTACTCTTCTTCCTCTCCCTCTTGCTCAGCAATGTTGAAGTAGCGCAGTTCATAAACATTGCGGTCCTTGTTGGAAGCAATCACCCGAAGCCAATCCCTTACATTATGCTTCTTCAAGTATTTCTTAGTCAAATACTTGATATACCTGGAATGGAATGATAATCAGTACATTGGAAACAAAGAATGTTAAAATGGGGGAAAAAGTGGGAAAACAAAGACACCAGTTTACAAGGTGTAAAACTTTGCAAAATGTTTTAAATTTCACCAAGCAAAAGTTTACAAGGTGTAAAACTTTGCAAAAAGATACCAGTTGTTGACTCATTACTAATTTAAATTTCACTCACGCTCTCATCTATCCTGAAGGAAAGATTTGGGTTATTTTACATTCATCAATAAAATGCAACAGACAATCCCAACTTCTCTCATAAGATGGTTGTCCATTTCCAAATACTTAATCTCTATGATACAGAAATAACTATTGGCTTGTTTCTTGTTACAATATTTAAACCATTTCACAACTATGTCGTTTCAAAGATGAACAGATGTAACTAGCTGAAAAGTTTGACCAGTTAATTTAAGTGCAGATAATTCATATCACTAGCTCGAGCAAACACCATGGTATTTCAGTAAAGATGCAATTCCCCTCAGCATAAAGCCATCTGAACATACCTTTTTTGTATTTTATGATAAAACCATCTGAACATACCTTATTCTATTTTATCTCTAGAACTGTATATAGAGATAGGTAGATAACTTCTCGAACGAGTCAGTTTGGAGATGGCTTTACAATAGACCAAAACAATGGATGAGACAAACAAGATTATATTACTTCAGCAAAACACAAATCACCTAAATGCACTGACCCCAACTCCTTGTTAAATACATCGATGAATAATTAGATTAATTTGATGCCTGCTAACTCCACGACATATTATCGATAGCACATAGTTGGTTCAGTTCAACTGATAAATTAACTAATCAAACTTTGCAGCTAGTTAGTTCAATACATAGACACACAATACAAAATGCAAATATAGGCACATCACAATTCCAAGCAACTTCTTCAAAAACGTGAAAACAGATCCATAACTAGGGATAAACAAACACAAATTCAAATCACCTTTTAGAGAAAGTGGAATCAGCAGTAACGGTGATCTTGCTCTTGTCACGAGTGACGGTAACGGAATCACCGAGGGCACCGGCTTTTCCCCCGACCTTAATTCTCTCCTGCAGAAACTTCTCGAGCGAAGCAATCTCCATAATCTTATCCTCCACAGGCTTCGTGCAATCAATCACGAAGGTAGCTCCCTTCTTCTTCCCGCCTTTCGCCCCCGCCGCCGCCGCGCCTTTACTCATCTTTGATACTTTCCTGCGAGCAAATCACCGAATTCGATCAGAAATTATTCATTATACAGTACGCGTATTCGTGTACGAAAAAGTGAAGACGAAATGAGAGGGAAAATAGAGAGAAATTCACCGTTAATGGAGTCGACCGCCGACTGTGTGAAGTGTGTGTGTAAAAGAGAGTGAAATGGATTAAATGATATATGGTTGCTGCTGGTTTAGGGTTTTGCTTTGCTATCGGGCTGAACCGGGTTTGGGCTGATCTGATGCTGCAGGTACATGAGTCTTATCGTGGTCTTCCTTCTTTTCATTGAATCAATCATAAATTTAAGGGAAAAAATAAATCGTCAACCGATTTATCAAAAAAAATATTTTTCACTAATATTATGTTTTATATTTAGCATTACACTTGTAATATTTTTTATATTTAATTTACTTTTGTATGTAATTCGCAATTTTCTCACAGATAAATCTTTTATATTTTATCAACATTAAACTAAGGAAAGGAATTCTTAAGTTTATATATGTACTGAAAGCGTTTAGTTGCTAATTATTAATATCGAATGATTATTAAAAGAGAATGATTATAATTCAACTACTATCTCATTCTAAAATTGTTGATTGATTTATTAAATAAAACACGTTCATTTTAATTATATCAAACTCTAATAAAACTATATATGATGCAATAATGTTATTTTGAATATTTTATCTAGGTGGATTCAATCAAACATCTTGAAAACTCACAAGAACAACCAACAAGAGAAGACCCATTTCAATTATTTTAATTTATTAAAAACTAACAATCTATAACGGAAGCGTTTGGGTTTATCAGCCCATAATTACAGCCCATCCTTCCTTCTCTGTACGGCCCACGTTAAATATTAGAATTAAAATTAGAATATCAATTCACTGGAATTGAATTAAATTGAATTAAGAAACTCTAAAATGGAAAACGGCGATTTTTCCCGCACTCCAACCAGTTAGGCGGCGCTTCCTCTCCGCCGCCGCCGGCGAAAGAAGAAGAGAATCACTGCCGTCATATCATGGAGGAAGAATTATCAGATTCCGTACCTTGCTCTTCCATCGCCGTCGATTCCGTCTTACGTATGAGCTCCGTGAGTAATTGCGTTGTTCACAAATTGTTTGATTATCAGTTTTAATTAGTTAATGTTTTCAAAATTGTTGTTGTAATGCAAAGTTTAATGCAGGCTGGATTGATCTGGGGTTCTTGTTTTGGCCCCTTTGATGCTAATAGACAAGGTGATCTCTAGTTTTCAATACTGCTGTTTGTTTGGACCTGAAAAGTGAGATTTTATAATATTATGAGTGCTTAAGGTATTATGCAATTGACATGGTGTGCAAGTAAGTATTAATCAACATCTTTGCAAGATTAATAGCTCTCAAGCATTACATGAGCTAAAACTGTAATTCATGTTTATGCTAATTTGCGATAAATACTTACAGGTCTATCTGGCAGTGCCCGTACATTGTTCATTGTGAGTTACTAGCCTACAATGCCACTTGATTGTGTTTTTTTTTTTTCTTCTCCCCCACCCCCCCCCCCCCCCCCTCCACCCCCTTTTTTTGGTTTTTCTTTTTTTTAAGAGAAGGTTTTCAGTGTAGTTACTTTAGCTAATATTGTGTTCTCTTCTATTCTGGGTGCAGGCAAAGACTGTTGGCAAGTGTGGGTTCTCTTGTGGTAATATTTTTTTTTAATTGTATTTACATTGAATTCTTTCATCAGTTATCTGATTTATCGATTGTTGTTAACATTATGGTAAAAAAGAAAGAAGAAAGAAGATTCTGAAAGTGTTATGTGAGTACATTTATCCCGAAAACAGAAGGGAAAAAAAAAAAAGGTTATCTTTTGAGACAGGTAGATGACGAGTCTGTTTGATTTGTATTTGTATTTGTATTTGTATTTGTATTTGTATGACTGTGTCATTATGCGTTCACTTCTTATTGTGAGTTGATAATTGCAATCTCTAAGTTTGCACTGCAATTTTGTGATGTCTTTATGTTAATTTCCAGGATTATTTGCTGCAATATTTTCTTTTTCTCATTGCGGAATACAAAGGTATCGTGGCCGGAAAGACTGGGTTAGTCAATTTACTTTGCTTTTTTAACTCTTTTGTTAGTCTTAATTCCATGATTAAAATGATGACCTTGTAATGCAAACTCTTTTACCTTTATTTATTTATTGGTTTTGCATATGCTTTGTAGTACTCCTTTATTTGATTATGTGCGAGAGATCACATGGAAGTTGTTATAGTTCTTGATATATGTTAGCAAGTTTCTAAGAGATTTGTATTAGATTTTTGGATACAACGTGTGGATAGGATAGTTTATTTATACGACCCCTAATGATATGGTTATACATGGCATCAGAAAAGAAAGAAAGTACATTTGTTTATTTCCTTGTCTCTTATAAATACAACTTTTATTTATATTTAATATTTATCATGCCATAACTATTTTCTATGCTTGTGTCACAGAGAGCAAGAGAAGTAATTTCTGACTTATGCCCTTTCAGTTCAATCTAATATGATTTACTGGATGCTACGTACCGCTGGTTCTGTCATAGAAATTAGAATGATGATAAAGATGGACAAATCACATATTATATGAGCGGGTTATTAACTTAGAAGGCTTCTTTTATGGGGTATGGTATAAAGTTTCATCATGCTTCATGGTGTTGAAGGTGATGTCTATGATTTCCACAGAAATAGTACCTGTTTTATACATATATCATTATTAGTGGCACGTGTTCTTTACCTTAAACAAAATTCTGTTTGTCAAGGATTTTGTGTATATCACTGCGAGGACGCTAATTTCGTTCCAAGATTAGCTACATTTGGCTTGTCTACACAGCATTGTTGCTCACTCATCAATAAATTCATATCACCACATCTTTCTTTTTTTTTTTTTTTTTGTAGGTTAACACTTTGTCAGCTGGTGTTGTTGCTGGGGCAGCTTTGGGTGCTGGAAGCCGGAACTGGAAACAAGTTGCTGTAAATACAGGACTTTTTTGTACGTTTATTGTGCTCTACAGGGACTCTAAAACTGTATGATGCTCAACTTTCAAGAACTCTGTAGGGTGAGCAAGTGATATTTAGAACGCATTTTTCCCTTGATCAAGTATTTGATAGACGGGGTTTCAATATTTATGATGAACTCGGCTAAGTCCTTATGTGCTTTCTGTTTTGAACCAGAATTTAAACTATGATCACCCATACGTTTGTACTGAACCTTATCTCTGTTAATCACCACTTTTGATATGCTCTCTGCACAGGTAGGCGCCGTTCTTTGAAATGACTACTATCTGCTTGTCTAGTTCGTATATATCTGTCAATGCATTATGTTTGTATGTTCTGTACTTGACCGTCTTATTACAGCTGAATGGAATAAGCATTATGTTGCTCAACTTCTGTTGATCCCAGACCTTTGATACCTACCCTTTAGTATCTGAATATCTCACTAGTCTTGATTGATGAATTTTGGGGTCTATAATACCACCCTGCAGTCTTTGTTGGTTGAGTTTTGATATCGTCTATGTTTTTACCCATTTGATATCTATTTAGATGCATATGTACACTCAAGATTGACTTTTGCTTGATTGCAGTCTTACAATTCTTGCTAGAATTGCAATTGATTGCTAGTTGCTACTCAATGATTGACATTGCATTATTAATTTTTGGATTTACATACTAATTAGTTAAGTTGAGAGTATATGGATTTAAAGAAATAAAATAATTGAAAGAAGACACAAACTAATAATGATAATTACGAACTAAATCTTCATCTTTAATATAATTATAAATTATTATTTATTTTAATAAATTCACTTTCAAAAACCAGTTTTATATAAAATCCGCGTATGGCACTTTGACAACTCTAATATCTATAATAGGTAAATTATGGTAATAATAATAACTACGTCTGTTCGATAACAGTGTTATACAATACACCAGTCGAGCACTAGACTGGCACCTAGAAGGCCTAGTCGACAATGTTCTACAATACACTAGTCGAGCACTAGACTGGCGCCAAGAAGGCCTAGTCGACAGTGTTCTACAATACACTAGTTGGAGCGTAAGCGCTGCCCAAGTGCCGTATCTATATTAAATTGATTTTTAATCATTTTAGCTATTTTTCTTAAGTTTATATCTTCAAATGACATTTTTGGTAATCATATATGTATAGATTATGTTGGAGTATAATAAAAACTCAATATCTCGTTTGAATTACATTTATATATGACTTATTCAATGATTACTAAATTATTTTTACTTTATATTTCTTAATTTGTTAATTTTCAATTTATATCTAATTAAATAATAATAATTTGATAAAAGTTTATGATACATACATATATAAATAATAGTGTCATTTAATAAAATGAAAGAAACAAAAATTGGCGCCTCGAGCCGCCTAGTGCATAAGGTGGCTGAATACAAAAACATGTGTGAGACGGTCTCACGGATAGTTTTCGTAATATGAATCCTTTTTACCCACTAAACTAATCAATTTCCACAAATTTATATAAAAATTGTGAAATATGGATTGCGGGTTGATCGTCTCACAGAAAAAGATTCGTGAAATGATCTCATATGAGACTTACTCATGGCTAAATAGGCAAAAAACTGTCTCATATGAGACTTAGAGGGTGTTTGGCTAAGCTTATAAGCTCCTTAAAAGAGCTTATAAGATGTTAAGTGCTTATAAGCTCCTCAAATGTGTTTGGCTAACTTTTAAAAATAAGGTCTTATTTTATGAGCTTATAAGATGTAAGGAGCTTATAAGCTATTTTTTGAAAAGTTGGGAAATCCCAACTTATTTCTAAAATAAGAGCTTATTTTTCAAAACACCTTCAAATTTAATCATTGAAATTACACAAATGTCCTTACTAACAACTTATGAACTCCACCATCTTATTTACCCAAACACTTCAACAACTTATATTAAACTTAAATTAAACATCTTATAAGCTTCAAAAACATCTTATAAGATATGATAGCTTATAAGCTCTAAAAATAAGCTTAGCCAAACACCCCCTTACTCATGGCTGAATAGGCAAAAATCAGTTTGGTTAGAGATCGCCTAGCACCTAGGCCGAATTTTAGAATATTGTTCAACAGTGAACATGTAAAAAACGCATGATATTTGCCAACAATTTTGATTTTATCATTATTAACAACTATTGTTACAGATACTAGTAAATACATCCGCGCAATGCGCGATTTATTATTTATTGTGATAGAATATTAAAATGTGAAGTTGTTATACTAAAATGTTATTTATAGTATTTTTTATCAATTACACTACTTTTACAAAGTACACATATATTTTACATATAATCTCTACTGACTTTTCAAATTATATGTTATATATAAAGAATAGTTCTATTTTATAATCACAATAAATAAAAAAATGTTTGTTTTTAAAAAAACATTTTTTTTAATATTCAACTGTTAAATTTGAAAATAGCATTTAACAAACTCTATATTATATAATAGTAGCGGTATTTACTAACCTGCACATGTTAGTTTACTATAAGTCCATATCAATACAAATTATACTCAAATAAAAAGATTTCATATTTTTCTTTAATGTATATAAATTTGAACGAAAATTGATTTTTGATGGAAATATTATTAATTAATATGAAATTATGATAAAAAAATTATATATGATTCTCTTATTTATAGTTAATATGTGGTTTTATAAAAAAATATATGAGCAATTTTCTTATTATTTTCATTACTATGTATAAATAAAAAATATATTGGTTTATATTGAAATTTCTATTCAACAAACACAAAGAATCCAATTATTCTGAATTTAACTGACACAAATTATATGTGTTTTTAAATAATTATATTTGATAATATTAAAAGTTTGGAACTTGAAATTTATAAATAACTTAAACAACAAACTTGAAACTTACATTATAAGTTATGAAAGATTTATTTATATACAACAATTCTCAATGTTACAATACATCTTAAAATTTCTTTAACTTTAAACTGAATAAGAATAATTTTAGATATTACGTAATTAAAGTCAACTAATAATAATAATAATAATAATAATAATAATAATAATAATAATAATAATAATAATAATAAAACATATGTTGGAAATTCTAAATGTAAAAATACCTTTTTATGTAAATATAAAATAATTATCGATGTCTTTAAATCAAAATATAAAATATATATATAGAAATATTTACCACTAAATCCACTTATAATCATGATGATGATCATAAATCTGAAAATGATGTTTGAATATTTTATTGTTTTTATAATTTTAATACTTGAATTATTATAATAATAAATAATTTTATATTTTGTAAGATCATTATTTATAGATTTCTCATGATAAATTTTATGCATGGTTTTCCAGATTTATTTGTTTAGAAAACCTGATGTTATTCCACACTCTAACTTATATTCAAAATTTATTATGTCAAAATTATTTAAATTAAAGCAAAACACTTTAATGCAATAATAGATTCTTATTAGCAATTATTTAGTAATTCTAAAATGAATTTAACATTTTAAAACAATTCATAAATTAATTATATCTATCGTTTATATTGACATGTCTATAAAATTAATTATTATTGTTATTATCATTAAACATTATTATTTGATTTTTATATACTTAAACTATGTCGATTACTCTTTTATATATCTTCCATTATTATTATTGTTAAATATTTTAATACATTTTAATATTGTATGTTACATATTGAAATTAATTTTTGAATTATGTTTACTGATTTTACATCCTTACATTTAACAATATGATTTTATTATCATTAAAAAATTATTATGCATTAGTTTCCTTTTGAGATATTATTACATTTTCAAATTATTTTCTTTATAATGGTATAAATAATCTTCAAAAGCCCAACTAAA
This sequence comes from Scutellaria baicalensis, assembly GCA_005771605.1. Taxonomy (NCBI): domain Eukaryota; kingdom Viridiplantae; phylum Streptophyta; class Magnoliopsida; order Lamiales; family Lamiaceae; genus Scutellaria; species Scutellaria baicalensis. The sequence continues at coordinate 25,645,164 of CM016723.1, read as the reverse complement.
GAGGATAATTGTCTAATATCGTCATATTAAGGCCTAGGCCCACTTCTATTAGATTGATTAATCAATTCCCATTAATTTATTATTATGTCCATTAATGGAGTAAAACCCTAGTCATCTATCTATCTTTCCACATTCGCTGTCATTTCTCCTCCTCTCATCGTCGCCGCGCCTCCTCCTCTTCATCACCACCGCCTCCTTTCTCCAAGGCCAGCCTCCCGTCTCCACCGTTGCTTCCATCGTACAGATCTTCTTCTACCAGAGCCTGACCTTCTCTCTTTTCTTCTCGATCTCATATTCATTCCTTTACTTAATCTATCTCATGTGTTCTCTCATTGAAATTCATGTGCGTCTGATCCAACCCGTATCTTTCAGATTTACAAAAGATTTATATTTCTTCCTTTTTTGTTAGTGTTATAGAGTATGCATACCAATGTAATATTTCTTGTACAGATTGGAAAGAAATAATTTTTTATTATCTTGATACACAATTTTGAGAGGGAAAATGACATTTGTGTAATTTTCTCCAACTGTCCTACTTTTATATTAGTATAGATTAACATTTTTTTGCTATCAGAAATTAGATATTGGCTACATGTATGAACTGCTTTGTGTTGACACTAATTCTCAAAATGCAACAATTCTATACATCTTTCCCAAAAAAAAGGTTTCATTATTCTTAGTTCTTAATAAACCTAAATATTTGTTAACATTTTCAATGAGGTGTAGTCAGTGTAAATTTTCTATTTTATGATTTAGAAATTTTCGAAAAAGCAAACCCATCAATAACTATGTAATACATTTTTCAGAAAAAAAAAAATTCCTTTGACGTGAAGATCTACATAATATCAATTAAGGAATGTAGAAACTTCTCAAATAAGACATCTATATGATAAGACTATTTTCTTCCAAAAAAAAAAAGATTTTTTAAAATTTTCCAATATCTATATATATATAAAAAGAAGACCTTCTCTATAAATAGCAAGAAAGAATTTTCCCGCCCAAATTTACCTGCTATTTCTGGAAAGTTCCTTTTGGATATTTCCAAATATTGTAATTTTTATTATTTGTCATTATTACAAATTTTGTTGGTCATTTGTTTACTTTTCATACTATTTTATTATTATAATAATTTAATAAAAATATTATTTTATAAAAAGTTAGAGTTAGAGTTAATATAGGATGGCTAGGGGCAACTTTTTCTAGCAAAAGTAAGAGTGGTTTTCAAGAATAGGACATTCTTGAATTCTAAATTTATTATACTTATTACAAGCAAATGAAAATTAGTAGTTGTTGAGAAAAGAAGCAAAAATGTGTTGAAAAATAAGTATTTAAATGGTTTATTTCATTTATATTTTTTTCTTTAATTTACGTACATTCAAATGTCAAAACTTTTAAAGATTACAAATAGTAAACATCTATTTGTAAAATTATAAAAATACATTTAGAAATTTCAAATTGAATATATATATATATATATATATATATAAGAATTTGAAAAAGTTTATAATTTTGAGAACTATAAGAAATCTTTAAAGTAATAAAAAATCTTGAAAATAATAATGTCAAATGAATGAATCTAAGAATATAAAATCGAGAAATTAAATGATAATGTAATATATAATTTATGAACATATATAAATAACATCTAGAAAAAATATTTTGTAATACAAATATTATTGATAAGCAATTTTATAATAGAGTATTAGTTGAAATAATTAGAAAAAATAATTAATCTGATGATCGTTTAAAAGTTTTTAAATTTATTTTAAAACACACACATTTAGAATCTAAAATTTGTTTCAAAATCCTTAAAATAATTTTAAAGCTATATATATTTTTTAAATACATGCTAAATTCTTTAATTAAAAAGTATTGATAATATTAGTCAAATCATATAAAAAAAAACAAACAACAAATTTGTAAGTTAACAATTATATATAATAGTCACTTTTTAATCATAAAGTATTTACAAACTACAAAATTTCTAACATTATTTCAATAATAGTTATTGTTGTTAGTATAAAATAATTAATTATATTTGAATGTAATTAATAATAGTGCAAAAGTATTAGATATTTCAAATCATGTCATATATTGAATATAAACTTTTCAATTTATGACTTTTATATATATTATGAATGTTACTCAACAAATTTATAATATACATTTTTCATATAGAAATATTCTAAATTATAAGTCGTGCAACGCACGGGTGTGATACTAGTCCACAAAATAGCAGGACATTTTGGGCGAGAAATGGCATTTTGTAATTTCCCCCAACTGTCCTGTTTTTATATTAGTATAGATGTTGGGTTTTGATTTCCCATATAGGTAGGAGGGTACGCAATAAAAATAATAAATCGTAACCTTAGATAATCTGTTAATTTTTATGGTTATGAATATTTAATATAGACTTAAATCTTCTATTTTTAACTAATATAGGTCCCGTATATTACACGAGATTATAAAAATAACTTATTAAAATTATAAAAATGTAAATATGATTGATATAAGAAAAAATATATAATGGTTTTGTGAAATATACAATTAATGTCAAATTTAGCTTTAAATATAATTAATATATTAGGTAATTATTGATATCTATGTTGCATTTGTAAATAAAGATAAATAATGCATTACCTATTATTTAGAGAGCATATGTACCGTTATTCAACCCTCCCACCGGTTTTTTTGTTGAAATTTAGAGTTTTGTCATCTTATATAAATCCAATGTGCTACACGAAATTTTAATTTAAACTAAATACGGCAAAATCTTGAATTACTATTGTGGGTTTTATTTTATTTTTATTGTATATAAATATATACATATTCGTATAGGACTGTTTGAAAAAATATAGTTAAATTAGTATCAACCATAAAACAATTTGATTATTATATTGTTTGATAAAATACGAGGCCTTCCTATAAAACAATAAATACTACTCTTTATTTATAATATATGTTGTTATATGTCTCACATTATTCAACTCTTCCACCAATATTCTAGCTTTATTGTGTTATTTTATTATTATTATTTTGTGAATTTAAATATTAAACATTATAGATCAGATCGTTTCAAACATTCTTAATAGTTTCTATTATGCAATGCAAAAATTATGTTGCATTAACTAATAAGCTTAGAATTTCACTAATATTTTAAATCAACACACTTTTATTTGAGTTACTTTTTCTCTAATTTTTTAGTACAAATAAATTAAGATTACATAAAAAAAAAAAATTGTGGAAGATTGTTATGTCACATGTCATATGTATATGTATATATATTTATGAGATATTAACTTTAATTTTTTATAGTTAATTACATATTGAATTATTATAACAACATAAGATTATTTGTTACTGTTCTTATAAGTAAATTATTTCCGTTATAATTATATAAAAAAGCTCATGTTAATTGGATTAACAGTGTTTTGAGTATGGATAAATATAATTAATTAGATAATAGAGAATAGAAAATTAAATCCTAATTTTCAAGAAGTTGAGTTTAAAAAACAACTTAACCATTTATATACATACATACTAATTTCATATTTTGATGCGTGAAGATTGTTGTGAAATATATTAAAGATTTAAGATTCTTTCATCTATTTTATCGATCCAGACCCCGAAAGATAATTTATCTATCAATGCGGGTTATCAAAGATAAATCTTATCAATTCGGGTTCAAAAGATTGAAAACTATCAATTTAAGATATCAGAATGAAACGCTACGGTTTTTTCCTTCTCTCAGCTGATGTGACTCTCAAATCACGCTGGATCTTAAATCACGCTTAGAATATTTTGTTGATTGATATTATTTAAATATATAATAGTAATTAAATGGAATGTGTATTGAAATTAGGGATGACAATGAGGCAGGTCGGGGCGGGTAGTTAACTACCCAGACCCGCCCGCGCCTACTACTCGCCGCCCCACCCCGCCCTGCCCCACGACCCGCCGCGGGTCAGAAATTTTTGCCCCGTGCCCCGCCCCGCTCCGTTTTTAAAAAAATTAAAAAAATAATAAATAAAAAATTGTAATTTTACATGAATAATTTGAAAAACACCTAATTATTAAATCATTAACTAAATAATTTGAATAATTATTTGATTGAATAATTTGAAGTGAAGATTTAATTTTACTATTTTACACATCCAACAACAAATTAAAAGCATTATTTTACATGTAATATTACTACTTTAGTCTTTTACTTACTTAATTAAAATATGATCCTAAATTACTTATATATATGCACACATATACACTTAATTATCATAATATATACATTAATTGAGATTAATGTATATAAACTTAATTATCACAATATATAATGTATATTAATATTAGAATTAGGTAGGGTGGGGCACTGTGGGTACCCAGACCCGCCCCACCCCACCCCAAACACCACGGGTCAGGTCGGGTTCCCACGGGTCGAGTCAATTTTGTCATCCATAACTGAAATTATATAAAATTCAGTAATTTTTGAATTTAATTGACTATTTTATTGAATATAATAGCTAGTAAAAGAAAATAATATTTGTTTTTTTTATCTACGTGTGACCTGATATCTAGGTAAGCGTGATTTGAGAGCCAGGTGAGCGTGATTTGATAGTTACATTAGTTGAGAGAGCGCCACATTACTTGAGACAGAAAAAAGTAAGATAACGCCTTTAGGTTATATTAAAGATACTTTTATGCCCAAATTTCATACATTTACTTTACTTCAGACATACCTTTAGGTTATGTTAAGGATACTTTTATGTTATGTTAGAGATACTTTATCTATAACATAGTTGTGTTATATATTTTGTACACAAAGGTATCTCTAACATAACATAAAAGTATCTTTAACATAACCTAAATGATATTCTTAATATAATGTAAAAATATGTGACCTGGAGCGAATTCTAAGGGTATCAAATCGGGATTTCAAAGGAACCTAGAATCACGATTTCAAAGGCATCTTTAACATCACCTAAAGGTATTCTTAACATAACATAAAAGTATACTTAATATAATCAAAAGGTATTCTTAACATAACTAAATGTATCATTAACATAATCTAAAGGTATGCTTAACATAACTAAAATATATTCTTAACATAACGTGGTATGTAACCTGAAATTAGGATTTCAAAGTATCCTTAACATAACTAAAAGGTATCTTAACATAACTAAAATGTATTCTTAACGAGCCAATTTGAGCGCATCCGCCCAGACACGTGGGATGCGCGTACACGTGAGACTAGAACACTATATATCACTTCTATTGACAAGTGAGACCGTTGCATTTTATTTGATGGAGAATATGACCAATTTTTTTTTGGGTATTTGATAAAAAGTACCAGACTTAAATCATATGATGTAAAACGAATGAATAAATAATTTATTAGTAATTAGATGACGACAAATTCGACCCTTAAACAATTCACTATACATACTAACTAGTAATGTACCCGTGCATTGCACGCTATGTGATATATATATATATATTATAGTTTTTTAATGTAATAAAATATTCATCAAATGACACATATAACTCGTTTATTCTGAATCCAATAAAAAATTATATTAACTTATCAAATATACAAAAAATCTCTCTTACTATATATTTAAATAAAATAATCCAAAATTGGACTCGACCTAACATTTTCAATAAAAATATTATAAATAATAATGAAAAGATTGATAAATCAATATATTATGTATGATTTGTAATAAATAAAAAATTCACTCTGGTCCAACTCATTAGGAGACCTCCATCGAAAATATAAATACACCAGAAAAGAAAAACACAAAAAATGACAACTATGTGTGCATAAAATTAAACAGTAAGAAGAATTATGGAACCTCCATTGAAAATATAAATAAGCAAAAAAAAAAAAGACAACTATGTGTGTATAAAATAATACAATAAGAATAATAAAATAAAACATGTGTGTATTTTAAATGAAGAAGTTGTTTAGTTTGTAATAACAATCTTTTGTTTTGTTTTGTATGTGTAAACTATTAAGTACACTTATAATACATTTCCATTTGTATGATTTTTAATGTCTACATTTAATATCAATTTATAACAAATTAGTACACTTGTATTTTATCTAAAAACGTTTAAGAAAATCATTGAAACCCTCAAACATACATTTTCATTTTTTTTTTAATTTGATACATTTAATATGAATATTACATTTAAGATCATTAAAAATATATTATATATTTAAAATTAATTTAAAATCATATAATTATTATATAGAACAAAAATGATGAAAGATAATATATATGTCATCACTTATTTTTTCTTATTTGATAAGTTTCTTAAATTAATTGTTTGTTTATTTTTTACATTAATAAATGCAAAATTGATATTATTAATGATTTCAAAAAACAGAAATAATTCATAAGTGATAAATTTATTACAATTATTTTTGATAGGATATTCTGCTTTTATATATATAGATATTATTATGTCGAATATGAGACGTAGATTGCAGTTAGTCGCATGTGATCATCTTCTTAAAATTGACCCAAAATTGGAGTCCTAAGATATAATTAATTTTTTTACACACATCCCAAAAAATTTGTGAATGAATATTTCGTTTAAATGGAAATAAATATGGCGATATGTTTAGGAAAAAGGGCAATTATATTGTATTAAATGTTTGGTGAAAGATGGAACCAGAGAAGAAAGGTTAGGTGAAAATAATTGAACACACAAGTAAAGTTAACTACCCATCCACCTATCATAATAAATCGTCTTTGACCAATGGATCAATCGCACCTTCTCTCCTATGTTAATACTATACTCCCACCACACCATAATAAATAACCAAGCTATTCCTTGTTCGGATGAAATTATCTATCTACTTGATGTTATCCCAAAATAATAAATATAAAGTTTTCCTGTCAATTTTCTTTTCTAAATTTGACATCCAAAAATCAATTTATTTATTCATATTTGTTCTACGAGACAAAATCTAAGGTTTATTTTAAATTTCAATTATACTCAAGTTTCAAATGTTAGCTATAATGAAGTTTAAATTTAAATTGGCACACGACATGATTTCTTTATTCTACTTTTCTTTTAATCAAATTTTTAGACAATATTTTATATTGAATATCTTAAGAAAAAGTGAGTGTTATGTAAACAGGTTAACCCACACTTCACAATTTATCTATAAATTTGTGGAAATGAATTTGATAAATGGGTAAAAAAGATGTGTCTCACGCAAACTATCGGTGAATCCATGGACATATTATGTGTCTACTCTCTGACATGTCATATATTCAACATATCAGTTACTTTAACTTTTATATAATCAGTGAATGTCATTATTAAACATTAATGGTGGACATATTAAGAGCGTTGTATATCTTGTATATCAATTAGTTTTTTATTTTCATAAAATTAGAGAATGACATCATTGCACGTCAGCGGTGGATTGCATATCAATTAGTTTTATTTTTTTTTATAAAATCAGGGAACGACATCATTGCATGTCAGCGGTGGACATACTAAGAGCGTCATATATCCAACATATCAATTAATTTTACTTTTCATAAAATTAGGGATGTGATCATTATATGTAAACGGTGGACATATTAAAAATTACTTGGCAGACATTTTATCATTTTCCCGAACAACACATCCCATAACTGTCCTGTCTTTATAACTTTATGTGTTTATTGAGATAGAGTTGGTCTCTTGTGAGACATCTCACATGCAAGAAGATATAAGTATGTCTTTTACATATATAAATATATATTTTTCAACTAAATATGTGTTTTATAGGTATGTTTTTCACATATATAATTCAAATATGTAATTTTCAACTATAAATATATCTTTTTTTACGATAAACGCATTCGTCCAACGGTAACACATGTGTTTTTGTGATTTAGATAAAATGGTGTGTTACTTATTTTCTCACAACAATTGAAGCTATCCCACCATTATCAATGCTCGATGCACATACATTCGATGAGAGAGAGAGAGAGTATTGAGTACATGGGCATGGGGCGGGTATACACGTCATCTCACCAAAGAATTGGATTTGAACACACCCCCATATTAATTCTAATCTCCTCATTATAATTCTCCCTCTTCAAAAATAAAAGCTCTCTTCTTTTCTTTACTACATCTCTCTCTCTCTCTCTCCCCTTATTGCTTTGCTGCTTCAACTACATTATTAGCACATCAACTCCTTGTTTGTTTTTGTTATGTTTTTGGTCGTCCAAAGTGTGGCCTTTTTCTTGATGTTGGTTCTCATTGGCTACTAAATTTCGTCTCCTTTTTGTGCGAAGAGTTAAGAAAGCATGGATGTCGAATATCATGAGGTGGGGTTCCTTTATTTTCCTTTCTTTAATTTATTTCTGCCTTTTCAGAATGAAATGTGGTGCTACAAATTCTTACTCAATTTTTAATGACTATGCTATTTTACTTTTTTTGGTAATAAATTTGGGTTATAGGAGTATGTAAAGAACCCCAGAGGAGTCCAGCTCTTCACTTGCAGATGGCTGCCCTTTTCTTCTCCTAAAGCTCTGGTTTTTCTTTGCCATGGTCTCTCTCTCTCTCTCTCTCTCTCTCTCTCTCCAACGTGTGTTGTGCTCTATGATTTCACCTCTAGTTGTTTCTCAATTAAATGGCATTGATTATGCGGTTGCAAGTTTGCAGGTTATGGCATGGAATGCAGTAATTTCATGAAAGGTGAGTAATAAATGCTTTATCACGTGATCTTCTTCCTACTTCCCTCCCATCCGATTTTATTGCTTTAGTTGCATAAACAGTGTCATATTCATGACTATATTTCACTGTATCGAACCATGACAAATTTGTAGAGATCATTATCACTTGTCTTTGATGTCTAAGTTGAACATAGAGTTCAAGTAATTAAAGCACTCCCAACCATCTTCTCTTCATTGAATGTGAACGTGCTTTCATTATTCACACCAACCAACCAATGTTTTGTGAAGCCATTCTTGCAATAATATTGTCCCACCACAGTCTCTTGTACCAGCCGCTGGATGATTTTTTCGTCCTTTTCCCGTTGATTAACCTAAGGCTATGATAATCAACTTTGGATAAGCTTGAATAATGAGTTAGGTGGTTGTGTTTGGTTTGATTAGGTTATCAAGCAGCTCTCAGTTGTTCCTATCATCACCATGACAAGTAAAAGACTATTTTGTTGTGTTTCTACACCAATCTTGCTGTATTGTGCCCGTTTTCGGTTGTTTAAGCCCTTGAAGATATAGACTATGTAGACAAAAACGAGAGGTGTGATTAATTGTTCAATCAATTCTTGATTAGGTGTTGGGGTGAAGCTGGCAAGCAATGGATATGCTGTTTTCGGGATTGACTATGAAGGGCATGGACGGTCCATGGGCGCTCGTTGTTACATCAAGAGGTTTGACAACATTGTAAATGACTGTACTAACTATTTCAAGTCAATATCTGGTAAGTAACCAAAACTCCCCCAACTATTTCTTGCCAACCTTGAATTTCTTATCACGAGTTATGTTAGGTGGGATTAGTTATCTTGATGTGAATGGTTGAATAAGTGTGAGAACAAACGAGGATCATCACTTTGTGTTTTTCTTGAAATTTTAGGACAAGAAGAGTACAAGGAAAAGAGAAAATTCTTGTATGGGGAGTCGATGGGAGGAGCCGTTGCTCTGTTAACTCATAAAAAGGATCCTAGTTTCTGGGATGGTGCTGTTCTTGTTGCTCCAATGTGTAAGGTCATAAATATCATCAATGTCGCTGATGTTGTGTGTTTGATTTGTACGATGTACACGTCTCTAATCATCTTTCTTGTTTAATTCTAACATCAGATCTCAGAGAAAGTGAAGCCACACCCTGTAGTCATTAGTCTACTAACTAAGGTGGAGGACGTGATACCTAGATGGAAGATAGTTCCTAGTAAGGATGTCATCGATTCAGCCTTCAAGGACCCCGTTAAACGAGAAGAGGTGAGCGTTAAATATGGCAAAACAATATTTGAATCATCGTTTGAGCATGATTCCTTCCTTTGAGACTGCAGATTCGTTGCAACAAGTTGATATATCAACAGAAGCCCAGGCTGAAAACCGCGCTGGAAATGCTCAGAACCAGCATGAATCTCGAGGATAGTTTGAATGAGGTTTCCTTATTCACTCTCTAATCATGCTTGTTTCTCAAAACATTTTCATTCTCTCTGCTTCTTGATGCTACTAATAATTATGACAATCAACAAAAATTTTAATCATCTCTCTCTCTCTCTCTCTCTCTCTCTCTCTCTCTCTCTTCAACCAATCTTACTCTCCAATCATGCTCCTTTTTATAAACATTACCATTTCTTGATTCTTGATGCTACTAATCATCATAATCACACTCATTTATCTTTTCTTGTTCAATCAATCCCACCCTCCAATCATGCTAGTTTTTCCAAACCACCATCTTTTCCATGATTTCTTGATGCACTAATCATGACAACCGACACTCATTTTGCTAGCTTCTTGGCCTGTTTCTTGACAGGTGACACTGCCATTCTTCATTCTGCATGGTGAAGCAGATACATTAACGGATCCAGAGGTGAGCAGGGCACTATACGAACGAGCCAGCAGCAAAGACAAGACGATAAAACTATATCCCGGGATGTGGCATGGCCTAACAGCAGGTGAATCAGATAGCAACATTGAGATAGTCTTTGAGGATATCATATCATGGCTCGATAAGCATGCAAGCGGTGATGATATTCAGACCAAGAAATCATCAGTGGAGGACACTGATCCTATACTTGTCACTAATGGCTTCATTGCAGCATCACCTGCAACACTAAATGGGAAAAATCGCGCTAGAAGGCGATCGCTTGGGAAATATTTGTGTGGTTTCAAGGGTCGTAGCTTGCACCATGATGCATCAATATAGTTTCTTTTTTCAGATTGTGAGAATCCATCTATGTAGAATCTATGTTTTGCAAGAAGATGTGCTGTTTTCAGACCATTCTATCTGTTTTGCTTCATGTTTATATTATAATAATAAAATGTATTATATTAATACTTGGTAAATAACTCTAATTATATGACACTACTTAAATGTATTTTGAATATGTACATATATTTGAGATATGGTAAATTACTCATAATTTTGGATTGAAATAAATATACATAAACTGTGTGTTACTTATTTGCTTAAATAAGTTGGGGTGATTTTCTCTACATCAAATTAATTAAATATTATTTTCCAGGAAAAATATTTCCAGGTTAAAAATCTTATAAACTCCTCAATCCTTTTCTTAAAAATTGTTGGATAATTCTATAAATTCGTTAATATAATCTCTTATGAAATGCTTTAAGGGCCTATTTTGATGGATTTCGTAAAAAATAAATTTTTTATTTATAAGTTGTCATTAGTTGTTAAAAGAAATTGAATCCTTTTGCTACTTGAGTCTAAAGAATTGAAACTCCCAACTTTCTCTTTATTCAAAGTCAATTAACTTAATTAAGTACATTTAATTTGATAGACTTAAAAAAAAAAAAAAAAGAAATCCACTAGCAAATGAATTGTTTGAATTGGTATAAATTTGAACCATGTTATTTTCTTTTTCATTTGAAATATTTTTTAAACACTCATATGAAATGACCTTATAGATCAGTTTCGTGAGATTAATTCTTAATTCTCATGAATTGAACCAATTTTCACAAATTTTTATATGAAATTTTCAGTATCGTTAACCAATCTCACATAACAAGATTCATTAAACGGTATCAGTATCACATGGGACCTACTCTCTTTTTAAATGATTGGAAAAAAAAAAAATTTGTCCTTTAAGTTTGGTCATGGACTTTTGGTTTTTTATCTTTCACAATTTGATTTTTAGTATCTTATATTAAAAATTACTATTTTTAGTCCATTAACCTACGGTAGCAGCTACAAATAACTTTTTATCTATATATATATATATATATATATAAAAGTAGGATATTCTACCAAAAATAACTGCAATAAATTATCTACCTATTAAATAATTACTATTTTAAGAAACCTATTAATTGCTTTCATATTGTATTTATTGTAAGAAACTCAATATAAATAAATACAAATAAACCTATTTATTGTATTTTAAGAACCTCAATACAAATAAAAATAAATAAACATATTTATTGTATTTAAGAAATTCAATACAAATAAATAAATATTTAATTTAAGAAATCAGTTATGATACTCAATTTAGTATTTATTGTATAGAAATTTTAAATTAAAAAAATAGATAAATAAGATGAAATAAGGTATTATATATTTATTATCTCTCATCTTATTTTTTAAGTACTTATTTTAAAGAGTAAATTACAAAAAACAACTCAACCTATCGACTTTTTTCAAATTGCAACCTATTTTTTTTTTTTAGATTGTCACCCAGTCTTTCTGTGATTTTGTTGATTGCAAATTTTCCGGAAAAATGAAGATTAATTTGTTCACTTTTCAACCTAAATTTTGTTTTTTGTTTTTATCTAATTGCAACCTAAACTTTGTGTTTTTATCAGATTGCAACCAAGAATGAAAATTTATATTCCGGTGAAAATATAGGTAACTTAAATTCACGGAAATATCGTGAAAATATCGATATCGATGGAAATATGGGTACATATATTTATTGTTATTTTCCTATATTTACCAATATATTTCGATATTTTCTCGATATTTATTGATATTTCATCGATTTTTTACCGATGTTACATATATTTCACCAATTTTGACCAATATTTCCTTGATATTTATTTTATGAATATCGATCACACTTATATAACATAAATGTCACACTCATATATATAACATAAAGGTGTGTAGCGAAAAAAAAAATCATGATTTGCGATTAGACAAAAAATTAAAGTTTGGGTTGCAAAGTGAAAAAAATTAATTCATTTGCTGGAAAAATGACCAGAAATTTTGCAATCGGCAAAATCACAGAAAGACTGGGTGTCAATTTAAAAAAAAAAAACAGATTAGGTTGTAAAGTTTATAAGTTTTGGAACACTTCTTTATGCACTACATTTCTAATTGAGACATTTTTTTGTCACCTGTGTTACAAACTAATATCATCAATCACTTAAATTAGATATATTAAAAATAATAAAAATAAATTATGAATTAAAAATCAAAGTCAATTACTTAAATTAAATATATGTGTGTGAGTATGTATATATAGAAACAATACACAATAAAATAATTAGAAATTTTACGTATGAACTTGATGCAAACACAATCAATTATATATTTTCAACATTTTATTTTAAAATGAATTGAATGATATTAACAAAATATTAACCTTTTATATTCATCATTAAAATATATCAATAAAGGATAAAGTTTTGAATGATATTACATATATAAAATACAAATATTAATTTAAAAAATACTTAGGATGACATATAATTTCACACTAAATACATAACATATATGTATGTACACACATCTTTAATGGTGTTGCATTTATTTATTAATTTGTATTAAATATGATATCAATTATCCCTAAATAAATTGATATTTGTTATTCTAATTATTGTTTGGACAATATTTATTGTTGATATTTAAGAAATTATTCAATAAAAATTAATTAAATTAAGATCAAAAAATAAGTATAAACTAATACAATATTTATATTAAAATTAAATTTATATACAATATTAAATACAATAAAAAATAATAATAATGCAAAATAAAAAATCAATAAGTATTTAATGATCTTAAATTTAATATTCATATAAAATTTATCAAACTAAAATATGGAAATGTATGTGTGTGGGCTTCAATGATTTTTCATTTTTAAACGTTTTTATCATATATAATATTAATTTATTATAAATTGATATTAAAATGTAGAAATAAAAAAATATTACAGGTGTACCTAATATATTACACATATAAAACATATCAAATGGAAAAAATTAGATTAAAATTATTATTGCAAGTTAACCAATCATTTGAAATATACAAATATTTTATTTTATCTTTCTTATTATATATATATATATTTATTATTGACTTATCAATCTTATAATTATTATTCATAACTTTATATATATATATATATATATATATTTGTTGTCAAATTTTATTTATATTTATATTCTGATTAATTGAGGTGGCATAAGGGATTGGACGAAGGTAATTTTTCTGGTTTTTCACAAATTAAAATTTCATCATTCTTAGTCCCTGATATATTGACTTATCAATCTTATAATTATTATTCATAACTTTTTTATTCAAAATGTATAGATTATGTCCAATTTTGAATTGTTTCATTTAAATAGATAGTAAGAGAGATTTTCATGTATTTGTTAAGTTGATATAATTTTTTATTTGATTTAAAATAAATGAGTTATATGTGGCGTTGAACCAAAAAATATATATTAAAATACGTGTGTATTTATAGTTATAAATGCTAATAAAATATAAATTTATTTATCTCAATACTTAAATCATAACGTTTCTAATACATATAACTTATTTTTCGATATTACATTTATTTTTTAAATTTCACCACCCATGTAATGTTATGACACAATTTTTTTTATTTGTTTGTTTAATCCATAGATTAATATATTACTTTATATATTTCAAATTTCTAATATTTTCGAATATAATTATTTATAATGACATAAATTTAAAATTTAAATACCTAGTTTTATACTAATACAAATTAAAAAAGTATCAATATATTTTTGTTAAAATAATAATCATTACATTTTATATGTTATTATATTTTTTAATAATTATATATAACACACTGTGCAACGCACATGTACACTACTAGTTTTAAATTAAGTCTTAATGTTTAGCGTCATTTTGTTTAAAATTTGAAAAACACTCAGTTTTAAATCACAAATTTGTTTTTTTTTTTTTTCATATAACATGCCTAAATTAATATTGTAGTTTAAAAATCATCTATTATCTTGATACATGAGTTACAATAAATTTTTTTACTAATTATTAATATCAACAATATAAACATCTTGAATTTGGATAAACTATTAATTTTAATTATTAATATTAGTTTAAACATGTTGGATAAAGAATACGCAATTTTGATTAAAAAGCTTTCTCAATTTAAAAAATAGTTTTAAATTAATTTTCAATTTAAAATATCGTAAATTACTTGTTAGGTAGAGGACAACAAAATGACAATTGTTAAACATAAAAAACTAAAAGTTAAAAAAAAATAAAGGATTAAAAATCAAATAATTAAACGTAAAAATAAAAATTCCCCTGAAATGATTTTGTGAGTAATACATTTTACTTGGTTTTTTAGGAGAAAAAAAAAATCATTAAAAATTTGGTTGATTTCAAAAGTGGTTATCCAAACACACCCTAAGAGAGCTGTACATTTACCGCCTTTATTTCTACTAGTTTTGTGCCCGTGGATTAAACTTTTTTAAAATATAAGTATAAATATTTGTAATTTAAAATAATAATATATAAATTTAATAGAATAAATTTAAGTGATATATTTATATATTTTACATATATATATATATATATATATGAATTTTTCAGAATAATTTTTACAATACTCCACTATTAAAAAAACTTGTGAATTTGATAAAATAATTTTATTATGGAAAATGATTTTCATAAATTATAGAGCAACCATCACAATATAAAATAATGATGGAAAAAAATACAAAATATTGTGAAACATCAAATTCAATTTTACTATGGAAAACAATTTTCTTGAATCGTGTTCTTCACAATTCAAAGTATTCAATTAACAATAAATATATATAAATGTTGTATTTTGATGCGATTATAACCTTTCTAGCACCTTATTTCAAAAACCTATTTCCAAGAATAATTAAATTTATTCTTGACAATGTTGTATTTCAGTGGAATTAAACATTGGATTTGATGCAATCTATGTATAACCTTTTTAGCACCTTATTTCAAAAACTTATTTCCAAGAATAATGAAATTTATTCTTGACAATATTTGAAATATAAAATCAGTATTTTTGACAATGGTCTTAAAAAATAAAAACAAAAATGAAATTTATCTTGTAGTGTATTAATTTTAAATCTATAAACTCTCTAATCCAAAATTAAAGACTCTCGACCCATATTTCTACACAAAATAATTTGAATTGCTGAAATAATATAATATACATAGCAATAAAAATAACCAACATACAATACTAATAAAATAATACATATCTAAATTGTTCTTCTTCAAATTACAAATAACAATAACTTAAATCATTAAAAAAATGAACACTATGGTCATTAATTATTGATCCAAACTACAAATATCTCGAAAATCAATTCGTAACCAAATAAATATACATAAAGAAGAAGAAGAAACAATCCACTAATCCAAGAAAACATAATGTTTGGAATGCAGAATTTGAGAAATTGTGAATGGAAAAGGTGTGAATGAATTCCAAGTTTATTCTGATCTCATATTTATAGTGGATGATATGCTTATTAAATATGAATTAGTGCACTATTTATGATATGATCATAATTGATTGATATTGTGATTACATAATTTTAGGTTGCCTTTGAAAAATATCAAATTTTAGATCTTTTATATAAGTTAAATACATTTATTCGATTGAATACAATATTATATCATCTTAAAAATTAATAAACATTCCACATCCAAAATATAACATAATAAATTGATTATCATAAATTAATAGTCTTCCATATATAATGACATTTGTGATGTTTAAATTAGATTAATTATAGAAATGTAAGAAAAAAATTCATATGATGATTTTTTTTCTTAATAATTATAATGATTAATCTTTTTAGTATTTTATTGGTCTTATCATTTTTACTATTTTTCAGTCATGAGACTTGTTAAATTCTTTGAGATGAATAAAGGATAATAAAAAAAATCAATGAATCAAATTGGATATTTATGTCAAAAATCAGGGAATGAAATTGAATTTTTCGTTTTCTTTTTTGTTTTACAAAAAATATGTAAGTCTAATTTTTCCAAATGAGAGACGTGTAATGCTACTATACTTTTTTTTTGTTTTCTAGAAATACGTATATGTCACCCAATTTTAAATTAAAAAACACACAGATTTAAGTATTGTTGGAAAGTCTATTAATTATTCATGCAAAATTCACATAATTGATGACCAAATTAATGGACTTGAGTATTTCAACTTATTTGCATTCCATATTTATGACTATTTTAATTATATGATCTTTAATACAAATACAATTGTTTTCACGATAATATATGTAATATTTTAGTATAGGATTTAAATGAACATAAATCTCATACTATATTTATATTATAAATTAACTAATACTTTAATTTTCTATATTCAGAATAGGATAAATGTGAAATAAATGTCAATCAACTGAAACATATAATATATGTGTTACCATAATATATTATCTTTCCATATATATAATATCATGCTAGCATTGTTTTCCAAATATAGTGGGGAGGGGATTGGCCGGAAAAATTATTTTAGGAAACATTTTTGGTTTTATATATATAAAGATAAAAATAGTATATCATTTTATATTAGAGTGAATCATATAAATATATATTATTTATATCCATATTATATCATATATTTTATCATTGGATAGTGACGTAAATTTTATTATATATATTATTCATACATTGGCTAATAGTGAATAAATTAAATATTTTTATGTTGTTTTTATTGATTTTACCAATTAACATTACATAAAATATTTTAATTATATCAATTAAAATTTAATAATTAAAGTTGACTTACTATATAGATAAATATGTATGAATATTTATTTTCATACCTTCCTTATATGTATACATCATCAAACAATATCCCATTTTTATTCACATTCATTTATATATATAGTATCTATTTATCTATTAATAGAAAATAAATATTATTTATTATTTATTTTTGAAAAAAATCATTTTTAATTTTAGCATGGTATTTTTTATGGGAAAATTTTTATATTACTATTTTAGGAAATATTCGTCTTTTTATATATATAAAGATTTGGTTTAATTTTTCCTTCAAAAATTGAAAATCTCGGGTATTTGTCAAACTCAAAACCCTTCAAAACTCCCAAACCCTTCACTGGTGAGTGGTCGATTTCTTCAAATCTCTCGATTTATTGTTTTTCCTTTCCAGGTTTATGCTAATTTGATATCCTTCATCGTTTCATTAAGTATATGTTTTGTCTATATGTATCTCAAATTTTGAGTAAAATTCCTGTTTTTTTTTTTTTTTCAGGTGTATAAACCCTAAGATTGCCGTACTGAAATCTTCGTTTGTTGAATCTCATAATTTTAGTTGAGAATGAGGTGATGTACTTCAGCATTTTTATTTCATTTTGTATTCTGAAATTCACCATGCTTTTTATATTTGTCTTTATTTTACCCTAGATTGGTATTTATGAATGATTATGAAGCAGTTTGTAATTTATGATTCAACCGGAATTAGGCTAAAATTGAGTTGAATTTGAAACTCATGTATTTATTTGGTTGCTGACGTTTTCATTTTTAAAACTGTGGGTCTTGCTTCTTGTTGTGTGTGTGTGTGTGTGTCTGTGTCTGTGTGTTACTGTGTCTAGGAGCTATCTTTGTTTTTTCAGATTACATTTTGATTTTGAAGTAACTGACATCGTTTGTTGTTTTGCTGTTTTACCAGTTGGCCTATGGATGAGGAACTTCCTCCTGTAAGATATCGCACTCTTCTATAATATGTTTAGAATTTATAGTCATAAAAGTGGCATATTAGTGTTGCGTCTTGTATCGATGTGTTTCCATCCTTCATGTTGAGCAACATTGGCGTAAGAATTTTCTTGCTTTGATAAAGTTGCATGATCAAAACCTTGCTTCCTTTTGAATTTGTTTATTCCTTTCTGTTCACCAAGGAAAAGCAAGAAGCCCACTTATGCATCACTTTCTCCTTATCCTTTTTTTTGCTCAAACTATCTGGGTTAGTGTCTTGTTGCCAATTTCTATTTGTTATCTCCAGAAAAAAAATTATGCATGAAATCCTGTCATTGAATGTCAATGAGTCATCCACCCACTACTTTTTTCTGTCTCTCTGTTATACTTATGTTTTTTGTGTAAATAAATGTGCACCACCCATGATTTGGATACCAAAATATTTGACAGGGAAAGAATGAGGAAGAGGAGTTCAACACAGGTCCACTTTCTGTTTTGATGATGAGTGTAAAAAATAACACGCAGGTGTGAATTAATGACATTTCTTACTTTTGAGCTTTTGGATCATTGTTTTTTTTTGTCGTCCTATCAGTATTAATCTTGTTATCTTGGTGGCTTGATTGGAGCTGGGGCTTGGTTCAGTTATTTATGTCTTCAGATGCCTCATGTTTATATGCTTTCTGAAGTTAGTCAACTTTATCATCTTTTGGCTTCTAGGTGCTCATCAACTGCCGCAATAACAAAAAGCTTTTGGGCCATGTGAGGGCCTTTGACCGCCACTGCAACATGGTGCTAGAAAATGTGAGGGAGATGTGGACTGAGGTTCGTGTATATTACAGAGGAACATTTTTTCATCAGAAATTTGAATGTCATAGCAAGTTGTCTGTTTTTGTGCTGTTAAGTTTCTGAAGGCAGCTGCTTTTAGTGCTAATTCCTTGTATCCATGGATAGGTGCCGAAGACTGGGAAAGGCAAGAAGAAAGCTCTTCCAGTAAACAAGGATCGTTTTATCAGTAAGATGTTTCTCCGTGGAGATTCTGTGATCATTGTCCTCAGAAATCCTAAGTAAGAGGTATGAGAATTATCTAATCACCAAGCAATGTCTTTCCACATGATGTTTACTGAGGCATAATGTATTCAATAACAGTCATTTAGCTATCACTGGATAATTGTTTTCTTTGTAAGGATCCCCTTTTACCACATTTTGTGTCTCATGCACTAACTGTCCAGAAGTGGTTCACACTTTATTCAATCAGTTCTTGCAAAGCTGTCATGTTTGGTCCAATATGTTCCTTCTTACAATGTAAACAAGTCATGTGATGTTTCATAATCCTATAATTGTGCCTGTTAATCTTTGTCCAAACCCATTAATAAAATAAAGATGAACATGAAGCTAGATTTGAGTATTCTAGATAATCGCTAAAGATCTAGAAATAATTACTTCTAATATTCAAGATTATCAATCCTTAGATGCAGCTTCCATCAAATTGTATGTATTTGATGCCAATTTATTCATCCTCTAGTTGATCTGGAGAGTTTGAAATTTAATAACATGAGATCTCCATCAATCTAACTGCCCACCATTGTGATCGATTGGTGTAGGGCTTTTATGCTTTGGCATCAGTTGCCTCGTATTTCAGTAGTGTGCTTACTTCTTCATTTGATGCAGGTGTATAACTCTAGTAGAGTTCATTTGAAGCATTGGTTGTCACTTTGAACCTGGTATACATCACTTATATTCCCTCCATCGGAACTATTTGCCCCCTTTTCAAGTCTTTACTCTATTCTAGCTATTCAACTTCAACTCTTCAAGAAATAGTATTATCTGCTATGCATCAGTACCTGTAGCCTGTAGGTGAGATATTTAATGAAATTAGGGATAATTCCTGTTTGAACTTAGTTGGTGTGGATCCTTTTCGGGTTTAGGTCATGCAAGATGTTGATATCTTATTCATCAGAGGACAAGGAGATTTGTAATACATTTAAAACATTATTGTTGCAAACTGTGCATGTGCTTACATGTGTTGTGTAGAGATTAAGATGCACTTTAAATATTGTGAACTCTAATATTCCATTCCTTCGATGTTAAGATGCCTCTTAAGTGTGGTGAATCCAATTCTACTTGTTACCTTTTCCTCTCCACTTTACTTTGCTCACTCCTATATTGATAGCCATTAGCATCATGAGTCATAGCTAACATAATTGTTTTTAATCTTATTTTTTTCAAAAAACTTATGTGAAACTGTTTAATATAAATAAATGTGTGAGATGTCTAGTTATCCACAACAAAAATCAATTCCACAAGTCAAATTTTATTTTTGAATTGATTGGTTTTATGGTAGTAGATTCTTGAAATTCTTACTTTGTTTTTATTGGGCTGATGAATGACAATTAATTTTATGTGTTTATTTTATAAATCCTGGAATTTTCAAATGAGATTTAATATTCTTTCAACGTTGTAGAAAAATGCGTATATTAATTTTAGCTCCAGCAGTCTTCAAATTTCTCACCCTTGCTCTATATTTTGTTTTTATCAAACATTAATTCTTGCACTTTTCTATTTTTAATGTTCCTTTTGTCTCTAGAAAATCGTTCTTCGAAAGTGGGCATAAAATTGCAAAATTTATTAATGATTAAAGTTACCATAAAAGTTAATAATAATAAAGCATGAATGAGAGAAACAAATGGTGCAAAAAACTGGAGTAATTATATATAGCTGCAAATCCAATCTACATAAGATTTAAAAGGGCAGGCATTGGAAATTCAATTAAGTATATAAATGACAAGAAAACAAGAACAGCTATAGTGCAAGCAATAATGGGGGGCCTCGTATTTTAGCTCTTGCTTCTTTATGCCATACCCCTACTACACTGTACCCTCAACATATAATCGTCCTTGTCTAAACCACGATTCTCCGGTAGAGATCCCATTGCGAAAGCGACTCTTACGGCTTCTAACGTTATGCTGAGGTGGCAGCGTTTTCTTTGTGGTCACCAAAGATCCGTTGCCTGAAGTCCGATACCATCATAGGTAGACCTTTACGGAGTGGCACTTTTGGCTCCCAACCGAGGAGGTCTTTCGCCTTTGTGATGTCGGGCTTTCTCTTGTGTGGATCGTCTTCTGTGTTGGGCCGGAATTCTATCTTTGCATTAGGATCAATGGTTTCTTGAACCACCTTCATTCACCCAATAAAATGATCTCAGATTTGATGTTACATTTGGTTGAATACAGTTCTTTAGATATCACGCGTGGTGCAATGCACCAAATGTAGAAGAAGAACGTACCTCAGCAAGTTCAAGCATGGTGAATTCTCCGGGGTTACCAAGATTGAAAGGTCCAACGTGCTCGCCTTCCATCAAGCGCATAAGTCCCTCAACCTTCGAATTGGAAACAAGATAGTTATGTATACATGAAGTTGCAATGCAGTTAAGTAAGTGAACATTGTTTTCTAGCAGATATGTTTTCAAAGATTGACACTGATTCTAATTCAAGATTTAAAAGTCTCTAAACTTTGAATAAAGAACACATTTGTGAAGATGCATACCAGATCGGAGACGAATTGGAAACTTCTTGTCTGCTTTCCATCACCATAAACAGTCAATGGCTCCTTCCTCAAGGCCTGGCTCACACAACACAATAATTAGTTGAACAATTGAAGTTTGGCATCTGCAGTAGCTTGCTTAATTTCTCCAAAAAGACTTTACCTGAGCCACAAAGTTGCTGACAACACGACCATCATCGATGCACATGCGAGGACCATATGTGTTAAAGATCCTAGCAATCCTAACCTGCACGTTTTGGGACACACCACTCATACAATCAAAAGCCAGTACAAGCACGAAACATGTGAACAACTGAATCTAGGGAAATGGATTGGTGCAACTATGTGTTGCAAAGAAGAAAGAAGAAGAGACAAGCACAAATAGTTCAATTTCTTGAATTTTAAACGTGAAAAGGTCGATTCTATCACAAAAAAGACAGATTTTAATTTAAAGGTGAAGCATTTAATTATATGATATGATTTTATTACATTCCGGAGATCCTTAATTTTCAAATCACACCCTTAACCTTAACAATAAATACAAAATGCCATTTACAAATAGTATGAAGATAGGAGAAATGTGTGTTGTAGAATAAAGATGGGAGGAAATTGACAGAGTTAGGTGGGGTTTATTTAACAAATGAATAGTGTTTCAACAGCAATGAAAAGAAAAGAAAAGAAAAGAAATAGTGTAATTTATTTATTGTTTTACCTCAACTCCAGCTCCTCTATGGTAATCCATGGTCAACGTCTCAGCGGTCCTCTTCCCCTCATCGTAGCAGCTGCGGACACCTGTCCACATCCAACCAAACATTTTTAAACAAAATTCAAAAAATGACCCATCTACCCTCCTCCCACCACCACCAACCGCCGCCTTGCTACTTGAAACCTAGTGGCGGTGGTGGAAAAAAATAAAAGGGAGGGTGGGGTTTGGCAGATATTTGTTTATTAATTATAATTGGAGAAATAGATCGCGCCAAGTCAAAAAGGACAATGCTAAACCCCACTAAGGAACACACACGTGGCGTGAGCATATGAAATCTGTAAACAATTGACGAGTGAATGAATGTTATTACAATAAATCGAAAAGCTCGTACATGTTAGCCACCGCCACCGCCACCACCGCGCTAACATGACCCGCCCGACAAGTCGCCGGCGACATTAAAAATTTGAGAAAGAATTATTCCAGAATTACGAAATTCACAACTCACCGATTGGATTGACGTTGCCCCAGTAGGTTTCAACTTGGGGGTGTTGCAGGGGATCACCATACACCTCGCTTGTGCTCGTTAGCAAAAACCGGGCACCAACTCTCTTCGCCAATCCCAGCATGTTCAACGTTCCGACCACATTTGTCTTGTGCACGCTCCGAAATTAAGGATTCGCAACAAATTTCACCCAATTTTTCAAATTTATTTTTTCAAATATGTTAGTACGTTTGGATCTAGAATACCGGAAATGACAAAATGAAAACAACGAGGAAACACAGAATTGAAGAGAAAAAGAAAAAAAAAAAAAAGGATATGATTGTCTTAACAGGGTTGTGCTTGTAGTGAACAGGGGAAGCAGGGCAGGCAAGATGGTAGATCTGGTCGACTTCCAACAAGAGGGGCTCGACGACGTCGTGTCGGATGAGCTCAAACCTGGGATTCCCAAAATGGTGGGCGACGTTCTCCTTCCTGCCGGTGAAGAAGTTATCCACTACGATCACGCTATCACCCCTGCTAATCAGACGATCCACTAAATGGCTGCCAACAAAGCCGGCCCCACCAGTCACCACGATTCGCAAACCCTTGCGCTTCAATCCCAGCGGAATCTTCCCCACCGAGTTGATCCCGAACCCGGTCGCCAGGTGCCCGTTCTGGTACGTGGATCGGCGCGGCTGCGGCTGAGTCAACTCGGACGAAAAGTAAGTTTCGCTGATCGGCGCGTGGGTTTCGGAAGATGGGAGGATGGTGAAGAAGAGCGTGGCCAGAGCAATGCCGACGAAGACGAAGACGAGTCGCTGCTCGCGCAGCATGTAGTGAATCGGCCGAGTCACGCCGAGCCACGGCTTCGGCTGCTTCGGCGAGTAGGCGTCCGACACCGTCTGCGACTCGTGGCCGCGGAATATCAGCTCGGAAGCCATTTTTGAATGTGGGTTTGGGATCAAGTTCAACCCGCCGGCGCGTGAGGAGCGTGGGGGGGGGGGGGGGGTTGATTGTGTATGGGTAGGGGTTGGGGCTGTGAAAGGGCGGAGTTTTAAAAGGGTTGATATCATTTCGTCAAATTACGTAATTACCCCCCGATTGCTTTTTAATTAAATTAATTAATTGGAAATTAAAAGGTCAAATGGTGTCTATGGGCTGTGTTTTAAGAGCAGGCCCATTATGATTTCTTATTTCAAAATAATTAAAATTTTAGAGTCAATGAACTAAACAAATAGTAGTAATTGTTTACTCATCTGTTTTAACAATTGTACCTTATCCTTGTTTGATGTGTTCTCAGTTTTTCATTTAATTATTCAACATTATTAATCATTTTTATATATCACAGAAACTTATGTAAAATACTGAAGTTACATTAAATAGAAGATTAAAATAGACAAAAATGTCTTCACAAATCTAGATATATAAAATGTCTTGTGAGAATTCTACTAAAATTTGAAAAATAGAAGAAATGGAAAAGAAATGAGATGTGTCTTATAACCAATATCTATACTACAAAATCTAGTCGCATCCTAATTTGGTGGAATATATTTAATTAATTTGTTATAATCACAGGCCCAAATATAAAATAAACAAAAATAAACACCCTTTTAATAAATAATTTAATTATATGTAATGAGATTGACGTAAATCTAACCTATTTACCAACCTATGTAGTACTTGCATATAAATTGTCCACATGCCCAATTTTTTGATCTAAATGGTCAAGAATTAATCAAGATGCGTCCTATTATATTTATTTTTGTGATCTAATCACATGATATCCCATATATGCACGTATTTTCATTGTTTGTGCCATATATGTAGTGTATATTTATGTGTATATGATGAGTCTGTGAACGATAATTTCATTTTGTAAATTGTTTTTGTGTGTAATCACTTTTTACAAGACAGCTTTACTTCAAACATTAGCTTATAATAAATAACTTTAGTTTATAAATAGCACTAGAATTTCTTGTCATGAAAATTTAATCATATTTATGAGACACTCTTTTATAAATTTTTGGGTTCATTTATTATATCATCGATAAAGTTCATATCACAATTAATAGTAACATTTTGGTGTTGCTTGGAATATTTTACGAATTAAAAGTAGATGTCATGTTTGATAGATCTGCAATTACTTAAATGAACAATAACTAATTTATTATTCACACGCAATGTATTATTGAATTAATATGGCATCTTAAGCCATTTCCAACATCCTTTCTTCTTCTCACAAACATATATACTTCAATCCACATTTTAATTAAACTTTAATAGAGAAACGAGAGTGGAAAAGGAAACACTACCTTCTTAACCACACCCAAATCAAAATATGCTATAGGAGGTGTAAAAAATATGGTAGTCTCATTGATTTGAATATTAACCCTCAATTGAAGTTTTATCTTAAAAATGTTTGATTGATAGATAATCAAATTTCTTACGGACACTAGAAATATTATCCAAAGATATCGAAAATATGATTAAGTGAACTTACTTTTCCTCTCTGTCAAGACACTTGTGAGGACACGTCAAAAATGATTAGGACTTGACATTGTAATGCTCACATCAATAAGTGAAAAACGTGACAAACAAAAAAACAAAAAGAATAAGAATATAATTCTAATTAGAAGCATAATCTGAATATTAATACTAAGAATGATTATTTATTGGATGAAAAGAATAAGAATATAAATTTAATTCATAGTATAGTCTGAATATAAGGTTTGATCGATAAACTTATATGTCTTTCCCATTCAAAGAAACCTATAATATTCATATCAATATTTATCTTTCATTCAAATGCATTCATATAGATATGTTTGTGTATATATACAACCGTTAAATAATTTATTTTTATGTAATAATATTTATAGGACCAAGAATTGGAAAATTCTTACTTATTTTGCACATTATACATATATATATAGAGAGAGAGAAATTTAGAAAAATAAAGGGCATTATAGTCTTTGCAGTGAAAGTTGGTCAATAGAATGAAAATTACATAAAGGCAATTTGGTGGCATCTTTGAGTAATTTGAACGCTCATTTTCATGTGAAAAGTCAAAGAGTGCCAACCCAATCCCTGTTACCACATTAATTTATTCATTTATTTAGTTATCACTACTACTACTTCTATTATCTATATATATATATATATAAAAGCCGGATATTCTACAAAAAATAACTGCAATAAATTATGAGAGAATGACCATGATTAGCCATTTTCCTAAAAAAGAAGAACTAAATAACCCCCACTATATATTCGGGCCCTTTATACCCACTTTTTTAAAAAATGAGGCAAAAGTACCCACTTTTAACCAAAGTCAAAAGTGAGCTCTGACACCAATCATCAGCAAAAGGAATTTTTTTTTCTCTTTCCTCCACGTGTACTTATTCCCAAAATCACACGAAAAGTGATTTTCTCTTTCCTCTGTATAATTAACACGTGTACTTAATTTTGTAAAATCACACGAAAAGTGTATATATGCTTTTAAATGACACGAAAAGTTGCATGAAAAAGCCGAAATAAAAGCTGATTTTATTTATCACATGTGCACAGTAATACCAAAATTGTTAATAAATACGTGCTGCACATCGCAAAATTTTATTGTCAAAAAATTTCATCCTTACCTCACATTGTCACAAGTATTGGGAAAAGCTTTTTGGAGATTTTCGTCGAACACGTAACGGTTAGTGTTATATTTTAATCTCTTCCATGCAATATGTGTTATTTTTTGAAGTATAATGTTTTTCGTAAATTATGTGTTGAGGTGATAATTTGAGCAAAAGAAAAAAATAAAAGTTTTCGTGTTACCCTACATGTTGAAATCATAGTCAAAACTAATACAAATTGCAGGACTTTTCGTGTAGTGACAAAGCAAGGGCTACACGAAAACTTTAAAGTTTTCGTGTAGCCCTTGCTTTGTCACTACACGAAAACCCCATTGCATATGAGGCTACACTGAAAACTTTAAAGTTTTCGTGTAGCCTCATATGCAATGGGGTTTTCGTGTAGCCTCATATGTAATGGGGTTTTCGTGTAGTGACAAAGCAAGGGCTACACGAAAACTTTAAAGTTTTCGTGTAGCCTCACAATGCAATGGGGTTTTCGTGTAAGCCCTAATTTTTAGGGGTTACACGAAAAGTCTTCCTGTTTTCATGTTAAAATTTTGATTTTTTATTGTTTTCGTTTGGTATGGTTTTCTTCTCCCGAAGAATGTAACCCAATTATTTCAAAATATTATCTATATGCTGTATTGTTCAAAGTTTAACTAGCATATACGTTCAAATGTGAAATGTGTCTAACACATATAGATAAAGAAATAGATAGGATTGTAAACTTTCTTTTTTTAGTATTATGTAAAGAAGGAAGAAGAAATGTCCATGCGTATCTTATATTAAATATTTTGCATATAGGTTGAATTTTTTAATGTTTTGGAACCAGGTTGTATCCATATACTGTTTTCCTGTAGTGGCAAAGATGAGTTTCAGCACTGTTGTAGTATGGTTTGGTGGATACTGGGAAGGCTTAGAGTACAAGAGTGGATCAAGAAAAGTGATTCAACTTCAAAAAATAACATATCAGGAGTTGTTTGAAAAAATTGATGAAGTTGTGCGTGCTCAAGAGTGGTGGGGATATGTCATCCACTCATTAGTTGAGATTAATGGTATAGTTACACGAAAGAAAATTAAGAACGATACAGATCTAGCTGGTGTATTGTCAATGATCGATGACATTCTCGTTGTATTTGTTACACTAAAAAGTGTAAATGTTGAACCATCAACCGGCTCGGTATTCCAAACGGGTGGTCAGAGCCACGCCGGCAATGATCCTTCCTCAATTTCAGGTTTTAATGTTGGATTTGAGTACACCGATCATCAATTTGGTGACTGTTCAAACATTCCAGTTGGGCTACAAAGCGACCACGAATTTCATGCTAAATGGAGTTTACCTACTCAAGATGTCTGGGCGCACGGCCCATCTTCATCCACTGGTCGGGTTGATGATAGGTCAGCTTGGGCATTTGACCTTCTTGACTTAAACCAATCACCAATCGATTATGCCGTACGTCAGTACCCACATCCGGAGGAAGAAAATGAAATATGTCAGGAAGAAGTGCCCGAACATGGATACTACAACCCAGGAATTCATGACGGTATGCTATCCCCTGTTTAATCTACTTAAATAGTGTATTATTTTTCATGATACTCAATACATCCAAGTTTTACGGTATGTGAACCCGTAATGTTTGTAGGTACCTGCATCGAACAAAATGAGGCAAATGAGAGCTGTCATGGAAATACTGATTTCGAGCTAGATGCAGAGGTTGTAGCGCTGTTGGATGAAGAGCAGACTGAGGAGCGTGAGGCGTTTATGACATACATTGGACGGCGTGACCCTGTAAATGAGTCTTCTGTTATTGAACCAGAAAGGCATGCTCAAAGCAGTCACAGGGCATCGAGCGTCAGTGCCTTAGAGCGTTGGTGGTTTATCCCTGAGATGGCCCATGGTGCTGTTGATCCAGCCGGTCCTTCTGAGATTTCCACTCATGTGTCTGCCTCACATATGCTCCATAAAGGTTCTTGCTTCAACAGCAAGGTTGAATTGCAAAAGGCAGTTGGCATGTACCATCTTGAAAATCAACTTGCTTACAAAATGGAGAGATCCGAAAAACACCGGTGGTATGTAAAGTGTGCCGTTAAAACCTGTCCCTTCAAGATGCATGCCTCTGAAAAACATGGGATTTGGAAATTTTCGAAGATTGATCTCCAACATTCGTGTTCGTTGGACCTGACCAGTAATGCCACGCGAAGGCTTCCAGCTAGTCTTATTGGAGAGTGTTTCGTTGATACACTACGAAATGAGAATGCCCAGTTGAATGCTCGCGGCATTATGCAGGAGATGAACGATCGTCATGGTTTACAGGTAAGTTACAAAAAGGCTCTTAGGGCAAAACGGCATGCGATGACTAGGGCTTATGGGGATCCGAAGTTGTCATTTTCGATGCTTCCATCTTATCTAGAGGTGTTGAAGGCTGTAAATCCGGGAACGTACACGTCCTTTAGTACTGATTGTGATGGTAAGTTCAAATTTGCCTTCTTCGCATTGGCAGCTTCTATTCAGGGGTTCCAAAGTTATGCGAGGCCAGTTATAGTCGTAGATGGCTGTCACCTGAAAGGTCAATATAAGGGAATCGGTTTCGTAGCTGTTACCAAGGATGGGAATGATCAGATTTTCCCGTTAGCAACCGGTATAGGTAGTGTCGAGAATGATGAGTCCTGG
The DNA here is from genome assembly GCA_005771605.1 of Scutellaria baicalensis. Taxonomy (NCBI): domain Eukaryota; kingdom Viridiplantae; phylum Streptophyta; class Magnoliopsida; order Lamiales; family Lamiaceae; genus Scutellaria; species Scutellaria baicalensis. Next base: position 25,615,486 of record CM016723.1, on the reverse strand, counting down.
ACTTGGTTCTTAACACAAGTTCGAGAAGCTTTTGGATGCCCTGACCAACTGTTAATTATCTCCGATCAACATAAAAGCATCACGAATGCCGTGCGAGCCGTATACCCCGATGCCATGCACGGACTATGTTGTTATCATATGCAGTAAAATCTGGCCAAGTATGGAAAGTATCTGGTTGGGCTGTTCAAGTTGGCCGCATATTGTTATGATCCGACCGACTTCGACAGGTACGACCCCGTTATCCAAGTTTTACGTGAATTGTTATATCATCTTTAATTCTGACTTTGTCGTTTAATCTTCTGCAGGTATATGGACACTCTCGCATCCTCAAACATTGCAGGAGCTATCGATGCCTTAAAAAAGGCTGGTCCCGAAAGATGGTCCCGTGTGAAGTGCCCAGTTCGAAGATATAACTTCATGACCTCGAATGCCGCCGAGTCATGGAATTCTAGGTTAATCTGGGGCCGAAAGCTCCCTGTTTGTTCGTTTCTTGAATGTGCTCGATGCGTTATCGAAAAGTGGTTTTATGAAAGAAGATCTGCTGCTGAGGAACGCGAACACACTCTTACAAAGTCGGTCCATGAACGACTCCAAGATGCAATGAAGGCTAGCCGTGCAATGCAAGTGAGTAAGCTGTCGCGACAGAAGTTCAAGATCACCCATCAAGGTAAGAATTTCATTGTCGATCTCTCTAACAATTCTTGCACTTGCAGGGTTTTCCAACTCGACTTGATACCATGCTCTCACGCTTGTGTTGCAATCAGGTAAAGATCTGTACATAATCTAGATGACCATAGTAATTGTACATGTTTATTATAAGCCACTTTCTAATCAATGTGTCTATTAAATAGTTACGTGAAGGAGTCAATACCCAACTACGTGCATCAGTTCTATTGGACGACATCATTGGTTGGTATGTGGGAACTTGAGGTGCTTCCCGTGCCCGACCCAGCTGATTGGGTCGTTTCTGAAGAGACGTTGAACACATGTTGTCTACCTCCCGATAAGCCCAGGCAAGCTAGGTCGTCCAAGAGGGAGGCGGATTCCATCCACTGCCGAAATTTTGAGTTCTAGACAACGTCCACCTCCTGCGCAGGAGGCATTCGATCATAGCACACCTGATGTAGTTGGCGAGCAGAGTCGACGAAGAAAGAAAAAATGCTCTGTATGTGGGTCTGAGAGCCACACGAAACGAAAGTGTCCAATTTTCATAGAGAGTCAACGCTTTGTGTACGATGAGTAGGCATCATCCTGTGTTGATTTTTAAAATTGGGTGAAAAACATAATACAGTGTGTCTTTTAAAGATAGTGTGTGGAACTATGTAAAAATCACAGTGTTTCAGGATAACACTAGGACTGTATGTAAAATAATCGACTTATGCAACGAATGAAAAGTGGTAATGTAAAAAATTCAGTGTCTGTTTCAAGTGTACAAATAATCGGACTACATCAATCATCAAACTCAGGATCAGCTGAGAACTTATAAATGGTGATCGCAACGAGTCGTCTCATGCCCCATATCCAGTGGATGATCTCTGGCCTCGGAAAAATCTCTGTCATAACACTCTCAACGGCCTTCAACGCGTAGACCCCGCAACTGGTTGGATCCTCTTGTCTGTAGCACACCTCAGGCTTCGCACTGAGACAATAGAACTGGGCTGGCGAGTATGAGTACATCTCGATGGCCTCATGCCAGCCACAGTACTGCAGAAGTCTGGGCAAGATCCGACGGATGGGAATTGTTTGCCTCAAACGCAGGTCGGCCACGTCTTTATCCCATGTGTGCCGTAAGCTGTCGAATAGCACAACTAACTTCTCGTACAGATCAATCTTCGCACCGACCCAGTGACCGTCGAGGTTGAGCACTGTAAAAAGCTGAATGAGCACAAACGGATGTCATGAGCACAAACGGATGTCATATCAATGTGTGAACATCAAAGGAAAAAAAAAGGAATACTTGCTTGATTAATATCCTTCCAGTCCTTGAGAAGCCTCCATCCGGGTATCTGTCCTCGTACAAATGGCACCAGTCGATCTAGCTCCTGCGGGGTGAACTCCTCTCGGACCTCTTCAACATAGGCGTTGAAGCCTGGTGGATCATTTCTATGCTTGGCCACCCAAATTTCCTTGCAAGTTTCCTGCAAACGACAAACACGTTACAATGTTATAATCGGCTTCTCTGGGTGACCAAAAAAGTGAATGGACATGGGAATACAAAAGGTACCCACATTAAAAAAGGCCGAAAGAACTTGGCCCCATTTTTTGACCTCGTACGGACGATCGAGCTCCAACCACCTGGGTGCTGACTATATGATGCCCAGGTACGCGTCGATTTGCTGTTCAGAACAACCAATTAAGATGTAATTCAGAGTTAGGCCTAAATGCAACGAATTGCTGTGAACAAATACTTCGACGAGAAATGAAAGACACTACCATACCAAAATGTCCCACTGTCCATGCGGGTCGATAATTGGGGTGAAAAACTCCGACCCAACTACAAAGTCCACCCCAACGTTGCGCCTGCATTGTAAAATTATTTGCAATGATTAGAGAGATCAATTTATTATGAAGTGCAACATTAGAATAGCAAATGAAAAATTGTGATGAAAAACTTACTTATCGGCCATGTCACCGAGCTGGAGCCACGCCTCAAAATCATCCTCGATCACGTCAACCCGCCGCTTACACTTCAGGTTAGTGAACGGACTCATCAAGTACTGAGATGGCTGACGACGTCGGACATGGCGGATGCCAGCACTAGTGTCACGCATGCCCTCATCGTCTCCCTGTCTGGGCTCATGGGAAGGTGTATGGAAACTCTGGCCAGGATCGACGTACGCTGAATGATGAGATGACGGCTGATCACGATGCGTATCTATATAGGGCACTATCATAGTGATCGGCTGTGCGTCACAGGCGTCCTCTGAATGGTCGTGACCATGCGTATCTGGACCCCGGTCATCGTGAAATGAAGGCGCGTCACCATACTGGGATGGCTCATGGTCTGTATGTCGGTGCGACGGCCCATCATCAGGCCAACTCGCCCATGGTCCACCGTGAGAAGGGTCGTACTGATCTCGTGGTCCGTGGCCGAAATAGGTGCGTAACTGCTCAGCGAAAATGGTCGGCATCTCGGACTCAAGATGATCGAACCTCTGATCTAGATGACCAATCCTCTCATCCAGCTGATCGATCCTACGATCGAACTGCGTAAACCGATCACCCATGAACGTCTGCATCTCTCCAAAACGTCTGTCAATATGCAGGGTGAGCTGACTGAACATGTCATGAAGCGGTTCATGCTGGTCGGGCATCTGTGTGGGGGAAGACGTCCTCTCACGGGTAGGCTCCGGTCTATGCTGAAACTCTGATCCCGGACTATAAGGAACACTGGGAGTGTAACCCCCCATATCAATGTCCGGATAAGTGGGCTGAGGCATAGATGTCGCTGGCTGCTCTGGCTCAGATACCGAGGATGTAGGAATGTCTGCACGCCTTCGACGACTCGGTCTGACACGCACCGGCTCAGCCTCCGCCGGAATGATTGGAGGCTCTGGCCCATGCGTCGGGCCTGCATCAGAACGCCTGCTGCGACCAGTCCTACGGGCAGTGGACCTACTAGACTCAGCATGCTCAGCGGTCGAGCCATGAGCCTGACGACGAGATGGGCCAGCCTGTCGGCTAGGCCAAGTAGGCCGTCCAGTGTAGGGGGCAACTGGCTGAACACCGTGTGACAGATCATGGTCTGTCAAACCCCAAAGAGGATGATTAAGCTCCTCAGGGGTCGGCTCAAGTGTCCCAAAACATACAACCTAACATAAAAGATGACACATCAAGTAAAAAATATATATATATATATATATGTAACATTATTAACTAGGATTGTCTGTGTTGAAAATAATTCTCACCTAACCCTCAAGCGAATGTAAAACATCGATGTCAGACCTTTTCGTGGCCCACCTCAGACAGCGAGGAAACTGGTGTCCTGTATCAATGCGACGGCCAGCGAAAGTGCTGGTAACCGGTATAGCCTCGTATGCCCATATCTGTAAAATCATCCCAAATCAGACTAAGACAACAATGTTTTAACACTTACACAATTTAAGATTTAAGATTTACGAACAACCCACGCATACAAAAGCGTTACTCACATACAAAGCAGCAGAGAACCCGTAAAAGTGGTACGTGTAAGGCCTAGGGCCAGTCTGCTGTGGGATGCTCTGAGGAAGTTTATCCATGCACCGCATCAGGTTCAGATAACTGAACTTGCCCCAGGGAAACGTCTCCCAAGCATCATCGTGGTCGATCAGAGTCCACACCCAATCCTCCACGTAAGTCTTCAGTAAATCTTTCCCCAGGACGAAACTATACAAGACGAGGATCTTCGCCACTAAAATCGAGTCCCGACGGCTGTCACGAAACTCCCCAGCAATAAATCTGTATAGAAGATCCTGTAGCCTAATGCGAGGACTGCCTCCATGAGCGACTCGAATGTATAAACCAGACGACGGTGGACCGTGAACCCCGGATGGACTGAAGTCCGAGTCTCCAAATCGTAGGCCGGTGACAAGAAAGAACTCTCTCCTTCCAAATCGGCATAATCGATCATCTCCGATCATAAAATATCTGTCTCCCGTCCTATCATGCGTCAGTCGAACCTCGCGACTCATCAGGACATGTAAAAATGACCTACATGTCTCTCCTTCGTTCCGCCATAACAAGAAGTGTCCGAAACATGTACGGAGAAAATCCGATACACAATCATCATCCACTTCTCTCAGCTCTGTCCCAATCTCACCCAACACCTTAAACCGCGTATATCCATTTATATACGCGCTCTGGCGCTGACAATCCACTCGAACCCACTCCCACTGTATTAAAAGTAAAATAATATATTTCCCTTTAAATTTTTTGGCATCTATTACAAAGGGTATTTTAACAATCATTTGAAGCCTAAGTATTATTTTCATTTCTATCTACACTAATGTCTTTAATTTATGTGCAACGATACATTACCAAAACAAATATCCCATGTAATTTTTCTAACTAATTTATTTATATAAATCTAAATAGCCAAAAAATGCAGGGTTTTCGTGTAGTGCTCAGAAATCAGGACTTTTCGTGTAGTGCCCAAAATAGGACTTTTCGTGTAGTGCCAAAATAGGACTTTTCGTGTAGTGCCAAAATAGGACTTTTCGTGTAGTTCCCAAAATAGGACTTTTCGTGTAGTGCCCAAAATCAGGACTTTTCGTGTAGTTCAAAAATTCCAGACTTTTCGTGTAGTTCAAAAAATTCCAGGGTTTTCGTGTAGTTCAAAAATTCCAGGGTTTTCGTGTAGTGTACAAATAGCAAGGTTTTCGTGTAGTGTACAAATTGCAAGGTTTTCGTGTACTATACAAATTGCAAGGTTTTTGTGTACAAATAGCAGTGTTTTCCTACACTACAAAATCGAAAAATCACAAGACAATCACAGGACAATTCGAATAAAAAAATGACAGAAAATTCAACCAACCAAATCAAATCAACACTTGGAAATCAAATAAATATGCAGGCCTAAAAAATTGGAAATCCAATAAAAACTGGAAAATTCAAATAAATTGTAACCCACAGTGGAAAATCAAATAAATGGCAGAAAAATCACATAAAAATCAAATAAACTGGAAAATTCAAATAAAAACTGGAAAATTCACATAGATGGCAGAAAAATCACATACATGGCAGAAATCATTTCTTCTAATTTTAATACATGGCAGAAAAATCAAATAAATACCTGGAAATCCATGACAATCGAACACAAACACTGCTTCTAATACAACCTCCAATCTGAAAATCGAACCCACAGTGTGTCAAATTCAACCTTTGACGATTTTCAACGAAAACAAAATTACACGAAAAGATGAGAGTCAACTTACACGAAAAGATGAGAGTCAACTTACACGAAAACATTCACCGAAACAGTGAAGATGCCGACCGCCTGAGAGAGGAAGAAGAGAGAAAATAGAGAGAGAGGGGTGCGCCGGCCGTGAGTGAGAGGGAGAAGAGAGAGAAGAGGGAGAAGAGAGAGAAGAGAGAGAAGTGGGTTGCGGCGCAATTTGAGAGAAGAGAGAGAGAGAGAGAGAATTTTTTAATGTGTTGCCCTAAATTTTATAACTACACGAAAACTGTGAGAGGAGAGAGAGAGAGAGAATTTTTTAATTTTGTTGCCCTAAATTTTATCAACTACACGAAAACTGTGCGATGAGAGAGAGAGAGAATTTTTTAATTTTGTTGCCCTAAATTTTCTCAACTACACGAAAAGTGTGTAAATGAGGAGAGAGGCGGCGCAAGTGTGAGAGAAGAGAGAGAGAGAAAAAAAAATTTATTGCCCTAAATTTTACCAACTACACGAAAAGTGTGTAAATGAGGAGAGAGAAATAGTTGGTCAAAATCAATCAAAAGTGAGTCAAAAGTTGCGGCTTTTTTTTGTCAGATTGTCATACTGTGTATTTTTTTAATAAGTTGACAAATTCAAAAGTGGGTATAGTTGGGATAAAATTTAAGATATGGGTTATTTTTGGGATAAAATTTTATGGAGGGTCTTATATTTCCTAATTTATAGCAAATGGGATACAAATGGTCTCTGTCCCAAAAATTATCTACCTATTAAATAATTACTATTTTAAGAAAAACCTATTAATTGCTTTCATATTGTATTTATTGTAAGAAACTCAATATAAATAAATACAAATAAACTTATTTATTGTATTTTAAGAAACTCAATACAAATAAAAATAAATAAATCTATTTATTGTATTTTAAGAAATTCAATACAAATAAATAAATATTTAATTTAAGAAATCAGTTATGATACTCAATTTAGTATTTATTGTATAAAAATTTCAAATTAAAAAAAATAAATAGATAAATAAGATGAAATAAGGGATTATATATTTATTATCTCTCATCTTATTTTTAAGTACTTATTTTAAAGAGTAAATTATAAAAAAAACAACTCCACCTATCGACTTTTTTCAAATTGCCTAATCTTTTTTTTTTTTTTTCAGATTGCCACCCAGTCTTTCTGTGGTTTTGTCGATTGCAAATTTTCCGGCGAAATGAAGATTAATTTGTTCACTTTGCAACCTAAACTTTGTTTTTTTTTTCTAATTGCAACCTGAATTTTGTGTTTTTATCAGATTGCAACCAAGAATAAAAATTTCGATTCCGGTGAAAATATAGGTAACTTAAATTCACGGAAATATCGTGAAAATATCAATTTCGATGGAAATATGGGTACATATATTTATTGTTATTTTTCCTATATTTACCAATATATTTCGATATTTTCTCGATATTTATTGATATTCAATCGATTTTTTACCGATGTTACATATATTTCACCAATTTTAACCAATATTTTCTTGATATTTATTTTATTAATATTGATCACACTCATATATATAACATAAATGTGTGAAGTGAAAAAAAATCATGATTTACGATTGGACAAAAAATTAAAGTTTGGGTTGCAAAGTGAAAAAAAATTAATTCATTTGTCAGAACAATGACCGGAAATTTTGCAATCGGCAAAATCAAAGAAAGACTGGGTGGCAATCTTAAAAAAAAAAAAAAACAGATTAGGTTGCAATTTTAAAAAAGTCGATAGTTGGAGTTTTTTTTTTTTGTAATTTACCCTATTTTAAATATATAATATATAAAATCAATCATTATTTAATGATCTTAAATTTAATATTCATATAAAATTTATCAAACTGAAATACGGAAATATATGTGTGTGGGCTTCAATGATTTTTCATTTTTAAAAGTTTTTATGGTATATAGTATTAATTTATTGTAAATTGGTATTAAAATATAGAAATAAAAAAATATTATAGGTGTACCTGATAGATTACACATATAAAACATATCAAATAGAAAAAATTAGATTAAAATTATTATTGCAAGTTAATCAACTTATTCATTTGAAATATACAAATATTTTATTTTATCTTACTTATTTTATATTTATTTGTTGTCAAATTTTATTTATATTTATATTCTGATTAATTGAGGTGGCATAAGAGATTGGACAGAGGTAATTTTTCTGGTTTTTCACAAATTAAAATTTCATCATTCTTAGTCTCTGATATTATTGACTATCAATCTTATAATTATTATTCATAATTTTTTTATTCAAAATGTGTAGATTAAGTCCAATTTTGAATTGTTTCATTTAAATAGGTAGCAAGAGAGATTTTCATGTATTTGATAAGTTGATATAATTTTTTATTTGATCTAAAATAAATGAGTTATATGTGGCATTGAACCAAAAAAATTATTAAAATACGTGTGTATTTATAGTTATAAATGCCAATAAAATATAAATTTATTTATCTCAATACTTAAATCATAATGTTTCTAATACATATAACTTATTTTTCAATATTAAATTTATTTTTTAAAATTTCACTACCCATATGTAATGTTCTGACATAAATTTTTTTATTTGTTTGTTTAATCCATAGATTAATATATTACTTTATATATTTTCTAATATTTTTGAATATAATTATTTATTATGACATAAATTTAAAATTAAAATACCTAGCTTTATACTAATACAAATTAAAAAAGTATCAATATATTTTTGTTAAAATAATAATCATTACATTTTATATGTTATTATATTTTTTTAATAATTATATATATAACACACTGTGCAACGCACAGGTACACTACTAGTTATTATTAGAATTAGAAATTTGTTGGGTTGTTAATTGTAGTAATCTAACTTACAATTATCTATTATTGAGTAACACGATTAAGCATATAATCTATTGTTTCATGTCAGATAATTAACAATTTATTAATATAATTGTTGTGAGATAGTTTTATAAATTTAATTTCATAAGATTAAGATTGATAAGTAAACAATAGCATTAATAGAAATTATCTCAAAATGAGTTTGGATATAGATAGTGAAACTTTGTCTCACGATCATTATGTCCATAAAACCATCTTATGTAAAAATTTAAGAATAACTGAATGGAACTCGTGAACCACAATTAATCATCATATAAGTTATGACCAACTTGGCTTAGAATATTAAGGGATATTATTTTGTTTGATGAAATCGGAATAAAAAAATCACCAATTTTTATAGTGCGATATATACAAATGTAAAAGATAGTTAGTAATCTTGTTCAACAAATTTGCTTTTAATTAATTAGAGTATCTGACCTCTTAAAGAATTATTTATAAAGTAATTTAATTTTATCAAAAAAATATATATATATATCCACATTGTTCTACAATCAGATAATTTTATTTTGAAGTGATTCATGGTGAGTAAGATGCATAAGATGAACACATATGTGACAAACCTTTTCCTTTTAATCAAGTTATGAATAATTTACACACATAATTCTTTAATTTGAAACCCGAATTTCAAATCACATTTGAAGTCTGATTTTTTCATATAATTCAAATAAACTTTAAAGTAGAACCACATACCAATCATTATTTTAGTCTACTTTAATAAGAAAATAATAATCAATTTACTAACAAACAAATATATTAATCTTATATACTACAATATAAAAGAAAAAGAGTAAATACTCAAAAATAACATATTTCTTAAATTGTGGTCCAAAAATATCCTCTACTATCTCTAAAGGACATATATAACACATTTGTTATAATTCGGGCCAAAAATACCCATTTTGAACCAAAGTGTGTCATGATTTGACACACCCTACCCCACATGTCCCTATGCCCCAACTTTTAGTGTATATGTTATATGTGTAGGTCCAATTCACTAGTGGATGATCTCACGTGTAAAAGAGACACGAAAAATGTATAAATATAACACACTCCAAATTGTGATAAGATAACACGAAAAGTTTTCTTGTAACTTTGATTTTAAGAAATTTTTGTGTAACCTTGATTTCAAGAGTTTTCGTGTAACATTAATTTCAAGAGTTTTCGTGTAACGCCTAAAACATAGGGTTACACGAAAACTAATCATATTTTTAGGTGTTACACAAAAACTATTGTATTATTTTGTTTGTCTCAATGGAACTTTAGCTTATTGCTTATTGTGATCTTGAGTTCGAATCCTATAGGCCGACAAAAAGTTGTCAAAACTAACAAGATTCCCTCACATAAAGTTAGAAGATGTGACATGTCACCTTAGACTAGTCAAAATTGGTATTTTTGGGCAAAATTACAGTGAATGTGTTATTTTTGTCAATCTATTTTAATTGAGGTTATTTTTGTCCCGTAATTTAGTGAATGGGTTAGAAATGACCCATGTCCTAAAGAAAAATATATACTATTTGTAATATAAGAAAATATTAAAATAAAATATCATCACTCACAATACAAACTCATTGTTTTCAAAATTTTCATCAATTCATATTGGCTACTGGCTCCAAATTAAAAGGGTATGATACTTAATTTTCTGCTAGGGGAGCAAGTTCCACCTTCGGGGGCAACAAATAAAGCAATCAATAAAAAACCAAATAAAAATCTAAATGAAAATTGTCAAGTGTGTAAATAACTTGGCTCTTTCACTTCTTGCAATAATTTAACAAATAGTAGGTCTTACGTGAGACCATCATACAGATTTTCTAATAACTCACACTTAGAAATTCATATATAAATTTATGAAAATTGATTCAATTCATGGGTGATAGAGATCCGTCTAACGGAAACTATTCATGTGATTGTCTCACATGAGTTTTTGTGTTTAAGAAAATAATAGAGTGAGTATATATATATTATTTGTTACAGTAATAAACGAACATGCCTTGGTTCAGTGTTATATCTATAAACATGGAAAGTTTGTCGCCACGATCGGGACCGCGTACATTTTGTAATAGCTTAATCATACAAAGTTTTTATAAGTTATCATCAAAATAGCAATACATACTGTTTACATTTGAGTCTGATTTAGATGTAATCAGAAATTAATAATTGATTATAATTCATATCCAAAAACGATCTCGGGTTTTTATCGAATAAAATTAGAAACAAAAGTAACTATTATCGATATAAGAAAATATATTTATGAGTTTTTATGGAATACATATGGTCTAATTGGTTAAATATCTGTAGCATTAGTAAAAACATAAATGATTTATATATATATATATTTTATATATCTATTGTATTATTTTACCCTTAAATATTCTTTTAAATCAAAATCAAATGATAAAAAGATAAAAGTCAAAAAGTTTCAAGTACATTTCATAGTTTACTTACATGTAATATAATTCTTCTCAAACAAGTGTCGTATTCAGATTTTAAGTATATTTACATGTAATATACCAAAAATATCTCTATTTACTATCAAATTAAATGTGATTTAAATGTGATATAAAAGAGGAAAGAGAATAGACTCATTTTCATTAAATTTAAATAAGGGTAGATACTTTTTTATCATATTTATTAATTTATTACTTCTTATTAAATGCTTCATTGTTTAGAAGAGAGAATTAAATATAGAGAGCGAGAAAAATCAATGATAAATTGATCATTTTATACATCCTTTTACTTTATGTGAAAAAATGTCAAAATAACAATTATTTTAAGAAGGAAATATTAAGTACTCTTTATGCAATAACTACATTTATCATTTTAAAAATTATTTTTAAATATAATATTGTATATTTAATTATAAAAATGTGAAATAAATTCTTCAGGGTCAGTATTCCCCTGCAAAAATGCATTCTAATGGGAGAAGAAGATATAGGGGTATATATATGTATGGAACCCATGCATATAAAATTATATTTTATAATTAATGTATTATTTTCATATATTTTTAAAAATAACTATCGTGGAGGCCTAATAAAAGGAGAAAATGTAACCATATGCCATATTTAATATATGAAATGAAAATTTTGCCATGTAATATAAGTTAATATACTAAAATGTCATGTACTATAAATTAATATACCAAAATACCATATTTGACCGATTCAAACTTTGACAATGATTGGGCATGAAATCAATGTATATATATCATAATATTAAAATAACCCTAAAAAATAGGGTTGTTCGAACAATAATCTTATTGTTCGAACAATCCTATTTTTTAGGGTTGTTCAAAAATTACATATAATTTACGAATAACCCTGAAAAATAGGGTTATTCGAATAATAAGTGTATTGTTCGAATAACCCCTACAATTAGGGGTTGTTCTAACAATAGGTGTCTGTCTATTGTTAGAATAACCCTACAATTAGGGGTTCTAACAATACACTTATTGTTAGAACAACCCCTAATTGTAGGGGTTATTCGAACAATACACTTATTATTTGAATAACCCTATTTTTCAGGGTTATTCGTAAATTATATGTAATTTTTGAATAACCCTAAAAAATAGGGTTGTTCGAACAATAAGATTATTGTTTGAATAACCCTATTTTAGGGTTATTTTAATAATATGATATAAACATTGATTTCATGCCCAATTATTGTCAAAATTTGAATCGGTCAAAATGTGGTATTTTGGTATATTAATTTATAATACATGACATTTTAATCTATTAACTTATATTAGATGACAAATTTTTCATGAGGAAATATGCCAAATTACACATAAATATATAAGTAAATAACTTTTTTAACATTGCTGACTTTGATGTGTACTTTTCTACAACAAAAGATAATAAATTGACCTTTTCTACACTATTTTGACTCGGTCATGGAGAAATGATTGATTAATGATCGAGTGATGATATATTATATTTATTTATACTATTATTTAACAATTGATTTATCCAACAAATCATATAAATTGATAAAAGTAATTAAATTGATAAATGAGGTTCGATTAATAGTGTATTAAACCTAATTTAAATGAATAATCGAACCACTATATAAAATACATAGTGGTTCGATTAATTGTGTATTAAACCAAATTTAAATAAATACTCGAACCACTATGTCAAATACATAGTGGTTCGATTTATAGTGTATTAAACCAAATTTAAATGAATAATCGAACCATTATGTAAAATACCATATATTGTGAAAAAATCGATTTTTTACACTATTAATCAAACCACTATGAATTTGACATAGTGGTTCGATTAATTGTGAAAAAACTGGGTTTTTACACTATTAATCGAACCACTATGAATTTGACATATTATAGTGGTTCGATTACTAATTAATCGACCCATTATAAATTATATAAATTACTAATTATATATAATTATATAAATTAGTGATTAATTAGTGGTTCGATTAAATAAATTAAATAGTGGTTTAGTTCATTAAATTTTCTATTAGTGGTTAGATTAGTTAATTAGTAGTTCGATTAAATTTTCTATTAGTGGTTAGATTAGTTAATTAGTGGTTCTAATAAATTAAATTAATTAATTAGTTACATAGTAAATTATATAAATTAACTTGCGGTTCGATTAATTAGTGACTGTTAATCGAACCACTATGTATTTGACATAGTGGTTTGATTATTCATTTAAATTTGGTTTAATACACTATTAATCGAATCACTATGCATTTGACATAGTGGTTCGAGTAGTCAATTAAATTTGGTTTAATACACTATTAATCGAACCTCATTTATCAATTTAATTATTTTTATCAATTTATATGATTTGTTGGATAAAACAATTGTTAAATAATAGTATAAATAAATAGAATATATCATCAAGCGATCATTAATCAATCATTTATCCATGATCAAGTCAAAATAGTGTAGAAAATGTCATTTTATTATTTTTTATGGTAGAAAAGTATATATCAAAATCAACAATATTAAAAAAAAAAATTCTTAAAAAAGTTTATATAGTATGAGCTGGGCTCTCAATTTTTCATTTCCTATATTAAATATGATATTTTAGGCTGTGTACTCTAATAAAAGTTTACATGAAATGTGTGGTGTCAAAATCAAGACATTGACCAATAACAATCCAGTTTGAAAAAAGTCTTTTGATAAGACTTTTGATTTGCACAATTTTATTATTCTGAATTTCACAATTTTTAAAATGTCGTGGGCATTCCTTAACAAAAAATTTATTAGGAGGGTGGCACCACGTGATGCTACATCAATTAAAAAACATTCAGTTTTTAAAAATACATTTCTATATTACTTAAACAAAAAAATATAATCATTATATGTGAGTCCCATCATCAACTAACTTTTTTTTTAGGTAAAATATTTTGTGCAACTGGTGCATGGATCCGGGTTGACCCACCCCATGCGCCTCTGACGCGCGTTTTCACTCGCCCAACGCGCCCTCACTCGCCTGGGTTCGCTCAAACCCACCAAAATTCACTCCAGACAGCATACCCTCATGTTATATTAGGGTTACCTTCATGTTATGTTAGTGTTATCCTCATGTTATGTCAGTGTTACCCTCATGGGTAACACTAACATAACATGAAGGTAACCCTAACATAACGTGAGAGTCACTCTAACATAATATGAAGGTATGATTAACATTGTTTTTTACCTTCATGTTATGTTAATGTTACTTTTATGTTATGTTAGTGTACTTTCATGTTATATTAGTGTTACTTACCCTCATGTTATGTTAGTGTTACCCTAACATAACGTGAGAGTCACTCTAACATAATATGAAGGTATGATTAACATTGTTTTTTACCTTCATGTTATGTTAATGTTACTTTCATGTTATATTAGTGTTACCTTCATGTTATATTAGTGTTATCTTCGTGTTATTTTAGTTTAGTGGTTTTAAACTAAGGGTATGAAATCTGGAGATAGGGTCACATTAACATAACGCGAAGGTAACCCTAACATAATACGAAGGTAACACTAACATAACGTGAAGGTAACGACCAAAACACGTGAAAAAAGTAAAGTGGTGCGGGTTAGGCGGGTCAGCCCAGCCCGCGCGAGGCCAAGTTGCACGGGTCTCAGATCCGAGATCCGTGCAACTGGTGCACATGAGAGTAACTCTTTTTCTTAATATATATCAAATAAAATCATTTTGTAATTATAATTTTTTTAATTATATCAATAATATTAAACCTAAATCCGTTTTAATCAATTAAATAATTATTGTAAATATGAATATATATTTACATTAATCCCAATTGGTATATAACATGATATTTAAGGTAAATTTTGAATTTATCAATTCATGTAATAATAATAATAATACGTTGAAATATATTTGAAATATAAATGTAATATTAATATTTAATTGTCCCCAAATCGTCTTCATATGTGTTCTACTAAATCCGCTCGAAGTTGGTGATGTATTTGATTATCACGTAGCTCGAAATTCCTTTGAAGATACTCTTGAAATTTTTCGTGTGATCCACGTACTGGTTGTGTAGGCTCATCACGTTCGTCGTTGTACCAATTCGTGATTAATTCTCCCTCGTCTTCAACAATCATGTTGTGCAAAATAATACATGTTAACATTATATGTCTCAATCTTTTCTTATACCAGAAACGAGTTGGTCCTCTGACGATTGTCCATCGTGCTTGTAGTACACCAAATGCCCGCTCAACATCCTTTCTTGCTGCTTCTTGTTTTTCCTTAAACAATCGTCTTTTCACATCATTCGGAAAGGAAAAAGTCTTGACAAACATCGCCCATTCTGGATAGATTCCATCTGTTAAATAATATCCCATTTTATATTGTGAACCATTCACAATAAAGTTAGTCGCGAGTGTGTATCCTTGTAATACTGTGTTGAATAAATCAGATTCATACAACACATTAATATCATTTTGGGAGCCCGCTACCCTAAAAAACGCATGCCATATCCACATTTCATAAGACGCGACAACTTCAAGCACAATTGTGGGTGTGCCATAACCCCTTGTGCACTGACCTTTTCAAGCTACATGACAATTTTTCCATTTCCCAATGCATGCAATCAAGACTTCCTAACATGCCCGAAAAACCGTGACGCTCCTCGTGCATTTCGACAAGTCGTTGAACATAATAAATATTCGGTTTTCTCAAGTATTGATCACCAAATAATACAATCACAGATTGACAGAATTTATATAGACATTTGATAGCGGTGGACTCACCCATTCATAGATACTCATCCAATTGGTCGGTCGGAACACCATAATGAAGTTGATGAATCGTGGCCGTGCATTTCTGTAGTGGTGATAGTCTCATCCTTCCTGTTGCATCTTGCCTATGTTGAAAATATGGAGAGTATCCTTGGATTTCATTAAGAATTCGAAGGAACAAATGTCTCTGCATTCGAAATCGTCTTCGAAACACATCCTCATGATACACTGGGTTATCAGAGAAATAATCATTAAATAACCTCATATGCCCAACTTCACGATTTCGTTGTATGAATCGTCGTCGTTGTCGCTCTTCTAGTCTTTGATATGCTTCAAGTATTTGGTGGCCGGTATTAAATATCGTAGACATCATTTCTACCCCGGTGACATAGGTCTTTCGTTTTCATCGGAGTCGATTTCGCGGTCATCAGATGAATTTTCACTTGAACTATTCGAATTTGTTGACATAATGAATAGAAAGATATGAACAATACAATGAGAGGATATGTTGTTATTGGAATTCGAAATATTTTGGGCTACTGAGCTCAAAATTGAGTTTGATTGAATGATCAGTTTAAAAACAATGTCACATATTTATAGAGATTTTATATTGACTCATACTTCACCATTAGTGGTTACCATCCACCATTTATCCTTGAATTTGAAATGTAGTTGTACCAAATTTTTTAGCTCTTCATCCACATCCAAAATACATAGCCACATCTTGATATTTTCTTGTTTGATATTTTTTTTTCATTTATTTGTTTCCAGACATAGGTTAATTAGGTTCAATTCTCTCAATTCGGTCACCTAGATAAAATTAGATAAATTAATTAGATAGTTAACATCGTTCTAATTCACTGGTTTCTGTGGGATCGACCTTGCTCGCCCTATCTATAGTTGACACCGTACATTGAAAGTATAATACTTGAAATTATGAAAAATAATTAAATTAGAAATAAAATCAAAACAATGCAAATCAAGTCAAAAAGAAAAATAAACATATGCATGCATGTTGAAACAAACAATAAACATCATTTGGTGAAATATTAAAAATACTATTAAAATACCACATAATACAAATTATAATCACTCTTCCTATCTCCTTGAATTTTTGTTCATACTATTAACAAAAATGAAATTTGTTTATACCTTTGAACAAAAATGGATTTTGTTCAACCAACTACAACAAAAAATACAAATTTATTATTATAATAATCAACTTTTATCCATTTCTCTCTCCTCAATAATTGTTTATTACTACCTCCGTCCCAGGTTATTTTGCCTACTTTGACCGGTACGGAACCTAAGAAAAAACTGTTTGACTTTGATGTGATGTGTTATTTTAATATTTTTGAGTGACAATTTTGTAATTAATGTGTGCTTTTTGAGTGCAAAAATTGTAAAATGAAAGAAATGGAGGGGTAAGGAAGTAAATTTTTCTTTGTCATTTTTGGACTGGCAAAATAAGATGGGACAAACAAAAATGGAAAGTAGGCAAAATAGAGCGGGATGGTGGGAGTATTATTTTTTCAGAACATAACACACACCTTTTTAACACCTATAAAAACACACACATATTAACTCTTTAATTACTTAACAAATAAAAGTTTTTGTTAAAAACACTTTTTTGTTAACTAATACACATGCTCTTAATACAATTCCACAAGATATATTTCACTATTCATTAATATTATAACTCTCTTTTTTTTGGATTGTAACTTATAAGTTGTGGTGTTTATTTACCTCACGAGATTAAACGTATTAAACAATTTTATAGGAGTCATACTCATAAAATAAATATGCAAAAGAAAAAAAAGTCACTGGAAAGAGATGTTTTGATCATCCTAATTGAAAAATGAATAATTGGTGTTATACATGAATTTTAATTTTTAAAAAAGTTAAATGTCCGTAGCAGATAGTACGAATTAAAAAAGATAACATAAAAAATTAAAAATCAAAAAGTAAAAGATAAAGAATGAAAAATCTTATGAAGTCAATTTAGAGCACGAAAAGAAAAGATTTCCCTAATTATATATTGAATTACATAACAAAAAAAAAAAAGATAAAAAAAGGGTTTGGGAAAATACATTTCCAATGACTTTTGGTTACCCTATAATAAAGGCTATGCACATATATTTTCACTTTTGAACATATTATTTTTGATACTTCTCAGATTTTTATTTCAATTTATATAATAATATATTTAACTAGATTAAATAATATTTATATATACACAATTAGAAAAGCTGAAATGCATTGTATAATTAATATATTTGGTTCAGATACGTATACTATTTTTCTACATATATATTCCACTCCCTTTCAAATTAAATTAAATCATGAAAACAATATCAACTAAAACATTAACCTTATAGCATTTTAATGCCAACACTTATCTGATAAATTATGCGTGCAAATAACAATTGTATTTGTATAGTGATATAATTTGTTGTTAGTTTCTTTAGAAGTTTCGTCCATGAAATTTTCTTGTAGTATCCATTTAATTTGTGATCATTCTATTTTTAGTAATGTTCATAATAGAGAGGAATCCACCGACAAATAATTGCTTTCATAATACTAGTTTTGAACCCGTGCGATGCACGGGATCAAATTTTATAAAATACAATTATAATATTTTTATTTGAGATTTGGAAAACAAAAGTATATACAAATGTAATATAATGAAATTAAGTAATTTATATATTATATATTTTAAATATTTAATTGTTGGAGATAATCTCTAGGTACGGTAATAAAATAAGATATTGTAATTTAAAACTTAGTTTATATATAAATAAGATGGATATGAATTCTATAGAAATTATCACATTTCAAGTACACTATTCAAGATAAAGGAATAATGTTTACGCAAACAAATCACAACATTAAAGCCATGTTCTATAAAAGATAGAAGGAATAATTCAACTAACTACTTTTAAGCATGTTATCTTTAAAACAAATAAATTATATGATAAAAATCTCAAAACATAAAAGAAATATAAAAACAAAATATATGATTAATTTCCAATTATTTCTAACCCAAAAAAAAAAAAAACAATCTACCTTGTAATGTAAATTTATAATCTTCTTTATCACTTTTCCATGTAAGTTTTCATTCAGGTTTCTTCACGAAATTCCTACATAAAGTAAAAACAAAAAACAAAAAACAAAATTACATTAATAATAATCCATATGCAATACCAATAAATAAAACATTCATCTCCAAATATGCATAACGATATGAACTTTAATCGTTAGGAAATGATTTATAAAGTCAAAAAATTATTAATTGTCCATCCAAACTATATGATGTAGATCAAATAAAAATCATAACCAAATAAAATAAAAACCAAAAAAGAAAAAAAAGAACACAATCCCATGAGCACCATGAAAACAAAAGATTTGTATTGCAGAATTTGAGAAATTAAAGAGAAAGTGTGAGTCAATTCTAAGTTTTTTCTCTCATATTTATAGTGCATAATTTGTTCATTAGATATGGAATTAGTGCATTTTGTATGTCATAAATTTAGCTGCTTCCTAATTTATAGATTTTTTCGCAATTATAATGATTGCAAATAAATGTTCAGTTTCTACTTAATTCCTATACATGAAATCAAATCACATCATTCACAATTAATGTGTTTATTGATAAAATCAAAACGTTTTATTATATTACATTATGTTATACATTAAATATTATTTTTATTGAATTTTATTATTTACAATAGAAAATCATGTTCAATATATATAGTATATAAAATCAAGATCAAGATAATATCACAATCTTATTGGTTTGCTCATATTATTGTATATTCAATTTTAATAGTGAAATTTAGTAGGGACTTATTTGTATCTTATTTAATGGATGAAAATGATAGCATCAACATCTATTATATTTTTAAAATGACATTTCAAATTATATTAATTTTAAAACAAACCAATATTTCTATGTAATCGATGTCAGATAACTTGATGTATAAGTCATTAAGAAATTTTTATATAAAATCATATGAAATGCTTAGATGAAAAATCATTTAGTTTGCATGTATAAAATAATTGAACATTTTTTTAAATTGAAACATATTAAATTAACATTTTTATTAAATTGAAACGTATTAAATAGAAGAAGGATAGCTAATGGCAATAATTTTTTTTTCTCCTAATTTGTAATAATATTCATCCTTATATATAGAAGATTAATGAGGCAATTGACTTTTTTATTTAATGGATAAACATTATATCTTTTCCATAAATATCAAAACAACATTAATTGGGTGGAAACATTGTTTAAGGAAATGTTCTTCTTCATATATATATATATATATATATATATATATATATAAAGATAATGTCACATTATAGAATATTAATATAATAATTAATTAAATATGATATTCATTTTATTATTACATATGATTTATTATCAAATCAAGTGGAGTTCTTTAATTTCTTTCTATATGATATATTATTACAATATATATTTTAATTTTTATATTTTGAATTATTTAATTGTTGACTTTATGTTTTATCTAGATTATTTGGTTATCAAGTGGCGAATTAATTTTTATATATCTACTCCTTTATATAACAATTATGTTTTATACGTCAACAAAATTACATAAAATTGTATCTATATTTTGGTTATCTTTTTATATATTTTATTATTTTGTAATGATAATAATTCTATAATAAATATATTTTATGTATATATTTACATGCATATTAAATTATATATAAATATATATTAACATCGAATGAATAATTGTTTTATTATTTATACTAGTAGTATACTCGTGCGATGCACGATTTGTAATATACGATTGATTATTTAATTTACTATAATGTAATAGCATTATTATAACCCAAAATTATATATTAATAATAGTTTATTTATTTATCTTTAATGTGTCACATCTTAAATAATATTATAATTTTAAAATGCAAACAATAATATATTAATGTGTGTGTGTGTATATATATATATATATATATAAATATCTATGTTTAACAATGAATTTTAAATTCTATATTTGAATATGAGGTTGTTAAATAAATACCAATTTTGTACACGTACCCATTAATATTGTAAATTAAAATAAATTAAATCAAATTTAGTACTGAGAAACATTTATTGTAAACGATAATTGATATCTAAAACATATGTTACTTCATAAAGATATGTTGTGCATATTACAAATTAATATAGATATAAGTATCAAGATTAATATATTATTGTATTTTTTGATTCATACTTATTAACAAATGTCCTTTGCATTCACAATTATAGATATCTTTAAAGAAAAGATATAAATCTCATCAAATAATTAAAATATCTTGATATGTATTTAAATAACGTAGTTAGTTCAATATTCAACCCACTTGTATTGACAAATATATCAAACAATTATACCAAAATGTTTTTCATTATTATTAATTTCTCAAAAAATCTAAGACTTTTTATTTTAAATTATTTTTTAATTTCCTAATCTATATTTAATTTAGTCATCTATCTTTGTATTTGTAATCTTGTTAAATACAATTTTGCACCAAAATGTAAATATAAAATTTATATTTTTCATAAACCAAAACAAAATTCAAAATAAAAAATAATTAATTTAAAGATTATAATTTATATGAAATATAGAAAAAAGATAAAATATACTACTTTATAACCTATCTATCTACAGGTATAGCCTAACCTAGTGGACCCCACAACACTTAAAAATATAAATCTTTTATTTTTGATTTATTTAATTTTTTGTAACTACTTTTTTCCATTTATAGTATGTTAATTTGGGAGGGAAAATTAGTTATTACTATTTTTATTGAAGGTCTTCTTGTTATATATATATAGATGATATTATGATTATGATATTATATGATGTAAATCATATATATATGTGTATACACACATTGCTAAATGATATCATAAATATATGAATAGAAATTGACAATTAAAGTTGACTTACCATATTGACAAAATGTAAATTTATTATATCATATCACTTCCTTAAATATATATATATATATATCATCAATCATGATTTATTATTTATCATTTAACATTTATTTTAATAAAAAAAACATTTCCAATTTTGGTAAGGTGTTTTTGGCGGGAAAAGTTTAACATTACTATTTGAGGAAATGTTTGTGTTTATATATATATAAAGATAAAGATAAAGATAAGATAAGATGTACAATAGAAATCGATAAAAATATAAATTAAAAGATTTATATTGATTCTTTTTTAATAAATAATATCTAATGATAATTGTATCACATTCAAATGTATCACATAAAATTGTTGACCTTATCTATATATGGTAATTATCTCCACATAATTAGTGTTTTATTTAAACATACAATATATAATTACGTAATTATCATATATGATATGTATAATTACCATATATTTCAATTTTCATATTTATAAATATCTAATTGTATGTAGAGAATGTATAATAGAAATCAATAAAAATAAATAAAAAGATTTATATTGATTTTTTTTTCATAAATAATATCTAATGATAATTGTATCACATAGAATTGTTGACCTTATCTATATATGGTAATTATCTCCATAGAATTAGTGTTTTATTTAAACATATAATATATAATTACGTAATTACTATTTAGTAATTTAGTAAGCATAATGGAATTTATATATTGATACACCAATTTAGTAATCAATTAACCGTATAGCATGTGTAAGCCAATCAATTAACTGTATTTAATTAATTAATTGCATATGAGTTATCTAATCTGATGAAATCATTTAATTTTTTTTCCATATAATATGTATAATTAGCATATATTTCACTTTATGTATATAATATTTTAGCAAACTTTAATTGCACGGATATAAATTTATCACATAGAATTTATATAACATAATAATTATAATTATAATTATTGAGATCTAGACATGGAAATATTAAACAAACTTAAAGGTAATTAGATCATGTAATTATAATTAACTACTACATATAATTTCCTTATATATAAATATATTAAATATGACTTATATTTATTAAATAAAATAAAAAACATTTCCTGATTTAGCAATGTAGTTTTGGCGGGAAAATCTTGCTATTACTTTTTTTAGAAGCCATTGTGTTTTTATATATATAAAGATTAGAGGCTTGTTAAAATCAACCATCAACTCATATACGAACATATATATGTACATATACGTGTGTGTTTTTTAACATAATACTTATGACATTTTCATCCAATCATATAAATACAAATACACGTTTGTGTCTCGAGCATATGTATAGTACACATACAAACTTCACACCGATAGACATACACCACCACTCACACATTTATATGGAAATATTCATTTACTGTCACTCTACACTTTTTATTAATGGAGAAAAATTCAATTTTAGTCAACTTAAAAAGTTACTGTCCAATTTTAGTCCACTTAAAAATTTACTGTCCAATTTTAGTCCACCATAGAAACGGTTTTCAATTTTAGTCCAATTAAGCCAAAAATCGTCACTATTTCGTACATTTTTCACCGGAAAAACACTTTCGTTGGTGATTGTAATACAATCGCCCCCAAATTTTTAAAAACGTCTATGTGGCACGCCGGATCCCACGTGGACAATCCTCGACCAATCAGAATTATCCGAGTCAACCATATATATAAATTAATCAAACATTAAAAAACAATTAAATTTAAAAAAAGAAGAAGAAGAAAAAACAGCCCAAACTTTTTCTTCCCCACCCCCACCATGTTTTCTATCTTATCCCACCAAAAAATCCTTCAAAATGATACATAAAGTGGTTGAAAACAACCCAAAACAGCTGCCTATTTCGTCGGAAAACACCATAGCCACCACTTCAAGCTCAAAAATTTGATTTCTTCCAATTCCCTACCAAAATGATTTTCTCCTAAAGCCCAAACATAATCTCATATCAATTTCATGTTTCTTGTTCAAATCGAAGCTCAATTTACCGAAGTCGTTCGAAAATGAACTTCATAAATTCATTTCATTGTTCTCCAAATTCACCTATATATTTATGAAATTGAATAAGGAGTTTTGATCTCCACATATTGAGGAGTGTTTCATTCAATAATAATTGAAAGAAGTGATGAAAGAATTATGAGTTAATTTTTCATTCAAACCCGTTCGAAATCATTCGAAGTGTTTCATTCAAACCCGTGTGCATGTATGGTTGTGATGGTCGTCGGCAGGATGGTGGCAGGCGAGGGGTGGGCGCCAGAGTTGGAGTTGCAGGGGGGCGGAGGCTTGGGGAAGAAGATGCTGATTTTTCTTTTTTTTTTTATAATTTTTATAATTTTTTAATTATTTTTGATTAATTTATATATATATGATTGACTCGAATAATTTTGATTGGTTGAGGATTGTCCACGTGGGATCCGGCGTGCCACATTGGCGTTTTAAAAATTTTGAGGCTTACACTCGTCGATGAAAATGATTTTCCACCGAAAAATAGACTAAATAGTGACGAATTTTGGTTTAAGTGGACTAAAATTGAAAACCGTTTATGTGATAGACTAAAATTGGACAATATCTTTTTAATTAATAAATAAATATTATGATTTGATGACTTAAAATTAACTTAAATGTGACATAGCATCAGTTGATACATTCATATTTGGTTACTTGCACGATCCAAACGTATTTATCATGTATAAATATGTGTGTTTGTGTAAGTTTGAAAACACTCATTTCTACCACAAAATATATTGTTATTTATTTATCTACCATATAAAAAGATATTTTTCCACCATAATCTAATGAAACTATAAATCTACTATTATCAATAGGACATAAATATAATGGTGAGAAGATAAATTCACCGTCAAATCAACCTTTCTCACATCATTTCACATGTGACACAGGTTACTACTAGAACATTCACCAAAATCATAATAGAAAAGTAAGAAGATTATATCTTATGATAAAAAAATCTTTTTTAAATTTATTTGACTTTAACAGCATTTGAAGAAAAATGTGAGTATAATGTATATAAGGATTAATATAGTATATAATGTAAAATGAGGAGAAAAATATGTCGAAGGGAAGGCATGGTTGAAGGAGAGGGAAAGCACATGAGATCTGAAATAGGGAGGGCCCACATGAGACCACTTCCTTTGCACGTCGCCCTTTATTACAACCTTATATAAGCCACCTCAACCTCCTTCTTACACGTGGCATTTCTCAGATCAGCTATATTGATTCTTTTTTATTTCTGAATTGTCAGACTGTCCAAACAACACTTCTTGCTCATTTCATAAACACATGTATATATATATATACGTATTTGTATATATGTAGGAATTCGTTTTGTTTATGTATAATACAATTATACAAGCTTTATATTTCCTTCTCAAATAAAATTTAGTGAGTAGAATTCGGAAAATGAAGTAATTGACATAATTCGCGACTTTCGTCAAAATAATCCATGAGTGTTAAGTTTGGGGTTTTTCTTTTTTTTTTTAATATATAACGATACGAGTAAATCGCATGTGAGATAATCTCACAAATTATTTAATGTGAGACAGATCAATTAACACAATTTATATATAAATTTATGGATATATATTATGGGTGAAAGGAAATCATCCGTGACCACTTTCTCACAAAATTTTTTGTGTAACAATATTATGATAATTTCTGTTGATCACTGTAGAAATATACTTAGATTACATACTCTGTCACCTTGTGTAACATATATAATACTTTAAAGTGATAAAAAAAAACAAAAAGTAATTTATATATATTTTGAGAATCTCCAATACATAGAAATCTATCACAAAATGTTTACCACTATACACCAGGTGTATGGATCATGACCTATGCAATCCGGTCATATGATTCGAATGATGGTTTTCAAGCTCAAAACATGCTGGAACACTACCTTTATATCCTGGTAGTTTAACATTTTATAGAGTATTTCAAACCTATATTACATTTTAAACCTTTATGTTATAATAATATAACATTTACGTTATTATAATTTTAATTTTATATTATAATAATATAATTTTTATGTTTTTTAAAGGTTATGATAGTTGTACATAAATATTATATCAATATAATATAAATGTTAAATTATTGTAAAAGTTTTCAACTATATTATCTTAATTTTTATACTGAAAAAGTTTAAGTATATTAATTTAAAGGTTATGATATTTGTACAGAAATATTATACTCATATAACATAAATGTTACCACATAAATTAAAGAAAAAAATTTGGGTGCGGATCGAGACCGGATCAAGCCCGACCGATCGACAAGCACCCAGTTACATTGATCTAAATTCATGCAACTAGTGTACAAGAACAATACTTAATGTTTAGACATAAGAAAAAGGCTAAAAGGAAAAGAAAAAAAACCGGGAAATCACTTTAAAAAACAAAAAAAACTTGTGAAATAAATTCTGATAAGTAATTTGAGGAGCTGAAAAAATCATGGGCTTAGAACTTGTTTTGAATGACATGGGTCGGCCCAAAGAACTAAAACTTTTTAAATAAATAAAAGGCTAAGCATAAATTATTTAATAATATATAATGTATAAATATGTTATACTTCATAAAACTTGTGTATTTGCATATATATATATATATAATTAAACAATAACTTGTGTTAGACCATCTTAAAGATATAATATCCTTAATTAGATGAAGCCTTAGTATCCATAACTCAAAACAAAATTTCCCAATAAAAAAATCTATTTGCAGATTACCAGATCTCATAGAACTAAACCAATAAGACTATCTCATAAAAATTATAAACTTAATAATTTAACATGTTGTCTACTTTAGATCTCTTGAACTTTCAATCCCATTTTTTCTTCTTTCAATAATTACCTAAAACAAATGGGCCAACGGCCCAATTCGTAGGTATGAGGCCCACTAGTATTTTGTAAACTCAGCAACTTTTATAATCTTAGAAACACATTCAAATAATCTCTCTTTTGTATAACTAGTAATTTACCCATGCGATGCACGATTTATAATATAAGATCTATTAGTTTTGACCTTTCTAATAATATAATGCGATAATATTATATTAATCTAAACTTATATATTAATAAGAATCTAGACATGTTATCTTTAATGTGTTATATCTTAAATAATATTATAGTTTTGAAATGCAAACTATAATATATAAATGTATGTTTATGTTAAACAATGAATTATAAAATATATATTTGAAATATAAGGTTGTTAAATAAATATCAATTTTATACAGCCATTAATACTGTAAATTAAAATTAATTAAATTAAATTTGGTATTGATAAACATTTATTGTGTTATGGATGTTAAACAAAAATTTATACTTGAAATGATACCTCCTAAAGATATACATGTTATATATGCATGTTGCAGTTAATATAAATATAATTACTATAATTAAATATATTGTTTTATTCTTTGATTTATCTTTACTAACAATTAATTAATATATTGTTTTATTCTTTGATTTATCTTTACTAACAATTAATTAATATATTGTTTTATTATTTGATTTATACTTACTAACTAAGGCATTAGTAAATATTTCCTTTGTGTTCACAATTATAGATTTCTTTGAAATTTTTGTTCTAATTAATGCATACAACTTAATTATTTCAAGTTAAAGAAAATATATATCTCTTTCAAATAACTACAATATCTTGATATGTATTTAAATAAGGAAGGTAATTCAATATTCAACTCACTTGTATTGACAAATAGATCAAATAATTATACCAAAATGTTTTTCATTGTTATTAATTTCTCAAAAATTCTAAAACTAATAATTTTAAAATTATTCTTTAAATTTTTTAATGTATAGTTTAATTAGTCATTTGTTTTTGTATTTGTAACTTTGTTAAATATAACTATACACAAAAATTTAAATATCAAATTTATGTTTTTCATAGATTGAAACAAAATTTAAAATGGAAAAGTTATTTAATTTAATAATTATGATTTATATAGAATAGGTAATAAAGATAAAATAAACGTACATAATCCTACCTATAGTCCCTAGTCCAACCTAGAGAGCTCCACAATTCTAAAAAATAAAAAAAAATCTTTTTGGTTTTTAAATTCTTGTAACTACTTTATTTCCATTTATAATATGTCAAAATAGGAGGGAAAATAAGTTATTGTTATTTTTATAGAAGGTCTTCTTTTTATATAGATATAGATTATTAAGTGTTTACTAATATGTATTCGTAAAAATATTTGTAATTTAGCATCTTCTTGATATAAAGTACAAGATGTATTCCCCAAAATTAAAGTGCATATATTTGTGCCACACAGATTACACACTACAATAAAAATACACTTTTTTTTTTTAATAACTATTATTACATTTAATTCATAAGACAATCAAAATATCTGGAATTCCTCACTAAATTCCTAGTAATTTTTTAAACAATTTGGGCCAGCAGTTGCGAGTTTGTTAACAAGTGCTAGAGCATTGCTAGTTAGATAAGTAACAGTAGAAACACGATTTATAAGATTTTTTACACGCTTTGATCCCTTTTTGCCCTCGAACCCATCCACACAAGTATCTTCATCGGTTAGGGCAGCACTGACCCATGTCATCACATCATCTAGTTGAGAACTAAATTCTCTGACACTAAGCTTTCTAAGTACACCTAGTGATTTGTGAAGATTGTCGAGTGTGTCTTGAAAAGACTCCACGCAGTCGGATAAAGCGATTGATCTGTTCATTCCTCGTTTCAACCTCGTTGTTTTGTTACTACTCTTCTTCAATACCTCCAAGTATTGTGCAACTCTCTTGGCTTTTTCGATGGTCACTGACACCCCTGCTCGGGCCCACATACTAGGGTTGTGTTTGGCTGCATTTGAAAATGGGGATAAAGAATGTACACATAGATCACGATATCGTGTGACCTCACATGCATCGTGAACATAATCAGTGCTGTTCTCGTTTCCAAATACTGCAGGAAAGCATGAAAACATGATTATCAATGCCAGTAACGCTAATAGTGAAACAAAGTTCACTCGAGCCATTAAAAGAAGAGAAGTGGCCAATACAAGGTTGAGAAATTTCTATATTAAGACATGTTTGATGAAGAGATATATGGTGTGTGAAAGTTAGGAGAGATCCACAAAGTTGTGGCATTTTAAAGGAACGGAGTTTGAATTGGTTGGAAAAGTATTGAAGAGAAGCAAGAAAATGGTGAATGCATTCAAAGTTGATTTTTTTTTTCAAAGTCATGTGAATTGGTATGGTAGGTGAGCTTTTTATGATATAACAAATCTGCCTTTTCATATCACCCCATATATTTCACGACATATTGTTTGGAAAAGTTGGAAAAGAAAATGCAAAATATCTCATTTATATAATTTTATAACTCATAAATTAATTATATTTCATTTCATTTTCAGAAGTCAATCTTTATCGTGTGGATTATGAATTGAGGTAAAAAAAATTAATCAAAAAATATAGTTGAGAGCAGGGACATTAAAATTATATCTTATCTTGCAAGGAATGTTCAAATCAAGAGAAAAATATGATTAAAATTCAAGATTCCCTAGTTCATCCATAATCGTTAGTTATGATTAAATATTGAGGTTTAATTTTACTATGAGTATAAAGTCAGTGTAATACACTAGTGTGTTATGCGAAGGCCCACTTGAAAAGGTTGCACTCAATTTGGGCCTAGCCCAAGCTCACTAGCTAACTTTGTAATGTATTGATATTAGGCCTGGCCCAATTTCAGTACTTCTATATTAAATACTGTAAGCACCAGTTTCTAATAAGAACCCTCCACACTTTTATTTCAGGAATACAATTAATGTGTCTCATGTTAGTTTTTATAATTCACAAATGCTCCTGTGCACCAGGTGTACGAATCTGAATTTGTGCAATTAGGGCAATCCGACCCGGATCCGCGCAACTGGGTCACCTGGGTTTTTTTTTTGCTTCAGTCTGTTACCTTTATGTTGTAAAGATATGACCTTTATGTTATATAAGTGTGACATTTATATATAAATGTTATGACCTTTATGTTCAGTAACTTAGAAAAAAATGAAGATTTTCAGGTTTTTTTGCTTCAGATTGAGACCTTTATGTTGTATTGTTGTGACCTTTATGTACAATACTTGTGACCTTTATGTACAAATATTATGACTTTCAAAGTGTAAATTTCTTCCTTTTTTTCTAAGTTATAGTATATAAAGATCATTACATTTATACATAAAGGTCACACTTATATAACATAAAAGTCACACACATACAACATAAATGTAACAGTTTGAAGCGAAAATATAAAATTAAAAATAAAATAAAAAAAAGTGCGCGGATCCGGATCGACCCGGACCCGACCCAAATTGTATGTGCACCAGTTGCACATGAGACTAACTCTTTATAATTTAGTATTATTCTCTCCAAACCTGAATTACTTGTGAAAGTGTTTATATAATTTTATAGCCTTTTGCAATCCTACTAATTTCGATAAAATAAATCAATATTTGTAAATTATGTATGTTGGATTATTTTATCAAAAAATTGTTTGAAAAATTATAGTAAATTCCCTGTCCCAATTGGAAACCCTATATTGTCCTGATACGGCGTCGTATAAGTAGTCATTCAAACCTAAACCCTTTTAAAACCTTCCTCGCCATTTCTCCACTCAGTTGTCTCTGTTGTGCCTTTCTCCTTACAAACATACTCGTTTTCTCAGAACTTTTTTTGTCTCCGTTGATAACATTTTCTGATGGCTCGATTTCGCAAAGTAAGCACGAACTGTTGTATTTTATGGTTGATTTTTTTTATTTTTTAATTTCAGTTTATGGATTCTTAATTTGTTTCTGTTTGTGAATATTGATGGTTCAGAACAAGAGGAAACCCTTCGTTAGACCGATTGCTAGAAAGCAGCCCACGGTAGACCACGTAACAGGGGATAAAATCCCGAAGAGTTTCGTGTTTTGTCGGGGGAAATTGCCCGGTGTGCTTAGACAATTGCAGATGGATATAAGAAAAACGATGCTTCCTTTCACTGCTCTTAATCTCAAGGTGCATTTCTGTTTATTTTATTATATTATGTGTTATTGATGATGAAAGCAAATGCTCTGATTTGAGATGTTTTTGAGTTGCATTTGAATAAAATGCAAGATATGAGTTGAGCATTACTGCTTTTGATCTATTGTGAATCAACTATCTCTGCTCTTATTGGATGTATTGTTTCGAATTGGTAGGAAAAAAAACGAAACAATCTGAAGGATTTCTTGAATGTTTCTGGGCCAATGGGTGTTACTCATTTCCTAATTTTATCGAAAACTGACACTGCACCGTTCATGAGGGTAGCCAGGACGCCACAGGGTCCAACCCTTACTTTCAAGATTCATGAGTATTCGTTGGCTGCTGATGTTGCTCAATCTCAGTTGCGCCCGAGAAGTCATAAAGATCTTTTTCAAAACCCACCACTGGTAATTTTACATTTCTTTAATGCAAACTTGAATGCGTATTGTGGAAAACAACTCAAGATGGTGTTAGTGATCTGTCTAAAAGCTTAGCTTTATTATGATTGAAATTGTAGATTGTACTATCTGGTTTTGGGACTGGAGAGCAGCATTTAAAGCTTACTACCATCATGTTTCAGAACATATTTCCTGCTATTGATATTAACACTGTAAGTCTTCGAATCAGGGACCTGGATCTTGTTTCTGTTTGAGCATAGTGTGTTGTCTTACCATTATTGTATTGCAGGTTAAGCTTGCATCATGCCAAAGGATTGTGTTGCTTAATTACAACAAAGACACCAAGCTTATTGATTTCCGGCACTACTCGATCAGACTACAGCCTGTTGGAGTGTCCCGAAGATTAAGAAAGTTTGTACAGAACCATCAGGCGCCTGATTTAAACGAGTTTCAGGATGTGAGTGAATTTTTGACAAGGTACTCTCTCTCTCTCTCCCTCTCTCCTGGATAATTTGCACCATGTAAATGATAAATCAGCGAAGTTTTACAATTTTTCCTTCAATAATATTTTTTCTTTGACATGTTCTTGGCCTGTGGTGGAAATTTAAGTCATTTAGCATTTCTTGGTATGTTTTGAAACAGACATGCTGTCAGAAAATTACTAATTGATATGATGTTAGCTTAATGATTACAACTTACAAGCTGGCCTATCAATTATGCCTGAATTCCAGAGCATGGCCAGGGGGAAAATGAATTTGATGATTTGGTCCTAATATTTAATTTTCTATTCTCTGCATATATATATACATATATATATATATATATATATATTTAATGATCATGTTTTCTAGTTTCCATTTAGACTTTCTTGTATGAATAAGTTGGGTGAGGTGTGGAGTAATGATCTTGAAGAGTTGTTGTGTTAGGCACATAAGCTAGGGAGCTCTAACATAACCCATTACCATGGTCAAAGGTAAAGGGTTGACTCTCATTTATATACCCTTCCACGCTTTCATGGAACCAATGTGGGATATCGTAACATGTTGAATTTAACTTCAATTTTAAGGATATTCACCTGTCTTTTTAAGTTGGTTTCAGAATCATAGATTCAAGTTCCTCCATCAAATTTTCATAGTTGTTAACCTTTTGATCTTTCAATGAAGAACAAGTATAGTGAGAAAGCATGTAATTTGTTTAGATTGGTTTTCTTGCCATTTACTCATTTAGGCGTATTGATTATGCTCCCTTAATTTTTAGTTCATTCATTTCGTTCCCTTCATTTTTAGTTCATTCATTTCTTTGTTTCCCTGCAGAGCTGGTTATTTATCGGAAAGTGAAGTGGATGATGAAGCAGCAACTGTAAGCCTACCTACAGATCTTGGTAGAGTTAACCGAGCATCAAATAAGAGTGCTGTCAAGCTTCAAGAGCTTGGGCCTAGGATGACACTTAAGCTCATGAAGATTGAGGAAGGATTGTGTAATGGTGCAGTCATATTCAGTGAATCTGGTAAAGTCCTGTTCTTTACTTGTTAGATAGCTCCTCTTTGAATTCTTTTATCATTTGTGTTCTTAGAGATTTTGTGGGACTCACTTAAAGCCATATATGATCGATGATCCTGTTATGTTCATTTCAGGAGACGGTGGATCAAGCAAGAACCAAAAGACTGAGGAAGGGCAACAACGTGAGAACAAAGAGGAAGAAGACGAGGATGAAGAAGAACAAGATGATGATGAAGGAGATGATGAAGAATAGCTGTCCTCACAAATTAACATAGTGTAACTGGCTTGTCTCCTTTTTATTGCTAGCTGAAATACTGCATAAAGAGAATTACTCTTGCCTATCTGTACGGCCATTTTCTTTAGTACGATTATATTCTTCTCTATTTTAGAGTGTTGACCCCCATTTTGCTTAAGCACATTTGCATGCAGCAGATGAGAAGAAGGGAAAAGAAAACAAAAGAGGCTTGCCTATCCCATGTTCTAAACAGCTTGACATGATTAATAGTGTGTAATAGTTATAAGAATGTGTAAAAGATGCCAACGATTAGAATGTTCAATGACCAGTTTGTTGTCAAATTTATTTGGCATTTGTTTGATTTAGTAAGTTAATTGACATAATTGAATAATTTTAAAGCTCATTTAATAAGGGACAAGAAATTGAACAAAGCTTGTTTAGGATTCATGTTTCAACCATGCTCAGAACTGGTTTATTTGATCACTTATTTTTGTTCTCATGGTTACATTCATTAGTTTTAAGAAATGTTTATAATTGAGAAATAAATTAATTGGTCGTTTACAAATCCAAACAGTTAAAATTCTTACCAAGCCAGAGCTCAAACGAGCTCTTCGAAATTCTTCCCAGCTTGAATGAAACACCACCATGTTCAAGGTTACAAAACTGAAAACAAAATCTAGATTACAACATATGCCATCAAAATAGACAAATTGTTCTATTTTGAAAGTAAACTACAAAGTGCATCTCTATTGATTATGAAGACTATCCATTCGATATAAAACCAACACCTCTACTCAGCTTGTTATTCAGTGGTGATACAAAAGAGAACCAAAAAGTTATGTTGTCCAGTGTTAATGCGAGCAAAAAGGCTAAAAACTGAAAGACTTCAAAAGAAGGAAAGAACAATAAAAACTTTCCGACTCCAGGCAAAATGATCAATCATTGAGCAAATCTTACTCGTGCGAGCGTTTCATAATTTACTGTTGATACTCCATTACTTTTGTGTATAATTCTTGAGAATCTCCTCAGAAGGAATTTCCAGGGTCGCTCCAGCATGCACTTTTTCAGGCTTCACTTCTGCAGTAATACCAGTTTTTAGGTGAGATATATGTATAGATAGCAGAGTTGTGTGTGTATGCATGGGGTTGAAAGCATCACTTGCATAAACATATACAAGAACAAATGAAATCCACAAAGACGAACATTGTAAGTTTTAGAAGCATAGAGATTATTTAGTATTCTACAACATTATGTGATAAATCTATCCTCAACATACAATAAAAAACCTTTCAATATTGAAAGGATAAAATATTAAGAGAGACTATCATTAGCTCAGACATTAGAGTGATAATGAAACCAGTTAAAGATGTTCTGCGGATTGAATCACCAACAAATTAAAAAAAAAAAAAAAACACAGATTCCAAATGCAACCATATTCGATTCAAGGATGCTTCTTTGTCATTCTTTTAGAAACTTTCCACAATAGAGGTAATTATAATAAGAATCAATCAACGTCTACAGAGCTTATGAATATTATACTAACCACACAATTAATCACTGAGAACGAATCAGCAAATAATAAATCAAGAGATTTTGCATTAGCATCGACTCATAATAGAGTGAAACACTGAGATTACTTGATATTGATCTTTCAGAATGCTGCTTAGTTGGTTAGTGAAAGCCTACATGAAGATCTCTAATGCCTGAGATTCAGTTCAAAAATGTACAAACATTCAAGATTGCTTATTTTGTTATCGTTAGAACCATCCCAGTTCCATTCAGTAAATCAATATTATAGCAGCATACCTGAAGATCACAATCGATTACGATGTATTTGGTGTATTCAGCTAGTTTTTCTTAATTCATAGAACAAGTAAATGAAATTTTGAAGAAAATAAAAGAAAATTCACTCCAGACAAGAATTAAAGCAATCAGTCAGTGTCAAAAATCAATGAAACATGGATGCAATAACTATTACGCATCAGAAGATAAAAGCAACACATGTTTCCAATCACAGGAATTTCGACAAACAGTTGGGCCGCACAATTAATTCATGAAAAAAAAAGACACAAAAGAATAGGGACAGAGTTGTTAAATCATACCGTAGCCACCACGTTCGTTGAGCTTGGCTTGGACGATCATGGTTGAAATGAAGTGGGAGGCCTCACGTGCCTCCTCGAGAAGACGATTGAGATCCGCGGCGGACGTCACGTGACGATTCTCCTCGAATTTCTTCCGCACCTCGGCGGCCGACTCCCGGAGCATGGGGATGTCGCCGGCGAAGGTCCGGCGGGTCGCTCTCAGCACCGCTCTGTATGCCCTCACTGCTTCGCTCCCCATTTCTCTCTCACCACGACGTCGTATTGCGGGGGCTTGCTTGCAGAGTTTGGGAACAGATGGGATTTAATTTAAGAATTACCTTTCACGTATGGGATTTAATTTACAGTACTTAATTTTTTGTAAGCAAAATATTTAGCATCCAAATGACGTCATGTCATTGCAACAACACAGACGAAATTGTCACGACTTCACAGATCAGCACATCACTTGGGCTTATAGTTATACCCAAATACTCGAAAGAAACTTCTTAGATTTTTCTAGAATAGTGTAACAACATAAAATATAGAGTTACCCCACAATACACAATTTCATATAACTTTAAACTAAAATAACATTCAATATAACATATTATCCCAATCTACCAAAAAATATAACTTATTACCCCAAAATACCACAACTTTTGACTTTTGATTAAAATAACCTTATGACACACTTTTTGCAATTAATACTCATCATTGAAAAATACTAAGCCCAAACTTATTTTGCTACTTCCAAGCTATACATATTTTCCAAGAATTTCCAATAAATCCAATCCATATGATTTTTAGATCCCGATCCTAAGATGCGATCCAAAAAATGGTATATAGGCTGGAAACTGTCGACCCACCCCTTAATTATCTCCTTGAGATAAGGGTAAACTGGCGTGTCACAACGCCACGTATCGTTTGGAACTGCATCGCCCAAGATGGTATCAGAGTCTAGGTTTATTAAGAACTTAAAATTATATATATAATCTGTAATAACAAATTGGTGAGGGGAATCATTTGAGAAAAGAATGGATCTGGACGAATGTCCAAGATGTATATTCTACAGGAGATATCGTCAAATTTTGACGATGTATGCTCACGAGCATCAAGACAGGGTGACATATTGGCACAACCAATATGCCGAAAAATAACTCGCAGGTGCCGACGAGGAAACTTTGAGGTAGTGCGATAGACGAGCAGTATATTACATGGGTTTTCTTGCAGTAAACCAGATGTTATATTGCAATCTGATGAATCATCAGGAAGCAGCCCATCAAACCCATGTCTGATGGAATGCCCGAGTGGAAGGAGATACTTCCAGATACCTCTAAGATTTCCGAAGATCTTAGAGAAATCCAGAAGATGGTGCAGAGTTATAGCAACCGCCATAATCACCTACCGACATAAGTTCATCAGATCCAAAGCCAAATGGAGACGATGATAAAAAATCAAAAGGAGACTCTTGAAATCATTTATGATATTCAAGAACGAGTCAAGAATCTGGAGAACAGATCAAGTTCATCTGGAGGAAGGAGACGTATAAATTTCGGAACAATTCCCTATTTACACCTAGATGGGCAACCAACCGAAGTTGTACAACGCATGACTGATGATAAAAAACTCATTGCCATCATCAAAAGAAAATCCGTCATAAACAAGTGATGGATTTTGAAAAGATAAATCTAAAGGATCTACATGACCTTGCTGAATCCTTCACGGGATTAGGAATTGTGGATCTAAAGATGAACGTAGGAGACGGATCTGCCTTGGTTACTCGTGATCAACAGCAAAGACCGCCAGTTAATCCCAACGTAGCAGAAAGTTCCGGATCATATCATGTGGACGAACCAATGCCACACGTAGGAGATTTCACCACAGGAGGAGATCCTATTATTGTCACAGGAACTCGACCACGTTCCAAAAGGCCGAATCTTTACAATACGCCTTATGGAAAGTTACAGCTAGACCCGATACATCCGTATGGGTTGATGCTAAATCTGGATATCCAGATTTCAAGAACCGAGAAATCCTTATCGATGATTGGGCATCGGCTATGAGGATTGCAGCAGGAACCCTCGATCTTACAAAGGAAGGATTCATCTTACTACTCGAGATGAGTCTTGAAGGATCTGTAAAGATCGCATGAGATATGACAACACTATAAATGAAAAACAATGTTACAACTAGTGAGTCATTAAAAGGAATTGTCGATAATATGGCTAAATTATTCAAAATCCATTTTATCGGCATAGGCTATTTTGAGGCGCTAGAAGAAGAAAAAAGAAAAAAATACAAACAAGCCCTCTACAACCTCGAGTTACATGATATTTGTCATATTGACGAATATATCAAGTTATTCACCGAGTACCGATGGAAGTCAAAGGTGGATGACAAAGAGGCTTCGCAATTATTCTTTGCGAAGATACCAAGTCCCTGGAGAGAAATGTTGATCAGAGAATACAAAGGTGTGGATGACCTAGATACAGTGGCCAGAAGAATGTCTTTCTTAAAGGCTAAGTTATCTGAATGGTGTCATCAAACATCAATGTACAAGAACTACAAGAGACTGCGAGGAATCAATAAAATGGTTCCTTTATGTTGTGAAGAAAACGACATCCCAACAGTCGTTGGAGGTCAATCACGGAGGCATAAAAGACAGAAACAATGAAGCCATCCATACCACCGTGAAAGCAACAACAAGAGGAGCAGTCGTTGGTTTTCATGGAGACCAAGAAGAGTGTGGTCAAAACAAAATGCCTGGAGTTATAAATCAGGGCAAAGACCAGCACCAAATAGGAGTAGAGCTTTTTCATCAGGCTCAAACCAAGGAAGTTCCAGCAGATCCACAGGAAGAAGAACTTTCAGACGAGCTCACACCAGAGCCAATGAAAGCTTTAAAGATTGTAATTGTTGGACATGTGGAGCAAGAGGGCATATATCAACAAATTGCCCAGAAAATCAAAAACGAGGAATTAGACAGTTCGAGGTAACACCTGAACTCGAATAAGTTGTCTATTTTCAGGATCTTATACAAGTGTATCAATTTGAGGATTGACCCTCAGATGAAAGCATCTATGAAGAAGAGATCTATTCTGATGATGGAAATGAATCCAGTTCAGAATCAGAGTGAAGAAGAAATTCTTCAAACAACGGTGAGAGAGGATATGTCAGGATTTCTCTCCCACACAACGGTGTCTCATAAGACTCTAATGAGAATTATGAAGGAGGATCCAAAACTCCAGATTTACGATGGTTTTACCATTGGAGCTATGGACAAGACATTGGATAAAATTGGGTTTCGTAGTAGAAAACACCAAATTATCCACAGAGTAACTACCAGAGAATTTGTCATCCCAATGGAATTCACTGGTAACCTGATCGAGATGCAATTGGTCCCTTATAAAGAAATTCAGGAGATCAAAAGCAGAGTCAAGAGAGAAGTTGCAAATACACTCTCATGGATTCACATCGGAGTCATAAGAGTTGTTATTAAAGCAACCTTCAAAGAAGGAATTGATTCGCCACTCAATCTTGCAATTTTTGACAAGCGAATCTCAAATCTCAAGGATTCAAGCCTTGGAACTGTTACAGGAAATTTGTATGCAAGAAAATTGGCATTCAATGTCTATCCTAGAATTGCATACAATCTTGGGGATCGAGACTTCAACAGAGTCTTAACCCTTCATCAAGATTTCAAGAGAAATGATCTGATGAAAGAAGGGAATCGACCCTACTCGATCACCTACAAGATTTCCTATGCTCTCTCGAATACACATCATTCAGATGTATTCTTGAGAAAAGAATTCATTGAAGTTCCAAGAATCTTCGAGGACTTTGCCAGGGTAGTTCTACTGAAAATCATTGAAACTCCAACTATAAAGGAGATGGATATGAGAATCCAAGATCAACCCGTTTTCAACAGAAGCCAAAGTCTCAGAATTGAGCCAAGATGGATGTCTTTCCAACAAGACAGGCTAATGAGCAACAGTCGTTGGGAAGAAAAGAGATCGAGTACAATTCAGCGAATCCCAGATGTTTTCAAAACACAAGGAGAGCTGAAGTGCCTAGAAGGATGAAGAGGAGTTGAAGTGATATTCGACATTACTCAACGGGATAATACATTCCCTTGTAATGTCCTATATTACCTCCAACAACCGATAGTCGGAAAATTTCAAGGAAACCTAAAAATGGGTGAAATTGAATTGACTATCAGGGGAATTGCAGGAAGGATCCCAGATCAGATGATACTGGGGATCGAATTTCTCGAGGATCATAAACCTTGGGAAAGATTACAAGATAGAATGGAGTTCTCAGTGGCAGATAAAAGATACAGAATCAGATGACCACGAGCCCATTCTCCATATACATTTCTATCGGAATGATATATGATGAATACAAGGCCGAATATTTCACCGCCTATGTGGACTCAGGCGCTGGAATATGTACTGCAAAGCAGGAGGTTTTCCCTAAAGAAATTGGAGAAGATCTACCAGCTATCGCAGGGAGAGATTTCTTTAAAAAGATTCTTATCCTTAATCGAGGAATCAAGCAAGCGAAAATCATGATCAGAGGAGCAGGTGGTACCCCATGGTACAAAGTAAAGACGCCACCAATCTATTTCCATGATACATGAGCAGATGTTTTGTTAGGTAATAATTTTCTACAAACATTCAAGCGTTTTACACAAGAAAATGAGACAATAAGACTTATTTCACAACCTTATGTGATCATAAAATTATTGTCCAAAAACTGCACGAGGCATTCTACAGAAAAATGTCCATTAATTTTCATAGCAAACATGGTGATGAAGCCAAACTTCGAAATCCAAAAATGACGGATAAAAGAAGATTTGGTGATGCATTATTATCCTATCGGCAATATGGTTCAAAACAAAAGGATACCAAAAGATGAGATAATCACTTGTATTCATTCAGGATACAAGGAGAAGAACGAGTACCTCCAGAGGCAATTGCAGAATTAATGAAAAGCTGTTGATCGACGCACCAAAACCGCAGCAATTCGAATTCACTCTCAAGAACACAAACCACAACACAAAAGTGTTTTGGAATTCAAGAACTCACACAAAACGAAAATGTAAATCAACACAAACGATTTAGAGTGGTTCGGCTTTAGCACTAGCCTACATCCACTGTGGAACACTCGCCAAATTCACTAAACAACGAGAAGAATTTGAGTAAATATGAAATCTGAAATTAGGGTTCTTGAAGAGAACACTAGAAAACCCTAATCACTCACAACTCATGAATCGATTACCTAATCTAGCTGAAACTACAACTATATATAGCTGATGATCTGCAGAAGAAAACCCCTCAATCAATTTAACTAACCGCCTAACGGATCTGAGTGAATTTCAGTTACAAAATCAAAATCTGCGCATAAACCCTAACTAACTCCAGCCCGGTTCATGCATGCACAGATTTCATGCAACGCCCGGTTCACCCAAAATTAGACCGGTTCTTGGACTGATTCTTCCGGTTCCAGATTCTACACTTCAAGCCCGATTTTCTGAGTCATATAATTACATATCAGGTTTAACAATTCTCCACCTTGAATCTGAAAATGGCTTGATGTTCCACCTTGAGTTCGAAGTTCCTACTGTTTTCCAGACATGGAGCTGAGGTTCACAAGCTCCATGCAATATCTGAATTTGTCACTTGGTAATACCTTTGTAAGCATGTCAGCAGGATTGTCTTCTGTACCTATTTTCTTGGCCTCGATTACTCCTTTATCAATCTCATCCCTTACAAAATGGTATTTGATGTCTATATGTTTGGATCGTTCATGAAACACCTGGTGTTTAGCAAGATGAAGTGCGCTTTGGCTGTCACAATTGATCACCACCTTATCTTGTTTAATTCCTAATTCCAGAATCATGTCTTGCAGCCATATAGCCTCTTTTACTGCTTCGGACATGGCTATGTATTCAGCCTCTGTAGTAGAGAGTGCTACCACTGGTTGCTGAATTGATTTCCAGCTTATTGTTATTCCAAACATCTTGAAAACATACCCCGTAAGTGATTTCCTATTGTCTAGATTCCCTGCAAAATCTGAATCAACAAAGCCTTCAAGTGTATCAAGGTTAGTATCACATTTTTCAAACTTCAATCCTATATCATATGCACCCTTTAAGTATCTAAATATCCACTTAAGTGCTTCCCAATGACATCTTCCAGGATCTGTCATGTATCTACTAACTACACTTATTGCATAGGCTAAATCAGGCCTTGAGCAAACCATTAAGTACATGATGCTACCTACTCCACTAGCATAAGGGACTTGCTGCATA
This sequence comes from Scutellaria baicalensis, assembly GCA_005771605.1. Lineage (NCBI taxonomy): Eukaryota > Viridiplantae > Streptophyta > Magnoliopsida > Lamiales > Lamiaceae > Scutellaria > Scutellaria baicalensis. Next base: position 25,573,911 of record CM016723.1, on the reverse strand, counting down.
TACTTAGTTTCCTGCTTAGTTTTAGGCCGTTGATTAGCAGATAATTTGAAGTGTGATCCTAGGGGTGTTAGCACAGATTTAGCTTCATGCATCATAAATCTTTTAAGTACTTTAAGCACATATTCAGATTGGTGGAGGATCAATTCACTATTTGGATTGCTCCTCTGAATATCCATGTCTAAAATTCTCTTAGCCGAGCCTAAGTCTTTCATTTCGAATTGAGACTTTAGTTTATCTTTCAGGAAATTTATTCTAAGCATGCTTTTGCTAGCTATTAACATGTCATCAACATATAGAAGCAAGTAAATAGCAGATTCACTTCCAATTTTATCAAAGTAAACACAACTATCATGCTTGCACCTATGAAAACCTATGTCAATCATAAAGCTATCAAACCTCTTGTACCACTGCCTAGGACTTTGCTTGAGTCCATATAGTGATCTTTTGAGTAGGCATAATTTTCCTTCGTTTCCTGGTTGGATAAACCCCTCGGGCTGCTGCATAAAGAGAGTTTCTACCAAATTACCATGGAGAAATGCAGTTTTCACATCCAATTGATGGAGATTCATACCTGCTTGAACCACTAAAGCAAGCAAAATTCTAATAGAAACATGTTTAACTACGGGAGAGAATATTTCATTAAAATCAATACCTTCCCTTTGAGTATAACCTTTGGCCACTAATCTGGCCTTATACCTTATGTGATCCTTGCTTGCAACTTCTATCTTCCTTTTGAAGATCCATTTGCTGCCAATCACCTTCTTATCCTTTGGTTTGTCCACCAATTGCCATGTCTGATTCTTGTCTAAGGACATTAGCTTCTCGTTCATTGCTTGAATCCACTTATCTCTATCCTCTGACTGAATGGCCGCTTTGTAGCTTGAGGATTCTTGGTACTCTATGTCTTGTGCTACTGAGAGAGCATAAGAGACTGCATCTGCTTCTCCATATCTGTTTGGTGGGTGAATTATCCTTCTTTCTCTATCTCTTGCTAAGTTATATCCACTGAGATCCTGCCCTTCTTCTTGAGGTTGTTCTTCCTGATCCTCCTCTTCAGTTTCAGTGTTTGGTTGAGCTACATCAGTTGGCTGATTACCAAAAGCTTCCAGCTCCACCTGAATCTGAGCATCATCTTCATGTTAAGATTCGATTGGTGATGCTGAGCTGCTTGTTTGTTCATTCCTTTGTTTGTAGCCCATAACTGACTCCCTGAAGATTACATCTTTGCTTATCAAACACCTCTGATGTCCAGGTTCCATGCACCAAAGCTTGTAGCCTTTGATTCCCTGTGGATAGCCTATGAAGATACACTTCATAGCTCTAGGATCCAGCTTATCCTGCCTTACATGAGCATATGCTATACAACCAAATACCTTTAGATGTTGATAATCAAATTGCTTACCATACCATAATTCATCTGGAGTTTTAAAGGAAATGGCAGAAAAGGGACATTTATTAATCAGATACACAGGAGTTGAGGCAGCTTCCCCCCAAAAAGATTTAGGCAATCCAGCATCAAGAAGTAAACATCTAACTCTTTCTAGTATAGTTCGATTCATTCTCTCTGCAATGCCGTTTTGTTGAGGTGTTGCTACAACTGTCCTATGTCTAATTATTCCTTTACTTCTACAAAATTCTTGAAACTCCTCAGATAAGAATTCTAAGCCATTATCAGTTCTAAAGTTCTTTAGCCTATTTCCAGTTTGATTTTCTTGCCGATTTAGCCAGTCTTTGAACTTATCAAATGCCTCATTCTTATGCTTCATTATATATATCCAAGTCTTCCTAGAGAAATCATCAATTATGGAGAGAAAGTACTTACCTCCACCTTGAGTTTCAGTCCTTGCAGGCCCCCAAACATCAGCATGAGCATAGTCTAGCTTCCCTTGAGTGGTGTGTCTACCCGTTGGAAAGCTGCTCCTACTTGCCTTTCCTAGTACACAGAGATCACAAGCTTCCAATCTTGGAGTTTGATCTCCACCTAGCAGCTGCCTTTTGGACAACTCAACAAGTCCTTTCTCCCCTACATGCCCCAGCCTTTTGTGCCACAAGTTTGATTGTTGGCTGCTCATAATGGGGTAGCTCTCCCCTTCCACAGTTGATCCAATCAAGGTGAAAAGACCATTTGATTTTCTTCCCTTCATTATGACTTCATTATTCTTTGTAATGAGCATAAGTCCTTGTTGTGTCCTTAGTTCATAACCTGCAGCATTTAAGACACCAAGGGAAATTAGATTTCTTTTGAGTTGAGGGATGTACCTTACACTTGGCAGTATTTTGATCTTTCCATCATGTAGCTTGAGCCTGATATTCCCTATCCCGGATATCCTACATGATTGATCATTGCCAAGCAACACTGAGCCAGCTTCCTCTTGTTTGAGATCAATGAACCACTCCTTTATAGGACACATGTGGAACGAGCAGCCCGAGTCCAAGACCCACTCAGAGTTTAATTGAGCATTCAAAACACAAAGCATTTCAGGGTGAGAGTATGCTTCTTCAGCAACTGCTGCTTGTTGAGTTGGTTGTACCCTCTTCCTATCTGGACAATTCTTCTTGAGATGACCAGTCTTGTGGCAAGCAAAACACTTCCTCGTTTCAGTTTGTTCAGAATTAGACTTTGCTTCATTTTGATTTGCTCTTTGCTGTCCCTTTCCTTGAGTTTTGCCTTTCTTGTTCCCTTTGAACCTTACTGCTAGACTCTCTGCTTGATTTGGTTGTTTTGGTTCAGAGCCTCCACTTATCAGCTTGGTCTTGATTGAGACTTGAACTTCTTCAAGAGTTAAGGGGGTCGTTCTTCCATAAACCAAAGCATCCCTGAAGTGTTCCATCGATCTTGGCAGTGAATTCAAAAGGAGAAGGGCTTTATCTTCATCATTTTGCTTCTCATCGATGTTCTCAAGATCGTCCACTATCTTATTGAATTCTTTGAGTTTCTCTAACACCTTCTTCTCATCTGGAATCTTGAAAGAGATCAGTTTCTGTTTCAAGTATAACCTGTTGGCCAAGGTTCGAGTCATGTAAATTGAATCAAGCTTTTGCCATATCGCCCTTGCTGTGGTTTCTTTGCAGACTTCCCGTAATGCAGTACCACTTAGGCATAGAATCATGGCACTCCTTGCTTTCTTTTCAATCTCCTTCTTCCTCGCTGCATTATCCGATGAAGTTTCTCCATCATCTTCAAGCAGCGCATCCTCCAAATTGTTTTGCATGAGAAGCGCCTCCGTCTTGACTCTCCACAGGTTGTAATCTTCATCTCCAGTGAATTTCTCTACATCCAGCTTCATGGTGCTCATCATCGAAAACGTGGTAGTTCCCACAGACGGCGCCACTTGTTGATTGACGCACCAAAACCGCAGCAATTCGAATTCACTCTCAAGAACACAAACCACAACACAAAAGTGTTTTGGAATTCAAGAACTCACACAAAACGAAAATGTAAATCAACACAAATGATTTAGAGTGGTTCGGCTTTAGCACTAGCCTACATCCACTGTGGAACACTCGCCAAATTCACTAAACAACGAGAAGAATTTGAGTACAATATGAAATCTGAAATTAGGGTTCTTGAAGAGAACACTAGAAAACCCTAATCACTCACAACTCATGAATAGATTATCTAATCTAGCTGAAACTACAACTATATATAGCTGATAATCTGCAGAAGAAAACCCCTCAATCAATTTAACTAACCGCCTAACGGATCTGAGCAAATTTCAGTTACAAAATCAAAATCTGCGCATAAACCCTAACTAACTCCAGCCCGGTTCATGCATGCCCAGATTTCATGCAACGCCCGGTTCACCCAAAATTAGACCGGTTCTTAGACTGATTCTTCCGGTTCCAGATTCTACACTTCAAGCCCGATTTTCTGAGTCATATAATTACATATCAGGTTTAACAAAAGCCTATTGGAGAATTCATCGAGTGAGATTTCTATTGATGAACAAATTTCACTCGAAGATGTCAAGAAGAAGATCCAAAGGAATTACAATGAAAATCCTTTGGCATGGTGGAACAAGAACAAGCTCAAAGCATCCTTAAAGGTTAAACCCGGAAAGGAACACGAGTTCGTGAGATACAAGTAAATCCTTATGAACCAAGAAGATCGTAAGGATATGCAGAAGATACTTAAGGAACATCTGGACCTTAAGTTGATTTCACCAGGAGTTTTTCCATACAGCAGCCCGGGATTCCTTGTAAGGAATCATGGAGAAATCAAGAGAGATAAGCCAAGACTCGTTATTAATTACAAATGAATTAATAACATCTTGGAGTTCGATGGATACTATATCCCGAGTAGAAAGCACCTGGTCAACTGTATCAGAGGATCCAAGGTATTCTCAAAGTTCGATTGTAAGTCTGGATTCTACTAGATTATGATGGATAAAGAAAGTAAGAAGTTTACAACTTTCTCCATACCACAAGGACATTATATCTGGAACGTAATGCCAATGGGATTGGCAAATGCACCCCAAATATATCAAAGAAAGATGGATAATCTTTTCAAAAATTATTTTAGCTTCATGTTCGTGTACATTGATGACATCCTCATCGCCTCCAAGAACATGAAAGAACATCTCAAGCATTTGGAAACTTTTCAAATGTTTGTCACAAGGAAGGATTAGTGCTTTCCGAAAAGAAGACAATAATTGCTACAAGGCAAATCGAATTTCTTGGGATAAAAATCGATGAATCTGGAATCATCCTACAAAGCCACATTGTGGAAAAGATTCAAGGATTTCCAGATACCCTTAAGGACAAGAAACAACTTCAGAGTTTTCTCGGAGTTGTTAACTTCATCGGAATGTTCATAAACAATCTGGCACATTACAGGAAGGTGTTTAGCCCATTATTGAAAAAAGACGCAATATTCAAATAGGAAGATGAACACCAAGAGGGGATTAAGCAACTTAAGGAGGTTTGTTAACAACTTCCAAAACTTGTTATACCCTAAGACGAGGATGAACTGGTTCTCTACACAGACGCCAGTGATAATTGGTGGGCAGCAGTTCTTATGAAGGTTACACCAAGTGGAGAAATGCCATGCAGATACTGCAGCAGTTTATTCACAGACAGTGAAGCAAATCGATGGCATATCATCGAGAAGGAGTTTTTTGCAGTCATAAAGGCTTTCAAAAAATGGCCTTTATTCTTACTGACTAAGAAGTTCATTTTGAAGATTGATAATTCAAGTGTCAAAGCTTTTTTGAAAAACAAAATTGAATCCAAACCAGAAAAAGCTAAACTACTTAGATGGCAGGCTGAATGCCAATATTATGATTATGATATTGTCATTGTGAAATCTCATGAAAATCTTACAGATTTCTTGACACAAGATAGAAGGACACGTCGCTGACGAGGTCCTCAAATGAGTCAGGCATTTCAGGGAAAACCTGGAGAGCCTACAACAAGGCTTTGATGCTTTATTATCAAAGTAGAAGTCGCTGGACGACTTCAACAGGCTGATCAGAGATCCGTCTCTGATCTAATACGAGCATGCCAGTACTCACATGAACAATTGTTCACAGTGCTACAGGGGCCTATCCTCTAGGTTGTATCTCCAACGATGCAAAAGAGGGAAATAAGAGAACGGGTCTCTAACCCGGAAGTTATGGATTCAAATACTATAACTACAGGTGCTGCAGATGATGCATTCCTCGAGGATGTACAAGCTGTAGTGAAGGTTGAAACTCCGGTGTCAAAACCCGAGTCTTCAAATCAACCCAGCACCTCTGGGGTTAAAGAGAGAGAGTTGAACCTTAGACCACAAACTGGCAAAACTAAGGTTCAAACTGACGAGATTATAGTTTCCCCTATGCATGTTTACCAAAATCAATGGGAGAAGCTGATCACAAGGATGGGTATCAATCCGGAGAGAACAATTGTGGATGTCTCTGGAAAATACCCAAGAGTTTGGATGAAACCAGGAAGTCATCCAAACGAAGTACAAGAATGGTATAATTTTGGAGCTTTAGCTTCAATTTATACCGTTTCACCGGGATTCCTTGAAATTTTAAAACTACCGAAATGGATTAGGGTAGCGGTGCACGAGACTTGGGCCAATAATCCACATTTGGCCAGAGGCGATATTCTGAAATTGTATTTTTTCAGTGCAGCTCCAGAACCAGCAAAGAAGGGTTTCCATGAAGCCTTTCATCTCATCAAACTGAGGAGACCGGACAGAAATGCCTTGAAAACCATCAAGATGACTTCTCCAGAAGAAACTCCAATTTTGGTAGGAGCATTTTCAAAAGGCGAAGCTTCTAACCGACGAGCATAGAGACTTTGGGTTTGTCTAACCGAAATGGACAAAGTCAAATATCCTTTCTAAGTTCTTTCAGAATTCAGCAAATGGATCTTTCCTCCTGAATTTGATGACAGGAACAACCACAGGCTTTGCAAATGACCTTTTTGAAACAAAGAGAATGATCCTTTGGGAAAACAAGCTTCCGGCAAGTAAAGAAACCTGCCGGAAATTCTGTAATATGGCGCATATTGGTCGATGGATAGATTAAGTCTGTCCAGCATGCCCAGATCAGAAGGAACCCGAGTTTGGGAAAGGATTCCGACCCAAACCCGACCGACGAGAAAGCAGGGCAGACAAGGACAAAGGGCCCGCCCAAAAGAAAAGTAATCCGCGGGGACCACAAAGACCAAATTTCTAAGATTTCCCGACAAAGGTAACATGGGCTGAGTCACGCCCCACAAGCATCACATGGGATAAAAGGTCAAGGGAAGAAAAGTTGATTCCCCGACAACAATCACATGGGATGAAAAGCTGGCAATGCACTCACTTAGTGGAGGTTCCACTCAGAAAAGAAGACAGCTGGCTTAAACAAGTTTGGAATCCACACTTCAAGTTCGGATTCTTGCCTATAAATAAGCAAGGCAAAAGGAAGCTAAGGACATCGACCATTCTCTCTAGTTATTTTCAGAATAAAAACATTTTTGTATATTTCCGAGTTTTCTTAGTTTTTAGTTTATGTGGATACAAGTGACATCATTCTCCATAAGAGGCTGATCTAGTATTCTCCTCCTAAAAGGAGATTACAGATGTAATATATATATATATATATATATTTAAGTTCTTAATGAAAAAGAGGGCTTTTTGCTCCAACATGTGTTGAAGTAATTTTTAATTTATCCTTTGAAAGGATCACCTTGTACACCTGGTGTAGGAAACGAACCAAGGTTGTGCTGGGCAGTTGCTGAAGGAGCTGGATAACTTGCAGACCATCTTCCCTGAGGGTTGAAGTTGAACAGTGAGAAGTTGTTCGTAAAAAGGTTTGGGGGCAGTAATTTTCCAGCTGGTGGTATTGCAAACCATCTCACCCGGTGCTGTTCTGGTCAAAAAAATGTATGAATTCCAAAGGATGAATTTATTTTACGGAAGCATGTTGGGCCTGATATTAATCAAATTAATGTTGATTTAAGATATAAAGATCATATGGTGTGGAAGATGGAAAAATTGGTTATAAATGTATTTTGGAAATAGTGAAAATTTTGGATGTTTGTGAAAAGGTCAAAAGGAATTTTGGTGGTTGTGGTAGTTTGGTACAAACTTTTATGTTTTATGGTATTTTGGTATAATAAGTTATATAGGGTGGTATTTTATATATTAAAGTTATATGATGTGGTAAAATTTTCATCCACTCTCTTGACAATGGTATTATTGGATGGGGACTCTAAAATATACCCAAATACTTGAAAGAAACTTCTTAGATTATTTTCTCTAGAATAGTGTAACAACATAGAATATTGTTTTAATGAACTACTCACAGATAAATTGATCGCAATGTCCATTAATAGGTACTGTCCATTATGTGATCTAAGTATTAGGTGGTGTAAGCAAGTGAGTTACTCTTTTGTACACCAATTGCACGGATCTCAATCAAGCACAACCCACGTCAATCAAGCCCAGCCCATGTCTCTTTACTTTTTCGTGTGTTTTGGCCGTTACCTTCATTGTTGTGTTATGTTAGTGTTACCTTCGTGTTATGTTAGCGTGAGCCCATTTCCAGATTTCATACTCTTAGTTTAAAATCATTGAACTAAAATAACACGAAGGTAACACTAATATAACATTAATGTAACATTAACATAACATGAAGGTAACACTAGCATAACATGAAGGTAAAAAACAATGTTAATCATGTCTTCATATTATGTTAGAGTTACATTTATGTTATGTTAACGAGCGTGGGCGGGTCGATCCGGGTGCATGGATCCTATACAGGGGTAGGATTTTCAATTATAAATTGTAAGTTGAGTTTCTCAAAAAATAAAATAATAGTTCCACAATGTCAAAAAATTAAATAATAAAAAATTAAATAATAGTACCACAACGTCAAAAAATAAAATAATAGTTCCATTAGGAGGTAAATGATTGTGTTTTACAAAGAAAAAAGAAATAATGGTTTGGGTTCTTTATAGCTTTGCAATCTAAACAATGGTTTGGATTTAATTTTAACTCAATTTTATCCATTAAGGGTGACCTAATATAATTTTAACTATTATTATTGTATGAAATAAACTATGCAACTAACAAAAATAGCTCTACTCAATATGAAATCTATGATGTCCGGCCAAATTCGCTAAAAACAAACCCCAAATTACCATATGAAACCAAATCGAAAGGTCTGCTCAATATGAAATCTATGATCCCGGCGCCAAAAACAAACTCAAATCGAAACTTGAATAAGATAATTGAGTTTTTACAATATATACAAATCTATCACCAACAAGATTTATCTTGAATAAAATAATTGAGTTTTTACGATATATACAAATCTATGACCAAAAACATCTCCTACTCGCCAAATTCGCCAAAAACAAAGATAGATCTACTCAAAATGAAGGATTACTATGGCCAAATCCCTAAAACAAACTCACATCGAAACTTGAATACTATGGCCAAATTCCCAAAAACAAACTCAAATCGAAACTTGAATTACTATGGCCAAATCCCTAAAAACAAACTCACATCTAAACTTGAATACTATTGCCAAATTCCCAAAAACAAACTCAAATCAAAACTTGAATAAGATATTGAGTATGTACAATATATACAAATCTATCACCAACAAGAGACTATAATCTCGGTTTTTACCATATATACAAATCTATCACGAACAAGAGACTATATTATCCGGTTGGTCAAATTCACCAAAAAACAAATATAGGTCTACTCAAAATAACCTTAGTGTGTCCGAAAGTCTATCAAAGTGGATGCTGAAACTATTTCATCAGGTATTATCAATGAAACTAGGCATCAAACATTTTTGTATCATGAATAGGAACATCAACTATTCTCATATCATGAGTATAAACTCGATATAAACTTCTTACGACACCATCTATGATTGATTTGGTATCATTTTCATATCATGTTTCTTACGGCGGCATCTATGATGGTCTTCATATCACGAGTATAAACTCGATATAAACTTCTTACGACGCCATCTATGATTGATTAGGTATCATTCTCATATCATGTTTCTTACGGCGGCATCTATGATGGGTTTTCTGCAACGAGTTTTCACCCCTCCCTTCCAACTTAGAAGCATTATCTGGTGAAAAGAAGTAGGACAATAAATGTCAGAATTAATTGAACTTGACATAAACGTAAATTATTTTACAACATTTTCATTCACCAACAAACAAATTTGGAACTCAAATTGCGATAACACTCCTAATTAACAACTACAACAATTTCATTCTATCACCAATAAACAAATATGAAACTCAAATTACGATAACACTTCAAATTGCGATAACAGCGATAACACTTCAAATTGCAATAACCCTTCCAATTGACAACTACGACACTTAATTTTATCACCAATAAACAAGTAAGACTTTCAAATGTCAACTAACAAACCCTTATGGATCAGGTTTGGGGTGAACAAAGTCACATAAAAACAAAATAAATAATAATTACAACAATTTCATTCTATCACCAACAAACAACACTTCTAATTGACAACTATGACAATTTCATTCTATCACCAACACAAGTATGAAACTCATATTGCGATAACACTTCCAAATATCCACTAACAAAACCTTAAGGGTCTCTTTGCTTGCCTTATTAAGAATGAAATATACCATATCAATAAGATAAACTTGTTCCCAATCCGATATTTTATCACCCAACCTTGTGATATGGGCCATATGGCTAGCCATGAGGATGGATGAACAGTTTATCACATATATTCAAGGCGACGTCTTAATCACATGGATAAATCCTAATCAATAATTTGAAGTAAACGCACCCTAAGGATTAAATTTGAACTAACAAAACCTTAAGGATAAAGGCCATTTCAACAAATTTCAACTAACAAAACCGTAAGGATAAATTTCAACTAACAAAACCTTACGGATAAATTTCAACAAAACAAAACCTTAAGCATAATTTCAACCAACAAAACCTTAAGGATAAAGGCCCAGAGGTGGACAAAGTCGCTGAAAAACAAAACAATGAATTTCATCTATTTGAATCTAGCTAACTTCACAATCACATGTCTTACAAATACACAAAAACAAAACGAAATAATAAATTTCATCTATTTGAATCCCAACACTTCACAAAAAAACCAAAACAAAATAATGAATTTCATCAATTTGAATCCTAATAACTTCACAATCAAATATGTATCCAAATACGGTTCCTAATCTCCTAAATCATTACTCCAAATCCAGTAATCCAATTATGTCACCATAGGCTTTATTAACAAAGCAATTGCCTTACAAGCATAAGGCAACTATAGCGATAAAAAATTCACTTCCATAAACAAGCTTTGATACTCAAAAGTCATTAATTTAGATGTAAAATTGAACCAAGTGAATCAAATATAGTATAAGGAAGCAAGAAATTGATGCAGAAAATTACCACCAAATTCATCTCCCCAAAACAAAACCCGAGAATCATCCTCTTCCTCGTCGTCATACCCGAGCTCAGCATCGCCCCTATACCCCGGCTCACTCCCGTACCCAGACTCATTCCCCTGATGATCACAATTCCCAAATTGCCCATAACCAACACTCACATTCTCCCTCTCCCCACTCTCCTCCCTCTCTCTCCTCGATACCCGATCGCTTACATCAGACGACCAATTCGGGTCCCCAAACAGCTCCCCACTAGAATCCGTACCCCCAGCCACCATTAGAAAATCCGAACAGGTCCCATTCGCGGCCGACGCGCCGACGGAGCATCCCCTGCGATCCGAGCTCCGGCCAGACACCGATCTCGAACCACCACGGCGACGACGCTTACGGGCAAACCACCGCTTCCTGGCGGCGGAGAAGGAGAGGGATTTATCGTCGTCGAATAGGGTGAGTTTGGACATGTCGAGGATGGCGTCAATGGAGAAGGAGGAGGTGGCGCGGTCGGCGAGGCAGGGGCGCTTGCTTTGGGGCCCATAACAGCGCTTCGAGGAATCGGAGTCTAGGGTTTTCGCAAATGGCCTCCAGCTGAGGAGCTGGAACGCGCATGATTCTATGGCGCGGACTGGATCTACACTTCCGCGTGACATTGCATTATACTATACTGATCAATGTGCTTTATTTCTGTGGATTCATGGAGATATTAGGTTAAGGGATTATTTATTGAACAGGAAAAGGATATTAATTTGAGTGCAAGTCCTGGACTGAAACAATGTAGGATAAGAAGGCACTTATGTTTGTGTTTATTTAGTTATTGGAAGTTATTTATTCTGGGTTTTATTGTTCAAATAACACATTTTCGAAATTATAATTTAATGTCTTTTTAAATTTGGCAAAATTATAATGATTTTAATTATTATTGCAATTTCATATATAATGGTTTTTTTTTTTTTGGATGATTCCACATCATAAAGTCGTGTAAAATTAAAAATTGAAATATTATTTGGCTTAACCACGTCTTTTAGATGAATTTAAATATGAATAACACGACATCTGGCATAGTTATGTAGCGAGAATAGAGTTACAACTCAAATTACAATGGCAATATGTTATAAACATCATATTCTTTGCTATTTCTTAATTACAATGTAGGGTTTAGGATTCATACTATGGTGGCTCCATCAGTAGTTGTAGAGCTAAAAGATCACTGTATGACTGCTTCACGCCCTATAGATACCCTTTCAATAAAGAGGTAAGGGGAGATCTCATATATATAATATGAATGGACGAAAATACCATCAAGTTATAATAATTCAAAATACCGACTTTGAATTATATGTGCTTCATTTCTATTATTTTTCTGATGTGATAGGTGATTAATATATTATCAATAATTGTTATATGAAAATTATTTTTAATTTTCGTGTAACCCTAATTTAAAAAATAAATATAGGATTATATAAAAACTAGATCTCTTATATCTATTTTTTATATAATATTTTCTTCAATTGTTATTACAATGAGTGGTGATGGTCCAAGGATCAAGGTAAAAGTGGTAGTTGGGACTTTAATTATAAATGAGTTGTATTTTTGACACAAATTATAAATGTGACATTTTTGTCCAAAATATAAAGATGGGCTCTAGGCCCTATATTATTAATTTATTATAATCTACCCTTTCAAAAATTGACCATCTAATTCAATTCAAAGCATCGAACTCTGATGTGCCTCAAGCTAGGTTTCGTGACATTTGATTGCATGATTTAATTTTGGGGGGATTTCGAGAAAAAAATTCAAATAACGATCACTTAGAAATTAATTTGAAAGCAGAGTTGCATTAATTTGATGAACATGATATAATCAACCTCAATAGATTATCAATAGGAGATTAATCCACAAGTTACAGCCTTGAATCCAAATACAATCCATGTTTTAAAAAACTTCATTGATATTTCAACATGTAGGTAATGAAAAACTATATCTAAAATTTCCTATAAGTTATTGGTCCAAACAATTTGGAAGGAACGAAATTGGTGGTAGAAGTGATGCACATGAAAGATTGGGACAGCTTGTGGTGGATAGTTGGAGGTTGTGGGATTTAATGATTTTGTACGTGATTATTGTGGATGACAAACAAGCCACACAATCAATAAGGTGGGGCCCAAATCATTATCACTGAAACCATGATTTATTTGTGGCCATAAACAATTTCTCATGTGGGCCCATACTGGACATCCCTAGAGGTTTGGACAAGATACTTTGCTAAGACGTGACATTGATAGTCAAAATTTAAAACTAGAATCAAAACTATGATCAACAAAACTCGCGTGCAACCGTCGCACATGCGACGGAATTCCAGATCACATACTTATAGCTGAAAAAGACATACTTATGAGTGTAAAAGACATACTTTTAAAACTCATGTTTATACATGTAAAAATATACTTATAAAACACATACTTATAGCTGAAAAACACATACTTATACCTATAAAAGACATACTTGAATTTGGTCGCATGTGAGACAGTCTCACAAGAGACCAACTCAACTATGATAGATTAACACAGCCTTGTATGGCCACTTGCTCAGATGCAATATGATGATGTACGAGAGTCGAGACCAAGTAAATACTTTCATCTAAATTCAAAAGCAGTGGCCTTTTGAGAAGATCCTCACCATAAATAATCCATAAAAGGCAGGCTTGACACAAGTAGACAGACAAGAAGCAGAGTATTATAGACACAGATGCAATATAACCAGCCAAGAAAATAGACTCCAAGGATACTAGTTTGTATAGATACATATGCTTCACATACCGCTGGGATCTCCAAAACAAACTTGATCCTAAGAAGACCGATTTGCAGCTTGCTAGTACGATAATTAGTGAATGCCATGTAAATGCTGGCGGAGTAGTGTCTTGTAATCACCAAACTGAAACTCGGATGGAGGACAAAGATTGAAAACATATGAAATAGGCTTCGATACCAGCATTGATTTTCTGGTGCTCGTCTCATCAAACAACTCCCCGAAGCTTGATTCATCAAATGGGACTGATCCTCTAAGAAAGAAAAAGCTTTCGCTAGCCAGATTTTCTACCTGATACAGCAATGGAAACAGAAAAAACGAAAATTTATCATGACAAAAAAAGAAAGCAATTATGTTGAGCAACATATTGGGCCTTTCAACTCAGAACAACATTAAGAATAAAGCAGTAACAGTTGACGGAATCATTCAGGAAGTATCACCCACAGTTGAAACTTCATCCTTGGACATTATCTCAGTGTACAGATATGTTCAAGGGATGTTCTAATTCCATGGTAGAAAGGTTGAACAGTATTTAAATGCTAGTCTCAAGGAAATTTTGGATTTGCAGAGTTCTTTTCCCAATTACCTGTAATTTCGAAAATTGTAAGTTGTTCATGGTAACAATTACTTGCACTTCATGCAGAGCATCTGCCAAAATCCGGATGGCCATATAACTGAAAAAAAGTCGCACCTGCTCCTTCTGCTGATCTTTCCCATATATCACATCATCAAATCTGGGAAACCATAGTAAACATTTGACTACATCCCATGGAACTGGATTGGCCCCTTCCTTGGACAAGATGGTTTCATATAGGTTGCTCAATTGCCAAATAATTTTTATCCCCATCAATGAAGGCTCAATAGGGAAGGAAATTGTCTGAGAAGTAGTGGAAATTATACAGGAAGGCTCAAATTGATGAACGAAATGTGAAGAAAAATGAAGATCTCTATCATCCAATAATAGCACACATCCATCTGAAGGATCAGGGAAGAATTGCAAAAGAGCCTCAGCATCAACCACTTCATCTTCCGGCACACACAAACTTGATCCGCTGGCTGATATAGTTGATAAATCAGAATCATGAGAAAAGAAACATGAATCTCCATTGCGGCATCCCTGCAAAATACAAGTATCAAATTTTATAACAGAGGGGCAATAGGGTTTTAATGGGTCCAGGAAAAAAAAAAAGAAGAAGCAATACAAAGAAGTTATCTGATGAGGATACCATGAAATTCTAACTGCAGATGTATAATGGTCATTTGATGAACATAAAAACTGATGACCGCGTAATAAGATACAGTGACTCCAGTATTGCATATTGGTACAAATTATTAATATCTAGGAATTTGCTGATTGAAGTGAAAGGAAATGGAAAATCAATGAAATACAAACTCCATCACATTTCTTTTCTCATAGTATAAGAATCCTTCTCAAGATGTTTGGATAAGTATCAAGATAAATCATATTAAATAGATTCAAATGATAGTAAATGGCTGCATTAGTAATTCTCAGAAACGATGAATCAAAGAGTGAACCAGCTGTCGGCTAGTAATTTGCATGCTACAGTTATAGTAATTAAAAGTACTAGTGACTAGTCCCTGACTCCCCATGGTATGTTGGAAAATAAGTTGGTCAATTACTTGAGTAGTAATTAGTAAAGGATTCAAATTTAAGGTAAATGCAGAAAAAGTGGAGAAGATACCTGCAATGAGAAAAAGAATTTGCAAACGGGCTTTTTTGCTAGAAGTGAATGAGAAAACGAGCATTGGCTACCCCTGTTGCACAGACCATTGACAAAATATCTACACAGTGCTGCACCTCCTGCAGTATATTCTCTACTATCGTAAGTGAAAGTATTCTGTTCTTTTGATACATCCCCTGTAAGCTGGATTCTCATCTATTTTTACAGGAAAATTAAAATGAGCGGTCACCTTCATGGCACAAGAAGCTACACTTGGAAACTAAAGTGTTTTACCTCTTTGACAATCGATGCAAACTTTCTTGCCATGTCATCAGCACGAAAGTCATAGGGTCCAACAAAAGGCTCAGAAACACATTTCATTGATCCATCCACATCCTCAGGGTCTTTAACCTCCAAGGCTAAAGCATCTAATCCATTCTTCTCCATGTAAGTGAGATGACAAGTATGCTGGAAGTCATATGGATCATAATGAATTGGCATACTATTGAATACAACCAAAAACTTGGGACGAGCCCTATGCAGCAGATTAAGGATATCATCATCTGCAAACAACATGTTCAAGTTAATGAAAATGAACACTCAGATGTATTAGAGCTCCACGAAATCATACATGTTTCAGTAACTAGTTGGAAGGAAGATTGGAGTAGGTTGTGAAATGAGCACCATCCTTCCCCAACCTCTGTCTTATCAACATCCACACCATGCTTAGAGATGTTTCTGAGCCGTTCAAGCTGGCACTTGTCCTATACAAAGGCATAATTAAGCTGGCTACAGAAACTAATACAGGCATCATGATCCAATAAAGCACACAAATGAGCACAACTTACCAAGAAAGCACGTTTCCAAAATTGAAATGAGCAGAAGTTGGCCATATATAACGTCTCCTTCTTACCTAACCCAGTATTCTTACTATTTGCACTATAGTAACTATCAGCATAGTTTATGAACTGGAGCAATCATGTGTCTTTGTTAGCAAATCAGATGTGTTAGGAATAAGATACAGCTTAAAGTTAAAACAAGATAATACCAGATCGTCCTGACCAAATGGCTGCAAAATGGGTAGAGGCTGTAAATCCATCAGTATACCAAACAGAATGCCTTCACGTAGCATTCCAATGTTAGCAAACTTGAGAATAAGGAAAGAAGAATCAAATGATAGAGAAAAACTGGCCAACAAGTGCCCGTAAAAGGTAGGCGCATGGCGTCCCCTAGAAGATGCCTTCTCCAATGCACGGATGTGAACCAGCATATCTAGTGCATCCTCAACAACCTCAGGTTTTGGAGGATCCATAGCCTTCTGTAACAATGCTAAAGTAGAAAGAATGGAAATGAATACCTACTTTCTTCTCCTTTGGCAGGCATGACAGAGATAATTGACAAACAAGCATATTTCCAGTTGATCAGAGTGCATGCATCGAGTTCACAATAGACACATTCAACAAAAGCCACAGGCATTTATAAGGAAATTGATGGTAAACCGCTACAAATATAAACATCATGTGAAATGGTATAACCAGGAACAGAATTTTCTGGTTCCAATTTTTTACTCGGCAGAAATATAACAGATACCAATATGGATTGACCTATGTTGCAAATATCATATATTATAGGTGAGGAAGAAGACAAAAAATCAGACTTCGTTGGGTTACAATGATTTGAAGCACATGGACATTGATGGAATTTAAAATGAAATAACTCTGTGCAATCCATAGGCTTTTATAAACAATTATGAATTACAGCACTAACAAGCACAGACTAAGAAAGCAATAGCATACAACTCTTAACCAATAGTGTTGAAGAGTAGATTGTCAGAAGCCTTTTTTCAGGTAGGTGAAAACAAAATCCCTTCAACTATTATGTAGTGTAGGGATACTTAATAAATTACATAATACAAGGAGCTTATTTAGATTGATTCTGAATGGATAATGAAATTAGGAGGTGCTTGGAAACCTATAAGCGAATGAGAATGAGCGTGATGGTAGTGAGGAATGGGTTTCATACCATTCCTTCCTCTACGCCAAGCATCCACCTTTCATTCCCTTCCCGTACCTTCCCCCTAGACCACCCTACCAAGCACCCCCTTGCTATTTTCTTTTGAGAAAAGGTGATATACATGAATTCGAAGAAAACATGTTTGAAAACAAAGGAGTTTCTTTACCTTGCACGGTAATCAAAAATTAAAATATTGACCTATCACGTGGTTAATGTATTCTAGAAAAGGTAAATGTTTAAAACTGCAGATAGCAAACTTTTTAATTATTCAATCCAAGTCTAACTACCCTGTTATTTCATGCTTTGATTATCTTGCAAGTCATTGGTAGTCAATATGACATCCAATGGTCCAATGGTTCAGAAGCTCTAAAAAGGACAAAAAAAAAAAAGGTCTATCACAGGGTCAATTTCAGTTTCCACCTCCAAGATAAAGAATTCAAGGTAGGAGGTAAGGATAGCAAACCACCTTTTGGTTCATTAATAGCTTTATTTTCAGCACAGCAAATGAGAAGTACTTGCTGTCGTAACGATAACTTTAGTATTGCTGGAGACTCATAATCATCCAATTGACCATAGAATGATCCAGTTACAAGCCGATACACCAGACCATCACAAGTCCGGCCAGTTCTTCCCTTACGTTGTTCAGCCTGTGATACATGTAAGTAAGAATAAGCGATATCACTGACAAAAATAATATGACCTATCATAGCGCACTATACCTGAGATTTTGAAACCCAAGCAAGCTCTGCTGCATCTGTTTTCCTAGTATTGTCCCAGAAAACTTGCAAAGAACGACAGGAATCTATGACATATCCTACTTTGGGAATTGTGACAGAAGATTCTGCAATGTTTGTGGCTAAAATTACCTGCACTGACAATGATATTTCAGCTCAAATTTAAAACATGGTGAGATGTATAAGCACATTGGTGGACAATACAGTGTCTTCTACGCTTTCATCTTCCTAATCTGTTTAGCATCACCCACCATATGCAAGAAAGCATGAATAGAAACTAAACCTAGAAAAGATGTTACCTTACGATGGGACTTCCAGATTTTCATCGCTCTAAGAGCTTGGTCAGTGTCAATACTGCGATGCAAAATGTGAACTCTGAAAAGTTCACCAAAAGGCTTCAAGAGGAACCACTGCCGCTCCAATGCATAGTATGTCGGAAGAAAGACCAAAATGCTCTTCTCAATATCTGGTTCACTTTTGTGAATATGCATCACCAAATCATGTATAAGCTTGTGCACTTCAGGCTTAAAATCAGCTTCAGCCATCTTTGGACTTGGTCCAGAGCAAAATTGCAAGGAAAGGTTCTCACACTCCATCCCAAGAAGTTCACTTACCTATGAGAGAGAATGACTCTAACTTTAGAAAACACATTTGATTACATACAAACAGCAAGAAAAAAAGTTTATGATTCTAAATTTTACAAATTTAATCCGATTGAGACACATGTTTCACAAGTTTCACTCTTTGAAATATCATAGGACTTCTCATTGTAGTCAGAGATCATACAAACTCCAAGGCTACTCACTGAAGTCCTGCAGTAAAACACCGACAATACAACTTAAACAGTTGAAAATATTAGCCTTTCTTCAGTTTTGTAATACCCTGATAGATTTTACAAGAGTGTCTGGTGCCTACATGTAGATGGAAGAGCATTTGAGTTCAACCATAAACCCATTTTCTCGAACACATGATGAGAGAGTTATTTGGATGTTTTGGCTCCAACCATAAATTTTCTTGCTAAATAGACATTTTCAGATTTTCTGATGAAAGCAAGTTGGGAAATAGTTAAAGTATCTAATAATTAGGTAGTTCACATAAAATGCACACAGTATCAAACTCTGGTCAATAAAAGGCCCCATGTTTCATTTTAAGGCAAATGATCAAGTATTGTGCAACCAAATGTTAAAACACATCCCACATCCAAGGTAAAGTGAAAATATGCAAAATCCACGAAAATAGAAGATATAAAGTAAATTGGTGCAAGGTCATAACATACAGTTCTATTAACCTGATACAAAGCAAAGAAGACATCCAATCATCTCACAGAAGAAAACACAAAAGCCAATTAACAAATGCTGCATACTGGCCACTTCATCTTTCCTTTAACAAAATTTATTCCTATCCATGAGATAACAAGTCGAAGAAGGTAATGGAAAAATAAATGTTGCAGAATTCACCAGGGGCCCAGTCAGGCTAGGCTCCAAAAAGACCCTTGATCCCCCCACAAATTATTTATTTTTAATATTCTAAGTTACTTTTAAGCTATTTTAGACATTTTAACTCTTATTTTTTATCTATAATTTATAGGTTGAAGAAAAACAAGGGATCCAATCTCACTTAAAAGGCTTTCTCGAAGACACTAACATAATCTTGGACTAATATTACATCTTATTATACATAAACTTGTAAAGTTTATTAAACTTACTTGTTTGATTTATTAAAACTAAATATAATTCTTATTGTATTTTTCATGATATTAGACAGATATTGTTGACATCTGGCAAGAAGGCATCATCTTTCCCAGAGATTAAAGGAATAAATAAATAAAATGGCATGAGCAACACAAAGGCCTGGGGGCCCAGCTCTAATTTTTACAGCTGTTGAGGTAAAAAAAATCATGCCAAAGAGGGCATTTTTGCTTCATTTAGGGATGCTTAGGCAGACCACCTAAACCAAATTTTACAACAATAAAGAAAATCTTAAAATTCTATCCTTAACACTGCACATACTTTACTTTAGAATATAAGAAAATTACTTGTTTGACATTACAGCATATGAGAAACATTGAAATGATTTTTAAAGATGTTGCTTACAAGTTTCAGTTAGAATGACCTCAAGACAATGATATATCTCAAAAGAAGCTGTGGTAGCATGTAATACCTGTTCGAGGTACAACACTTTACTCTGAAATTTGGCATTCTTCCCAGTGCTGGGAATCGCCAGCGTTTCTACTCTTTCACCCCTACCAAGATCCTTAAAGTAATCACGATATCTTGAAATATCCGCAGTGGCAGACATCAGAACCACCCTAGAATATCATATAAGAATTAAGAACCTTCAGGCAATGAAGCCACGGATAGAGTAATTCACTAATGAGCTGCATGCTGCAAATATAGAGACATAAAAAGTGCAGTGATTAAGTAAAAGAATTTGTCAACCTTAAGTCACTATTTCGAAGTAAAAACTGTTTTATGCAAACGAGAACAAGATCAGACTCCACAGATCTTTCATGCACTTCATCAAGAACTATAACTTTGTATCTGAGTGCTTTCAATCCCTTCTCTCGCATTTCATCCAACAAAACGCCAGCCGTTTTAAAAACAAGCCTCGAACTGAAAAATATTATAAATTCTGTCAGTAGATTAAATAAACGGCGTCTGAAGTGGATCACGTGGTTAATGATCATACACAAGCAATGCCTCAAATTCAGTTAATAATAACCAGTGCCTGCAGAAAATACACAGATCATGAGGGATATATTAAAGCTATATATGCAACATCTCACCATCATTAGATAGATATGATTGATATTGCTGGTAATCTATTGACCAAGTTCAAACAAAACCGTGATAACCAATGCATATATATGTGTGTATGGCCGAGCAAACCCAACAAGACAATCATCCAGCAATATTTTCATCTCCACTTACTGAAGCTGTCATATCCAACATGTTTACAAGGAATTTAAATGAGCTCCTGCAGTAACTTGATTTCAAGTTCTAGCATTCAGAACGCATGAATGTAAAAATCACCAATTGTTACAAGCTTTGACTCTTTTGTGCTAGTGTAATGCAATATGCCAATAGCAGAAAGACTCTATAAGCACTGAATCAGCAGCACTTTCTCAATGATTCTTCAGACTTCACACCCAATAAATGCCTTATTTGCAACACTAAATAGAGGGAAGTTGGCTCACATATGCCACCAAAATATATGATCATATCTAAGCAGGTTTAAGAGGGGTAAAAGGTGTGTGCAGAGACATTAATAATAAGCCTACCTAGAAGAGTATTTCCTTGAGTGACCAATGTGGTACCCAACCTCTCCACCCAGTTCACAATTACGAGCCTTTGCAACCATTCTAGCAACAGCTACAACAGCAAATCTCCTTGGCTGAGTACAGAGTATGGGCTCCATATTTTGTTCCAGAAGGAACTGTGGGATTTGTGAACTCTTTCCTTAAAAGATACAGTAAACATGAGCAATTACTATAAAGTAGCCAAAGAAAAAACCAATACACACACACACACACAAAATCCATGTAAAAAACAATAAGTGATCATGAACCATGACGGCATAACCAGTTGGAAATTTGAACATGATGAAATCTGAAACAACACCCCCCAAACCAAACATTGATCCAAAAAAGAAAGAAAGAAGAATTTCAACCACTAAAAAATGTACACCTTGTATGACTAATTAATCTGTTTCTTAATATAAATACACACACCATAAACCAGATCCAATCGAAATAAGTTCCATAAGTATTATTAAAAATAAGCCCAATAAACAAAATTCCACTCTTTCTTCTCCTCACAACAGTTCACCAAGGTAACATTTCAGGCCAAATCAATGAATCAACGGTAAAATTAACATAATCACAAACAGTTAACAATAAACAAAAATAGGAATCCCAAAATGCAGATAAGAAAATAGAACTTGCATATGAATTTTCACAGCTTTCTCCAACGATATTTTATTTTTCATTAGCACAGGTACTTCTGCTTTCAAAGGTTCTCAGAATTATTCTGAGTTCTCTACTGAACCGTGCCGAGTAAAAGAAGAAACGTAAAACGACTCCTGAACTACAATTTCAAGGACAGCCATCATAACATCCTTGACCACGAAAAGAAAGTTATCAGTCGTGATGAATCAACGAACGGTTTCACATGCAAACGCTACTCAATAAACAGCGTAACAAATAAATTGCCAAATTACCGCAACCGGTTTCGCCGACTATGAGAGTGACTCGATTCTCCAAAATCTTCTCAACAATTTTATGTCTCAGCGCCACCACCGGAAGAGTGGAGAAACTCGCGGGAGACGCCCCGGCCGACGAGCCATAAGAAGACGCCGCCGGTAAAGAGTCCGTCGGAGAAGATGACATTGCTTCGTGAAATACAGGCGAATTTCAGCGATCAAAACTGTGCAAGCAACAAAAACCCTTGAGCATTCGAGTGTGGACTGTGTGAGTAAACGGACAGTCTTTTATTTACTTGTCTATGGGCTTTCCCGCTTTTGTCAACCAGTCACTTACCGCAGAGGTGCTTACGGAATCGGACGCGTTTAAAAGCGCGTGAGAATAAAGTGGAAGAAATATTTATTTTTGGATACCTTGCTCTCTTTTTACCTTTAATCAAGGAATTAAAAAAAATCAAGTATATACCAGTTTTAAAATATTTAATAAGGTGGGGTTATTTATTTTCCATTTTTTTTTTAAGTAAACTGATCCAAAGTTTAGAATAATTTTGTCTCGTTAAGAGTATCTCCGCATTCTCACCATTACTTTAATGCATACATTACAATAGTGTAAAAACAATATTTCATCTCTAGTAAGTGTACACTAAATTTAACACTAAAACGAAATATATTTCATAATATTTATAATTATTAATTTATTTAATCATATTTTTCAATTTTATTATAATGGATCAACATATTTTAATACACATAAACATTATTAATATATTTTTTTGTTCTTTATATTTAAAATTTAATAATAAACAAATCATATGATTAATTGAATGAAACTTAAAGTAAAGTGGAAACAAAACAATAACTTTGTTTTTATTGAAATATAAATAGATGTTATATAGTGATAATTTCTAAAAAAATTTGAATTAAAATATTCTTTCAACAAATGATCAATTAATGCATTTGGAAGTGTGCAATGATTCTCTACATCTCTAATTGATCTAAATTGACCAAGAAAATCCTGAAAACCAATTGATTCATTCTCAACAAATTCGACATCCGAATGTGGTACTTCAAAATTTTCTTCAATTGGAATTATTTTTTTTCAGTAAATTTATGTTTCATGTAATTGTTCTCGTCTCTTATATTTTTATTTAACATGTTATGAAATGACCACTCATGTTCAAATTAAAATTTTATATTATTATCCACATCGTTAAAATTATCACTTGTGTTACATTAATTTTTTTATATACATAAATGAATACTTGTATTATCTTAGACTTTATAAAACTAATAAATATTAAGAAAATATATTTAAAAGAAAAAAATAGCGCCTGAACAGTGCACCGCCAAAATATCACAAATTGACACTCAAAGTAGCACCTTGTTGGAGGGAGGATAACGGTTGCTGGCGCAGGAGTAATGTGCTACTGCACATGCTTTGAGTTATACTACCTCCATCTCACTATTTTCAGCCTACTTTGACCGGCACAGATGTTAAGAAAAAACTGTTGACTTTGATTGGATGTGTTATTTTAATATTTTTTAGTGGCAATTTTGTAATTTAAACCAACTTTTTGAGTGCAAAAGTTGTAAAATGAAAGAAATAGAGGTGTAAGAGAGTAAAATTTTCTTTACCATTTTGGGGCTGACAGATTTAACTGGGACAAACAAAAATGGAAAGTAGGCAGATTTAACTGGGACAGAGTGAGTATCTTTTTAAAAAGCAAATCAATCTCTAAAAAAAAGGCAAATCAGTCTCTAATCTTGAGTAATTCATATCAAAATTATAATTAGGAATATTGTTTTTGTGAGTCAGATGAATGGATCTGAATTCATATAATTGGACGTGCGTGTGTTGGGTAGGGTTCAATCCGAAATTTTTCCAAATTAGCTTTTTTTAATATTATGTTAATGTAACATGTATATACATATAATTATTAATGTAACATGTATGTACATGTTATTACTTATATTTTTCTCAGTGTAAAAATTCATTCAATATAGTTGAACATTTATATTATAATAACTAGGTTTGAACCCGTGCGTTGCACGGGTTTCATTTAATATTTATCTCATTTTTTATTTTATAATTAGTGTTTATTGTTATATGATAGTAATTTCTTATATAAGTGTGATATTTTTTCTTTATTCTTAAAATAATATTTCTTAGGGTACATTTGAATATGTGGATTTAAGGAGGGATTTGAAATCCTTGTTGGCAAATCCACTGATAGTATTGGGTATAATGTGAATTTAAAATCCATAGTTTTCATTTGAGCTAATTTTAGAGTCATTTTGGTGGATTTCAAATCCACTCAAACTTGAAAGGATTTGAAATCCACTCATTTCAAATTCTGGATTTGAAATCACTCTATCCAAACGGAGTCTTATTGTTTTCTTTAATAATTTTTTTCATTTATTATTTAACACAAAATTGTTAATATATAGTTCTTAATAGGTGTTTTAATTATCGCATTAGGTATTTTCATATATTTCTGTAAAAAGTATATAATATATCTCATTTTTATCACTCGAAAACATATGTTTTGTTCAATGTTTGTCCTAAGCTTTATGTATTGGTTTATTTTGTAATTGCGTTCTTTTTGTGATTTTTTTATTAGCCTTAACGAATTGTTACATATTGTAATATTTTAATACAATTTCTCGATTGTTTAAGGGGGTGGTTGGACTGAATGTGCACGTTTTGATTTTAGATTACCAATATCCGAATCATGTTATTTGTTTGTAGAATCTTATAACTATTCTTTTTTTTTTTTTTGTCTACTTCATCCATTTTTTTACAATTTGAACTGAAAATGTTAGCTCTTTGTTTAAAGATAAAATAACAGTACAACATCTATTTTTCTTATAATTCCCTATATGATGACATATTAATTGTAATCCTACTTTTTAAAATTTCTAAACAAACACAAAATTATCAAATTTCATCCTTTTTATAACTCACTTTCATACTTGCCAAATTTACATATGTTTTAACCTAAACATATCCTAAAAAAATTTTAAGCACCTATTTTTTTTGCTAATGTCACTAATAATATTGTTTCAGAGTTTAAACACAATTTCAAAGTACATTATTTTTAAGGCATGACATTACTGAACTAATGTTTGCACATTGTTGCTTACTTTTTTTTTTTTTTGCCAATTTAAAATGTTGGACAAAAACAATAATTTAAGTTTGAAACCAAAGATTTCATGTAAAAATAATAATACAACATTAGCAAGCACTTGTAACTTACATTTTTTTTTCCAAGCAATTATTTTTTTATAATACCCTTTAAAATTTCTAAACAAACACAACTTTTCATTATCTAATGCCAAATATGTTTCAATCTCACATATCTTAATGTTTTTTTAACACCTATTTTTGGTAATCTCATTAGCAATATGTTTCATAGTTTAAATTACAATTTTAAAGTACATTATTTTATTTCATGTCTAACATTACCGAATTCTAATATTTATATGTTATTTTTTTCTTAAATCCTCTAAATAATTTTTTCTCTAAAGGTTTTTATTTTTTTGAGTTTGAACTACTTGAATGTTCTTTTGTAAAATATTATTAGCACCTTCAAATATCTTTTATTTATTTATTTTAATTCCTTGAAAAGTAGTAGCAGAATTACTCTTCAAATTTTGTTTTATTTTTTTGAAATTGAAATGTTGTATAAAAACAATTATTAAAGTTTGACACCAAAGATTTCATGTCAAACAAAAAAAGAAAAAAACAATACAACATTAACAAACATTTGTAACTTACATATTTAATTTTTCCAAGCACTTTATTGTAGGGTAGTGGTGTGTGTATTTAATTGATATTAATATTTGATATTTTATAAATAAAATAATTTTCAAGGAAGGACAATTGGCAACATTGTAAAGTGCCACTTGTCAAACACTTGGAGGTGACACTTGGCAACAATGTAAAGTGCCACTTGTCAAACACTTGAGGGTGCAAACCACACTTATATATATAATTTAGCATTTATGTTAAATTAGTATAGTTTTTATATTCAAATATAATAAAGTTATCTATATATATATATATAAAAGCAGAATATTCTGCCAAAAATAGCTACAATAAATGTCTCATTTATTAAATATTTCCATTTTAAGAAATCATTAATAACTTTTATTTTAAATTTATTAATAAACAAATACATAAATATTAATAATTAATACATTTAATTTTATATTTATTGTATAGAAACTCAAAAGAAAAAAGTAAATAGATAAATTTATCTATATATTTCTATACTATAATAATAGAGGAAAAATTTGAGATATTTATAAAAATATTATTTTCTCAACAAAAAAGTGTCGCATCAACAATATTTTTATTTTGCATTTTTTATTATTTAATTCATTCAATTTATAATATATACATTGTATTAGTTTATTCTTATTTTATTAATACTAATTAAGTTATTTTTTATTGAATAATTTCTTATACACCAACAATAAATAATGTTCAAACAATAATTTCAATAATAAATATTAATTTGTTTGGGGATAATTGTATCATATTTAATATAAATATAATTTATAAATAAGTGTAACACTATTAAAGATACGTATATATACATGTATGTATATATAATGTATTTAGTGTGAAATTATATGTCATTCTTAGTATTTTTTAAATTAATCTTTGTAAGTGTCCCATCAACAAATTTTGCATTTTGCATTTTTTACTATTTAAACCATTTAATCTAATAATATAAACATTGTATTAATTTATTCACATTTTATTGATCTTAATTAAATTAATTTTTATTGAATA
Source organism: Scutellaria baicalensis (assembly GCA_005771605.1). Classification (NCBI taxonomy): domain Eukaryota; kingdom Viridiplantae; phylum Streptophyta; class Magnoliopsida; order Lamiales; family Lamiaceae; genus Scutellaria; species Scutellaria baicalensis. The sequence continues at coordinate 25,546,789 of CM016723.1, read as the reverse complement.
ATTTATTAAAAATCAACAATAGATATCCAAACAATAATTTAAATAATAAATATTAATTTGCATGGGGATAATTTATACCATAATAATATAAATAAATAAATATAACAATATTAAAGATGGGTGTATATACATATATGTATATATAATATGTATTTAATTTGAATTATATGTCATCTTAAATATTTTTTAAATTATAAATATCTCATAATCAATAAAATTTTAGTATTTTACTTTACACTCATGATTTCGTATATTTTTATATGAGAGTGCACATTTTAAATTTATATTGTTCATCTGATTATTTAAATTATATGTTTATTTTCTAATTATATTGTCATCATCATGATCGTAGACTACTACTACATTTTATTCTGTGTTGAGCTTAAATTGTAATGATCAATGTCTTGCTATATCAATTAATTTACGTGATACCTATAAAGGAATAATTGTGTGCTATCTTTGATGTTAAGCAATATTAATAAAAAAATTATAATTCAATTTCTTTTGAAATAAAAAGTTGAAAATACATAATTGACAGTATTTGCATCATGTTCCTACGCAAAATTTCTAATTTTATTGTGTAATGTTTCTATATATACATACGTATTCACACACGTGTATTTAATTTAATAGTTGAATTTGATTTTTAATTCATATTTTTTTTAGTTTTTTTAGTATATTTAATTTAAGTGACTGAAGATATTACTTTGTAACATATATGATAAAAAAATGTTTCGACTATAATTGTTGTGTATAAAGAAGTTTTTAAAAAACTTACGAACTTTACAGGTAGAATTTCCAATTTTGATTTGAAGATCATGATATTGATACTTTTGTTTTTAGTATTAATCATAGATTAGTGAATTTGATGTGTATAATATCAATATATTGTTGTGAATTGAATTATCTTAAGCAAATTTATATTTCTTAGTTATTAAATATTATATTGTCTTTTATATGCTAAAATCACTTGCACTATATTATGAAATAATTAATATTTACCAACATTATATCACAAAACGCGCATCGCGCGGATGCGTGTACTAGTGTGTTTTTAAAACAACATAAATGTTATATTATAATAACATACAACTATATTATTATAACAGGACGTTAAAAAGATAATATATGTTTGTAATCTATATCTATATCTATATATATATATATATATAAGCAGAATATCCTGCAAAAAATAACTGCAATAAACTATCTACCTATTAAATAATTACTATTTTAAGAAACCTATTAATTGCTTTCATATTGTATTTATTGTAAGAAACTAAATATAAATAAATACAAATAAACCTATTTATTGTATTTTAAGAAACTCAATACAAATAAAAATAAATAAATCTACTTATTGTATTTTAAGAAATTCAATACAAATAAATAAATATTTAATTTAAGAAATCAGTTATGATACTCAATTTAGTATTTATTGTATAGAAATTTCAAATATAAATAAATAAATAGATAAATAAGATATTTAATTTAAGAAATAAGTTATGATACTCAATTTAGTATTTATTGTATAGAAATTTTAAATAAAATAAATAAATAGATAAATAAGATGAAATAAGGGATTATATATTTATTATCTCTCGTCTTATTTTTAAGTACTTATTTTAAATGGTAAATTACAAAAAACAACTTCACCTATCGACTTTTTTCAAATTGCAACCTAATCTCTTTTTTTTTTTCAGATTGCCACCCAGTCTTTCTGTGGTTTTGTCGATTGCAAATTTTCCGACGAAATGGAGATTAATTTGTTCACTTTGCAACCTAAACTTTGTTGTTTTTTTTTTATCTAATTGCAACCTGAACTTTGTGTTTTTGTCGGATTGCAACCAAAAATGAAAATTTCGATTCCAGTGAAAATATAGGTAACTTAAATTCACGGAAATATCGTGAAAATACTGATATCGATGGAAATATGAGTACATATATTTATTGTTATTTTTCCTATATTTACCAATATATTCCGATATTTTCTTGATATTTATTGATATTCCAACATTTTTTACCGATGTTACATATATTTCACCAATTTTGAGAAATATTTCCTTGATATTTATTTTATGAATATCGATTACACTTATATAACATAAATGTCATACTCATATATATAACATAAAAGTGTGAAGCGAAAAAAAAATCATGATTCAAAAATTAAAGTTTGGGTTGCAAAGTGAAAAAAATTGCCGGAAAAATGACCGGAAATTTTACAATCGGCAAAATCACAGAAAGACTGGGTGGTAATCTTAAAAAAAAAACAGATTAGGTTGCAATTTTAAAAAAGTTGATAGTTGGGGTTGTTTTTTGTAATTTACCCTATTTTAAATCAATTTTAAATATATAATATATAAAATCAATCATTATTTAATGATCTTAAATTTAATATTCATATAAAATTTATCAAACTGAAATATGGAAATGTATGTGTGTGGGCTTCAATGATTTTTCATTTTTAAACGTTTTTATGATATATAGTATTAATTTATTGTAAATTGATATTAAAATGTAGAAAAAATAATATTATAGTTGTACCTAATAGATTACACATATAAAACATATCAAATAGAAAAAATTAGATTAAAATTATTATTGCAAGTTAACCAACTTATTCATTTGAAATATACAAATATTTTATTTTATCTTTCTTATTTTATATTTATTTGTTGTCAAATTTTATTTATATTTTATATTCTAATTAATTGAGGTGGTATAAGGGATTGGACATAGGTAATTTTTCTGTTTTTTCACAAATTAAAATTTCATCATTCTTATTCTCTGATACATTGACTTATCAATCTTATAATTATTATTCATAATTTTTTTATTCAAAATGTGTAGATTAAGTCCAATTTTGAATTGTTTCATTTAAATAGATAGCAAGAGAGATTTTCATGTATTTGATAAGTTGATATAATTTTTTATTTGATTTAAAATAAATGAGTTATATATGGCGTTGAACCAAAAATTTTTATTAAAATACTTGTGTATTTATAGTTATAAATGCCAATAAAATATAAATTTATTTATCTCAATACTTAAATTATAACGTTTCTAATACATATAACTTAATTTTCGATATTAAATTTATTTTTTTAAATTTCACTACCCATGTAATGTTCTAACACAATTTTTTTTATTTGTTTGTTTAATCCATATATTAATATATTACTTTATATATTTCAAATTTCTAATATTGTCGAATATAAATATTTATAATGACATAAATTTAAAATTAAAATACCTAGCTTTATATATACTAATACAAATTTAAAAAGTATCAATATATTTTTGTTAAAATAATAATCATTACAATTTATATGTTATTATATTATTTTTTTAATAATTATATATATAACACACTGTACAACGCACATGTACACTACTAGTACACTGTAAAATGTTGAGCTAAGATAACATAAAAGTTGTGCAAACATAATATAAAGATCGAACAAACATAAAATAAAAGTTGTGTAAACACAACTAAACGATTAGACGAAATAACTAAAATACTAGACACGTGTTAAAAGCACTTTTGGTCAGGTCAATTAGAGATAAATTGAGGGTTTGAGAATTATGGATGGAACTTAAAAATTGCACGGTTCTTGACCAATGTCACTAGTGCATATAAATAGTTGTAATTTTAGATACATGAATGTGTCACGAATACAATCATACTGATAACACCTCATATCTAAAATATAGCTAGGTTTATTTTAAAGGGACAAACTATACACACCCCATTTAATCCTAAACACACCCCAATTAAATAAGTTAAAATGAAAATATTTACACAATTACCAATTTACCCTTACCCTATTATTTAAAAAATTCATAACATAAATAATACCTTACTACACACACCTAAATCCTACATCAACTAAACACACCCCATTCCATAACTATTGTATCTATCACCTTCAACTTCATGTATATAGATACAACAAGTTTTAAATTTCTGCCAAAAAAATCAAGAAAGTTTTTACTTATACAGTAGTTGAATACACTTTGAAAGAAGAAGGAGCTCAAGATATGGACAATGTAAGTGTTTAAATGTGTTTCTACCGATCGTTTTTTTCGTAAACTTCGCCAAAAAAAAAAAGGGTTTGCGACTTTCGTTCGGCAAGCACAGGCCGAACGTTGTGAAGTGTGTTCGGCAATACGCCGAACATAGTTAAGAATGTTCGGTCGTCTGCCGAACATTATGTGTATTGTGCGGCGTGGCCGAACAAGGTGATAGGTGTTCGGCTATCTCTGCCCGAACGCACTGCATTTTGTTTGATTTTAAGTTGCCGAACATTATCAGTTTTTTCATGTGAAATATAAATCGACGATTTTAATTGTTATCTTCCTGTGAATTTATTTACTTATGCATATTTTGATGTGAATATATATACTTATGCATGTTATATATTGATAGGAAAACAATTGTAGTGGAGCTCAACTTAACATGTGTAATGAACCCGATGATGGCAATGATATGAATGCAATGTATGAGGCCATCGATTTCACGAATGAGTTTTTGACTAATCAAGTTTTTGAAAGTCGAGAAGCAATGATTTCTTGGGCAACTCAAATTGGTATCCGTCTACACATGGTAATATTGGTTAGACGCTCTGATAGTGGATCGAGTGGTAGACGAGCAAGAGTGTTTTTGGGTTGTGAGCGTGGTGGCACGTACCGTCCACCCAAAAAGAGACTTACCAATACACGGGGTGAACAAAAGCCGGTAAAGGAACGACACACTGGCACCAAGAAATGTGACTGTCCTTTCATGTTGAAAGGAGTGCAGTTGAATGAGATGGGACATTGGTGCGTACAAGTAGTCTCTGGCGTGCACAATCACCGGATGGGGTTACATTTGGTTGGACACTCATTTGCGGGTCGACTATCGGCCTCAGAGGATCAAGTTGTGCGTGACCTATCCTTAAACAATGTCAAGCCCAAAGATATTTTGAGCACGTTGAAGCAATCCTTTCCGGCCAATGCCTCCACATTGAAGACAATTTACAATGCTCGTCAAAAGCATAGAATTGTCGAGCATGGAGGCCGTACACAAATGCAATATTTGATGGGTAAATTGAAGTCTGAGGACTATTACTACCTGACTAGGAGATGTGAGGGAACCGATAGGGTTACAGATCTATTCTATGCTCATCCAACCTCTGTTAACTTGTTGCGTGCCTTTCCCAACGTGCTGTTGATGGATTGTACCTACAAGACTAATAGGTATAAGATGCCCCTCCTCGAAATTGTAGGTGTCACCTCCACCAACATAACATTTTCTGTGGCGTGTGTGTATTTGGAAAAGGAGCGTGAGGACAGCTATATATGGGCGTTGACGACATTGAAGGGTCTACTAATTGATGATTGTCTACCGAAGGTGATCGTAACTGATCGTGAGATCGCACTCATGAATGCTCTTGCTGCTACCTTTCCTACCTCTACTCATTTGCTTTGTCGATGGCATATCAACAAGAATGTTTTAGCCAAATGTCGAGGATACCTTGGTAGAGTTGAAAGATGGGAGCATTTCAACATGAGTTGGAATATGTTGACTTTTGCGGAGGATATTCCCAAATTCGAAGAGTTGCTTCGAAGGTTTCATACTGACTACGCCGATGTTCCTCAAGCCGTAAATTATTGCATGAAAACTTGGATTGAGCCGTACAAAGAGCGATTCGTGCTATGTTGGACCAACAATATCATGCATTATCAAAACACCACGAGCAACAGGTACTTACGAAATTATTGCGTTAACGTTAAATTTACTTCAAACATATTGTCTTTGGATGAGCAGAAGTCTGAAATTGGCTCTTCTTATTTACTGTTAGGGCCGAGAGTGCACATGCAAAATTGAAGAGGCAATTGGGCACAAGCCAATCAAATTTTGAGACCGCGTGGGAAAGAATACATCACTTGCATATCACGTCTCACACTGCCATCAAGGCCTCGTTCAGATACGTAGTACTTCTTGCAAATACGTAGTACTTCTTGCAATGAGTTCAGATAAACAAATCCAACAAAGTTACAAAATGGTTATCCCAAAAGTCTATCTATCACCTACGGCTCCTACGAGTGCGGCCTGTCCCTCGTCTAGAGCTCTCCGGTTGATCCTCGAAATTTAACGCACGCCAAGCTCCAACCATGGCTGGCATGACAGTCGAAAGGTCCATTCCATCGGCATTTTGAAGCCATTGTTGGTAGACGGGATCCAGATGTCTGCGGGCATCATCGATTATTGCCCAGGGATCGGGCCCTCTCGGCCGGGCACTTTGAACGTGCTCCGGTGGCACGTTCAACGGGTTCTGGATCAATGGGTGCGACACCGTGTTCCACCAATCTATATACTCCTCCACGCATTCCCATGGTGGGTGAGCATCTCGACCCCGGTCCTCGATTGAAAGCACATGGTTCCTCCAAACCCGAAAGTACGCTCCAAGAGCATCCCAAGTGACCTTGTACTTCAGAGCGTTGTTACCACGTCGGACTACACTCGGAACAAGTGGTTCAACTGGTATCCGTTGAACGTAGCCGAATTGACGAAGCACTCGGTCCGGATGGTAAGGCTCAACGCAGTCGAAAGCCCGTATACACCCCTGGAAGAAAGTCACTTCTTTTCGAGGGAAGTGTCCAGTCACATCGTTGTAAGGGTTCCAATCGACCTACATTGTTCAAAATCATCAATGTCACCGGTTCGTGCTATATATGGACTGGACAATGTTGATATGAAATGCGTAAGGATAAATATACACTTACACTTTGGGGAGTCATGTTGTCTAACACTTCACGTATAGCAAAGACACGCTCTTGATTACCTCCAGCGTGAGCTCTCTGGATCCACCTTCGTGCTATTGGCTCGTCGATCCGGTAATGTGCATTCTGGGTCGGCCTAAACACTGGGAAATGTGCATATATCCAAGCCTTGTGCACACGTACAAGAGTTTAGCATTAGTATAAAAAGATGGCAAAGATCCACACATTAGTATAAAAAGATAGCAAATACGTTGTACCTCAAGTAAAGTCAGATATCCACACATCTGCTTCACACCACTCCTCGAAGCCAGGCCCAACTGTCGATACAAAAAGGCCAAGGCCGCTGCACCCCAAGCATACTCATGTATACGATCAAAATCATCCAAGAGTCTTAAGATCTTCGTATCCGCTCTAGAACCACTCTTATCTGAAAAGATCGTGCAACCCAAAGCGAACCAGATGTATGCACGAGCAGCAGCCGTCCTCACGTCTTCATCCGGCGAGCTCGTATCTGCTTCAAAGCGAGAACGAAGCCACTCCAAGCGAACCGAGCTACCCCTGTGACCTTGTAGGGCTTCAAAGCTCTCATCAGTGCCCGTCCCCAACAACCTCTGCATGAGAAGCATAGGAATCTCTTGACGGTTTCTTCCTTGTGGCACCATAACTGGTCTTCTCGTGACCGACAGCATCGTAAGTCTATGTACGTCATCCAATGTAATAGTCATCTCGCCGAATGGCATGTGGAACGTGTTAGTCTCTGGTTGCCAATGTTCCACGAAAGCACATAGCAGATTCTTGTTCGGCGTCTTATACGAAATCCATCCGAGTCTGGGATTTCTGTTCGCTCTATCATATCTTTGAAGTTATCCACCATGTTGCCAAACTTCCACGTCTCCATCTTAGTAGTGTGACAGTGAAATTTCAAGACGTCTCTCTCCACCCCATTCCAAATATCATATGCAACATGTGTCTTGAAACTTGGAATCAAGCGATGGTCAATAGGACCACCTGGACAAGGACCAGTCAATAGCTCCTCGTCGGCCTCGTCATCATCCTCCAATCCCCCTTCATCATTAACATTTTCATCCTCCATTGGCTGGGGAACATCACGAGAAGCACTTGTTTCCTCCACATTGTACTCAATCAGAGGAAGAGCCGAATAAGACGGTACTGGTTCTTCAACTGGTACTTCAACCGGTACTTCTTGTGCTACACGTCTTCTTCTATTAGACGCAGTAGGCCGTTTCCTTCGATACACTACTACAATAGAAACACGTAAGGATCAATCTACAAGATACGTCAATTTAAATAACACAAGTTATCAAAGTTTGAAAAAAAAAACGTGGAACAAAGTGTTCGGTGGTAGGCCGAACAGCTCTGAACTTCGTTCGGCAGGTGGTCGAACACACCCACATTTGTTCGGCAGGCGGCCGAACACTTCTAAAACCGTTCGGCGTGCTGCCGAACATTAAGCAATATGTTCGGCGTACGGCCGCACACGCAGAGTTATGTTCGGCTGGTGGCCGAACACACCATGAAATGTTCGGCCAACCAGGGCCGAACATACCCAGAATTTCTAACATACGGGATTTCATATTTGAAATCCAAATTCAACTCAAATTTCATCAAATCGAACACATAAACTATGTAAACCCTAAACCCATAACCCAAATATGATTTCTACACAAATTTCATACAATTTCTCCCACATTAAACATAGTATATGACAAATTTGTTAAAAAATTTAAAAAACACATACTTGGTGAATTTGGTTGTTCATTGGGATCCATAGGAAGAAGTACACTTGGATTGATCGAACTCCTTCACACCCGTTCGATTACACGCCGTACGCACTATCAAATGTTCGGTAGACTTTGAATCCAAATTGGATCTTCCTCTTCAAAACCGTTCGAACTCTTTTGGCCAAAGTGTGGAGAAGAGAGAAGATGGGGTGTGTGAGGGATTTGGGTGGTGTGGGGTGTATAAAGTATTTGATTATTTAGTTTTTATTTTATTTCATAAAGGGTATAATTGTAATGTTGTGGGGTGTGTTTAGAAATTGTGGAAATGTTTTGATTAAATTGTGGGTGTGTTTAGTAATTGGGGTGTGTTTAGGATTAAATGGGGTGTGTATAGATTTTCCCTATTTTAAATTGCACCACAACTTTAACAGTATTATTAAATAATTCTATTTTTACTAATACGGTATCTAATTCATTCAAATCACATATATTACACGAATCATATACTAATATTTTCTTCATTCTAAAAAAAAAAAGGGTATATTTATCAATAAAAGAAAATATTTATAACTAAAAGATTCTATATCACTAGACAAATCAAAGGTACCTGATTTAGTCCTACTACCTTGCCTTTTTCAATAATGCAGAACAAACGTGGAAATATTTCTCACGGACACAACACAATAGACACCAGTTAAGACTTGAGATCACGTGATCTTAGACATTGCTAATATTATTTCTTTAATTTCTTAATAAAACGATGTTGTCTACTGACTATGAATTTTATAAAATTCTCCCACATTTATCCAACTATATGGTTGTTATAAAATATATCTCACGATTAATAAACGTGATCATAACAACAATTTAATTTGAGTTTGAGAGCTTCTACCTCGATTAACATGGTAAGGTGAATTATGGTTAACCAGAGTTGGTCACCCCATTTATTTAAAGATATCTTAGTTTAGTCGAGAGATTTTGAGTAAAGTTCTCAACTCCTCATTAGACAAATGATTTTATATTTATTTACATTGTGGGTTTAGAGACATTAAATCTCATTTGCTTAATTAAAATATTTCAATCTAATCATAGTAATTATATTGAGATGAACATTCTGAATCGTTTGACTGACATGTGATAGTCCAACTCAACTGCTGATGTGGTCGGGAAAGTATTCGAAATTAGAGGTTCAAGTTGGATTGACATGTCTTCCTTTAAGACATGCACATGTGAGAAACTCACTCTATTTTGTTTAGGGCTCCTTGAACGCGTGTTCTATAAAGTTCTATTCCTACATCGATGAGATCCGTGTCATTTGATTGTCAATCACAAAGCTTGAAGGTTTGAACCTTTCTCATAAGTACTGCTGACCATCCATATTGGATCAATTAGCTAACAAGAGATGTAGAGCCAGCTAAAACACTATTCAACCTCATTTTTTGGTTGATCGAGTATCACAAACATTATGGCTTTGGGTCGGGTCAATGGCTCAACAAGCTACACTTTATTGATGAGATTGAAAAATATAAATAGTTAACTAATTATAGAATAAAAATTTGGGAAGAAATAAGAGCATCTCCAGCAGTCTGCACTATTTTAGTGCAAAACCTGCACTAAAGTAATGTAGAAACAATATTTCATCTTCAGCAGTTTGCACTAAATTTTACAATAAAAAAGAATATTTCATAATATTTCTAATTATTAATTTATTTAATCATATTTTCCAATGTTATTATAATTGATCAACATATTTAACACACATAAACATTATTTAATATAATTTTTGTTCTTTAAATTTGTAACTTTAATAAATAAAAAATTCAAATTGAATGAAACTTAACTCAAAGTGAAAACAAAAGCAATAACATTGTTATTATTGAAATGAAAATAGATGTTACATAATGATAACTTTTAATTTTCTGAATTAGAATATTCTTTCCACAAATGATCAATTAAAGCATTTTGGAGTGCAAAATGAGCATCTGCATCTCTAATTTGTCTAAATCGACCAAGAAAATCTTGAAAGCGAGTGAATTCATTCTCAGCAAATTCGATATCATGGGGTGGCACTTCCAAGTTTTCTTCAATAATATCCCATATTGTAGTCCTTCCCTTGAATGACATAATGCGCTGGAGGATCAATGCCTGCAGCAAGATTGGAGAAAAGATTCGATGTCTCCAACACATTAATATCATTATTAGATCCTGGCATCCCAAAATATGCATGTCATATCTACAGATCATAATCTGCTACAACTTCAAGATACACCAATATGAAATGACTAGACAAGATAACATACCACAAATCGATTTGAACATGATTGTTGATGCCGTAAAATGTGAGTACTACCATGAACAACAACAAATTATTATGCAGACAAAGAGACAATCTCAAGTACAAAAATCTACCAATGCATTTGATATGTTTGGACAATTTCCAAATCTTGGAAGGTCTGGTTTTGGTCTCTCAGATTATTAGGTTTTTTATTGTTATTTCAGTAATTTTATGTTTTCTTGTCATGTGTTTTAATCTGATTTTCGTTTCTTTTAGTTTTTATTTTCATCTATTTAATTTTATGTGCTATTTCCATGTATTTGAATCCTTTTTTTTTTTTTAGTAATTTTATGTAATTGTTTTCATCTATTGTAGTTTTACTATTCATGTTGAGAATTTACCACTCATATTCATTTAAAAAATTTATACTATCATCTACATCATTAAAATTACCACTCGTGTTAATTAATAATATCACTTTTATATTACAAATTGAAAAATTAATACACATATATTCTCAAATTTCATAAAATTAATATATATAAATAATTGAAGAAAATGAGAAAAAAAAAAAGTAGCACCGCAACAGTGCGGCGCAAAATGTAAAGCTGAAGTTTACTTTAGCGCAAGATTTTATTAGTTGCTGGGGCTTCAAAAATCTTTACTTTTGGCGGCTGGCGCTAGCTTAACGCATTGCTGAGGCTGCCCTGAGAGCACCACATGATTTTCTCAAGGCACCACACAAAATTTATCATAAAATAAGAAAAGACAAAAATGCCCTTAGGCAAAAAACAAATTGCTATTTCCAAAATAATTTTGCTACCTCCAGATCATATTTTGCTATTTCCAGATTTTCAAATATTTTCAATATATATTTCATATTCATATAATTTTAGATCCGGATAAGAGTGTGATCGAAAATTGGTATCAGTGTCCAGATTTATTAAGAACTTGAAGTTATATTTATTATATTTATGTAATTAACAATTGGTGAGAAAAATTATTCGAGAAAAATGGATCTGGACGAATGTTCAAGATGTATACATTATAAGAGATATCATCAAATTTTGACGATGTATGCAACTGGTGGTGTTGCGAGCCATCTCATCCGATGCTGTTTCGGTCAAAGAAAGGTATGTAATTTAAAGGGATTTATTAATTTTACGTAAGCATGTTGGGTCTGATAATGATCTACTAAATCCAAATCTAAAAATAATATGGATAACTCATGCATTAAAAAAATAATGGTGATCGGGCATTATGGCCAAACACTACTATAAGTGTTCGGCCAAGACGGCCAAACGATTCCACAGGTGTTCAGCCGAGGCAGCTGAACGGGGTTAAAGGATTCGGTCAAGACAACCGAATGATAATGAGTGCGGGTTAATATTGGAAATAAGAAGAAAAATTTTGGATTGTGTGGTGCCCTTGGAGTATCGTGTGGTGCCTTTAGAATTACTAAAAATTTAGATGAAAAAAATGTGAAGATAGTTTGAGTTGAGTGTTCTATTTTTTTCACCAAAGAGGGGATAAAGAAAGGGACATAACAAATTCACATATAGGGTTAGAAAAACCATAAACCCCAAGAAGAAACACGCCGGCGGCGGCAGCTGAGCTGAGTGCAGCGGAAAAACCACCGGAAATGGCGACTGCTCTGATTGCGAAAACGGCACCATCATCCACAATCGGCAAAGCTTCTGCTCTCTTCAGAACCTCATTCAGCTTCCTACGCAACCTTAGCACCACCACATCGACCGCCACCTCCGAGACGGTGGGAGGCGGCGGAGACAAGAAGCCAAAGCGGAAGAAGAAGAAGAACCTGATCGAGGTGGCGCAGTTTCTGCCCAACTGGGGAATTGGCTATCACATGGCCAAAACTCATTGGACTGGGGTTTCTTATGAGATTACTAAGATCAATCTCTACAAAGTAATGTCGTTTAGTCTGCTTTGATTTGCTGCAATATTGGTTATAGTTTTTTGGAAATCGTGTGTCGTTGAGGTGATTTTACTATTTTGTGATTATCATTATTGAATTTTACCGAGTTTTTGCAGGATGGAAGACATGGAAAGGCTTGGGGGATAGTTCATAAAAATGGTAATTCGAATACCATATTTTATGCTCTGTATTAATTTTGATTACGAGAAAATATTTATTTGTTGGTTTAATTCCTTCTTTCTGAATAATTTACATTTGTTCATAGTTTATGTTAAATAGCAATGCATTGTGTTTCCATCCATGTGGTGTCAGACAAAAGCAAGCAATAAATTGCTTTATATTCCACCGAAACATAGGTTTTGAATTGAATTTGCTGTGCAATTGAACGTATACGATTTCATTGTTGCTTGGTAAGTATAAGGAAAGATGATGTTCTAAATTTTGAAGGTTCAATGATGTTCGAATCAATTTTACTGGCAATGGGAACAAGAATTCCTGTCTCTCTCTCTCTCTTTTTTTTTTTTTGTCTAATACCAGGAAAAACTTATTTATCATTAGAATCCTTCATCAGGAAAAGCTCTATATCTAGGATATATGCTCAGTATTATAGAAGGTTTACAACCCTGAAAATATTTTGATATTTGATTATTATAAACTCAAGAGGGCAATATGTGACCCATGCATTACCTTATTTGCTTGGAAATTCGAAGCATTCAGACCATTTTGATTAGATTGTGGCCTTACATAAGCAGAACAATATAAGAGGATTTGTTTTGCTAGCAATGTAGTTTCAGTTGAAGTTGTTGAGGAGTTCATAGATTAGGTTTGGGATATCGTCAAGTTTAGGTTGCTTGGTGCATTTTAATCCACAGGGATTTCTAATTATTGTTTGTATTGTATATTCATAGAAACCTGTGCATTCTACTCTTGGGTTTTATAATTTCATTTTCAGGAATTTAAAATGTGTCGGTAAAAACGTAGTTTCGCTTTCCACCAAGTTTGTTGTGAGTGCATGTTTTGACCTTCTGCAGCTTTCAGGTGTTCAACTTATCAAAAGCATATGAGTGCATGTTTTGTGAAAGTGTATATTTACATGATACTCAATTGGTTCACTCTAGGTTGATTCTGTTTAGGCATTTTTATCAGGCGATCCAACAGTTGAGATATGTTATTAAAAGATAAGAAGAAAGATGTTATTCTGAAATCCAAATGGTGTTCATCTTGACTAAAGTGATTAATTTTCAGTCAGTTCCTTTGAACTGCTTGAAGCATATTAGTTTGTGTTGCAAGCTCATCACCTATCCAAACAAATCATGTGCCTCTCTATATCCATTAAGATGTTCTATATCCATTAAGATGTTAGCCAGTATGTTTTTGTCACAAAGCATCAATCACCGAAGAATGTAGAGGTGGGATTATATAGACCAGGTACGGGCTCGAAATGGCCTTGTGAAAGCTGTTACTCTTGCTGGTATCCAGTAAACTAACTGATGTGTCTAACAGATTACCCATTTTTTATCCAGTTTGATATTCGACAACCAATATTACAATGTGCCCCTGTTGCTGAAAGTAGAATGAGGAGACGATGCCAATCACTTCTTTGTTTTTAATTCATGCAGAATAATGTTTTCTTATACGAGCAAAGAGGATTAAAGAGAATTTGACTTGTTGCAGGTGTGCCAGCTGCAGATGCGCCAAAGAAAATAAGTGGGGTGCATAAGCGCTGCTGGAAGTACATTGCAAACTCGAAAAGACCAGAAGAAACTGTCTCAAAAAGAACAGAAGAAAGTTCCTCAAAACAAGACTTGGAAACCGTTGCATGAGTAATCTTGCCAATCGATAGCATAAAAATAGTTTGCAAATGCTAGAATATCATAGATGCAAGCTTTTAGAGCTGAGTTTCTCTTCCAACTTTGTAATAATGTGAAGTTAGATTTGTGCATGGATACTCAGAGAAATCTTGGCTTAGATCATGGTGTATTGTTTGTGGATGAAGTCCATGCTCTAACTATCTATGTTCAAATCCTGAACCTGCTCACTGTTTTTTGATGGTGTAATCCTAGTGAGACTTGATGATTGTATTTTCCATATCACATGATGTAATTCCTTTACCTGTTAGTGTTGGTGAAAAATTGAAATGTCTTGTTAGTCTATGACAAGAGACTCATTGAAATTTCAATCATTGCATCTTGAATAGTATATAGTGAGCATCTTTATCCTTGATTTTTGTAAATGCATATGTTTCAATTTCAGTTAAGATGTTCGAATTTTCATTTTTTCTTGCACTTTTTGGCATGCCACGTGATGCATACATAAAAAATTGTTGCTTGATTTTTTGCTTCATTATCTTCGGTCTGTACTGACCAAACATATTGTCTTTGTGATTTTTTTTTCCTGCAACACTAACAAAATAATAAATCGGTAAAATGAAACTTTTGAATTTACATTGTCATCCCTTATGTTCTTTCTTGCTTTCATGGTATAATTTGACTAAATTGGTGAAAATTTAACCTACTTTTGAAGTTTTAAATGGAGATAGAAGTGTGAAAGAAGGTAATGAGATGAAGAAGATGAGTGATATATACATGTGAGGTTCAATGGGGTGTGTTTAGTAGCAGGTTGATTGAATTTTTTTCTGTTATTTTTTAAATCATCAATGAGGATAAATTTGTCTTTATCAAAATAATTTCATTTCCATTAATTTGTGTGTTAAGTAAGTGGTGAAGTGTGTATAGTTCCACCCAAATTAAAAAAATAATTTGAGAAAATTTAACTCTCTTTTATATCATATATATATATATGTGTGTGTGTGTGTGTGTGGTTGGGCTAATTGTTTTTAATGCTACAACATCATATGATATGAAACAAATTATGTTATTCGTAATCATTGCTAAATATTTCGTTTAAATTTAATTGGATATAAATGTGATTTAAAGCTTGATTACATTCAGAGAAGAGCTTGAATTAGAATAATAATTTCATATCTTAAAATACTGTCATATTTAGCTTTCCATATTTCCAGTTTAACCCCTGGGAAGTCTCATATCTAAAAATCCTCGTAACACCCAAATTAACAAATTCCAACTGAACAACCCTAGAGAGAGAAAGCTCGAAATTCAGGTGACATGGCGTCGGGATGGGGAATCACGGGGAGCAAGGGCCGATGCTACGATTTCTGGATGGACTTTAGCGAATGTATGTCTCGCTGCAAGGAGCCCAAGGACTGCGTCCTTCTCCGTGAAGATTATTTTGAGTGTCTCCACCACTCTAAAGAGGTATTAGCATTTTTTCTACCTTTCCCCCCTTCTGAAGTTCAATTTACGCTTTCGATTCAAATATGGGGAAATAGGTATGTATACTGCAATCTTAGTTGTATTACCTGGGGATTTGTTGTTGGTCGAGTTGAAATTTGTGGTAGAATGTGAGGGACTTCTGCAGATGTTTTATTCAATTAGTGACCAAATAACGATATCTGAAATCGATCCAATCAAAAACGTGATGATATGGGACGCTAGCAGAGTGATTGCAAGTCTGATTGGCTTAAGGGTACTAATAGGAGGAATTTTCTTGGTTTTGCTTTGTAGTGCAAAGTATCGTTCGAATTTATTGATTGGAAGATTTGTTGTTTGAGCGTTGTGGTTGTTTGTGGTTGTTTTGCTTCTACCTGCATTTGTCTGTATATATGTATTTATTCTTTTTTATTTAATTTGCAAGATACGAATGCAAGGTATATGTACATTTTTGCATTCTCAATTCTGAAATATACCTGTTGATGATTCATTGGTTAAGCCATGAAGTGATAGAATTTTAGAGACAATATCACCTTTTGAAACTGTCGAGGTGTATAATAAGAAAATGTGTGAGAGTTATCAGCCGTAGCTTCTCTGGGATTCATGTAAGTGCAAACAGAGTTTAGAGTGTTGCTTATTCCTTCTGATTCTTTTATCATGTCCAACCAAGTGTCACAAGTCCTTTGTCAGTATGGACTGTGGCTGAGGTGGATTTTGCAAGTTTGGATTTAGGATTTAAGTGGACTTTGAAAAAGGTGAAATTTGTTAGTCTCCATGTTTGTTTTTAGATTTTATATGATATAATTATATTTAAGATGTCACATCATATTGAAAATTGTAGAAAAAATAGATGATGTATCATTTTTTTTAGAAAAAACAAATATTTTCATTGGGAATTGTAAAGAAGTAGATCAAGTATGAAAAAATAGGATAGAGTTGATTTTGCAAATTTCTTAATAAACATGACTTGGGATTTTGCACATCTCGAATCCAAATGGGCACATCCCAGTCCAAACACACTAAGATTATGTTTTGAAAGATCTTTCTGATACTTGAGATAGAACCATTAGAGCCTTAGAGGGCTTTATGGAAGCTTACAAAGTGGGCCACTGGACCTAATAAACATGTCCAGATATGGAATTTTTATAAGGCAGTATTAGCTCATAGTTTTCTAAGTGACTACATCATTATACTAACCATTTGCAGCTTTTGAATAAACATTAATGTCGTCATGCCTGCAGTTCGGTTGCTAATGGAGGCTATTGTCTGTTATTCAGTTACTTTTTTTCCACAATGGTGCCAGTCAATCATTGATAAGTGTGATGATCTGAAAAGAAAGATTAATTGATTGAAACTAGATTCAAGAACTTCAAGGCTCTGGCTTAAGGCATTGCTGTCCTTGCATTGATCCCTCACTTTCATCTTCTCCCTTATTTTGGCGTTTTGCTCTAAGGTAGCAATGCATGTGGTGTTCTGGTAGTTATCTTATAATGACAAATCCTTCTTGTCAGCTAATACGCTAATCAGTACCAAGCATACTATGACATAAGAAGAAACTCATTAGATCACATGAAGCTGCAATGGATGTTGCTGAAAGAATGGTTTATGAGCCTAATTAGATGATATCTGAAAGCAAATGTAAGGTTGAAATTCCACTTCAGCAATTGATTTTTGAATGATGGCTGGAATGGAAGATGAAATTGGTTGTGTTAAACATGACATCTCTTGTATCTCTTTAACTGGCATCTCTAGTAGCAGTTTAGTTAGCGAGAAAAGCCTTTAGTAGTATAATAATATGAAATAAATTTGATACATAACATAAGCGCCAGTGTTCTCAAAAAGCTGCTTAGTATAACAACTGAACTCTGTTCACTCTCCTGGTCAACATTTTTCGACCCTAATAATATATTCTGTTTTTAAGGAGGCAGATTAATGTGATTACACATGGTCTAGCAAGGCATTTATTTTGATACTATAGTGTCTTAAACTTATTGCAGTTCCAACGGAGGAACCGAGTCTACAAGGAGGAGCAGCGTCAGCTGAGAGCAGCAGCAGAGAAGGGCAAGGGAGGTGGAGATGGTGGTCATCATTGACAATTGTTATTATATCTCTTTGTTTCAACAGAGTGAAAGAGGGATGGAGAGTCGTTGAATTTCTTCCAACTTCGTTGAAAATAAAAAATAAACCAGTTGTATTCAAGTGTTGTGGGATGTTAAATACAAGAAGGAATTTGTTTCAAAATGAGAGTTTTGGTTCAAGAACAACGAGACATGATTATGTTTTTTCACTTTGTGAAACTTGCTTGTTTTATAAGATCTCAATTTTATCGAGCAGATCAATTGCGTATTCATGCCTTCGATCTTTCTGAGTTAACTTGGGCAGGGGACCTCGAAATCGAGACTTGTTCAAATAGAGATATGTACATACCATCATATGAAAAGTATGGGTGTGCATATATTCAGTCTACATTTCAGTTCCTTGCCTGGCTAACGTTTCTATAATGGTAGAGGGCAGTTCTTAAATTGTTGTGTTCTGTTTAGCTATTCAAGTTTTTTGCTATCAAGAATGTCAAGGCCAACTTGATGATGACAGGGTTACTTTCTTGCAAAAATAAATGGGAACGGGGTGGTGATCAAGCATTTTGAGGAAGCTATAGCATCCTTTTGCTCTTATTTT
Source organism: Scutellaria baicalensis (assembly GCA_005771605.1). Lineage (NCBI taxonomy): Eukaryota > Viridiplantae > Streptophyta > Magnoliopsida > Lamiales > Lamiaceae > Scutellaria > Scutellaria baicalensis. The sequence continues at coordinate 25,528,102 of CM016723.1, read as the reverse complement.
ACCAATTATTTACAAACACATTTCAGTTTTCATTTTCTCTAAGAACTTCTAATCTTCTTAAAACCAAGTTCTCTATGTATATAAACGTATCATCAAAGTCATTGTGATAAGCATACTGATGTGGTCGAACTAACCACATTCAAACTCCCCCGAAAGCCCGACCCGGAATTGAAGGCCAATCGGCGCGAACAGAATGAAGAAATAATAAGAGATCGTGTGAGCGAACAGATATGTTCGGCATGCCGAGCGAACTGATCCAAATCGCAGGCAAGAATGTCGAGCTGAGAGGTGAAATGTCGAACTAAGACGGACGAACTAATTTAAAATTTGAGATAACTCCCACGATCGCGAGAATCTCGCCACTTTCCAAGTTTTTAGGAGAAATCCCAACTGCCACATCCTACTCCCAAGAAATCACGTCTCTTTCAGGGAGTATATATATATCTTTTATTTTTCTATTTGCACACACAATCACAATTTTTACACATTAAGTATTATCAAAATCGAGAGGAATATTTTTGCGAGATTACTGACTTGAGCGTCGGAGTCCCTTCACCGGGAAAAACCCCCGGTGTTCTTTGTTTTGCAGGTTTTCTCGATCGGAGAATTCCAATCGACGTCGGAGAATTCCAATTTGGCATCGGAGAATTTCGAACGACGCCGGAAAAGTAAAGGATCGGAATCACGACAAATCAATTGGCGCCGTCTGTGGGAAGTATTTTCGTAACTTTGAGCATTTAAGACGTAGAGGATTACGAAAATGGTGAATACCAGAGGATCCAGAAGGAGGTTGGATGAAGGAGCACCGTCCGTGCAACAAAACGAGGATCGGAATTCCGCACCGGCTAATCCTCCCGGCACTGTCACGTTGACGCCGGAGGAACTCTCAGCTTTGATAGAGACTGCTGTTCAAAAAGCTTTGGGCAAGCAGAAGGTTGATTCACAACAGGATAACACTGACATGCCTGTTGGAAGGGAACAAGAGGGCAACAGATCTCGAATGGATGAACAGGAAAGCCAATCTGGTCACCCTCGAGGCCAAAAACGAGGACATGACGAACTATCTGAGAGAGTAGATGGTTTACGAAAGGAGCTGCGGGAAGTTCAGCGAACTGTTCGAAGGATCCCTCGGAGTTCCAGAGGCAATCCTTTCTCTGAGGAGGTGATGGAAGATGAGTTGCCCGCCTCTTTTCGGCCGGTGAATTTTGAATATGATGGTGCTAAAGATCCGTGGGATCATATATGTAGATTCGACAATACTGCTCTACTGCATCGGTATTCAGATGGTATTAAGTGTAGGGTGTTCGCCACTACCCTCACCAAGGCTGCTCAGACATGGTTCAGTCAGCTGAATGATGGGACAATTCATAATTTCGAACAACTGTCTGAGTTGTTTTTACATCAGTTCGCCAGTTCTAGAAAGCAGAGACGATCTACCCAGACATTGTTCGGTGTGAGACAGAAAGGGGATGAAACCCTACGGAACTATGTTAAAAGGTTTACTGCTGCTACCTTAGAAGCTCCTGAGGCTTCGGACGATTTGGTTGTAAGTGCTTTCATCCAAGGGTTGAAAGAAGGGGATCTCCATACTTCGCTGGTTAAGAAGACCCCCAACAATTTTGACGAACTGTTGCAAAGGTCTACCAAGTACATTAACTTGGAGGAGGCAGTTCGAATGAAGAAGGGAGAAACTTCCAGTCGCATGAGCAGAACGCAACATGATCATGAAGCGGCCAGAAGGAGAGAGGGGGGCGAACAGCGAGCTAGATTTGCTCCACCCCCTTTAAGAGAAAATAAGACAGGGCGGAGGTATGAACAGTATACGCCCATGACCATGTCCCCGGGACAGGTGTTGATGGAAATATGGAACCTGCCCCAGTTGAAGTGGCCGTCGACCTGGAGCCCTAATCCGAAGAAACCAGCTACCTTCGGCAACGGTAAATTGTGTCGTTTTCATAATGAATATGGGCATGGAACTGATGAATGTTTACATTTGCGAGATGAACTGGAAAGGCTAATCAGGGAGAACAAGTTAGCTCGCTTTGTTCGTCAGAATCGATCAAACCGCGAGCATCGAAATGATCGAAGAGAGCCAAGACAAGACAGAAGGCAAGAGCAGCAGGAATTACCTCCGCCTCCACCGCCCCCAGCGCGAGCTAGGCCCGAATAAGAGGAAAGGCCCACTGTTCACATGATCATGGGTGGGCCGACAGACGGAGATTCTAATAGAGCTCGTAAGGCGAGACTCAATTCTGTTAGGCACGAACAGAATACAGTTCATTCTATTTTCGAAGAGGTAGCGATCGAGTTCGGAGTTCGCGACCGAGTTGCTATTCAGAGCCCTCAGTTTGATGCTATGGTAATCGTTGCAGAGATAGGGGGTTTCAATGTTGAGAGGGTGTTCGTCGACACAGAAAGTTCGGTGGACATCATATTCATGGACTGTTTCCGAAAAATGAGATCAACAGTGGAGGTAAAACCTGTGGAAACTTCACTTTATGGTTTTGCAGGAGAGTCCGTAACGGTGTATGGCAAAATCCAATTGCCTATGGTCTTGGGAGATGGAGAATGGAGGCAGAACAAAACGATGACCTTTCTTATAGTGGATGCGCCCTCTCAATATAATGTGATTTTGGGTCGACCTTCCTTGAGTTCATATGCTGCTGTTATCTCACCTGCTCATTTGATGATAAAGTTTCCAGTTGAGAATGAAGAAGGGCGAGTGGTTGGAGTAGGAGTTGTTCATGGCGATCAACAAACTGCTCGGCGTTGTTATGTCGCTGCGGTTCGACAATCTGAGTCTCGCAAGTGCCATAGCGAACAGAGGGATGATAGTGATCGCGGAAGGGATAAAAGTCTGAAGAAAGATGCTGACACACGTACGGTGGAGTTCGCAGAAGGCGAACTAATGAGTGTGGAGTTAATCCCGGAGCTGCCTGGACATTCGGTTCGTCTCGGAAGTCAATTGTCGGAACAAACTAGAGAAGAAATTGTGGCTGCTCTTAAAGATAATGTGGATCTGTTCGCTTGGAAACCGGAAGATATGAAGGGTATAAACCCGGAAGTAGCTGTTCATAAGTTGAATATCAAGCCCGATGTTCGACCAGTTAAGCAGAAACTAAGGCATTTCGGGGAACAACAGAATAAAATTATCAAGGAAGAGATTGAGAAGCTGCTCGAGATTGGGCACATTGAGGAGATACAGTATCCTCGATGGTTGGCAAACGTTGTGTTAGTCCCGAAGCCACGAAACAAATGGCGAATGTGTATCGACTTCCGAGATTTGAATAAGGCTTGCCCCAAAGATCATTATCCTCTTCCACGGATCGATAAACTTGTGGATTCTACTGCCGGATGCGAACTGTTGAGCATGATGGATGCAGCCCAAGGATACCATCAAATCATGTTGCATCCAGAAGATAAACCCAATGTGGCCTTTATTACATCATCAGGTACATATTGTTATACGGTTATGCCATTCGGACTAAAAAATGCAGGAGCTACTTATCAGCGAATGGTGAACGAAGTGTTTAAACACCAACTGGGCCGCAATATGGAAGCATATGTCGATGACATGCTTGTAAAAAGCATACAGGCGAACACTCATGCAGAAGATTTGAGGGAAACGATGGCAACAATCCGAAAACACGGGATGCGATTGAATCCAGCCAAGTGTTCGTTCGGTGTGAAAGCAGGGAAATTTTTGGGGTATATAGTGACGAACAGAGGAATCGAAGTAAACCCCAGCAAAGTCCGAGCTATACAAGAAATGACGCCTCCTCGAACCATTAAAGAAGTACAAACACTAACTGGTCGTATCGTTGCCTTGAGTAGGTTTATATCCAGGTTGGCGGACAGGGGTTTGCCTTTCTTCAAGATTCTAAGAAAGAATGGTCGGTTTAATTGGGATGTCGAATGACAAAAAGCGTTCGAAGATTTGAAGGCATTTCTCCTCACACTCCCTTTGTTAAAACAGCCTGTTAAGGGAAGTGTGATGGTCGTTTACTTGGCAGTCGGAGAAGAATCAGTCAGTTCTATTCTTGTTCGAGAGGAAGGTAGGGATCAATTCCCCGTGTACTTTGTTAGTAAAGTTCTGCATGGGGCAGAAATCCGCTATACCGAAGTAGAAAAGGTTGCTTATGCCTTAGTCACCACGGCCAGGAGACTGAGACCATATTTTTTGGGTTATGAGATCACGGTGCGAATGAACCATCCGCTGAGTATAGTGTTGGGAAAACCGGATGCATCCGGGAGATTGGTCAAGTGGGCTGTCGAACTGGGACAGTTCGATTTGAAGTATGAGCCGCGAACAGCTATAAAAGGTCAGGCCTTGGCGGATTTTATTCAGGAAACAACCAGGCTACAGGATAAGAAAGAATGGGAAGTTTTCGTCGATGGATCCTCGTCTCGCCAGGGCGCAGGAGCAGGGATATTGTTGATCAGCCCCGAAAAAGATGAGTTAGAGTTCGCCATAAAATTTCAATTTAAGGCATCTAACAATGAAGCAGAATATGAAGCTTTTTTGCAGGGTTTGAAAATAGCCGAACAGGCTGGAGCTCGAGATCTGATAGTTAAATCAGATTCACAATTGGTTACACAACAGCTCAAAAATCAATGCGAAGTTAAAGAAGATCGCATGATTTCTTATGTACAGAGAATACGAGAGATGGAGAAACGATTCGAAAAACTGCAGATCGAACAAATACCTCGGAGTGAAAATCAGAAGGCAGATCATCTGGCTAAAATTGGGAGTTCGCTGCAGGACTGTTCGCAGAGGAGTATTACAGTCATGGGAATAGGAAAGGAAAATGAGGTGATGAATATTGATTTGGCCGAACAAGACTGGAGAACACCTTTCCTGAAATTTTTAGGAGGAATCAGAGATGGATTAGCAAAAGACCTCGAGAAATTGGAGAAACAAGCTCGGTTCTATTACATGTCAGATGGGGTATTGTATCGAAAAACTTTCCTACCAACAGATGCCAGATGTTTATCTGGAGAAGAGGGGCTTAAGGTCTTAAAGGAAGCTCACGAAGGAGGATGTGCCGAACATGCGGGAGCTCGAGCATTGGCCCGAAAGGTCGCACGAGCTGGTTTCTACTGGCCTACGATGAAGAATGACGCTGAAGAGCTAGTTCGGAAATGCAATGCCTGTCAGAAACATGGTTGGCTAATTCACACGCCTGCAACAAATATGCTTACGGTATGTTCGCCTTGCCCTTTTGCTAGATGGGGAATTGACATAGTTGGTCCGCTTGTTAAAACTAGGGGAAACAAACAGTTCTTGGTAGTTGCTGTGGATTACTTTACTAAGTGGGTGGAAGCCGAACCCTTGGTTAAGATCGCCGAACCTGATATGATCCACTTCATATGGAAGAATATTTGTTGCAGATTCGGCTTGCCCAAGATTTTAGTGTCAGATAATGGAGCCCAATTCAGAGGCAAAAAAATTACAGGATGGTGTAAAGAGATGAAAATTTTACAAGTGTTTACTCCAGTGGCTCATCCTCAAGCAAATGGGCAAGTCGAAGTGGTTAATCGAATCATCCTAGATGGAATCAAGAAACGATTGGAATTCGAGAAATCGAACTGGGTGGACGAACTGCCATCAGTTTTGTGGGCATATCGAACTTCACCCAGATCGACTACAGGGGAAACTCCTTTCAGCTTGGCATTTGGCATGGAAGCAGTAGTCCCAGCTGAAATTCAAGGGGAAGCTCTACGAATCACTAACTTCGATCCACAGCAAAATGAAGAATTAATTCGAACCGATTTGTTGTTTCTGGAAGAAATTCGAGATGAAGCCAGAGTTCGCCATGAGTTATACAAGAGACGTATTCAGGCAGCCTTCAACAGAAAAGTTCGGAAAAGAGAGTTTCAAGTAGGGGATTGGTTTTAAGGCAATCGGACGCCTTGTTGGAGATCGGAAAGCTTGATGCCATTTGGGAAGGACCATATACTGTTACAAGAATCTTACCAAGTGGATCCTATGAGCTCGCTGATGAACATGGAAAGGAACTACCCAGATCTTGGCACATCAACCACTTGAAGAAATTTTACACTTGAAATCTCAAATCCCAGTATGTTGCTTTTTATTTTTAAGTTGTTGCTTTTATGAATAATAGATATTTTCCTGCTCCGTGGACGTAGGTCGATTTGACCGAACCACGTTAAATCCTCGAGTCTTTTTATATCGATTTACTTTACGAAACAAAACTATATCGTGGAGCGAACTGACAGTTCCCCCGAAACTCACCGATTAAGCACATTGAAGAAGTTCCCTCGGAACTCACCGATTAAGCATGACGAAGAAGTTCCCTCGGAACTCACCGATTAAGCATGACGAAGAGGTTCCCTCGGAACTCATCGATTAAGCACCTTGAAGAAGTTCTCTCGGAACTCAATGATTAAGCACGGAAAGTTCCTTCGGAACTTAATGACTAAGCATGTTAAAGTTCATTCGGAACTCATGAATCGAGCATACTGAAGAAGTTCCCTCGGAACTTACTGATTAAGCGAACTCAGTGTTTGCCGCAAATTGAAGAAGTTCTATTGAGCTTAATGACTGGACAAAGTAAAGCGAGAAAGTTCTATCGAACTCAATGATTGATGCAAATTAAGGGAGTTCCATCGAACTTAAGGATTAAGCGAAGTGAAGGGAACTCTTTCAAGATTCACTAAGTAAGTATTTGATTTGTTACTTGGTAGATATTTATTTGAATGTTAGTAATTGAATAAAATAAAGATAACATCGAGATTGACGAACTACATTTGATTCAAAAAGAGAATTCATTACAAATTACAAAAATTTTTGAAGAGAAAAAAATACAAGTATGGAAAAATTAAGTGCGATCGGGAGACGGGGTAAGTTCGGCATCAGCTGGCTCGAGGGTTTCGAACATATCTTCGGGAAGAGGTGGAGTTGGACTTCGAGGAGCTTCGACAGGAGCAGGAAGTGACGAACTTGGGCCAGGATTGCCGAGCCGGTCGTCTGGAAGGACTTCCTTTATTGCCTCTTCAAGGCAACCCGACCACCACTTTTCAGTGTTGATATCGCCCTTCGGATCGCCGCGCCAACCTGGCGGAACAGAGTGAGTCCGCATCACTTCCTGGCCTAGCTCGTTCATATCGAACTGAACTGCCCCTCCTGCTCGCTCTTGGCAGAGCCGAACTGCCTCCTTGAAGTAAGTTACGGCCATGGGAGCCGCTTTCGACAAGAAGAGGAGGGAGTCCCAAAGACGAGCCACGAGCCTCTCCCGGAAAGACTCCGATATCAGCTCCATCTCCGGACTCCGAGCGAACTGATAGAAGCCATTTTGATACATGACTTCACCAAATTCAGCTCGGGAACTCTCCGCCTCTGCGAGCTTCCTCTCTGCCTCTTCGAGCTTCTCCCGCAAGCTCTGATTCTCAGCTCGCGCGTTGGAGATCGCCGTTTGCTGCTCCACGGCGAACTGCTCTTTAGTCAGTAGAAGCTCTTCCTTTTTTGCCACCTCGGAGCGAGCGACGGCTAGCTCCAGTTCTCTCTCTTCCAGCTGAGCGGATAGGTTTTCAGCTTTGCTGGCATGTTCTTTAAGATCGCTCTCCAAGGTATGCTTCTCTTGGAGAGTGTTCCTCAACCTATCCCGCCGTCGAAAGACTCTTTCACCCATGGCCTCGAAGCGCTTGGCCAAGCTGGCAAACCGAGAGAGGTCCTCCTCGAACTCCTTCCTCTCACGGTCTTCCTCCCCTTTCGCCTCCCCCTTTGCCACTGTTTTGCCCGACTTGACTAAGGCTCTAGCCTGTTCGGGCTCCACTTCAGTTCGCGCCACCTCTTTCGAGGTGCCCTCCTCAGTTCGTTGTTTTTTGGAAGGTGCCTTCTTTTGCGAGCTGGAAGACGCCTTTTTCTTCCGTCGAAGAGGAACATCTTCGACTGGTTCCGAGGTGGGGATGGCAACCTCGGTGGCAATGCGAGCAGGGTCGTCCTCGGCCAAGTCAAGGCTGGCTCTTGGTGCCAATTCGTTCAATCGTCGCTCTTCCTTCTCGCGGAAGGCCGCCGCTTGACGGTTGTTCACCGCATCATCCGCTGGTGAGAAGGTAGCCGACGCTCCGGAATCGAGAATGAAAAAGTTATTCATTTCTCTATCTGCAACATAAAACACGAACAGTTAGTGTACACACAGGATCGATACGTTTGAAAAAGACAGGAAGATAAAGGAAAATTTTCAAGCAACCTAAATTGAACTTGCTGGAAACCGGAGTGTTCGGATAAAACCCCCAAAAGGCCAACAATGGTTCGCATGAACTCATGCGAACAATGTCGAACATCCCTCCCCGAAACAGCCTGGCCAAAGAAGCAAGTTCGAAGTCCCTTGCGGGAGCGGGCTCGTTGAGGTTCGAACTCTCAACCCAAGGGCGAGATCGGAAGGTGTTATTATTGGGGGCACGAATAAAAAAATAGTATTTTTCCCAGGAGCTGATTTTTTCATCTCCCGGGGACAAAAATAGAGCTCGTTTTTGTCCGCTTCTAGGGCTCAAATAGAAGCGGAAAGGGTTTGTGCGTTTTAGAACAAAGCACGAACGAAATTGTTCGGCAGTCGGTTCGACCCCCATCCACTTGCACACCATATAAAAAGCTACGATGTAGCTTATAGAGTTCGGGTGCAATTGGTTGGGGCATACCCCGAAAGCCGAACCGATCTCAAGAATAAAAGGGTGAATAGGAGGAGTTAAACCTACGCTCACGTGTCTCAAAAACCACGTGTAGCACCCGGGGGGAGCCCGATGAGGTCGATCATCGGGACCGGGAATGACTATAGAGTAGCCCGCTGCTGTTATGAGCGAACTGAGAAGAATAGTGTGTGTTGGGGTGGCTTTGGTGGCAGAGAAAACGTTTTGGACAGTTTTTTTGCGAGATCGAGTAGGAGGAGAGAAAAGTGTTTTTCGGCCAGAAGAAGAAGCTTTGGGAACGGGCGAATCAGAGGCAGTTCGTAGAGGAAATTCCTCAAAACCCTCCTCGGATTCACTCTCGTCCCTTAGGATATGTAAAGAAGAAGAAGCCATGAATGTAAAACAAGGAAGAAGAGAAGTACCTGAGTTTTGATTTTGGGGTGAAACTTTGAAAATTTCGAAGGAGGAAAATTCTTGCTTAAGAAAAGAGGAGTGAATTTTTGCAGAAGAGGTTTTGCGAAAATGAAGAAGGGGTATATATAGGCGAAAATCCTTGATTTTGGGGGGAAATCGAAAAGTCACAAGATCTCAGCCGTCGGAGCAGTTCGATCCAACGGCGAAGGCGAAAAGTCGCAAATCCGACCGTTAGATGCAGTTTGATCCAACGGTAGATACGAAAGGATGCATCTAAGATACGGAGATGATCTCATCCGTTGGATGCAGATCGATCGAAGGGCGAACACGAAAAGGCGCTTTAAGGATGCAGAAACGATCTTAGCCGTGGGATGCAGTTCGATCCGACGGTGAGAATCAGTTGGCGCCTAGGGATTAACATAAACTGACAAGTCTGATCTTAGCCGTCAGATGTAGTTCGATCGAACGGCAGAGACGAAAAGGCGCCTCGGGATGGAGGAAAACGTTGCAGGCGGATGATGGATGGGACACGATGCTTCTTGAAGAAGCTTCATAGTTGGCAACAATGCGAACTGTGTTATTGCATGAGCACAGTTCGCACTCTAAAGGGGGGAGTACTGATGTGGTCGAACTAACCACATTCAAACTCCCTCGAAAGCCCGACCCGGAATTGAAGGCCAATCGGCGCGAACAGAATGAAGAAATAATAAGAGATCGTGTGAGCGAACAGATATGTTCGGCATGCCGAGCGAACTGATCCAAATCGCAGGCAAGAATGTCGAGCTGAGAGGTGAAATGCCGAACTAAGACGGACGAACTAATTTAAAATTTGAGATAACTCCCACGATCGCGAGAATCTCGCCACTTTCCAAGTTTTTAGGAGAAATCCCAACTGCCACATCCTACTCCCAAGAAATCACGTCTCTTTCAGGGAGTATATATATATCTTTTATTTTTCTATTTGCACATACAATCACAATTTTTACACATTAAGTATTATCAAAATCGAGAGGAATATTTTTGCGAGATTACTGACTTGAGCGTCGGAGTCCCTTCACCGGGAAAAACCCCCGGTGTTCTTTGTTTTGCAGGTTTTCTCGATCGGAGAATTCCAATCGACGTCGGAGAATTCCAATTTGGCATCGGAGAATTTCGAACGACGCCGGAAAAGTAAAGGATCGGAATCACGACAAATCACATACGAATACTAATTGTAAGATGGAGTTTCACTGTCTGCAAATCAAACCTATTTTGACAAACTCATATATTGGTTATTGGGTTGTGAGTCGATTTGTTTTATAAAATAAAATTTGTGATATAGGTGCATATTTTTACTTAATTTTCGTTTAGACTAATAAAACATAACCAAATATTCATAATAAAACTACTTATTCAATATGTTTATTGAAAATATAAAACATTTTAATATTTTAAATTTTATTCACAATAAAACTACTTATTAAATATATATTTTTACATATTATATATATATTAAATACTTTAATCCATATCTATATCTATATATATATATAAACATAATATTCTGTCAAAAATAGTTACAATAAATATCTCATTTATTAAATATTTCCATTTTAAGAAATCATTAATAACGTTTATTTTAAATTTATTAATAAACAAATACATAAATATTAATATTTAATACATTTAATTTTATATTTATTGTATAGAAACTCAAAAGAAAAAGTAAATAGATGAATTTATCTATATATTTCTATACTATAATAATAGAGGAAAAGTTTGAGATATTTACATAAATACTATTTTCTCAACAAAAAAGTGTCACATCAACAATTATTTTATTTTGCATTTTTTATTATTTAATCTATCAATTTATAATATATATTGTATTAGTTTATTCTTATTTTATTAATACTAATTAAGTTATTTTTATTGAATAATTTCTTATACACCAACGATAGATAATGTTCAAACAATAATTTCAATAATAAATATTAAATTTTTTTTGATAATTGTATCATATTTAATATAAATATAATTTATAAATAAGTGTAACACTATTAAAGATGCGTATATATACATATATGTTATATATAATGTATTTAATGTGAAATTATATGTCATTCTAAATATTTTTTAAATTAATATTTCTAAGTGTCCCATCAAGAAATTTTTTATTTTGTATTTTTTACTGTTTAATCCATTTGATCTAATAATATAAATATTGTATTAATTTATTCTCATTTTATCGATTATTAAAAATCAATAATAGATATCCAAACAATAATTTTAATAATAAATATTAATTTGCATTTGGATAATTTATACCATAATAATATAAATAAATAAATATAAACACTATTAAAGATGTGTGTATATACGTATATGTATATATAATATGTATTTAGTCTGAATTATATGTCATCTTAAATATTTTTTAAATTATTATTATCTCATAATCAAATAAAATTTTAGTCTTTTACTTTACACTTAGGACTTTGTATATTTTTATATGAGAGTGCACATTTTGAATTTATATAGTTCACCTGATTATTTAAATTATATGTTTAGTTTCTAATTATATTGTCATCATCATGATCATAGACTACTACTACATTTTGATTATGCGTTGAGTTTAAATTGTAATGATCAATGTCTTGCTATATCAATTAATTTACGTGATACTTATAAATGAATAATTATCTGTCATCTTCGATGTTAAGTGATATTAATAAAAAAATTGTAATTCAATTTATTTTGAAATAAAGGGTTGAAAATACATAATTGACAGTGCTTGCATCAAGTTCCTACGTAAAATTTCTAATTTTATTGCTATATCAATTAATGTTTCTATATATACATATTCACACACACACACATGTATTTAATTTAAATAACTGAATTTGATTTTTAATTGATAATTTTTTTAGTTTTTTTAGTATATTTAATTTAAGTGACTGAAGATATTAGTTTGTAACATAGATGATAAAAAAAATGTTTTGACTATAATTGTTGTGTATAAAGAAGTTTTTAAAAAAACTTACAAACTTTACAGGTAAAATTTCTAATTTTGATTTGAAAATCATGATATTGATACTTTTGTTTTTAGTATTAATCATAAATTAGTGAATTGAATATAGAGCAAGTCTTGTGTGAGACCGTCTCATGGATATTTTTTCGTGAGACGGTCAACCCATAACCCACACTTGATAATTCATATGAAAGTTTGTGGATGTGAGTTTAATTCATGGGTAATAAGGATCCGTCTCATGGAAACTATCCGTGAGACCGTCTCACATGAGTTTTTGTCTTGAATATATATAATATCAATATATTATTGTGAATTGAATTATCTTAAACAAATTTATACTTTTTTAGTTATTAAATATTATATTGTATTCTATTTACTAAAATTACTTACACTATATTATAAAATTATTAATATTTACCAACATTATATCAAAAAACAGACATCGCACGGTTGCGATTACTAGTTTATTTGAAAAGGGAATATTCGAACAATTTTTTCTTGGAACCAAACATTTGATTGTTTTCCTTGTACAAAGAGCAGAACCACTAGAGCCCTGCGCTCCTGCATCTGTCCGCATATGATTTCGCCCCTTTATTTTACTTTCCCATATTGCCCCTCTCGGTCTCAGCCCCGTTAAAACCCTAATATTGTTCAATTCCTCTCTATTCACCCATCTTCTTCGCACCACTCTCTATCCTCTGTTCTTTCTCGGTAAATCTCAAATTTCAGCATCTCGTTGGTTATTATTTATTTTATGCTGACAATTTTTCAAAACAATTATTATTGGAAATGGTTTTATGGTTTTTACTGTTTGTTGTGGATTTTGTTTTCATGAATTCTGAGCTGAATCAAAGTTTTATGTTTGTCTTAGTGAGGTGGTTTGGTTGTGATGATCAGTGAGCTGAATTTGTCTAATTATATTTGTGTAGTTAATTTTGTAATTCTTTTGAGTATTTTCTTCGGAATTCAAATTATTCTAATCTTTTCGAACTGTGTTGATTTTTTAGCAAGGATGAGTCGCTCTAGCAGAACACTCTATGTCGGTAACCTTCCTGGTGATGTTCGTGAGCGCGAAGTGGAAGATCTGTTTTACAAGGTTATTTATTATAATTTGAATTGGGTTTCATTTTTCTGCTTTCTCAATTGGAATTTTTAAGAAATTTTGTCGCAATATGTATTGTATCATTGTGTTTCTGTGGCTAAGTTTTTGGTAAATTTGGTGAATTTGGATTACAAAAAATGCTGCCTTGATGACAAATGTAAGTGTGAACCTGCGTTTTGTGCTATCTCTGTATTGAGTTGGAAAGTTGCTGGGTGAGTGATTACACAAAAATGTTTCTATTTGTGTCTTTTTTTATTTTATTGTCATGTTGTATTGGACAATATGCTGATATGCTTTGTTTCATGAAGATATGCCCACATGAGTTTCACTAAGCATTGTTTTCTGTTTTTTTGGTTTATTTTTTATGATAAAATGTTATTTCAAATTAATTTTGTAAATACTTCTTTTCCAAATTCTTGAATAGCAGCCCATCCCTAGGGTGTAGCAGAGAAGAAGGTTCACTGAATGAACTACTATGAAAAACCAAACCCCAACCCAAACCCAAACGCAAACCCCATATTGCAATGTCAAGAACCAAGAACTGTGTAGATCAGTAGATGGCTTAATTATTGTCTCTAATACTTATGCCCATAAGGACATCTTGTTCTTCCTATCACAACGGCACAACCAAATTATCCTTTTTTTTTTTTTTTAATTCCCTGAGATTCCTCTGTAGAAACATGTATCCAAATTTAGTCATAGTGCCATTCTGATTATGCATGTGAGTTTATTTGTAACTTGTTGGTTCAGCTCTCTATGAATCTGTTTGGTTATCATCTGTGCAGTGTGTTAGTAGAGGTTAGAAGTAGAGACAGTATCTCGTAAATTTACTTTGGACCAGTTTTATGCATTGAGGAGGGGGTAAAGCACTGGCGTGGGAAGAAGATTAATATAATTGCTCTGAAGTTGCAGTATAAAAGTGTTTTGATGATGCTATGATGTATGTTTTATTGTTTCCAGATTAATGTACCTTTATTATCCATTTTCTTGACATTATTCAATTCTGTTTCTTACTTCAGTATGGGCCAATTGTGCATATTGATTTGAAAATTCCACCAAGGCCTCCTGGCTATGCTTTTGTGGAGGTAAGTCTTGAGTTACTTTAGACTGCTTCATTTCCTACAGCTTCTGATCCCAATGTTTGCTGACAGTTTGAAGAGGCTCGTGACGCTGAAGATGCTATTCGAGGGCGTGATGGCTACGATTTTGATGGGCATCGCCTACGGGTAGGTTGTCTATTGTAGTATTTACCTTTTTTGCTTGTACCCAATGAATAGGTAAAAAAATGTATTTGTGATCTCAAATACACAGGTTGAGCTAGCGCATGGTGGACGTGGCAACTCTTCATCAATAGATCGTCATAGTGGTGGCAGTCGGGGTCCCCGTGGTGGAGTTTCCAGGCGCTCAGAATACAGAGGTGAACACATCATTTCATATGTGAATGTCCCCTAAGGATCTAATATTGAAGATCATTACATTTTGGTAATTTTGTCTCATCTGGCTTCATTTCCAGTTCTAGTCACTGGCTTGCCTCAGTCTGCTTCATGGCAAGATCTCAAGGTAAGTATAGTTGTTCATGGTGTTTATTGTTGATCTCCAGTTGTATAACACCCCTTTGCATTGGTTGTCGGTCTTATTAGTTTTATGCTTTCTATTTAGGATCATATGCGTCGAGCTGGCGATGTTTGCTTCTCACAAGTTTTCCATGAGGGAAGCGGTATGTTTTATGTCTTTTTTATATTTCTACTAGGGTGGGCCAATTAATATGCATTTTGGTTCATAGTATTATCTATTATGTATTCATATGTTTTCCAGCTTATTTCTTTTGGGTTTTCTATTTTATTTCTTTATCTCAGTGCTATGCTACTACAGGGTGGATGTTGATTGGGTATATCTGATTTGTCAAGTAGCTAAGTATTTTAGCTACTTCAATACTCACCCAAAATTATTGAAACACCTTTTCTAATTTTTTAATATGCAATTTTCAATTCGAGTTTTGACACTATGCTACACATTTATGTTAAACTTAGTTTAGATGACTTTCAGCATGCTAAACAGGAATTTCCAGTTTATTCTTAAGCTGATCTTTATCTTCTCTTGCTTTGCTTGCATCATGTACCCACCTTTCCTGTATTTAATCTTCATTTTGGTTTGGGTTAAAAGAATTTTTAATATTCATTTCATCATAATCAGAGATCACTCCTGCTATTTGTGTCAGCTATACAGATTTTGTTCTCCAAGTTATGCGATCTTCTCCACATACCTTCACTTAAAACCAAGACCTAAAATGTATTCCTTAACTTTCTTCATCCAAGTTCTTGATGACACACCCCTCCTTTCCATGTCTATTTTTGAAAGGACACTTGGGAGCTGTGTTTGCCTCCTCTGTACCTGACAATCCGTCCTCTCCTGGGAGCAATAAGTGGCATGTGCATTTAATGATGAAGCATTTTGAGTATTCATCATTGTTACATCAAAGGACCGGCCATCCTGAGATTTTAAGCTTGCCATGCCTGACTTTTCATCTGAACTCAATGATCTTTTTAGCAGCTTATTTTGTGGCTCTTTGTGTTTCTGTTGACTTATTTGTAAATGGGCATTTGAGTTGTGAGAAAATTGTTTGGAATCTGGTCATCATCTTCTTTTAATAGTAGCTGCTATGTATTGTGCCTTTTCAACTATCAATCAAGTGACAATGATCTAGCATATAATCATCCATTTTATGCCTCTGTGCATCATCTTGTGTTTGTTCATCTCACTGGGTCGCCTTAATGCCTTAAAGCTTTTTGCTTTACATAATGTTGGTTAACTCTGCTAGTCTCAATGTTCGAATAGAAGTTGCTTATTTGTGGCATGAGGTTATGAAAGTGTTTCCAACTTTCTTCCTGCAGGAAAGACAGGGATAGTGGACTACACAAATTTTGATGACATGAAGTTTGCAGTATGTGAATTTTTTCCTTTTCTGAAATTTTATAGAACTTTTTTTTGTTTTGACTGGAGTAAGCTGGATCATCCATTTGGACTCACAAGTTGTATAATGATTTCCTTCCTTTCCCTTGTAGATCAAGAAGCTCAACGGTTCTGAGTTTCGTAATGCTTTCTCCCGTTCCAGAGTACATGTATGGTTTAATGTTCAAGTGTTTGCCATGAGCTTTTGTTTTTTCTTCTTTAAGTCCTTTCAGATTACAGTTTCTTTTACCTTCTGTAACAATATATATTTACTGTATTAGGTGAAGGAATATGATTCCAGCCGCTCTAGAAGCCGCAGCCGCAGCCGCAGCCGTAGTCCTTCTTACTCTAAAGGAAGGAGTAATGGTCGAAGCAGGAGCAAAAGTCCGAGTGACAGTCGAAGCAGGAGCAGAAGGTTGAATGTTGTTATCAGATGATTCATGTTTTCTTAACTATTTAGTGCCTTTGAGTTCTAAGCTCATTGTCAATTTGATGAATTTACTTGCAGCAAGTCACCTAAAGGCAAATCATCACGCCGCTCACGATCACGTTCGAGATCTGTATCTTCTAAGTCTCGTTCTGGGTCAAAGGAACGCTCCCTGTCAAGGTAAAGTATTTTGTTCTTGTTTTTTTTGGTTTGCAAAAGAGGCCGATTCTTTGTTTCCATTTCTATCTTCTGTGGGTAGGCAAAGTTGCAATGTTCAATTAGGAAGGACCTGAACCAGTTTTATCTGTTATGCATGTTTTATTATTATGTAGATAGCCATATATCTATCTGAATGAATGCTCAAGAACATGACAAATGCCAGTTTGAGAAATGCACAATCTACAATCAGAAGATGCCAGTGAAATATTCATATGAATTGTTTAACTGGGCAACACATGACTTGTTCAGCTCATTTGTGGCCCTTGCTGGAGTATCAGAGCGTCTTGCCTCTCCCTTTCAACCCTGCCCTTTCACTCTTCCATTATGCTTTCAGTGTGATGTTAAGAAATATGTAACGAGTGTCAAAGAATCATCTCTTTCTTTCTCTTTGTTTGTTTGTTTGTTTGTTTTTTGGTGAATTACCTTCTTTGTTGTTTTTAGATACGGAATATATGCGCTATCTGGGGATTGCATATTAGGATCTTGTTGAGTGGATATTGATTCAGTTGTGGCTACAACTCTTTTGGTTGTGGAGGTATGATGTTTTATGGATGGTAACTTTAGAATCCTTCTCGATGTCTCTATTCTAATGAGCATCGCAAATCTCAAATGGGTGCTAGATTGGGAAACATGAAGATGGATTACTATGGTGAAGCTGGACAGTGTACTAATTGGCATTTGAATAAGAGAACACCTTTTTGCTGTGGAAACGTTTTAACTATCTCCAATGCTGCTAAGCTTACAAAGCATATTACCCGAGATTTTATTGATTCTTTTGGTATCTTTGCGTATTGGTTTTTCAAAGCCCCTCATATTCCAGCTTTGTACCAAGGTTCTGTTTCTTCTTTGATTAGGTAGCTTGCTTGAGTGGGAATTCATAATTTTCTTTTGGCCTCTTGTGTATTCTAAATGTTAGTGTTCCCCTTGTCCATTTTGGTCACGGTCATTCTGACGTGGAAGTGGCAACAAGGCTCTTGGATCAGAGTTGTTAAGAGGGACGAGTGGATATTAAACTGGGTTGTTTGTGGAACTTTTGCAGATCTCGTTCAAGATCCAGATCCCCGAAACCATCTGTAAGTATAGTTACTTACATCATTTGATGCTCGGTTCTTTTTCATCTTTCTGGTCAAGTACAGATTTTGCACACTTTGAAATTGGAGACAATTTGATGCACTACCGCACCCCCTTGACCCCCCAGTATGCTTTATATTTGCCTCTTCCTTTTGTTTTGACAAATTTCAGCGCCAGAAACGAGTGAGTATGAGTCCCAAAAAAACGAGTCCCAAAAGACGCAGTTTAAGCAGAAGCCGGAGCCGGAGCAAGAGCCCAATCAAGATTCGGAGCCCAATCAAGAGTCGGAGCCCAAGCAAGAGTCGAAGCAGGAGTCTTTCCAGGTTAGTTCATTTGGTCGCCTCCCCCCCCCCCCCCCCCCCCCCCAATACATATATACTATAGCCATAAGTTCTACATTGTTAATGTCGGTCACCCTTGCTTGTTTCTTCTAACAGGTAAATCAGCTCATTCGATGCGTTCTGATAGTATCGCCTTTTGCTAGACAATCAATGATGTGCTGGAATTTCCGATTTGTGTTGTACTGTTTTGGGATAATTTCATACTTAATTTTATGTTTCTGCAAGATGTAGGTCAAACATGTTATGTTGCATACTCAGTCCACATTCTATACTATGCTATTTCTTCGACTTTTACCTACTGGTTATGTCTCAGTATTCCCCCTTGTCATCTAAGTATACCCGTTTTTAAGACTTTGTTCATCTAACTTTTTTTCTTTGCCAGAATGCCATCTTGTTTACTACTATTAGTGTTTGCATATCAAATTACTCTTTTGATACAAATAAAGTGACACTATCCGGGATTTGAGTAACATGATTTTTGTTTACATATCCAAATAACTTAAAAGGAACCTTGCAAATCCTTGTTAAGATCATCATAATTATTTTTTGAAAGTTTTCTTAGATGACAAAATGTAAAGAAATTGTTTGGCATAGTTGGAATATTCAGAGTGTGGATGGCGTAATGTATTTTCCATAATTTGGGGTAAATGGTAAGTGGAGTTTGTGGTGGTTGTAAGAAATAAAGTTGTTATCTAGTTGGGGCTACTCTACTGACATGAGGGTTGGCACATGGGATTTGCGGTCATTTTGCTTCTCAACATTACTATCATCTCTTCATGTCATGTGTGTTTCTCAATATGTGGTCTACGTTTTTATCCCAAGGGGTGGGGTCCCTATGTACTTCTTTTGACATGTGACCCTACTGTCCCCTCCCCATTCCAGTTTTTATAATTCTGTTACCATCAAATTTCACCATTTGTCATATAATAATACTATTATGCACATCCACATTTTGGATTATCTTCAAGTTTGGACAAAGTTTTGCAAAATTTTACGATATTATCTTATTTTTCTTATTATTTCTGCAATATTTGCGATGGTTTTTGCAAGGTCCAACTTAAGATTAGGAGAATTAAATAACACGTCACTTTCACATTGAATATTAAAAGAAAAAAGAGATATTATTTGTTGGAATTTGTAGAACAAATAGAAAATGTATATATGTTCATTCAATATTATAAAAAAATAAATAAAAATTAAGATACAATTATAGAATCTTATAAATAAACATTGACTGAATTCAACTCTTCAAATCATGCCTCGATCCAGACATCCCTTTATATTATTTGATCACATGACATAAGAGTTGCATAATAATATTAGTAAAATATTGAAAAGAATGTACGGTCAACATAATATTAGAATATATATATTTATCTACGTAAAGACAATCTTCTTTATTGTTATTTATTTACTTTCATGTTGTGTAAGAATTGTAATCATAGAATGGTTTGACCTTTGTGTGCGCGAGATTTTCCTCATCGCTTCATTCTGATGGATAGCTGTCCCACTCAAATGCATCCACAAATTGCGATTCTAGTACAATGCAATTTTGCAACCCAGCCCCTGAATTATACTTATATTGCAAACACACCCCCAAACACAAACATAAAATCTCCATCTCCATTCCCAGATTTCCCACACACGCATCCACCGCCGTCTCTCTCTCTCTCTCTCTCTCAAATAAATTCTTCAATTCCTGATTCAGAACTGCGTAAAAATGTCTGAAAGCGATTTGAAAAAAATGTCTGAAAGCGTTTTTTCAAATCTATCAGATGACGTAACCCTCAATATACTGTATAAGCTGGATGAAGATCCCCGGAATTGGGCTCGGATCGCCTGCGTCTCCACTAAATTCTCCTCTTTAATCCGAACCGTTTGTTGCAGGACGAAATGCCTGCAATCGATCCCCGCCGTCGTCTCCGACCTCAATTCCGCCGCCGCGGCGAAGCCCGGCGTCTGGGCTTCACTGTACAAGCTCGCCGTCTGCTGCCCAGGCCTGCTCCACTCCGGCGTCCTCCTTGAAAACTCCGATTTCGGGCTCGAACGCGAGCTCGGGCCCGATGAGATTTACCAAACCAATAGATTGTTCCGACCCGATGAGCCCGGAAAAGAAGTTCCTTCTTCGAGCAATCGCGATCACGAACCCGCCGTTCCCGTGCCTGATTGCGTATGGTCGTTGTACGATGATTTGCTATTCGATACGTTATACACCGATTCGGAAGCGGTGTCGAGAGATCCCGAAGCCCGGCCCGAATTCGAGGGCGAAGCGATGGAGATTGAGGCGGAGCAGCAGCCGGATCTCAGCGTTTGCAAAAAGAGGAAGATTTGCAGGTCGCACAGATCGCATTTAGCATCTGGAATCTGGAATTTGAGCCGCGAGCAGGGGAATAAGCTGCTGGCGAGCAGATTCAAAGGGGATTGTCTCTACATCTGCGATTGGCCCGGTTGTGTTCATGTGGAGGAGAAGAGAAACTACATGTTGTTCAGAGGGATCTTCAAGAACTTCAAGCAATCTAAGGTTTGGAGAACGATCAAGGATGGGAGTAGGAGCAGGATTGAGCTAAACTGTGCATTTTGCTCGTCCAATCAGACATGGGATTTGCATTCTTCTTTCTGTTTGAGGCGATATTTCGGGTTCCACGATGATGGGGAGCCCGTTGTTCGGGCCTACGTCTGCGAGAATGGGCATGTCTCTGGGGCATGGACTGATTGGCCTTTGTATACTTGAAGCTTCAATCTCCTCATCCATGGCGATGTACAACTCTTTTCTTTCTCCATTGTTAACCTTCCCAATATCATTACTATTTCAACTTCATATTTAAATTAGCCTTAATATAATATAATTTATATAAAAATTTAAGCTGGGACGTACATCAAAAATAATATTTTAGTGTAAAATGTATATTTTTAAAATGAGCAAATGGGCCGAATTACACAAAATTTTTTAAGGATTTGACTTTTCTAACATTGTATATAAGGAAATGTACTTTTCTACCACAAAATATAACAAAGTTACCTTTTCTACACTATTTTGACTCGGTCATGGAAAAATCATCAAGTAATGATTGCTTGATGATATATTCAATTTTATTTATACTTATTTAATAATTGTTTTATCCAAATACTGTAATTACAAATTTATTTGCTCTTTTTATTTATTCTCTTGTATTTATAGTTATTTAACAATTGTTTTATCCGAAAACTGTAATTAGTAAATTTTTATAATTTCTAATTCATAAATTATGGTTCGATTAATTAGTACGAGAACCACTATAATATGTTAATCGAAGCAAAATAATTTATACTTAATTTAATAGAAATACTGAATATAATTTAGGTGGTTCGAGTGGCTCGATCACTAGTTCAAAAAATAAAAAATTTACAAAGTGATCGAACCACTATGTGAAATTCATAGTGGTTCGATCACTAGTTCAAAAAATCAAAAATTTCCAAAGTGATCGAACCACTATGTGAAATTCATAGTGGTTCGATCACTAGTGTAAAAATCAAAAATTTTCCAAAGTGATCGAACCACTATGTGTTTCACATAGTGGTTCGATCACAATTGAAAAAAACCAAAATTTTCCAAAGTGATCGAACCACTATGTCAAATTCATAGTGGTTCGATCACTATTGAAAAAAACCAAAATTTTCCAAAGTGATCGAACCACTATGTCAAATTCATAGTGGTTCGATCACTATTGAAAAAAAATCAAAATTTTCCAAAGTGATCGAACCACTATGTCAAATTCATAGTGGTTCGATCACTAGTGTAAAAACCAATTTTTCTAAGCATATACATATGTACTTATACAACTGTGTTTCAAGGTCGCGCCAAATACGTAGGGCACCTCCTCTTCGTATGTGAATCAGAACCGCACAATGAACATGTCTTTTTTTTCCTCCTCGTAGGTACGTGACCACTATTGATAGGATCATCCTCCTCAAGCTCATCCAAAATAGGGTGTGAACTTTCGGGAATGTACTCCGTACAGGTAGCCCTATTGTGACCAGCTCTTCCACATCGTCCGCATGTCCCACTCCTTCGAGGAGGTCCAGTAGAATGTTCACCCGTAGAAGGTATACGGGTACTTTTAGGTCGACCGGCCTGTCTTGGATTCTCTGGAGCCGTACACAGTTGTAGATGAACGACATCGTGTTGTTTCCAGTATTGTGGCTCTTGTACAGGCATAACCTCGGCGGCCCACATTCCCCTCAACCATCCGGTCGTGTAATAAGGCGACACATAATTGATCACCGACCGTTTCGTAAAACTGTGAAACCAAACAAAAATCAAGAGATGGGATGGGCGAGAGAATTGTAGTCAAAGATCAAAAAGTGGACTGACCTGATGGCAGCACATGCGTGTGAGCAAGAATTAACTCGCTTTGGAACTCCCAACATGTGCACATACGGTGGTCCAAGTCCACCACATGGAGTTTACCATTGGAAACAACCTTGAATTTATTTCCCCCAAGTTCAGAGACATCCATTTGTCGACCAAGCCGCTGCCGCTCGATTAACTTGTCGTGAACGTTCTTCGTAAGAGGGTGATCCCTTTCGTCCGCCGTTTGTCTCCGTTTGACAAACCATTTTTCCATAATCCGTCGAGCAGCCTCTAGGAAGGAACAAACGGGCAACTTTCTTGCCCAAACGAGGCGTGCATTCCAAACCTCCGCGGCATTCGACGTCATGAAACTGTATCGTCGTACTGGACATTTTACGCGTGACCACCTCGTTTCTTGGGCGTTCTGCAATGTATTGATTGCACCCATCATCAGACTGTCACGTAGGGCTGACATGTACCTGTTTAAAAAAACAAAGAACACTTTACGTCAATTTGTTATTTATGAATACGTAGTGCAAATAATTATATGGGGATAAACTTACCCATCGAACTCATTTGGATCATAACAGTATGCAGCTCTTTGGAACAGATTGACCAAAT
Organism: Scutellaria baicalensis; assembly: GCA_005771605.1. NCBI lineage: Eukaryota > Viridiplantae > Streptophyta > Magnoliopsida > Lamiales > Lamiaceae > Scutellaria > Scutellaria baicalensis. Next base: position 25,504,969 of record CM016723.1, on the reverse strand, counting down.
GCGACCCATGTTTGGCCAAATGTTGTCTAATATGGTAACAACATAGTCCATGCGTGGCCTCAGGGAAGTTCTCATGTATCGCATTACTTATGCTTGCGTGCTGATCAGAAACGATGAGTAGGTCGTCAGGGCATCCGAATGCTTCCCTAACATGCTTCATGAACCAAGACCATGACTCATCATTCTCGATGTTTCCAATTCCAACTGCAAGGGGGAAAATTTGGTCGTTCCCATCTTTTGTCACCGCGACAAAGCCAATACCTCTGTATGAGCCTTTCAAGTGACAACCGTCAACAACTATAACCGGACGACCGTAATTTCGAAATCCAATGATTGAGGCAGCCAGGGCAAAAAACACGAACTTGAATTTACCGGACGAGTGTGTTTCCAATGCAGTGTAAGTTCCAGGATTGGCATCCACCAACTCGAGCAAATACAGCGGGAGCAAGCAGAATGACTGTTTCGGATCGCCGTACGCCTTGTACATAGCGTGACGTTTCGCCCTTCTTGCGACTTTGAGGCTGAGGTTCAGGCCGTATCGTTGACCCATTTCTTGAATCATAGCCCTCGGCACAAGATTGGAATTTTCTTTTCTGGCTTGCTCGACGTAGTATTCACCGATCACCGAGGAAGGGATTCTGCGGGATGCGCGGGTGTTTAAGTCATGCTGACAACTATGCGGCACTACAGCCTTGGAGATTTTCCAGATCCCGTGCTTGGAAGATGAATTAAGTACGAATCGACATCCGTCGTGGTTGCATTTCACATTCCACCTGTGCTTATCCGAATATAGGACTCGATATTCAACTTGATTCACCAAATGGTACATCCCGACTGCATTTTTTAAATCGGATTTACTGTTATACACCGAGCCTTTTTGAAGTCCATGAGGGACATGTACAATCTCCCCGGATTCTGGCTCGTCAAATCCGTCCATATCGGGAACATACCATTCCGGCTGCATGTGTACTCACAAAATTCCGCAAACGCCTCGCGCTGCTCATCATCCAACGATGCGTCAACATCTTCGTCTAAGGTAAATCCGTCTTCTCTATCTGATGTCAAAATGTGGACATTACAATTAATAGATTGTGATTGGGGAATTCACAATAACTCTGTACTCACATATCCGTTATGTAAAAGTAATTACCTGCTTCAACGTCCAAATCAGCGGAATTTCTGTGTTCTCCATGGAGCGGTTCACCTTCGTCGAAAAAGGCAGCAGGACTATTCAGGTCGAGAAACTGAAAATTATTGTCTCTCCCCCATGATGATGACCGGTTTGCCCAACGCTCATTCGAAGACGTACCGGCTTCAGTGGTTTGATTCCGACAGGCCAAATCCCATTTCGAAAGGAATTCTTCGTCGTTATGGAGTCCAGTAGGGACAGGTGCAGGGCTGAATTCATGTACAGTTTGCACATTATAGGTTGAAGGACTTCCAAAGTCGAACGGAAACCAGGAAGGCTGAGAACTTTGATTTTCATGGTCATCCAGTGAAGCTTGCTGATCCTGATAGGACGATCCCGCGGATACTCCAAGATCAACCCTAGTCAACGAAACAAAAACAACCAAAAGAGAGTCATCTGAATAAAAAACCTCTTCTAAATCAGAATCAGTCTTGATTTTCTTTTTTTTCAATCTCCCGTTACAGTCAGTTAGCGCATGGATCACATATCCCCAATAATTTAAGTCGGCAAGCACGATCCCATGAATCGAGGTCAATAAATCCATGTACGTGAGTCTTGGAAGACTGATCAACTCTTGGGACCCATTTACGTACTGAATACCTTCCCAATGACCTCCGAACGAAACCACCACCGAATAAGACATTTTCGATAATATGATCTGAAAATGTATCCAAATTAGAGTGAGGAAAACATTCGATATAAAAAACCAAAGAGAGATAACTTACTTGATAATTCTTCAAATACTTCAAATTCTTCACACTACTATCACTCACGATTTTGTGCTATTAGTGTTGGAAACTCATTCTCACTTAAATAGATGAGTTTTGAGCAACCCGTGAATGAATGTTCAAATCAACATTAATTCTACCACGTGAACATCTTGACTATGGATTGGTATTGATTTCAAATAAACTGTGACAACAAACATCTGAACATTTACTGTGAAACGTGAAAATTAAAGTGAATAATACTGTTAATTACTAGAAAACAAAATTTATATGTCGGTAACCTGAGAAACACTATTATTCGAACCACTATGAAGTAGTGAAAGTGGTTCGATCACTTTGTAGAAATTCTGATTTTTTGACGTAGTGTTCGAACCACTATGAATTTCACAAAGTGGTTCGATCACAACTTCAAAAAATCAAAATTTTTACAAAGTGATCGAACCACTTTGAATGTCACATAGTGGTTCGATCACTTTGGAAAATTTAAATTTTTTGAAGTAGTGATCGAACCACTTTGAATTTCACAAAGTGGTTCGATCACTACTTCAAAAAATCAAAATTTTTACAAAGTGATCGAACCACTTTGAATGTCACATAATGGTTCGATCACTTTGGAAAATTAAATTTTTTGAAGTAGTGATCGAACCACTTTGAATTTCACAAAGTGGTTCGATCACTACTTCAAAAAATCAAAATTTTTACAAAGTGATCGAACCACTTTGAATGTCACATAGTGGTTCGATCACTTTGGAAAATTTAAATTTTTAGAAGTAGTGATCGAACCACTTTGAATTTCACAAAGTGGTTCGATCACTACTTCAAAAAATCAAAATTTTTACAAAGTGATCGAACCACTTTGAATGTCACATAGTGGTTCGATCACTTTGGAAAATTTAAATTTTTTGAAGTAGTGATCGAACCACTTTGAATTTCACAAAGTGGTTCGATCACTACTTCAAAAAATCAAAATTTTTACAAAGTGATCGAACCACTTTGAATGTCACATAGTGGTTCGATCACTTTGGAAAATTTAAATTTTTTGAAGTAGTGATCGAACCACTTTGAATTTCACAAAGTGGTTCGATCACTACTTCAAAAAATCAAAATTTTTACAAAGTGATCGAACCACTATGTGACATTCATAGTGGTTCGATCACTTTGGAAATTTCTGAATTTTTTAAGCAGTGATCGAACCACTATAAATTTCACAAAGTGGTTCGATCACAACTTCAAAAAATCCAAAATTTTTGATTTTTACACTAGTGATCGAACCACTATGAATTTCACATAGTGGTTCGATCACTTTGGAAATTTTTGATTTTTTGAACTAGTGATCGAACCACTATGAATTTCACATAGTGGTTCGATCACTTTGTAAATTTTTTATTTTTTGAACTAGTGATCGAGCCACTCGAACCACCTAAATTATATTCAGTATTTCTATTAAATTAAGTATAAATTATTTTGCTTCGATTAACATATTATAGTGGTTCTCGTACTAATTAATCGAACCATAATTTATGAATTAGAAATTATAAAAATTTACTAATTACAGTTTTCGGATAAAACAATTGTTAAATAACTATAAATACAAGAGAATAAATAAAAAGAGCAAATAAATTTGTAATTACAGTATTTGGATAAAACAATTGTTAAATAAGTATAAATAAAATTGAATATATCATCAAGCAATCATTACTTGATGATTTTTCCATGACCGAGTCAAAATAGTGTAGAAAAGGTAACTTTGTTATATTTTGTGGTAGAAAAGTACATTTCCTTATATACAATGTTAGAAAAGTCAAATCCTTAAAAAATTTTGTGTAATTTCGGCAGCCCTCTCTTTTTAAAATTTATGTCTATTTAACTTTAAAAAAACATATTTATAAAACATATATTTAGATAACATGTATTTATTACCGATATACTGAATCCAGAAAGAGCAACTCAAATCTATATTAAATTGAAAATATGAAATGGTTCTTTTTTCTTTTCTTTTTTTAAACAAGGATCGATCGATATTATTGTTTTTCAGATGAAAATCGTGTGATATGTATAAAATAGATGTAAATTATTGAGTTTTAGTTAGAGATTTTATAATATGGACAAAATATTTTGTGCAACTGGGATCCATGCACCCTGGTCGATCCGCCCCACGCGTCCAAGCGCTCTCACGCTCCCCCACGAGCTTGGTGAGTGCACTCAAACCCATACATTGGGGGCACTCAAACCCATCAAGATTCGCTCCAGGCTCATGTTATGTTAGAGTTACCTTGGGTGTACTCAAACCCACCAAGATTCCCTCCAGGCTCATGTTATGTTAGAGTTACCTTAATGTTATGTTAGAGTTACCTAACATGAAGAAAACTCTAACATAATATGAGAGTCACTCTAACATAACATGAAGATATGATAACATTGTTTTTTACCTTTATATTATGTTAATGTTACCTTCATGTTATATTAGTGTTACCTTCATATTATATTAGTGTTACCTTCGTGTTATTTTAGTTCAGTGGTTTTAAACTAAGAGTATGAAATTTGGAGATGGAGTCACATTAACATAACACGAACGTAACCCTAACATAACACGAAGATAACACTAACATAACGTGAATGTAATGACCAAAACACGTGAAAAAAGTAAAGAGGTGCAGGCTGGGCGGATCCCAGTTGAGCCCAGTTGCACGGATCTCAGATACTGGTGCATAGGAGAGTAACTCTATAATATTTGATGTGATGAGATCCATGTAACTGGTTCACATGATAATAACTCTATAATATTTGATGTGATTGAATGTTTATTTACATCCGTTTTTGAACTTCAAATACTTGGTATGAGCAGTGAAGTCATGGATTCAATTTGAAATCCAGAAACTCAATAAAAATAGAGTAGATTGGAAGGCCCATTTCATTTTAAGAGAGGAAAAAGAGAATAAAAGAAGGGTACCATGACCAAAATCACCCTATTGCTATAACATGAGTCCAAAGTAGCCACAACTATATTGAAATCCCATGATTAGCCCAAACACTATAATTTATCCCAAAATAGTCAATTTTCAATTAAATGACCAATTTGCCCTTGTTGTCTATCCAAATTTACAATATTTCAAAACCTTTTCATAGTAATTTTATTTCTCTCACTTCATATACCCAGATCCGAATTTAGTTTTAATATCAGGGCCAACATGCTTCCGTAAAATTAATTAAATCTTTGGAATTCATACATTTCTTTGACCAAAACAACACCGGGTGAGATGGTTTGCAACACCACCAGCTGGAAAATTACTGCCCCCAAACCGTTTTACGAACAGTTCCTCACTGTTCAACTTCAACCCTCAGGGAAGATGGTCTGCAAGTTATCTAGCTCCTTCAGCAACTGCCTAGCACAACCTTGATTCATTTCCTACATCAGGTGTACAAGGTGATCCTTCCAAGGAATAAATTAAAAATACTTCAACACACGTTGGAGCTAAAACTCTCTTTTTATTAAGAACTTAAAATATATATTACATCTGTAATCTCCTTTTGGAAGGAGAATACTAGATCAGCCTCTCATGGAAAAGACTATTACTCATATACATAAACTAAAAACTAAGAAAACTTAGAACACTTAAGATTTTACAAAGATGTTTTTATTCTGAAGAAAACTAGGGAGAATGGTCGATCTCCTTAGCTTTCTTCTGCCTTGCTTATTTATAGGCAAAATCCAGACTTGAAGTGCGGATTTCAAATCTCGTTTTAGCCAGCTGTCTCCTTTTCCTAGTGGATCAACCACTAAGTTAGTGCTTGCCAGCTTTTTCCTCGTGACTCATCCCATGTGATTATTGTCGGGGAATCTTCTTTTTCTTCCTGTGACTTTATCCCATGTAATGCTTGTGGGGCGTGACTCAACCCATGTTACCTTTGTCGGGGAGTCTTAGAATTTGGCCTTCGTGGTCCTCGCGGATAACTTTTCTTTTGGGCAGGTCCTTTGTCTTTGTTTGCCCCGCATTCTCGTCGGTCAGGTTTGGGTCAAAATCCTTTCCCAAACTCGGGTTCCTTCTGATCTGGGCAAGCTTGACAGACTTTATCTGTCCATCGGCCAACATGCGCCATATTATAGAATTTCCGGCAGGTTTCTTTTCATGCCGGAAGCTTGTTTTCCCAAAGGATCATTCTTTTTGTTTCAAAAAGGTCCTCTGCAAAGCCTGTGGTTGTTCCTGTTATTGAATTCAGGAGGAATGATCCATTCGCTGAATTTTGAAAGAACTTGAAGGGATACTTGCCTTTGTCCATTTCGGTTAGACAAACCCAAAGTCCCCATGCTCGTTGGGTAGAAGCTTCGTCTTCTGAAAATGCTCCTACCGAAATTGGAGTTTCGTCAGAAGAAGTCGTCTTGATGATTTTCAAGGCGCTTCCGTCCGGTCTCCTTAGCTTGATGAAATAAAAGGCTTCATGGAAACCCTTCTTTGCTGGTTCTGGAGCTGCACTGAAAAAATACAATTCCAGAATATCACCTCTGACCAAATGTGGATTATTGGCCCAAGTCTCGTGCACCGCTTCCCCAATCCATTTCGATAGTTTTGAAATTTTGGGGAATCCTGGTGAAACGGTATAGATTGAAGCTAGAGCTCCAAAGTTATACCATTCCTATACTTCGTTTAGATGACTTCCTGGTTTCATCCACACCCTCAGATATTTCCCAGAGACATCAACGATGGCTCTTTCAGGATGGATACTCTTTCTCGTAATCAACTTCTCCCATTGCTTTTGGTAAACTTACATAGGAGAAATTTTAATCTCGTTAGTTTGGACCTTAGTTTTGCCAGTCTGTGGCCTAAGATCCAACTCTCCCTCTTTTACCCCAGATGTGCTAGGTTGACTTGAAGTCTCGGGTTGTGACACCGGAGCTTCAACATTTGCCACAGTTGGTGCATCCTCAAGGAATACATCATCTGCAACACTCGTGGTTATGATATTTGAATCCATAACTTCCGGGTTAGAGACCCGTTCTTTTCTTTCCCTCTTTTGCATCGTTGGAGATGCAGTCTCGAGGATAGGCCCCTGTAGCACCGAGAACAATTGTCCGTGTGCATACTGGCATGCTCGTATTAGACCAGAGACGGATCTATGATCAGCCTGTTGAAGTCGTCCAGTGACTTCTGCATTGATACATAAAGTACCAAAACCTCGTTCTAGGCTTTCCAGGTTTTCCCTGAGATGCCTAACTCGTTTGAGGACCTCGTCAGTGACGTGTCCTTCCATCTCGTGTCAAGAAATCTGCAAGAATATTTTCATGAGATTTCACAATGACAATATCATAATCATAATATTGGCATTCAGCCTGCCATCTGAGTAGTCTAGCTTTTTCTGGTTTTGATTCAATTTTGTTTTTTAGAAAAGCTTTGACACTCGAGTTATCGATCTTTAAGGTGAACTTTTTAGCCAGTAGGAATAAAGACCATTTTTTGAAAGCCTTTCTGACTGCGAAGAACTCCTTCTCGTTGATATGCCATCGATTTGCTTCACTGTCTGTGAATAAACTGCTGCAATATATGCATGACATTTCTCCACTTGGTGTAGCCTTCATAAGGACTGCTGCCCACCAATGATCACTGGCGTCTGTGTAAAGAACCAGTTCGTCCTCGTCTTGAGGTATAACAAGTTTCGGAAGCTTTTGACAAACCTCCTTAAGTTGCTTTATCCCCTCTTGATGTTCATCTTCCCATTTGAATATTGCGTATTTCTTTAATAATGGGCTAAACACCTTCCTGTAATGTGCCAGATTGTTTATGAACATTCCGACGAAGTTAACAACTCCAAGAAAACTTTGAAGTTGTTTCTTGTCCTTGAGGGTATCTGGAAATCCTTGTATTTTCTCCACAATGTGGTTCTGTAGGATGATTCTAGATTCATCAATTTCTATTCCAAGAAATTCGATCTGTCTTGTAACAATTACTGCATTCTTTTCAGAAAACACTAATCCTACCTGGTGATAAACATCTGAAAATATTTCCAAATGTTTGAGATGCTCTTTCACGTTCTTGGATGTATCATCGATGTACACGAACGTGAAGCTGAAGTAATCTTTGAAAAGATTATCCATCTTCCTTTGATATATCTGGGGTGCATTTGTCAATCCCATAGGCATCACGTTCCAAATATAATGTCCCTGTGGTGTGGAAAACTAAGACTTTAGCACCACTTCAACTCCTCTCCATCCTTCTGGGCACTTTAGCTCTCTTTGTGTTTTGAAAACATCTGGTATTTGCTGAATAGTACTCGGTCTCTTTTCTTCCCAACGGCTGCTGCTCATTAGTTTTTCTTGTTGGAAAGACATCCTCCTTGGCTCAATTCTGAGACGTTGGCTCTTGTTGAAGACGGGTTGATCTTGGATTCTCATATCAATCTCCTTTATGGTTGGAGATTCAACAGGTTCCGGTAGAACTACCCTAACGAAGTCCTCAAAGATTCTTGGAACTTCAATGAATTCTTTTCTCAAGAATACATCTGAATGATGTGTATTCGAGAGAGCATATGAAATCTTGTAGGTGATTGAGTAGGGTCTATTCCATTCTTTCATCAGATCATTTCTTTTGAAATCTTGATGAAGGGTTAAAACTCTGTTGAAGTCTCGACCTCCCAAATTGTATGCAATTCTAGGATAGACATTGAATGCCAATTTCCCTACATACAAATTTCATGTAACCGCTCCAAGGCTTGAATCATTGAGATTTGAGATTCGCTTGTTAAAAATTGCAAGATTGAGTGGCGAATCAATTCATTCTTTAAATGTTGCTTTAATCACAACTCTTATGGCTCCGATGTGAATCCATGAGAATGTATTTGAAACTTCTCTTTTGACTCTGCTCTTGATCTCCTGAATCTCTCGATAAGGGACCAATTGCATCTCGATCAGGTTACTAGTGAATTCCATTGGGATGACAAATTCTTGGGTAGTAACTCTATGGATAATTCGGTGTTTTCTGCTACGAAATCCAATCTTATCCAATGCCTTTTCCATAGCCCCAATGGTAAAACCATCGTAGATTTAGAGCTTTAGATCTTCTTTCATAATCCTCATTAGAGTCTTATGAGACACCGTAGTGTGGGAGAAAAATCCTGACATATCATCTCTCACCGTTGTTTGAAGAATTTCTTCTTCACTCTGATTCTGAGCTGGATTCACTTCCATCATCAGAATAGATCTCTTCTTCATAGATGCTTTCATCTGAGGGTAAATCCTCAAATTGATACACTTGTATAAGATCCTGAAAATAGACATTTTCTTCGAGTTCGGGTGTTACCTCAAACTGTCTGATTTCTCGCTTTTGATTTTTCGGGCAATCTATTGATATATGCCCTCTTGCTCCACATGTCCAACAATTACAGTCTTTAAAACTTTCATTGGCTCGGGTGTGAGCTCGTCTGAAAGTTTTCCTTCCTTTGATCCTGCAGGAACTTCCTTGATTTGAGCCTGATGAAAAGACTCTACTCCTGTTTGGTGCTGGTCTTTGCCGTGATTTGTAACTCCGGGCCTTTTGTTTTGAGCACACTCTTCTTGATCTCCATGAAGACCAACGACTGTCTTTCTTATTGTTGCTTCCACGGTGGTATGGATGGCTTTGTTGTTTCTGCCTTTTATGCCTCCGTGGTTGACCTCCAACGACTGTTGGGATGTCATTTTCTTCGCAACATAAGAGAACCATTTTATTGATTCCTCACAGTCTCTTGTAATTCTTGTAAAGTGCTGCTTGATGACACCATTCAGATAATTTGGCCTTTAAGAAGAACATTCTTCTGGCCACTATATCTAAGTCATCTGCATCCTTATATTCCCTGATCAACATTTCTCTCAAGGGACTTGGTATCTTCGCAAAGAATAATTGTGAAGCCTCTTTGTCTTCCACCTTGAACTTCCATCGGTACTCGGTGAATAACTTGATGTATTTGTCAATATGACAAATATCATGCAACTCGAGGCTGTAGAGGGTCTATTTGTATCTTTTCTTTTTTTCTTTTTCTAACCCCTCAAAATAGCCTATGCCGATAAAATAGATTTTGAATAATTTTGCCATATTATCGACAATTCCTTTTAATGACTCACCAGCTGTAACATTGTTTTTTCATTTATGGTGCTGTCATATCCCATGCGATCTTTACAGATCCTTTAAGACTCATCTCGAGTAGTAAGATGAATCCTTCTTTTGTAAGATCGAGGGTTCTGCTGTAATCCTAATAGCCGATGCCCAATCATCGATAAGGATTTCATGGTTCTTGAAATCTGAAATATCCAGATTTAGCATCAACCCGTATGGATACAGTATCGGGTTGAGCTGAGATTTTCCATAAGACGTATTGTAAAGATTCGGCCTTTTGGAACGTGGTCGAGTTCCTGTGACAATAGGATCTCTTCCTGTAGTGAAATCCCCTACGTGTGGCATTGGTTCGTCCACATGATGTGATCCGAAACTTTCTGCTACGTTGTGATTAACTGGTGGTCTCTGCTGTTGATCACGAGTAACCAAGGTAGATCCATCTCATGCGTTCATCTTTAGATCCACAATTCCTAATCCCACGAAGGATTCAGCATGGTCATATAGATCCTTTAGATTTATCTTTTTCAAATCCATTACTTATTTGTAACAGATTTTCCTTTGATGATGATAATAAGCTTCTCATCAACAGTCATGCGTCGCACAACTTCTGTTGGTTTCCCTTCTTGGTGTAATTAGGGAACTGTTCCGAAGTCAATACATCTCCTTCCTCCGGATGAACTCGGTTCTCCAGATTCTTGACTCTTTTTTGAATATCATGAATGATTTCAAGAGTCTCATTTTGATTTTTTATCATCGTCTCCATTTGGCTTTGGATCTGATGAACTTGTGTCGGTAGGTGATTATGGCGGTTGCCATAACTCTGCACCGTCTTCTGGATTTTTCTAAGATCTTCGAAAATCTTAGAGGTATCTGGAAGTATCTCCTTTCACTCGGGCATTCCATCATACATGGTTTTGATGGGCTGCTTCGTGATAATTCATTAGATCGCAATATAACATCTGATTCACCACAAGGAAACCCATGTAATATGCTGCCTGTCTATCACACTGCCTCAAAGTTTCCTCGTCGGCACCTGTTTCCTCTTTCTCGGCATATTGGTCATTCCAATATGTCACATTGTCTTGATGCTCTTGAGCATACATCGTCAAAATTTGACGATATCTCTTGTAAAATATACATTTTGGACATTCGTCCAGATCCATTCTTTTCTCGAATGATTCTCCTCACCAATTTGTTAATTACAGAATATATATAATTTTAAATTCTTAATAAACCTAGGCTCTGATACCATTTTCGGTTGCCGGATCTATTAGATATATGAAGAGAAGTGTTGATATATGAAATAGTTTGGAAATAACAATTTTGGATTGGAAATAGCATTTGACAATGATTGGTTGACTTTGTAGTGACTATTTTTGGGATATATTATAACAAAATGACTAAATTTGTTCTTTGATACAATTGAGGTCATTTTTGATCCATATTTTAACAAAAAAGATATTTTGGGGTATTAACCCATAAAAGAAAAGGTCCAGTTGCTTTGAAAGGAGAGGCAGCCGCATATGTTCCCACGTCTCCTCATCTTTTTCTCCCCAAATTATATCAATTTTGAGGATGTTCGGTTAATTTTTCTATTTCGATTAGCGGAGATATTTAAACCTATTTATCTTTTATATTTTAATTAATAAAGCTCGTAATCTCTTTTTGATATTTTGATTGGAATAGATTGTGCTATATGTTTATCTTGATTTCGATTATTGATATTTGATTTGTATTGGTCACCTGAATTAAGTATTTGATAATTGATTGTTAGAATTTTAAATCATAAATCTTAATTTTTGTGGTTTATTATTTATAAGTGGTGAACTTAGGTCGTGTATCTCTAGGTAGCATGTTTTTAGATTATCAAATTGAGTTTGTAAATTTGAAATCTAGTTCATTTCATCATTTGTGTGACTAATGCGTCTAATAAATTAAGTTTAGATAGCTTATTATAGGTAATTAAATAGGATTATCAGTGACCTTATCATAATTTAACTACTATTACGAGACGATACAATTTAACATAACTTTTGTTAGACTAAGGATAATAATCTTAGATAAGAGTGTTACATTAATTAGGGAATAATTGATATTGAGTGATAACACAATTGCTAATTGGAATACTTGCATCTATTAATTTCTTTTGACATTTAGTTTACTTTCTAAATAGATAATCAATCCGTAATAGTCGATAATTTGGAAAACCCGTATTTTCTGTTTTATTGAATTAAACACAAGTAGTATAATATATTCATCATTCTTCGTGGGCAAATGCTGCTGTGCACCAGGTGCACGGATCTGGATTAGTGCAACTGGGGCGATCCGACCCGGATCCGCGCACCTGGATTTTTTTTCTTTTTTTTTTCGCTTCAGGCTGTTACCTTTATGTTGTAAAGATGTGACCTTTACGTTATATAAGTGTGACCTTTATGTATAAATGTTATGACCTTTATGTTCAGTAACTTAGGAAAAAAATGAAGATTTTCAGGTTTTTTCGCTTCAGATTAAGACATTTATGTTGTATTGTTGTAACCTTTATGTACAGTTCTTGTGACCTTTATGTACAAATATTATGACCTTTATAATCCATAACTTTGAAAAAATTTGAAATTTTCAAAATTCAGTGCATTTTAATGATGGATATATGTGCAGCTAATATTTCATAAACGTAAATATGTACAAATTTTGTTAAAATTCTTCATTTTTTTCTAAGTTAGAGTATATAAAGGTCATTACATTTATACATAAAGGTCACACTTATATAACATAAAGGTCACATGCATATAACATAAAGGTAACAACCTGAAGTGAAAAAATAAAATTCAAAAAAAATAAAATAAATAAAAGTGCGCGGATCCGGGTCGACCCGGACCCGACCCGAATTGTACATACACCAGTTGCACAGGAGACTAACTCTTCTTCGTGAGATCGACTCAACCTACCCTATCCATTAATTAGTTAGCATTTATTAATTTTATTGCAATCTTCATTTATATTATTAAGTTACTATGAGACGAATTTTTATTATCCATACACAAAATTTATTTTCACAAATTAACTTGAGAAGTTTTATGTAATCTCACTTTCTTATATTAGAATGAAATATATTTTTGACTAAATAATCATTTAAGCAAAGATTACGTAGAAGTTTTAATTCAATCAATCAATTTAATGCTTCATTAAATAATTTTATATTCAATATCTTTAATCTTTTGTTAAAAAAAATCCAATGCAATCACACATAATTAGTATATCACACATAATTAGTATCACACAGGCACATAATAAGCCCACTTAAGCCTCAGCAAGCACCACACAGATTTTTCCAAAAGAAGATTTTTTTTTTTTTTTGAACAAATTAAATTGCTAGAATTCAAGATAAGAAAAATTAAATTTGGCCTCAATGATGCTGCAATAATAAAGTCAAAATTGTGCTGTCTTATAAACTGACATACCATCCTTACAAAGAATCTTTATTCAGTTTCATGAAAGTTCTTTTAACATACAATTTAGGTTAAATGTGAAAGCACCAACCTAAATTATTGCATCTTTTCGGATTTCGATCTATACTTTTTTTCCTTATCAAATTGCAACCTGACTTACTAAAATTTATCAAATTAACATTTTTGTGAACGGACAAAAATGCATGTACTGTCGAATTCAATTACCGCCACAAGCATGCTATCACGTTCAATCACTTTTTTATATTTTGTTTTGCTGCGGAGATTCTAAAGCAATCTCTGGTTGAGAATATCAGAGCTGATTGATGATGGCGCAGCTTAGCTCCACCCTCGTATCTCAGTTTCTTCTGCTGTTGAATATCGCCATTGCCATTTTCGGCGTGGAGCATTACACCAGAGCTGATTTCCCGGCGGGCTTCGTCTTTGGTTCTGGACTTGCCGCTCCTCAAGTTGGTTTCTTCTTCTTCTTCTTCTTCTTCTTCTTCTTCTTCTTCTTCTTCCATACACCCACGTATTTATTTTCCTTTATACTCTTGATGCGTTTAGATCATAGTTAAACTGTATGTATAATTTTGCTTAGTTGTTTACAAGGTATTTGATTAAATGCATCAAACAGTGAGATGTAGAATTACTCAACTACGCAGTATTTGGAACATTAAATTTCTAAGAGATGGTGGTGAGTGAATAGTATTCAGTTAATTTACATTACAGTGGATTAAAATACATAAAGGAAGATACAATATTCACAAGATTGGCAAGGATGAAAACTAGTTCATGGAAAAGAGTACATCGAAAAGATTTGTGTATATCTATTCCTTAATATGACTGCATGTAGTTTGTATTTTTCACTTATTTTCGTTTTTTGTTTGTTTCTGTTCTATGTTTTCAAGATTGAATGTTTTCTAGACGCTAATTGAACATAAACTGATGGATAATATCGGGTGCATGTGATAAGTACGAGGGAGCAGCGTTTGAAGATGGAAGGACTCCTAGCATTTGGGACACTTTTTCACATTCTGGTTTGTGAACCATCACATGTCTTCTCTATCTTTAGTTTCCTCTGTTTTGCTCTCTCTTTCGTATGCTAAACTCGATGATCTCAAACCATTGGAGTTTGGAATTTTGTATTTGATTCTATAGAACAAAGCCAATGTATTCTTTCTAATAATATATTTATGCCCTCTGATGTTTCAGGGGGTGCAGGGGGAGCCACCGGAGATGTTTCATGTGATGGATACCACAAGTATATGGTTTGTAAAGAATTCATAAGTTGTGTCTATGATCTCTCTCTCTCTCTCTCTCTCTCTCTCTCTCTCTCTCCCTCCCCAATCAATCTTTCCCTAATATTTGATTAAATATTACCATTGTTGTGTCTGACAAATCCATGATGTATCTTTCTACTTAAGAGTCCTTTTCCTCTACATTTTTGTGGGAGGTATGATATGTTATTGGCAGGTGTTGTGCTCTTTTATCATATTTCTTACAAAATAAATATCAAGATTTTAAGAGAGATCTGAATAGTCCAAACAATACATTTTAATATGAGATTACAAGGGGCAATGAACCTCCTGTCCAGTCCATAAAATGACACAAGATTATCTTTTCAGGGAGATGTCAAACTAATGGTGGACACAGGTTTGGAGGCAGTCAGAATATCCATATCATGGTCAAGACTCATTCCAAGTCTCTCTCTCTCTCTCTCTCTCTCTGATTTTATTTTCCAAATTGGAACTGATCTGATTTCTGCTTCTAAACAGATGGAGGAGGACCTATCAATGCAAAGGGGTTACAGTTCTACAATAATTTAATTAATGAACTTACGAGCAATGGTGAAAACTGCATTTCCTTTAAATGTTACTTCCACAATTTCAAATGAACGAAAGATTTTTCTCCCAAGATCACCACACTCCTTAGAACTTATTATTTTACAGGAATCCAACCGCACGTCACATTAAACCATATTGATCTGCCACAAGCACTTCAGGATGAGTATGGAGGATGGCTTAGTCGAAAGATTGTGTATGCACATTACAATTCCTTCCATGACAATAGCTTGAAGAAATAGATCTTCATGTGTAGAAACTAACTATTTTGCCACCACAGTGATGACTTTGTGGAGTATGCAGATGTATGCTTTAAGGAATTGGGTGACAGGGTTCTGCACTGGACCACCATTAATGAGGCCAATATTGCTGCCATTGGAGGATATAGTCAAGGAATCATTCCCCCAGGCCGCTGTTCTGAACGATTTATGTGTGCAGAGGGCAACACCTCAACAGAGCCATACATAGTAGTGCATAACATGCTGCTAGCACATTCAGCTGTTGCAAAACTGTACAATGAAAAATACAAGGTATCACTATCATCTGATTTATCAAGAGACGATTCTTCTAAATAAAGCTGATTTCCTTAACAATGACTTTATTCACGTTCTTTAGGCCACTCAAAATGGAAAGATAGGTATTAACATCTATTCTTTCGGTTTAGAACCCTACACGAACTTAATAGACGATGTGATAGCGACAAAAAGAGCCTACGCGTTTTATGTTGGCTGGTTAGTAAGGTTACTCTTAAACTATGAGTAAGTTGGTTGTTGGTTGATTTGAAATGTGGGATATCAAATTCCTGCAGGGTGATTAATCCGCTAATTGTTGGAGACTATCCTGAGATAATGAAGAAACGTGCCCAAACGCGACTCCCAGCCTTCACTAAACATGAATTGGAGCAAGTGAAGGGTTCAGTTGACTTTATAGGACTGAACCACTATACTACGGTATTCGTCAAAGATGATCCCAGCATGAAAGGGGATGACTTCTTTGCTGACATGGCGGTAGAGATAATATGTATGAACACAATGCTACACTGAACATACATTTGGTAGATAAGAATCTTTATAGTTTAAGAGTGAAATGCTTTCTTTTCTTCATGAACTCACTGTTGTTTATTCTTTTCTTCGTCTTAGTAGATAATAACAGTGGGGCACCAGGATTTCAGGTGAAGTGTGAATTTTTTTTCCTTGGTTTACTTAGTTTGAACTCATGTACTAACATCATCATTCTTCTCAGTATCCTCTCATGCCTTGGGGTCTAAAAGGAGTTCTTGAATATCTTAAAGATATGTATGGAAATCCACCGATTTACATCCAAGAAAATGGTTCTCTCTCTCTCTCTCTCTCTCTCTCTCCACCTATGGAACTTATACGTCATTAGCATGATTCCATTGACAGGTCAGATGACACGGCGGGATGGAAAACTGATGGACACATCACGAGTGGTTTATATGCATGCTTATATTGGTGCTGTACTTGATGCAGTGAGGTAAGAATCATGGGATCATCTTACAACCAATATATTCAAAAACTTGTTTTCACAAGAACACACACACAAACTCTCTCTCTCTCTGTGAGTAATGGGGCATGCAATGCAATGCAGGAATGGATCAAACACAAAAGGGTACTTAGAGTGGACATTCTTAGACTGTCTAGAGTTGTTGAATGCTTATGAGACATCGTTTGGTCTTTACTACGTTGATATGGATGACAAAAAGTTAACAAGATACCAGAAACTTTCTGCACGTTGCTACTCTACTTTCTTGAAAGGGAAAACCAGCATCAGGCCAAATGCTATTACTCAAGCTGCGGAAAATCTCCCAATTTCTTCTAAATAAATATTTTTGCCTTGTATTGGGATCAAATGTTTTCACAAATTAGCTATTCTGTTAACAAATGACACTTGTGTGCCCAAGGGATATGATGTCTCAAATTAATCATCATATGATGTTAAATATATATTTTATAGATATCATGTATATACTCTTCAGGTGTTACATGCATACTCTTATATACACGAGTATCAGCGAGAATGAATTTTTAAATCAAAAATATTATATTATTATTAACCTTAAAATAATAATTTCTTATAGAGATATATAATCTATATTATATTAAATTAAAAAAATGTGTAGTAAATTAGAATCCTATTCATAATAGAACTCTATATGATTTTGGTTTAAAATTCTTATGTAAAATTATTTAAATTTGAAAATCATAAATTATTATTATAACCTTAAATAATATCTTTAATAAGGATATATTAGGCAATCCATATTTTGTAAGAAATATCCATACTTTTATATAGGTAATAGATAATAGATATAATACATATAAAATATATTTATAACACCTATAAAGTATATATATAACATCTAAAAAATATGTATATAACACATAAATCTGTATCCCCATGTGTCTCAGGGGTATATAAGTTTTTTCCTTCTTAACCTATATATTTTTATAGTTTGTATTACCAATAAAGTGACAGGGCAGCCAGCCGATATTGATGTTATTTTTCAGGTGGAAATGAAAAATAAGATTCAAGTTAATGATTTTTTTAAAAGTAAATTTAAAAATTCATCATTGAAATTACAATTTTATGTAGGGTGAGACTATACACATCCCACAACTTACTTACCACACCCCATTTTCTTCACAAATGATAAATGTAAAAGTATACTTATGGAGTGTGTTTAGTAAGTTGTTGGGTGTGTATATTCTCACCCTTTATGTAGTTTCGTTTTTAAGTTTAAATCATTTCTAGCCATTTTCTTTCACTGTGAGAACTAGAACATCAATATTGATGATTTTTTTTCTTTCGTATTTTCAGTTTTATTATTTCCAATATAAGATTATATTCAAAGGATATTTCGGGAAATTCGATAGCTGAAAAGACAAACCACAACAATTTGGACAGAACTTATATATGACACATATCTTAGATATGTGTCCCCAATCTAGCGAGTGTTTATATATATTTTTCAAATATCATGTGTATACTCTTTATGTATCACGTGTATATCCTCTAGGTATTAATTTTCATGTTAAATTATTTAGTGATAGGTATTTGATACATACTCTTCAGGTATCACGTGTATATTCTTAAGGTATTATATTCTGTAAATTTCAAATCTTAAAATTTCAAATGTAAATTTCATCATTTTCTTGTTCGAATTTTTCTACAATTAATCTCATATTACTACAATAATTTCTTTTAAGTGTATTGAAACATTGTAATGGAACCGTAATTTATAATCAACCATCTAAATCTACAAGAATGAAAAACAAGATAAATAATAATAATAAGAAGAAGAAGAAATCATTAACATGAAATCATGATATGAAGAAGAAACTACAAAATAAGAGTCCTAGATTTGTAATGGTGTTGATTATATGTAGAAATTTCAAAAAGAAAAAAAAAGCTCAAATTTGAGATGAAGAAATAAGAAAGAAAGAGAAGAAAAAAAGAAAGAAGAAGTAGAGAAAAGAAATGAAAAATATGAAAAATTAATTTATATATATATATATATATAGAAATGAGTTAGGGTACCAATACCATTGGTGCTCTGGGGCACGAGAGTTTCACTCCAACGATTTATATGGTTTGATTGGGTAATAATTCAACAAAAAAAATTCA
Source organism: Scutellaria baicalensis (assembly GCA_005771605.1). Taxonomy (NCBI): domain Eukaryota; kingdom Viridiplantae; phylum Streptophyta; class Magnoliopsida; order Lamiales; family Lamiaceae; genus Scutellaria; species Scutellaria baicalensis. The sequence goes on along the minus strand of CM016723.1, from coordinate 25,486,039 downwards.
ATGGGTGAAATTTAAGAATTCAAAAGATTGGTGGGACTATTTGCCCCTCAAAACCTTCTCTATGTATCCCCAAATATTTTTAAAAGTAATGTTTTTAATGTTCATAAACCTTATGATCAATTTGATAACTTGATTAAACCTGCAAAGAAATAAATGTAATCATCAAAAAATAAAAGATATTACATATTGTACCAAATGAGTGAATAAAAAATGAATTAAACATACAATACTAAAGAAAAAAAAAAGAAAAAAAATCAAAAGATATTAAAAATAAAAAATGGATGAGACAAACTAGAGCACGAAAATATTAGCAGTTTGCATGTCATTGCAAACGTAGTTGTGGTTGAGTTTGCTATTGGATTTTAGTGTGTTTGTGATTGAGATGGGCAGTGATTTTGTCGATAAAAGAAAATGCTTTTACAGAAGAGAGTATGATCCGCTGGATTGCAGCGATAGATTAATACTATGTTTTATTTATTATTTTTTTGCCTTTTTCCGGTGCTGCTGCGTTCCTTCGCCGCCGTCGAGCACTACAGCAGAGCTGATTTTCCGGCGGGCTTTGTTTTTGGTTCTGGAACCGCCGCCTATCAAGTGAGTTTCGCCTACCTTTTCTGTTAATTAATCGCAACTTGACCTTGCTTGATTTGCAGGGAAATTCTATATATTTGTTCTAATAATCTCACTGTGAGTAATTTGATTGACATGTATTGGTTTCACACTCGTTTTGCTGCAAATTGGAAGTGCTAGGATTTAATATTGTGTTTTGGATGTTGTGTTCGAACTTATTTGATGATCAATTGGATTAAGAATGAATAAATTTTCATGGAGCTGAATCACTCAAAACTATTCTAATTGTGCTTACTGCTTATGTATGTTTTACTGAAGGAGTTTAAGCTCAAGTTGAACTTTAAATCTATGCATAAATATAATCGATTTTGGACGAGTTCTTAGCAGTTGTATTTGATTAATTTGCCCACCCTGTTTTGCCTCCATTAAGTAGTGAAAAAAGTGGAGGTTAAGATTCCAGGGAGTTGATTATGGTGACATTGTGAAGGAAGAACAACTCCAACTTTGAGCAAATATACAATTTCCATTTTCATCACCTCCTGTTTTCCACTACTGACACATGTTTGAAACTTTTTCTGAAACAATTATTATGCAACTTATATCATCTATATCTAATCAACAAAGTACGAGGGGGCGGCATTTGAGGATGGAAGAACTCCTAGCTTCTGGGACACCTTCGCTCATTCTGGTCTCTGCTTTACTTCTGTATCTGTGTTCTGTCACCACTACTTTTTCTTTCAGATTTTTATTTTGGCTTGTTAGTTTATCAATAAGTAATTGATGGACAAAAGTAAGTTTGTTTGTTTGTTTTCTTTTTTGAAACTCAGATCGTACAAATGGAGCAAATGGAGACACTGCATGTGATGGATATCACAAGTATAAGGTATTAGCTTAGCTAGGGATCTAATATAAGCTTATTTGTTAAACCCTTCCATCATCTTCGATTTTTCTTACTGTAGAGTGTCTCATTTTATGGGAATGTTTCATCATAGATTTAAATAGTTGTCTATAAATGAGGTCTTGTTATAACCTCTGGAGAAGAAATACATGCTTTTTTCTTTCCCCACATTTTCTGCTTTTCTAAGTTGAAAGGGCATTGTGTGTCCTTTGATTCTCTTTATTCACATCAAAATTTGTAGAAATTAAACCTTACGTGCTATGAATGGTGTTGATTTTTGCATATTCCTGTTGCAGGACGACATAAGACTCATGTCTGAGATGGGATTGGAAGCTTCTAGATTCTCCATTTCGTGGTCAAGGCTGATTCCCAGTATGTTTACTTGCATTTATCATGAGCAGTGATCCCAAATGAGATCTTCCTCCTTCACTTAGTTGATGTTTGCTGTTGTTACAGATGGAAGAGGACCCGTAAATCCAATGGGGTTGCAATACTACAATAATCTCATTGATGAACTTATACGCAATGGTGATAGCTCCTCATTGTAGATAATATAATTTAATTAAGAAACCAAGCACATAAAACTTTTGCAACTCCAAAATGGTCCATCTTCAGAACCTGTCTAAAATCTCTCTCTCCCCTCAGGAATACAGCCACATGTCACTTTGCATCATATAGATCTTCCACAAGTACTTGAAGATGATTATGGAGGATGGCTTAGCAGAAAAATCGTGTATGTTTTTCTATATTCTTTATACTTACTGTTACTTTTAGAAATCAGAATGCCTCTTATATTGTTTGTGACTGCAGGAAGGACTTCACAGCATACGCTGATGTGTGTTTTAGAGAATTTGGGGACAGGGTATTATATTGGACTAGTGTTAATGAGGCCAACATATTTGCATTGGGTGGTTACGATCAAGGAATCATCCCTCCAGGACGCTGTTCGTATAAAATTTGTCACGAGGGTAACTCCTCTATTGAACCCTACATCGTGGGGCATAATATCTTGCTGGCTCATTCAGCAACTGCAAGATTATACAAGAAAAAATACAAGGTATAATTGCCTCCATAACATTGGAAGTTTTTTGGTTGAGTTAGTGAGTGTGTAGATGTGCATGCAATATGAGACTGATAGCTTCAATGCAGGCCACTCAGAAAGGTTATGTGGGACTTAACATCTATGCTATGGGGACAGTTCCTTACACCAATGCAAAAGAAGATGTAATAGCAACTCTAAGAGCTAATGACTTTTACATTGGATGGTAATAAGCTTTTAAGCTTTACTGACAATTTATATAAGCTTCAGTGGTCACGTAACGATGTTACTGTTACTTGGTGCAGGTTCTTGAATCCTCTAATTTTTGGAGACTATCCTGAAATAGTTAAAAAGAATGCCGGGGCTAGAATTCCAGCCTTTACTGAGTATGAGTCGAAGCAGATAAAGGGTTCTTTTGACTTCATTGGGTTGAACCACTATTACACAGTTTTGATAAAGGATAATCCGAGTGCCTTGTATGCTGATAACAGGGATCTAATAGCTGATATGGAAATACAGCTAATTTGTAAGGATTCCATTATTTAAAACTCACTTCATTTCTGATTCATTTCGTTAATTATCTGAGCTTATTTCTATACATGGGAGCATGAGCTATTGAGCCTATCTATCTAAATTCTCAGTGAGAGTTTTATTCTGGAACTTGACTCAGAGTACTCATTATTCTTCATTCTCTATTTGGTTGCTACAGTTGAGGATAACACACCTCCGGATCAGGTGAAATAGAAATTGTACGATTTGATTCCTCTCTCTGTTAGAACGGCTCTATATTCATCGTTCTATTTTTTTGGTCTCAACCAGTATCCTATTAAGCCATCAGGTCTTTATGGAGTATTGCAGTATATAAACGAATTTTATGGCAATCCCCCTGTTTATATCCATGAAAATGGTACTCTCTCTCTCTCTCTCTCTTCACCCCCACACACACATATCTACACTTGCATCTTCCATAACATAGGTCCGATTTTTCCGGGCAACATGTTTTGTTATAGCTTTCTTCATTGACCTCAAAAGGATTGACTGGTCAGGTCAGAAGATGAAGCGTAATGGAACTCTGATGGACACAACTCGGGTGGAATACCTACATGCTTACATAGGAAGCACTCTTGATTCTATGAGGTAAACCACACACCATCTTCTAACAAATTAAAAAATCATTGTCACTATTCATTCCCATTTAAGAACAAATTTGAGACCCTATATCTTCCATTCTCTTATTTCTTGATTGTTGAATTGAAAGGAACGGATCAAATATAAAGGGGTACTTTGCATGGACATTCTTAGATTGTCTAGAGTTACTCGATGGCTATAACTCAGCCTTCGGCTTTTACTACGTTGATTTGGATGATAAAGAGTTGAAGAGATATCCAAAGCTTTCAGCATATTGGTATTCTGATTTCTTGAAGGGTGGAAGTAAGCACTCTTTGGTGAAGTAATGCTCTCTTTCTTTCTAGTCGTACTTCCCTCTATCTTATTTCCTTGAACTTGTTTGGTTATTGCTTTAATGAACTTTTGATCGAGTCAAACACAAGTTAAGCTCGAGTCTGAGTTCAAGTTGGGCTTGGGCTTTAAAATTCTATCAAATTCGAATGTATGTTTGAATCTGTTTGATTCATTTGTTGAATTGAGATATTATTTTTAAGGGTTAAAAACAGTTTTCTCATCCAATTTATATTTGATTTTACACTTTTTGTTATAAATTTTGAAATGGTGCATTTTACTATATAAACTTCTAACTTTTTGTATTTTACAGTACACAATTGTAATCGTTGATTTAGGACATGTGTATGACTATGATACGTTTAATACCGTAAAATACATCAAATTTTAAGTTAATATGATAAAGTTCACATATTGTTTGGATGATAAAATGTTTTTAACCCTTTCTTTCTAATGAATTAATGATGTCAAACCGGGTTGTTTTATTTGATTCAGTTTTGTATATAGATCATATGTGTTTTGCATAAGCTTACTTCAAAGTTTATTAAAATTAATAATTAGCTGTTAAGTTGTCATTGAAACAAATCTTGAAGCTACATTGGTTGAATTAGTATTCCTTTTCCTTCCATGATTCTAAAAGATATCACTATGTCTTTTATAATGTTAATTTGATTTATATAGATGCAACTTGACCTAATTTCTCTACACAACTTTTCCCAGTCCTTGACCAAACTTCAATTAAAAATATATTATGAACTTGCTAAAATAATAAAAAAGATTTCTTATGTTTTATAACTCTTTTTAAAGTTAGTAATATAATTAATTTTCATTTTTTATTGCCACGCAGATCGCAAACATAGCAGCAGATAAACTTAAAAACAATTTTAAAGAGATGAATTTAAAATTAATTTAATGATGAAGCATTTCGTGACTCATTGAAGATATCTATTGATATTGCTTGTTGATGAATACTAAGTAAATTTCTCATGAATCAACACACAAAAAAAGAAAAAAAAAAAAAAGAAGAAGTGAAATGTGTAAAACTAATGAGTAATCACTACTACTAATGAGTAAATCACTCATTCACAACACAGTAAGACCCGTATCATGTGTGGAAGGGCCAATTGAACTAAAAACCTTAGACAATGTTTGGAAGGAGTTTCGTCACTTCGTGTGTCAGGATTTGACCTCAAACCCTTGTTTGTTAGAAGTTTTGAACTATGATTATTAAATCAATTCAAACACTACCCTATTCTATAAAACTAAAATACTATAATTAATCCTACACGCTAACCTACTATATATAACACATCTAAATTCCTGCTATTATAATCATAATCATAATTATAATTATATGAACTAACAATATAATACTATTTGTACACGTCTTTTGCAGATTTAACATTAACAATAATAATAATCACCCCTTATAAAATATCATAAGGAACATGAATTTTAATACACCTTTATTTATAAAACTCAAAATATTTCTTCAAATCTACACAATCACTTTCCAATCCAATGGACTACACTCATTAATCAGAAAAATCCAATATCTAAAATTCAACCTAGACACTAGACTAGGCGGTAATGACGTTCAAACGGTTCCGAAAATCGGAACCGGACCGGTTCGAACTGCCGGTCAACGATTCCAAGAACCGTTAACCCGGTTTCGGTTCCGAACCGGAACTGGGAACCGGTTCGGTTCCAGTTCCAATTTTTACAAACCGACGAACCGGCGGTTTATACTTTTTTTTTAATTTTAGGACGTGACACGTGTACGGCCCAAATTCGACCGGATATAGCCATTGGAGATCAACTGGCCCGGATGATCTAGCCGTTAAGAACCGGCAGAACCGGAACCGAACCGAACCGAACCGAATCGGTGGTTAAACCGGCGGTTTTTTTATGATTTTTGAATTGTGCGGCCGAGATTGTTTGACCGTTGGCGATCGACGGCTGAGATCATTCGAACCACCGGTTCAACCGAACCGCAACCGGCTGTTCGAACCGGAGCGTCACTTTCTTTTTTTGATTTTTTTTAATTTTTGGAAATCTATAAATAGGGGTTCAAAATGTGCATTTTTCACACCAATTCTCTTGCTCTTTCTTGCATCTCTAGTTCACAATCACAAATTTTTATTTCTAGTTCTTATTTTCTACTTCTAGTCTTCTACTTCTACTACATTTCTACTTCTACCTAAATTATGTCTTGAAGAGGAGCTTCTTCATCTTCTTCTCGTGGGAAGGGAAAGAGTCCCATGCCACCTCCACCATCTTATGAAGATGATATCATTGATCGATGGTGTGAGTCACTAGATGAAGATATTGATTTGGGAGAACAAATTGAAGTCGCCTTAAACGAAGACAATCAAGAAGAGAATGAAGGGAGTGAGAGTCCTACACAAGAAAGTTTGAATCAACCTCGTACCGCTTCAACTCGTGCAACTCCACTACTTCAAAGTGATGTTTTCTCCATCCACTTCAAAAAGGAGGCCGCCCCGATAGTAACGTCGACTACATAGTGACGTGCAACCATTGTGGGAAGCAATACAAGTTCAAACATGGAGGAGGGTATGGAACGTTCAACAACCACATCTCGAGGAAGCATCCCAACAAGGTTGGATTGGAGAGCTCTCAAACACAACTAAGAGGGTTCACCGACTCGTCACAAGGTATGGATTCGTTAACCTTTAAATTTAGTCAAATTGAACTTAGGAAAGACACCGCCGATTTTATTGCGGGTAATCATCTACCGTTTTCATTTGCGGGTGATGAAAGATATGAAGGTTATGTGAGTACATATTTACAACCTCCGGCTAGAATGATAAATAGGAATACGACCACACATGATATAGATAAAAGAGTATTAGAAAAGAAATACATGTTAATACAAGAGTTAGCTAAAATTAATCAAAAAGTGTATATATTGTGATGTTTGGAAGGTTTTTCCGTATGAAAGATTTGATTATATAGGTATTACTTGCCATTGGATTGATGATTCATGGAATGTTCAAAAACGTTTAATTGTTTTTGTTGATTTTAACAAAAGACATACCAGTTTACATATTGCTCAAAAAGTAATACATGTTTTAAATGATTATGGATTAATAAATAAATTATTTGCTATAGTATTAGATAATGCTAGTAATAATAAAGCTAGCTTGCCTACTATAATGAAATTTTGCAAACCTCCACTAAATGGTGCACTTTTTCATGTTCGTTGCATGTGTCATGTGCTTAATTTATGTGTTCAAGATGACCTAAAAACCGTAGAAGAGGAAATAACTACAATTAGAGAAGCAATTCTTTTAATTGCTCATACCGTACTAATGCGTAAAAAATGGGCTAAATTTTGTAAGCATAATGGTATAGAAGTAAAAAAAATTGTGAAAGATGTGTCACATAGGTGGAATTCAACTTATTACATGCTTCAAGATTCTTATAATTATAGAGAACTTTTATGTGCTTTTTTTATGCAATATGATAATAGTGAAGTTATGCTATTCGCTCATTCATGGGATTCATGTATACATATGATGAAATTGTTAATTTTTTTTTGAAGAAGCTACTATGGAATTAAGTGGATGTTATTATCCTACATCTCCTCTAGCCTTAGATCAATGTGTGAAAGTTGCTTTGGTAATTGACTCATATAAAGAAGATCACATTTTATCTAATTTCATTATTATGATGAAACAAAAATGGTTGAAATATTATTTTGAGATACCCCCTCTATTTTTGTGTGCAAAATTATTAGATCCTAGGATTAGGGAAGATTGATTAGAGGAATTATTAACTATGTATTATAATGGATTGTTCCCAAATGGTATAATTACTGACTATGATATAGTTGAATATGTGTCTAATCCTAGGGAAGAAGATGCTAAAGCTAAAGGTTTTTATATGATTTATATGGAGTATATAAAGCAATTCATGGTGATTCTAGTAGTAGTCATGATTTAGGACATCAAAATGTAGAGTCTTCCTCATCTTCATCTAGTTTTGGAGTTGGGCGCCTTAGTCAATTTTACAACTTTTAATGATATTAGGACACAAAAACGATTTAGAGGTAACCTTACCCAAAAGTTAGACTCTTATTTAAGTGCTACTTTTGAATTTATTGCTTTTGAGACTTCAAGTGATTTGTTGAAGTGGTGGTCACGAAGGACCACCATGTATCATATTCTAACCATTATTGCTAAGGAATGTTTGCAACTCCTGTCTCGACGGTTTCGGTTGAGCATGCCTTTAGTATTAGGGGTCACACGTTGAGTACTAGACGATCAAACTTGGCGGCGGAGAATGTGCAAAACCTCATGCTTCTTGAGGATTGGGGTAAAGCCGCTAGACGTCAACAACATCTTGACCTTCTTCCAGTGGATGAAGAAGGTGGCGAGGATATTTATGGCTACGACTTAAACACAACATCCTCCGCTAGCACCGCCACCAACCTTAACGATTGAAGTATGTAAGTTGAGGTAAGAGAACTATGTGAGCTTTGATTCCTTAATTTGATTCGAATTAAGGATACATAGGCAATTTCATTATAAGTTTGGAATTGAATTTCATTTCCAAACTTAGAATGAAACTCAAGCTCTTTCAATTTTTTCCCTCTTCTCTTTAGTCTTTAGATAGACTTTTGTAATTGTAATAGATATATTTAGTTTGTAATAGTCTAATAGATTAGAATTAGATAATAAATTCATTAGAATTTCAATCCTTAGGTTAGAAACTTAGAAATTGAGTTCTATTATAACTTGTAATAATTTTCCAATTTATAATGAAAACATTTGTTCACTTCAATTTTTTGTACTCTATTTCAATCATGAATTATATCGAAACAAACATTAAAAAACAAATTCGGAGTTGCAAAATCAAAATTAAAAAGAAAAAATGCAAAAAAAATAAAATTAAGTGAACCGGCTGGTTCGAATCGGCCGAACCACCTGGTTTCGTTCAACCGGCGGTTTCGGTTCCACCAATCCAGAACCACCGAACCGGAACATCATTACTAGGCGGCCCTTAACCGAACTGATTTTGACCAATTCGGTCACTTTATGTGCTAGGCGGGGCTAGACGGTAAAATTCGGCCCTAGACGGTTCTAGGCGCCAAATTTCTTTTTTATTTTTTCAATTTTTTTCTTTTTAGTAAATGATAGTATTATTTATGTATCATAAACTTCTATCAAGTTATTATCTTTTAATTAGATAAAGATGAAAAATTAACAAATTGAGAAATATAAATTAAAAAATAATTTAATCATCATCAAATCAGTCATATTTGAAAATAATTCAAATGAGATATTGAAATTTTATTGTACTCCAACATAAACTATACATATATTATTTTTAAAAATATTTTTTAAAGATATAAACTAAAAAAATATATCTAAAATAGCAAAAAAATCTATTTAATTTAGATACGACGTCTAAGCTCCGCCTAGGCTGCGACTAGTTCGCCTAGACGTCAGACAAGCGGCCAACTAAAGTCTAACGTATTTTAGAACACTGGAAAAATCTCAATTGAATATCATAACTAGATTTAGACAGATCTTAACCCAACATAACAACCTAATAGAAACCTCAACTCAGAATATGCCCTTTTTTTTTTTTTTTCTTCTTCTTAGAACATATCTTAAAATGTCTACGAGTTCATGAGTCACGTTTGCAAAGCAGGCCTAAAACATGATGCATTCACGCATTTGCTACCCAACTAGACCTTCCACTAAATTTAGCACGTGGGCTCCACGTGATTATTGCTCCTGTATATTTGCAAATAATAGCAAGAATATTGGAATTTAAATTAAGAGAAAATACCATCAGTTTAGGCAAATAACATGATATGTTTTGTTTTTTTTTTGCAGACGAAGTGAATATAATATAAAGTATTACCCAATTAAGCTCCTTTATACAGATATTTAAATATATTATCATCAATTATAAAGTAACATCCAAGTGGATAGGAATTCTTGATCTCTTCCAATATTCTGCGGAGTTCATTTTATTTTTCCTCTGTTTTTTATTGATTTTTTCAGTTGAAATTATGAAAACGGGATATATAAATAGGAGATTAGAATGAGAAATGGTGTTGAATGATATAATATTTAGGAAGATGAAATTGTGTAATAAAAATGATGAGTCAAGGCAGAAGAATATACCTCGTATTGGTTGCAAGAAACTGAACATCATCTTAGAAAGTTGCAGAAAACAGCTTCATACACATAAACCTATTGGTGGTGGTGATGATGATGATGATCAGAATTGTGATGGGATTTCCTCCACTGCCCAACACCACTGTTCAGGTTCTTCAATTTTGTTGTTAAATTTTTATGCATTTCGTTTTACTTGATTCTCTCGATGTTCAATCTTGGTTGTCATGTCTCTTCAATTTAGTTATTGAAATTAGTTTTGGGGTTCTTTTTATGAGGGAAAATCTGTTCTTAAATTTGGAGATTTAGGGTTTGTTCTTGAAAGTAATAATACTTCATGAGAGAGAGAGAGAGAGAGAGAGAGAGAGAGAGAGAGAGAGTATTGCTTAAAAACTTACATAAGTCTTGTGTTTCTTGTAGTTCTAATAATGAAAGATATTTGGTTAAAGACATTTGTGTTTTTAAGTATAATGATCCAAAGATTTTGATGTGGTGTGTAGTGTGTGAAGGGGTATTTTTCCCTCTGCTTCATAAGGAAATGTTGGGAGTCATAAAATTCTTGAACAAAAGGGTGCAAAGACTTCTGGATCGCCACCTAGGATGGGGTTGCACCAACTGTTTTATCTGGTTCGCAGACAAGTTACTAGGAAATCACGCTACCTTGATTCAAGAATGTAAGCAGCTGGTTACATATGCTGCCATTAACGCCATTGATATGCGCAATATGCTGAAGAAATACGATGAGGTACCTAACACACACTTTACATACATTCAAAATCCCATTTATTCCGAGTCTCTAATCTGCTTCTATTTCGACTACAGATTCACTATTCTAAGCAAGGTCAAGCTTTCAAATCGAGAGCCCAAAGTATGCAGATCGAGATCCTTCAATCACCGTGGCTCTATGAGCTCATAGCTTTTCAGTTTAACTTGCAAGAATCTGAAGCCAGTGTGGGAGATGCTTCTACACCATTGAACGGGTGTGCCCTTGAATTGAACGAGGGAAAACCATCTCTGTCTTTTGAGCTCTTTGATTCAATCAAGCTCGACATTGACTTGACCTGTTCTATTTGCTTGGTGAGTCTATAACCAATTCAAGATACATACTGAGTGCAAAAGGCTTGAGCTGCTCGTATCATTAATGTTCCGTTTTTGTGTTTGATCAGGGGACATTGTTCGATCCAGTATCCCTTAGCTGTGGTCATTTATTTTGCTACATGTGTGCTTGTAAAGCTGCTTCTGTGAGCATTGTCGATGGTCTCAAGGCTGCATATCCTCATAAAAAATGCCCTATTTGTCGAGAGGTATAGTGTCACATCTCTCTCTCTCACTCTCTCTCTCTCTGTGTTTCTATAAGTTCATTGTCTCAATGATGACGCCAGGGAAGAGTATACGAATCTGCTGTGCCTTTAGAAGAACTACATATCCTATTAAAACGAAGGTAAATCTAGTTTCTTGCTCATCCAACAAATGCGTCTTGTGGTTGTTCGTTTGTTCTGAACTTTGCGATGCATTTCAACAGCTATCCCGAGTACTGGGAAGAAAGACGTAAATCAGAAAAAGAAGAGAGACTTGAGCAGGCAAAGACACACTGGCAATCTCAGGCAGCAAGATTCATGGGCATATGAACATTATCATCATTTCTTACCCATTTTTTAGTCTTTATTGTGAAGGACGAAAACCATGAATCACCTCAATTGTATATAACTCACCACACTTGTGAAGTTTGTTTGATGCAATATCCACCATTCATCTCCATACATTATCCTTAATATGTACGCTCAATGTCCAGAAAAATCAAAGAAAATTTTAGTTCATCTTTTCGAAGTTCAAACAGCTAACTTCTCTTCATCTAAACTGGGTATCATCACATCATCTCTCATCATGCCCCTGTAGTTTTCTCCGACTTCAGCTCCAGCTCGTGCAAACAGTTCGACCAATGCTGGCAACTTACCATAGTATCTCTTCAGACCATCTACGAGAAGTGTGTTGTGTGTTCTTGGGACATGCCATACGTAAACGGGAGGCAAAAGATCATCAAAGGTGGCCTCTTGCCAATCGTGCTGTCCGTCTCTCATCTGGTGCTTGAATGCCTGGCATTGCCTCACCCTGTGCCCTTTAGGCCCTACTTGAACCTCACTACAATACCCACATGTTTGCACTGAGTACTTCTCCATTAGTCGAGAAACTCCATAACGTAACCTTTCCAACGCCTCCATTGCTTGCTCAGCAGAACCTGCTCAATCGTGTAGAAGATATCAATGATGTCAAGCAAGTTAAGGTCATAGTTGCTTGAAGAATGTGAGAAACTAAGACTAGGGAGAAATGCGAATACCTTTAAGATCGGTACATGGCAAAGCCAAAGACTTCTGATGTTCATTCAACCTTAATTTCTTCTGCCAAAAGCCAAAAGGTTTTATGTCGCTTGCAGACAAATCGTTTCTGGGGAATCTCTTCTCAAAATCGATAATCTTTCCAGCAACACGATAGACAGGGAAGTCGCGTCTTCTTGTTGGATACTCAGGAATGTCCACACCAGCCTGAATGCAAAGTTCAACAATGGCAGGAATCCGATCCACTTGCAGCCGTTCATTGTGTGAAACGGCTCTTCCCAACCGATCATACAGATGAAAGGACTCCACAACAGGAAATACATGATCGAAGCCCCCTCTCTGCCACATATGCTCTTTATTCTTCGCGCTACCACTCACATCACAAGTTCTGATCTTATGAGGTGGATCACCCACATGCACGTCTCCACAAACACTGCATCATATGTTAACGATCATAATCAGCCTAATAGGTACAAGAAATGAGATTGAATTAGATGATCAAGACCTCAAAAGGATCACATCTTTCTGATATAATCATTCCAATTGCAATCAACTAATGGCTTGAGAGACAATGTTGGATCACCTGCAAACAAAAATTGGGATGCTATCACACACTCTTGAAACACAAGAGATTAATCGGGTTCTGGCAGCTAAAACATCATGAGCAACTGGAATCAACTCTTTAACCAATAATCCATTTTCGGGAGGTCTTAACTTGGCCTCTCGGACAGCTATCCTCTCTTGCTTTTCCGATCTTTCTTTGCGCTTGATTTCATTAATGCCAGTAACCCAGGGCTTCCTCTCAGATTTTTTGAGCTTAATGGGTAGCTCCACGAAATCTGAGCCAGTAGAGTATAATGCACGAGCATAACTCTTCATCTTCTCTGCAGCTGTAAAACCCTCCTCGTCAAAATTTCGCGTAAAAGCCTGGTGTAATTGCAACACCAATCTGGACCTTCTAACTAACATTAATCCGATTGATGAGCGCAAAAAGTCGAGAAAATAGGTTAAGTTTCTTCACTGGGGGAATTTATCGAACATGTGGCAGGCACAACGCCGCAGGTCATCTGCATAGAACTATGGAATAAGGCGAAACGTTATTGAAGACATTAACCTAAAAATTGCGGTATTTAATGATGTTGCAGTGGAAAGAAGAATGAGAAATGAGTTTGGTGAGGCCGTATGGGAAACACCACACCCCTGTCTGTTATCATCCCAACAATTTTATGAAATTCTGACTTTAGTTTCACCTCCTTCTAATTTCCATTCTAACGCAACCTAATCTTTTAATTTGGAGATCATATCATAGGTGTTTCAATTTTTTTACCTTTGCAATCTAACATTTGATTTTTTTTATCCAAATACAACTAAAGGTCTGATTTTTTGTTTTAAATATATCCTATATTAGACTATCAAAGGTTGTAACTGAATAAATATAATAAAATTTGGGTTGCAAAATGAAAAAAATTAATCTTATATCAGAAAAATGGCTAGAAAAGTGATTTGGGTTGCAATTGATTAAACTCTAAAATTTTAAAGTTGCAGTGAAATAAAAAAAGTTTAAGTTGTAATCGAAAAAAAAATTTATATTGATTTTTGCATGTTTGAGTCTGCTTTTATTGTTAGTTCAATCAATTAAAAATAGTGATAATAGATGTTAAATAAAAATTCAAAATAATCTTATGCAGTATTCACTTTTTGCTATAATTACCATACACTAATCGAGTTGAGGAACACATTTTAATGAAAATTTTGATTTTGATGATGACGGTCGTTGCAAAAAATTAAATAAAAACATGAACATTTCAGTGCCTAGTTAAAATTGGAAGAATTAGCCATCAACACTGAATCACAAAAAGATACTATTGGCTATTTTATTCGCACAAAATTAATGTTCTGAGGTTGAAGAGAGAATTTAAACAAAAACCAAACAGTTATGCAGTTTATTACAAAGCATACACACTTCTCTTGCACTTTCACAACTGATAGATAAGCTCAAACATCAAATGTTGTGAGCATAATAAATAGTTACAATAAGATGCATGATTCAGTGCTTCATCTTTGGCCTCTTCACAATCATGACAGAGCAGTGAGCATGATGAGCGCAGTAATCGCTTACACTCCCTAAAACAGCCCTGCAAACTCCAATATCTTCACGATTAACATAAGAAAGGAACGCAGGAATCGCAAGGCCGTAAATGAGATGATACAATTCATGAGCTTTTTATAATTTGACTAGGAAGAAAAATTGAATTTGACTAGCATTATTGAGTCGATCTCAGTCTCGAGCTACTATTTTTATCTTGATAGTTTACTAAAATTTCGATTTCAAAAATATATTTTTTGGGAATTTAGAATATTTTATAAATATTATGTAGGTGTAGAACCGATTCGAACTGGAGCTTCTTTCTTAATAAGTTATTAAAAAAATAGGGTCAGCCAAGTTCGAGGTTTTCATATTATGCTGCGTGTCTGTGTTTTCTTGCTGATCCATGGCTTTGTAAAAGGAGGGAAATACCTCTTGATGGCGCCATAACCATGACTACCAACAACGAGCAGAGAGGCATGATGCTTTTCCACCGCCTCACAGAGAGCATTCCGAGGATCACCTTCCACTGACTCATATATCACATCATCAACCTGCTGCATAAAAATGGGAAGATATATCCACTCTGCACTTCAAATTTTATCATCATCAAAATTCAAATATGAAGTGTACCGATTTAGCTGTACAGATTTCTTTAGCCTTTTCCAATACCCTGGCTGCTATTATCTTCAAATCCCTATCCACATATGGCATCACCTCAGCAACACCTACATATCATGTACAACGTTCCATGAATATAAACACCAATCCATCTTTGATCCATCAACAAACATACAGACTTAAAGCTTCACTTGATCCACAACACCTCAATCCAATACTTAAACATCCTAAAATTGGTCACCAAGGTTGGCTCTAACTAAATTGGAATTTACAATCAAGTCCCATATGTTTCTGATTGTCGTGAATTTGGCCCCTCATAAAATCTACACATCATTTCAAATTCATCAAGACTTTGATCCATCAAAGAAAAAGACAGAGCTAAAACGCCACTAGATCCCAATGTCAGCCATATATACATGTATATTCACACTACGATCAAGTGCAGTAGGGGTTTCGATCGCAGTACGCGATCTAAGGAAGAGTAAATTAGGGTAAATGAGAACGTACCGGGGCCGAGGCCGACGGCGGTGGCGGCGCAGGGCTTAGCGTGGACAATAACAAGTTTAAAAGGTGAGTTCTCCGGCCGCGAAAAGAAGTGTTGCAAAGACCATTCCAAAGCATGGAAACTGTGGTCGCTGTCGTCCATCCCTATCACCATCACCGATTTCTCCATGGCTGCAACAAATTCCAGAGATTTCTATCAAGTTTCAACTCCGATACTTTGTCCAGATTGTTCAGGCGAGGATTTATACGTAGAGCGACTGCTTGTTGAGAACGCAAGAATTGAAAACGGAACTTGGAGAGCAGAAACAGGATGCCGCGTAGGCGCAAGTTAGCCGCTTGTTTTGCTTTCTGAAATGGAACCCACTAGCCATTTCAGTGCCACGTGTCACTGGTTATTGGGTGAATATGTAAAGGAAATCAGTTGAAGGTTCGGGACAATGGCGGGTGGATACAGAGTACTGCCGACAGATATATCTCATTTTATATTTTACTAGTACTCGCACCCGTGTGTTGTGCGTTTTGTGATATAATATTGGTAAATATTAATTATTTTATAATATAGTGTAAGTAACTTCAGTATATAAAATATAATATAATATTTAATAACTAAGAAAGTATAAATTTACTTAATATAATTCAATTCACAACAATATATTTATATTATACATATTTAATTCACCAATTTATGATTAATACTAAAAACAAAAGTATCAATATCATGATCTTTAAGTCAAAATTGGAATTTTACCTGTAAAGTTTGTAAGTTTTTTAAAAACTTCTTTATACACAACAATTATAGTCGAAGCATTTTTTTTTATCATCTGTGTTACAAACTAATATCTTCAGTCACTTAAATTAAATATACTAAAAAACTAAAAAAAATTATGAATTAAAAATCAAATTCAATTATTTAAATAAATACATGTGTGTGAGTATGTATATATAAAAACATTACACAATAAAATTAGAAATTTTACGTAGGAACTTGATGCAATCACTGTAAATTATGTATTTTCAACCTTTTATTTCAAAATAAATTGAATTATAATGTTTTTATTAATATCGCTTAACATGGTAGATAATTATTCATTTATAAGTATCATATAAATTAATTGATATAACACGATATTGATCATTACAATTTAAGCTCAACACAGAATTAAGATGTAGTAGTAGTCTACGATCATGATGACGACAATATAATTAGAAACTAAACATATAATTTAAATAATCAGATGTGCCATATAAATTCAAAACGTGCACTCTCATATAAAAATATACAAAGTTCTAAGTGTAAAGTAAAAGACTAAATTTTTTTTTGATTATGAGATATTTATAATTTAAAAAATATTTAAGATGACATATAATTCAGACTAAATACATATTATATATACATATATGTATATATACACACATCTTTAATAGTGTTATATTTATTTATTAATTTATATTATTATGGTATATAAATTATCCACATGCAAATTAATATTTATTATTGAAATTATTGTTTGGATATCTATTGTTGATTTTTAATAAATTCTTCAATAAAAATTAATTTAATTAAGATCGATAAAATGAGAATAAATTAATACAATATTTATATCATTAGACCAAATGGATTAAATAGTAAAAAATGCAAAATAAAAAATATTAATTTAAAAAATACTTAGAATTACATATAATTTCACACTAAATACATTATATATATATATATACATATATATAAAAAAGGATCTTTAACAGTGTTACACTTATTTATAAATTATATTTATATTAAATATGATATAATTATCCCCAAATAAATTAATATTTATTATTGAAATTATTGTTTGAACATTATCTATTGTTGGTGTATAAGAAATTATTCAATAAAAAATAACTTAATTAGTATTAATAAAATAAGAATAAACTAATAGAATATATATATATATATATTATAAATTGAATGTATTAAATAATAAAAAATGCAAAATAAAAATATTGTTAATGTGATATTTTTTTTGTTGAGAAAATAGAATTTATGTAAATATCTCAAACTTTTTCTCTATTATTATAGTATAGAAATATATATAAATAAATTTATCTATTTACTTTTTCTTTTGAGTTTCTATACAATAAATATAAAATTAAATGTATTAAATTTAATATTTATGTATTTGTGTATTAATAAATTTAAAATAAAAGTTATTAATGATTTCTTAAAATGAAAATATTTAATAATTGAGACATTTATTGTAGCTATTTATGGCAGAATATTCTGCTTATATATATATATATATATATAGATTTTTAATGTATTATGAATTTTACATTTTCTAAGTTTTATACTTTCAAACTCATAAGTTGAGTGCTAAGAAATATTATATGGGCTTTATCTATAGGCCCATCATGGACTCGGCCCAAGAGTTTAGGGCATTAATTGGGCTTTATATTAAGAAAAAGTTTAGTTTACAACGTAAACAAGCTTTTCAAAATTTAGTTAAAACGTGACTTACATATTATGACAGCTTGTTAAAATATGACTTACATTATAATATGTATTTTGATCTCATCTCAGAAATTCGTTATCTTTTTTTAAGTATGAAGTTAATTTCTCAAATTTTAATAGAAAGTTATGATCTGCTGATACTTGAGGACATAGATAATTTCCAATAATACTATGTACGTAGTTTATATGCATCTTTTCGTCATTTAGCTACTTTATATCAGCAAAATATTAATTATAAAAATAAAAAATTAATGTTAATTTTCAGTAAAACAACAGTTTTTTTATTAATATAATGTAAATAGAAATTATTTGAATCTATATTCAATTGATAATAATGATAAATTTATAAATTATTTTATTTAATATAACACATTTTCATACATTAACTCTGTAAACTAATCAAATATGAATAAATCTGTTAATTAAAATGCATCTAGAAGGTTTTAGGTTCAGAAAAGTGGTTGGATGTATCAATATTGATCTTTGCATCTTGGTGCCTAATTAGTGCTATCTCAAATCATAAAAACCTTTATTCATTTATATTAGCCAAATTGAAATTTCAATTATGCTTAAATTTTAGAATGGAGCCAAACTATATTTGATAAATAGCTTGACTGTTGCACCAGAAAACTTACAAACACTAACAGAAAAACTAATGGCTTCAAACAGAGAGAAATTTCAGTTCGACTTGAATAAGGATCCACTAAACATCTGCAGAATCAATTCGTGGAGTTCCAGATTGTCATGAAACTCTCCTTCATCTACGTAGAACTTGTTTAAATCAAACCCGAGATTGGTTTTTATGATACTAACCTCTTGATTTTTCATTTGAATATTTTCCACCTTCAAATCTTCCATCTCCTTATCATGACCATTAGGTATGAACTCATCCATTTCAACCTTCAAGATTTCCATATTCAAGTCAAATGAATGAAGTTCTTTCTCTTCACTGTATTCACTCTTCTTTGGATTCTGCATTTTCTCTTTAACTTCCTTATTGTTTACGTGCATGTTATTGTTGAAAGAAATTGAAGTAGTACTACTATTAGTTTTCCACTTTATGGAGTACAATTCGTTTTTCAAGAAAAAACTCTTCATCTTATTAAACATAAATGTTGGATTTTTATTTCCAATGATCATTTTTGTACACTTAATGTGATAGGAATAAATAGGGGTATTTCTGGTAGATTACATGCAAATATGTATTGAAATCCAAAAACGACAATTATTTTGGAACAAATTTTCTTAGCTAAAACGTCATTTATTTTGGGACGGAGGTAGTATTCTTTTCATCAATTCATTTTTGCATTTAATGATGATATATTGGTCGAGTCTAAATAATTTAAATATATTTAATAGAGTAATTAATGTTATTGTTGTCCCAATTAATTGATGAAATTAAAAACACACTAGACTCATTAGTGGGTAAGAATGTATCAATATTCACCATGCAACGTTATACTTTGTACTCCCTCCGTCCCTGCTAACTTTACATATTTTCCATTTTTGTTTGTCCCATCTTATTTTGTCAGTCCAAAAATGGCAAAGAAAAATTTACTCCTTTACCCCTTCATTTCTTTCATTTTACAACTTTTGCACTCAAAAAACACACATTAATTACAAAATTGCCACTCAAAAATATTAAAATAACACATCACATCAAAGTCAACAGTTTTTTCTTAGGTTCCGTGCCGATCAAACGTAGGCAAAGTTAGCCGGGACGAGGTAGTACATGTCATGAATAGTAAGAACAACAATAATGAAATTACCTAGCAACTTTGAAATCGTTTATTGTTATTGTATTGAATTATCATGAATTCATCATTTAATATTGTAGAATGGCTATAAACAAGAGTAAAATAGGAGTAATTAAACAAATAGAGATGCAACGAGGATCGTTGTTTGAGGGCTCACTCGTAGTGGAATTAATTGAGTGGTAGACAATTGTTGGTGGTTATTTTCTACATTCTATTTGCACTACTAAGGGTTTTCATCAATATAGACAATTTATGTAAAAACAGATCAATTCATTGAATATGGTCAATTCAGTCTGACATAATACAATAAAAGTAGTGTTTCACGTAATTTTTATCTAATTTTGTCAAAATATTCATTTCAACAATATATCAGTATTACAAAAGTTGAAATATATAAGATTAAATATCAAAATATAATAGATTAGCCATGTACTTCACCAACCACCATCCATCATTAAAATTAAACAAATACAGAAAGCAACAATAATTATAAATGATAATGTGAATATATATTACCCACTTTAATCGTGGTAATTATAATTTGTTTCCACTTAAAAAGAGTCATAATGATTGTGTTGGACTAACTATATTGCCTATTGGTGGATTTGAACGAGATGTTCATCTACCAACTACCACTATAAAATGTGTCTTTTGAGACATAATTAATTATTAATATACATAATGTAGCATATAATAAAAAAGTTGTACCAGAATTATGTGAATAAAATTTTCATAGAAAGAAGTATATGGTCAATTTACTCTCAAATTAAAAAATATTGAAGGTATATTTGTACTCAAAAATAAATTGATGACATATATATTTAGTACTCCACGACAACAACATTAAGTGTGTTTTTTGCATAGTTATCTATAAGAAAACAACGAATAAATTGAAGCAGATTTTCTAACTTATGAGTGATACATAGTTATTTTAAAATTGAAGAAGTATAAGATTACCACTAGTAACATCTAAATCACCATAATCTTATTTTAAAATAAGACATGACATTTTATAGTATATATTGAACCGTTCATGAATATAATTCATGAAATGGATCTCCATCATAAAAAACATTAATCATATTTCACAAGTCAATCTTTATTTTGTTGGTAGCTTTGAGTTAACTCATCTCACAAAATTAAATCTATTAGAATCATACTCTTAAATATAATGAAACATCTTTTAGGGGAAAAAAATAAATCTTATGTAAAACCATCTTATTGTACCATTTTGTGAGTGGGACATGATGGGTCATACGTAAAAAATTATGTAGTGTGTTTTTTATAACCCCATCCTACCCAAGTTCGAATCATATATCTTATAATACAAAATTATTACTTGATATATAGAAAAATATAATCTAATGCATACAAATGTATTTCATAATTTCTTATATCTAACTCAACCAACACGTCACACGAAATGAGATCCTTCAGATATTCACACTCACGCCCAAGACTTTGCCCTAGAAAAAGAAAATCTAATTAAAAAAAAAAGAAGTGATTTATATACAGGATTTTATAGCTAGTTGGAGCTACATGATAGTTCATGTGAAAGTAAAGAGAAATTCAACTGAAAATAACAAAAAGTGTAATCAACTATTCAAGTAGTGATAAAGTTTAGATAAATTAAAAATGGTAAATATATTTAAAAAGGTGGTGATATTTAAATTAAATTGGAAGGTGACGTTTAACATGAAGCTGGATTCGCTAGTTTCGTAGAACTTGTGTGCCACGCAATGTTTCTTGATATTTTCTCAAATTGAGTTGACTTTTTTCATGATTTTTATCTTTATCGCCACGTCACCTGCCGTCCTTTTGAATTTAGCGGACAATATTGCACTTCACACGATGGTACATGTCTAAATTTCATATTCATCCTATAATTTCGCGTTCATTCTTTTCCAAATCTTTAATTTCATCAATACTTCTTTTAAGTTTTGATTTCTTCATAATTAAATTTTGTTTTAATAGGCATTTCCATTTCCAACAATAATTGCTGAGATAAAGACACGGACAATGAAGATTTAATGCTACAAAATGGAGCGAAATTTATGTGTCTAATTGAAGATTTTGTCCTTTTGAATTTTATACAATTAAAACCCAAAATTTAAGATATTAGGATATTATTACATCACAAAAATTTGCATGAGACGGTCTCACAAATAATTTCGTAGGACATCTTTTTACCCATTAATCATATTCATATTCACAAATTTACATGTGAATTGTGAATGATGGGTTGTGGATTAACTCATTTCACATTAAATGATCCGTAAAACGATCTAACATAAAACGTACTCTTATTACATTTCAAGAATTATTGTTATAAATAGAAATTTTAATTAGGGTGGTTTTAGAAGCCCATTAAATCGGTGGCCTCAAAAATTTAGGCAAAACTGAAATTTTCCTATACATTGGTTTATGTATATGTTTACCGAAGAAAGAGAGAGAGAGAGAGAGGCGGAAATCGAGATCAGATTGACACGCAGGATGTTTTCAAAATATTTTAGAGAGAGAAAGTTTCAAAGCAAGAGTGAGAGAGACATATAAAGGCATCGAGAGATCAGCTAGGACGTTTTCAAAAGGTTCTTCATTATCTTGAAGAGACCTGGAGAGAGTCCAAAAGCAATAGAGAGAGAGAGAACATCCATAACCAGGGTGTTCTAGAGAGAGAGAGATTACAAAAATGAAGTTCTGTAAGAAATATGAGGAGTACATGCAGAGAGAAGGGGAGAAGAAGAATTTACCTGGTGTTGGTTTCAAGAAGCTGAAGAAGATATTGAAAACTTGCAGAAAACAGCCACATATCAACCCTAATCGTCTCGCCATAAACGCTCCTCACAATTCCTCCACTTGCCCACACCATTGCCCTGGTAATTTCTGATTCAATCATTTCTCCATTCATTCCTAATTTGATTTCCTCCAAATTCCCCCAAATTTCAATTTCATGCTATGCTTATTGACGACGATGATGTTCTGTATATACAGTATGCGATGGTACCTTTTTCCCTTCGCTTCTAGAGGAAATGTCAGAAGTGGTAGGATTCTTCAACGATCAAGCTCAGAAATTGCTGGAAATGCATCTAGCATCAGGTTTCACCAAGTGTATAATCTGGTTCAAGTATAAATTGAAAGGAGATCATATGGCATTGATTCAAGAAGGCAAGGAGCTTGTTACCTACGCCATCATCAACGCCGTTGCGATGCGCAAAATACTCAAGAAATACGATAAGGCACTCTCAATTACTACCAAACCTATAATCTGTCGATCTGCATATGTTTGGAAGAGAAGAAAAATTGATGTGTTTTCTGGTTGTTATTTGCAGGTTCACTATTCAAAGCAAGGGCAAGCGTTCAAATCCCAGGCTAAAAGTAATCACATAGAGATTCTTCAATCACCTTGGCTCTGTGAGCTCATGGCTTTCTACATTAATTTGAAAGTGGATTCATGGAACAACAGTACTGCTCCTTCTCTTTTGGAGGGATGTTGTGTTGTGGAAAATGAAGGAAAACTGTCTCTGTCTTGTGATCTCGTTGATTTCGTGAAGCTTGATATCGACTTGACCTGTTCAATATGCTTGGTTAGAGCATCAATCTTTGCTTCATTTTCATGTTAGAGTATTGGTTGGGAATAATTTTGAGTTTGATAGAGATATGCATGAGCTGGCTCTTTGTTATGAACAGGAGACGCTCTTTGATCCCGTTTCGCTTACCTGTGGTCATATCTTCTGCTACCTGTGCGCGTGCAAAGCTGCTTCGGTGACCATTGTGGATGGTCTCAACGCAGCAACGCCAGACCAGAAATGCCCTATTTGTCGAGAGGTATCCATTTTTAGTCTTTCACAGGATGTTACACTTTGTCATCCAAAGCTTATTGATTCTGAGCCTTAGAACTAACTACACGGATTTGCAGAAACTCGTGTAGCTCTTTAACAAAATGAAATTCGATGAGCCTAGTTTAAAAACGCTTATACTTTGGATGAGAAAGTGCAATCCATCTCACTACATTTGTCACATTGACTAAAGCTAAAATCTTGTCAAACAATTTAATAACAGGAAGGAGTTTATGAAGGCGCCATGCATTTAGAAGAGCTGCATATTCTATTAAACCGAAGGTAACCTCGTCTCTAAATTATAGTTCCCTTCAACTCCAATGCAAATCATCTATTCCATTTTTTCGTGTTCATGAATAGCCACGAAAAAATGAAATAGAGATGGGATCTTTTTTTGCTTGAGCAAATATTTAGATGTTAGATTAATTGTTTGTCAACAACTTTGTGATAAAATGAAACAGATGTGGAGAATATTGGGAAGAAAGGCGGAAGGCAGAGAAGATGGAGAGAGTTCAACAGGCAAAAGAGCACTGGGAGTCTCAGTGCAGACTATTCATGGGTGTCTGACCACAACATCGTCACCACTATAATTACATCCTCTTTTTCTGTCATTATATCATCATTCCAATGTTTGTATCTCGTGTGTTCAAAACTGTAAGAAAACAAGAAAAATGTTGTCACATTTTAATCTTGGCTAATCCTATGATTTGATTGGATAGTTATATATCTACATTTACAAGATAGTGACTTTCCACGTGAATATACACATATGGATCAAATAAATCACACGTTGAACTGATAATTTTAAGAAAATCAGATATAATAGGCAAAACGTTGTATTATGTTTTGGCAATTATGCCTTCAGTACCTCGTAACTACCAAGACTAATACATTTTTTTTGGCATCGCATTAGCACTATTGATTTCCGAACATTGACTTAAAACAAAGACGTGATAGTGAAACAAACAGATAAAAGAACCCTCGAAAATCTGATCTCATCTTGCTGTTTGAAGAGTTGAAGAGGAAGGGCACACAATCAAGGGGTTTTTATCTTTCCACATATGATACCGTTGGCATAATTTTTCAAGTGTTGCAATTGAATGCTGCATGTTGTTCAATTTGATATCCATGAACATGCCCTACAAAATGAAGAACACATGAGGTTTAAATAGACAAATCAAAGGACTATTGACAACAAGAAGCTCCTCTTGGCCTACACACCTGATAATCGTCACCATATTTCTCCACCAGGCGCCTAACATATATCCGTTGGATGGCAGTAAGTGGTTGAAGAGGTGCGTGTTCGCCATCAGTCCGCTTCTTTCCCAGCGCTGACTTTAAATCTACAATGCTCCAAATGAATCAGCCATTAATACTTTGTATTTGAGGTAAAACTTGAAAGCAGATAATTCAATTCACTGCCAACACACTAAAGTTCGAAGGAAAACTTTGTGCAATAAAACGCAAACTTTAGAAGCATTACTCAATTGATAGTAACACAATGAAGCAGAGCAAGCAGATAGAACTTTTCCGCATTTTGCATCCAAGTAAACACGATCTCAGAACAATGCCACAGAATCAATGGTTAAACTCCTAAATATCACAGTACAAAGCAAATTATGTAGGCAACCAATAGAAGATCTTGTTTAAATTTCTTTTTCATCATAACCCAAGAATCTATTAGGACATATTTGAGTAGCTACTAACTTTAGAAGCGATGTGCAACCATCAAGTCAGAATTCACGATTTCCAGTAACGACTTGCAGAGTTGGAGTTATCACCAATTTCTTCACCCAGATAACATACCATTAAGGACCAACTAAACTTATCGTGCAAAACTGCCTTTTCAGCTATCCATTAAGTTTACTAAAATACTTGACATACCTAACCACACAAGACTGGTGAATTCTTGGAAAAAAAAAAGCTCTAGAGAAAAAGCACTTCATCTTCGGAACAAGCAATTCTTAATAAGGTGAAAGAATCGTTTCCATACTGGGATTGGGGAAAACTCTGACTCAAGGTAAATTCGTTGTCTAAAACGAAGCACCAATCAGAAAACAGAATCATCACTAATTCTTGTAAACACCACCTTGATTACTCAACCAAATTTTAATATCGTCTAACGGGAGAAAACATTAAGTTCATTAGAAAGTTGAGCTCTTTCTGGTTGACGAATACATCCACGAATTAAACAACAATTAACAGCCACCACACCAATTCAAACAGACGAATAAACAATGAGATATAGGAATATAGAAAATCCATTCCAAAACCAATAAAAAAGCACACGGAATAATCATTTACCGTTTTCTTCAAGGTCGCTGCCGCTGTCGATCGGCTCGAACTCCGACACGGCTTCCTCAGGGGGCGGCATCTGAAGAGCATCACTCTCAACGATGTGGCGTGTACGCGACCGTACACCGAGAAAATTAGGGTTCGAAACGACGCCGAATGACTTGTAATTGTCGATGACGCTGGCCTTCTCATCCCATTTCGAGAATGGATCGATGAGGGATTTCAATTTCGGAGGGATGTTGAATGCCGGCTTGAATTTGTGAGGGTTCTTCCTCGGCAACCCGACTTGTACCTTCGCCTTTGATCTCTTGTACCTTCTCCTCGAACCACCCATCGTAATTCACCACCCCTCTCCTCTTCAGAAATTAGGGTTTTTGAAGACGCGAATTAGGGTTTAAGATTTTTTCTCCATTTATTATTATTTTCTCGTTTCGAGATTCGACGCACAACTCTAAAGAAATCGTGATGATGAAAATGCGATTTTGGTATAAAGCGCTTTTTTTAACTGCTGCAGTCTTGCATGTATACTAACTAGTATTTCACCCGCACGATGCGCAGTTTATTATGTATTCTAATAATTATATTAAAATTATTTATATATCTTCATTATTCCAAATGTTGTATGATATAGAAATATATTTACCATATATTTATTAATTTTTAAAGTTATATTTTATTATTTAAAAATAATTATTGGGTAAAGTAGAGTTTTAGTTGAAGAAAGTAGAATTTGGTTGGCCCGATCTCTCGTGTGTTTCTCAAACTTCCTATGCATTCATTTTCTTGGGACGTGTTATTTTAAATTCTAATAGCACAAATTGTATATGTTATTCTACATTATATTTGACAATATTAAAAGGTTGGAATACAAAATTATAAATAATCTAAACAACAAAATTGAAAGCTTATATTCTATTTATTTATTTTTTGAAAAAAAATTATGGTCGTTGGCTCGATAGATAATTTGATAAGTCAATGATGAAGTTAGTTAAAAATGACCATTTAACAGTATAAATTTTGAATTTTTATTTATGTACAAAATTTATCATAATTACAAAAACTATCTTAAAATTTATTTTAACTTTAAAATTGATAATATGAATAATTATAAACATTAAGTAACTTTAGTTAACAAAAAAAAAAAAAAATTAACAACTTGAAAGCTTACATTCTATTTGTTTTTTTTTTTCATAAAATTTTTTACATGGCTTGATATAGATAATTTAATAAGTCAATGATTTTCGAAATTAGTTAAAAGTGACAAATTAACAATATAAGTTTTGAAATATTTATTTATATACAACATTCTCATAATTACAAAAAATATTTTAAAATATATTTAACTTTAAAACTGATAATATGAATCATTATAAACATTAAGTAATTAAAGTTAGCAAAAAAAAATTTAATATTTTGAAAACTTACATTCTATTTGTTTTTATCTTTTTTTGAATATTTTTCTTAGTTTAATAAATAATTTGATAAGTTAATGATTTTTGGAATTGACCAAAATTGATCAATCAACAATATAAATTTTGAAATATTTACTTATATACAACAATTTTTTCCAAATTACAAAAATATCTTAAAATTTCTTTAATTTTAATTGAGAATGTGAATAATTTTAGACATTAAGTAGTAGTAGTAGTAGTAGTAGTAGTAGTAGTAGTAGTAGTAGTAATAATAATAATAATAATAATAATAATATAATAATAATAATAATAAGTTAATTGAAAGTATTACAACATAACATAATTAATTCCCTTGAAAATACTAATAGTTTTTACAATTTTTTTATTAACTAAAATTTTGATTTGACATATTGAGGAGGGAAAGTGGCAAAATTTACAATTTTGCCAACTGTCCTCCTTTTATATATAGATAGATTTAGAGGGTAAACTAATTCATACAATTTCTTTTTATTTTAGTTTGGAAATGTCTTAATATTTTATACAGAAAATGCCTATCATTTAGGTGATGATCATACAAACCGAAAAATCACACCAATCAATCACACCACATCACATCAAATCACCTTTTTTAAATTTAAAAAAACCGACAACTCAAAAATTAATCAAAATTACACCACCCGTTGTAGTTTTTAATTAAAACTAATTCATACAATTTCTTTTTATTTTAGTTTGGAAATGTCTTAGTATTTTATACAGAAAATACCTATCATTTAGGGGATGATTATACAAACCGAAAAATCACACCACATCACATCAAATCACCTTTTTTAAATTTTAAAAAACCGGCAACTCAAAAATTAATCAAAATTGCACCACCCGTTGTAGTTTTTAATTAAAATAACTCATACAATTTCTTTTTATTTTAGTGTGGAAATGTCTTAGTATTTTATACAGAAAATACCTATCATTTAGGGGATGATCATTCAAACCGAAAAATCACACCAATTAATCACACCACATCACATCAAATCACCTTTTTTAAATTTTAAAAAACCGACAACTCAAAAATTAATCAAAATTGCACCACCCGTTGTAGTTTTTAATTAAAATAACTCATACAATTTATTTTTATTTTAGTCTGGAAATGTCTTAGTATTTTATATAGAAAATACCTATCATTTAGGGGATGATCATACAAACCGAAAAATCACACCAATTAATCACACCACATCACATCAAATCACCTTTTTTAAATTTAAAAAAACCGACAACTCAAAAATTAATCAAAATTGCACCACCCGTTGTAGTTTTTAATTAAAATAACTCATACAATTTATTTTTATTTTAGTCTGGAAATGTCTTAGTATTTTATACATAAAATACCTATCATTTAGGGGATGATCATACAAACCGAAAAATCACACCAATTAATCACACCACATCACATCAAATCACCTTTTTTAAATTTAAAAAAACTGACAACTCAAAAATTAATCAAAATTGCACCACCCGTTGTAGTGTTTAATTAAAATAACTCATACAATTTCTTTTTATTTTAGTCTGGAAATGTCTTAGTATTTTATACAGAAAATACCTATCATTTAGGGGATGATCATACAAACCGAAAAATCACACCAATTAATCACACCACATCAAATCAAATCACCTTTTTTAAATTAAAAAAAAACGACAACTCAAAAATTAATCAAAATTGCACCACCCGTTGTAGTTTTTAATTAAAATAACTCATACAATTTCTTTTTATTTTAGTCTAGAAATGTCTTAGTATTTTATACAGAAAATACCTATCATTTAGGGGATGATCATACAAACCGAAAAATCACACCACATCACATCAAAACACCTTTTTTAAATTTTAAAAAATCGGCAACTCAAAAATTAATAAAAATGCACCATCCGTTGTAGTTTTTAATTAAAATTACATCGCACCAAACCGTCTTTAGTTATTGTATATTTTAATTGAGAAAACATCATTTTTAGTCCTCTAACTTAGGTCTTTTTCATTTTTGATTCATCAAGTATCGAGAATTCAATTGCAGTATCATAACTTTATTTTTTTCCGATTTGAGTCATTTTTTCACCGGAATCCGACGTGGCAGTCGGAGATTGCCTATGTGGCACCAAACCCTAATCATCAATTTTTTTGGGCCAAAGACCTAGCCACGTTATCTGCCACATCAGAGAAAAAAAAAATTTTAATTTCAGATTTGAAAATGCAAATTAAAAAACAAACAACTAAACTAAATCTTAAATCAAAATCAAAAATAATTAAAAAATCAAAAAAAAGGAAAAACATTTCTTTCTTCTTCCTGTTTGCCGCCGCCGCCTCTGTCACCGGCGGCGGCGCCCTCTCTTTCTCTCCTTTGCATCTCACTCTCTCTCTCTCTACCTATTTCTCTCTCTTGGAGAAACAATTGTTGTGGCGGGGAAGCAATCGTTGTGGCGTCGGAGAAGGGGAGGAAGATGATCGGAGAGGCGGCCATTCCATTTCAGTTTTGAGAAACAACGAAATCAAGGGGAGGAAGATGATCGGAGAAGACAGAGACCGCACGGCGACGACCATAGACAGATTGCTCCGAGGGTGATTTCTGACGGCGGCGCTTCAGATTGTTGATTTCCTTTTTGACAGATTGCTGATTTCCGGCGGCGGCGTTTCTTCTTCTTCTTGTTGATTCTTCTTCTGACGGCCATGAACAGATTGTTTTAATTTCTGTGAGAGGGAGGGGGGTTGGGAAGAAGAGACAGGTTTCCTTGTTTTTTCTTCAATTTTGATTTTTTCTAAGAAAAATTTTAATTACATTTTTTCTAACATTGCTAGGTTTTTGGCCGAAAAAAATTGGGATTAGGGTTTGGTGCCACATAGACAATCTCTGACTGTCACATCGAATTCCGAGGAAAAGAAGATTCAAATCAGAAAAAAAATAAAGTTATGGTACTGCAATTGAATTCTCGATACATGATGAATCGAAAATGGAGAAGACCTAACTTAGAAGATTAAAAATAATGTTTTCTCATTTTAATTTGTTTGTGTCTATATTTAATTTGTAGAAAAGTGGGTAAAAAGGAAAAGAAAAATGATCTCGCAAAGAACTGAAAATGTGTGTCCAAATATTGATATGAGCATCATGAGATGGTAGAGAAGAAAATGATGTTGTAGTGGTCAAAGCTCCAATGACCGGTTGGCGTACTCCTGAACCAATGCCCCGAAGAGCGATGGGGTCTCGAGCAAGTGACTGGGTTTATCAAATTCTTTAGCCACTCCTGTTTGGAGACCAAACAAGAAACATCAAACATACTTGTAAGATTAACAGCACAAGCATTATCGATATGAATGTAACACCAACCTGCATCAACCACCAACACTCGGTCACAATCCATCACAGTGGGTATTCTGTGGGCGATGCTTATGATGGTACACGATGCAAAGTCCTCTCTGATGATCCTTTGGATTACTCCATCGGTGTGTGAATCAACGGATGCAGTTGCTTCGTCCATAAATAGAAGTCGGCTTTTCTTTAGCATCACTCGTCCCAGGCACAGAAGTTGCCTTTGTCCCACACTCCAGTTGTCCCCATTGTCGACAACTAAAAAACACACAATTTTTTGAGCTTGTTTGATAATATTAGGACTCTAGAAAGAAACTAACGAGATTTATACACGTAGAATATGATGATCATACCAGCGGAGTCGAGCTTCCCAGGTTTCGAAGTCACCACATCTTTTAGTTGGCAACGTTCGAGGCTCTACAGTATAATCAATCAAGAGATATGTAGTATGTTGTAGACTATAAAGTAGCATCAAGAAGTCGGAGATTATCTATATTGACACTAGGAACTAACGTACCTTCCATATTTCATCGTCCGAATACAGCCCAATGGGGTCAATGTTGCTTCTAACAGTTCCTTCAAAAAGGACAGGCTCTTGAGGAATGATTCCGAATCGAGACCTAAGATCATGGAGCCCCAATACTGAAATATCAATGCCATCGATGATTATTTTCCCTCCTGATGGCTCGACCAATCTAAAGAAAACCTGGATCAGCGTTGATTTTCCACCACCCGTACGACCAACAACACCAATTTTCTCACCCCCGATTATGCTGAGAGAGATTCCTTTAAGAACAAGAGGGGTATCCGGACGGTATCTGACCTGTTCTTCCAAGAATCAAGCAATTAATCACAAATGTCTTGGAGATGGATGGAAGCGATGAAAACATGACGAGAACTATACGTTAGTTACCTGCAAGTTCTTGAGTTCGACATTTCCGTGTGTAGGCCAGCTAGGTGGAGGTAGGACGTCCTTTTTCCTCCATTCTGCTTCAGATGGTATGATGGTGAACTGTTTTATCCTCTCTATTGATACCATCTTATTTTCCAAAAAGCAACTCATATATATTGCCGAATATAGCACGGAATTAAGAGACAACCCGTACGAGAGGGCTAAACCGACATTCTCTGCAAAATTTACGACAAACTTGAAATGCCTAAAAACAGTGATTGAAAGAAGTTTGCATTCTAGATTAAATCATTCTTATTTTGGTAGATCAGTGAAGAAACGCACCTGGTGCAATGATGCTGCTAGGTAAAACTATCATAAACAATGAGGACATGCAAAGGATGAAGCTTCCCATCAATTCTAGACGAAATCCGAGCCACTCATTCGATCCAATGTTGTGGAAATCCATACATAGATTAGAATTTACACGATTCATGTTTTCCTGGCAAAAACTTTCCTGCTTATTGAAACAGCGAATCGTCATAACCCCTGTGATGCTCTCGGAGAAATGATGAATAACAGGTGCTTTCGTGATGGAATCTAGTCGAGTCAATTCGCGGGATGTAGACAGATAATACCCCTGAAAAAAGGAGAAAACATAAACTAAATCAACCAAACTGAATATTGACAAGAAAAATATTGGACTACAAGAAGAAGGCTTACTCGGTACCAGACGTTGAGCCAACCAAGTGGAATCACAAGAATGATGGTTGGCCAAGCATACTGACAAGTGATGATAATGATGCTCAGCAGAGTAATGTACATTGCAGAGGTGAGACTCGTAAAGAAAGGGATAAAAATATCAAGGTTGGCCTGATCAGTCGATGCCTACACGTGACAAAAGACATGATTAGTTCCGATCCTAAATTATATGAAACGTGAAGACTATTGTCTTTACCCGTGTTAGAATTCTTCCAGACGGAGTCGTATCAAAGAACGACATAGGAGCATGGAGAATGCTGTGAAGAATTTGTTTGAAGAAAATCTGGGAGGTCTTTAATCCAATATACGAAACTAAGATGCTTCGAACAATAACAAGTACAAAAGCAACTAGAGCAAGGATGGCATATACGTTGATAAACAAAGACGGGCTGAACGAAGCTGCTCGTTTTTCTGAAGTTTCATATGCCAACCAATAGTCACTAGACATAATAGTCCCTTGCCATGCAATGGAAAAGAACAAGACGGCCACCACTCCGGGCCATCCAAAAGCTTCGGTGCAATATAGCTTGTAAACACCTAAGCTGACCTTTCCAGTTGCTCTTTCTTCTTCCTTAATAAGCTTAGAATCTTCATTCTTGTTAGGCTGGGATCTTGGGGAATTCGTTTCACCATTTTCTTCTCCAACTTTTAAAGATCTTTGGGTTGATAATTTCGGGGAATGGTTGTTCTCAGCTGTCTCCACATCGACAAGTTCCATGGAGGCTTCATGGGCAGATACTAAAGCTTTGAAGTCGGTTCCAGAGTCGAGTAGCGTCTTGTACTTACCAGATTGAACAATCATACCATCTCTCATGACCTGGTTTAGATAAGACAAAGAGAGTTTGAAGTTTCAAATAATGATGCATACTTAATTAGTAAAGGAAAAGGCTTATACGTACAAGGATCTGATCAACATTACGCAAGAAGTCAACTTGGTGTGTAACGAGTATAATGGTCTTGCCTCTTAGAAACCCTCTTACACATTCCTGCAAAAGATCAATATGAAATGAATGTGAATGTCACATCATTGTATCCAATATGAAAACTACCTCATTGCCTGTCACCTTGAATATTTCGGATCCAGTATGAGCATCAACGGCGCTAAACACATCATCAAGTAGATAAATATCACAATCCTGATAAACAGCTCTTGCAAGTTGGATTCGCTGTTTTTGGCCGCCACTGAGATTGATACCACGCTCTCCAATCTCCGTTTGATCTCCAAACTCCATCATTTCCAAGTCCTTTTCCAAGCAGCAAACCTTGATAACTTCCTTGTATTTCTTTGGGTTCATTGGTAAGCCAAACAGTACATTCTCTTGTATCGTCCCGTTCTGGATCCATGATGTTTGCGCCACGTAGGCAGTGCTACCACAAACTCGTACCTTTATACATAAAATACCAGTTTTACTTCTCATTCATGTAACACTTTTGCATATCAATAAAGCTAATAAAATAGTACCTTTCCAGATAATTTGTTCATCTCACCAAGAATTGCTGCCAGAACGGAAGACTTCCCTGATCCGACCGTCCCAACAATCGCTGCAAGTTCCCCTTTTCTTATCTCCAAATTCAAATGCTCAACTATTTCTTCGCCATTTTCATCATCCCAACTAAAAGTCCCGTCTTTTACTTCCACAGCTACATCTCCCACACACTCTTGGATGCGCTCAACTGATTTATCGGACAACTCCTTACTCGTCATGAATCTATCCAGTCTTTCAAGAGAGATAATAGCCTGTGAGAGTGAGATCATCGATTGTGGGAAGGCCTTGATTGGTTCTTGCAACATCTTCAAGAGTGACGTGGTTGTGAACACAGAACCAACAGTGAGTGGAAACTTGAGCAGTAATGCACTTCCAAATGTGATTGTAGTAATAAGACCCGGTGTACTCCACAGGACGATGATATTAGCCGCGACAGAATACATGGATTTGGACAGCCATCCGTACTCAGCTTCACGAATGGATTGGATTTTCTTGTTAAAGTGTTCTTCCCAAGCTTGGAATTTGATAACTCGCATATAATTAAGCATCTCATTTGTTGCCTTCATTCTCGAGTCACGGCCCGTCATAATGCTGAAGATATACCTGTTGGTTATCTTTGTACGAACTAATAGAAACACGACTACTGAGACAAGCCCCACGAATGCAGCAAGCGTCGCAGTTCCTAGAAACTGGTATAGAATGACTAAAGCTACAATAATCTGCAATGGCATGAGCCACAAGAAGTGTAGCTGCAACATCATATCAGAGAGCTGTTGAGCATCCACAGCCATGTAGTTCACAATCTGTCCAACTCCATGAGCTTGTCTAGCCGAGCCAGATAGCCTCAATCCCTTCTTATATATAGAAGTTATAAGCGTAGAACGAATAAGCATTCCAAGCTTTTGTGTTTGGAAGTTAAACTGATGTGAGCTCAAAACTTCAACAAATTTGGCGACTAACAGAATGAGCACAAGGTAGTACCCTTCATAAGGAGAACTGCTAACCCCTGCTGTGAAATCAACGAACCGCTGGATTAGTGTTGGTCCAACGTACAACACACACACCCTCACAATCGCAAGAGAGGCTGTGAAGGCGAGTTGCTTCCAAAAACATCGGGCTAATGTAATAAGAATGGGGTGCTTTGAATTCTCCTCTGGTATGGGCCAATTCTTCTGGAATAGTAGAGACATTCGTTCGGCTTTGTGTTCCGGTGAAAGTGAAGGCACGTCATCAATCGTGAGAGGTTTCGTGTAGCCTTTCTTCAAAAGGGGATTCAACCATAACCAAAAGGTTTTTGAGACAATAGATGCAGAAGCAAATCCAGTGACACTGGATTTATCCAAAAGGGGCTCAATCATAGAATCTGAATTCTTTTCTGATTCAGAATCCCGTAATTTTTTAATCCCAGTGGACCCTTTGACACCAGCTACAAGAAGAACAATCGATAAAACGAACACCACAACTAACACAATGTCATCCAATCTCAAATCAGAAACACTTTCTTGAAAAGAGATCAAACTTACAAGGCGCGTAACGAAGACCAATGCTAAAACAAGAAATTCAACAATCCAATAAAGTCGAAGAGTTAATGGATGCCTAGTTGCCTTAAGTCTCATCTCATGGACAATCAGAACAGAAATCACAGCATGAGTAATTCCTTGAAACAACCAAAACAAGCCATCTACAGCCCTCCATGGAAATTCAGCAGTTGTAAAGAAAGCCACAAGGCATAACACAATTGAAACAACTGCTAAAACCAGTGAGACAATGAGAGTAAGCTTGAACCACAGATCAGTTTTAACAGCAACCCTTTTGTTACCAATCAAAGGTGCATTCATCTCGGAGTTCGAATGGCGATTTGAAGTGACTCTTGAATACAGCTTAAGAATGGCAAAAGAGAGCAAAACAACCAAGAAAAGAATGTCCACAGAAGATAAAAGGACTCTTTGAGAGCATGGAGAGAGAAATACGAAACTTAGCCATTGAGGAATTGCAGAAACAGGGCTGTGTGTTGAGTGCCCCACAGAGATAGTGCAAGAAAGTGAGGCGATCCAAGAAGATGATGATGACATTTTTCTAGCTCTCTTCAACCTAGAAACACAAAAGAAATGGGCTTTCTTCTTCTACACTGAGTTTTTACCAATGTCCATTTCTGTGGAGAGAGAGAGAGAGAGGGAGATGAAAAACATGATCACAATGCAAGAAGAAGCTGGTAGCAGCACATAAACATCAAGAAAATCAAAAGGTGTGGAAAAAAACAACAACAACAAACTCCATTAAAATACCTTATTTGCTCTTATTCTTGAACTCGAAAAACTAGGTGGAGCAAGGACCGACAGATGGAAGAATTCATGTACGTGTTTCCTATTCTACACTTTATTTATGGCTTTTTATATTTTCTATAGATGTATAATAACACGTGCTTGACTGTTTGGTGCACCCATAGAACCCAAAATTAAAGAATTTGAGTTTACATCCATTAATAACAAATCAATTATGGAAATTAATAGGCACTATTAACATCCATTAAAAGAGTTGCTCTAACATGGTTGATTTCCTAGGATCGATTTACTATTTAGACCTCGGTAATCAAAGATAATTTTTTTAATTCACTTGATTAGACACAAAATTTGACTATTCCACACAAGTGTCATGGGCTCACCATAAATGAGAAAGAAGTGACTTTCATGGAAACATTTAACTTTAGGTGTAAAAAATCATGGAAACACCACTTTCATGAAAAGCATTCGATTTGTTTTTCCTTATATTTTTAAACACTCTTACACGAACAAATTGTTGAAATAAAGCATTATACTTTGATTTACACAAATTGTACCTTACATGAAAAAAAGAAAAAGGAATAAAGTAAAAAAGAGGGGTTCCCATCAAGAGGTATGAATGGTTACACAAAAAATATGTTGCAAAAAGGGTATTAGACACAAATTCTACAAGAATTTTGTGTAAAACCCATTTTCGTGTACGTTACACGATTTTGTATAAAGGCAACAAATATTAAATGCAACATTAGATGTCACCCAAACTGTGTGCACCTTAAATGCACCCTTATACCCTAGTATAAAAGCAACAAAAATGTATAGATTGTTTTTTCTTTTTTCTTTTATGGTATGTGTATCCATTTTGTAAAGGCAACAAATATACACGTACTTCACAGGAATTTTGTGTTCTCAGTTTTAGTGCACTTACATGATTTTTGTTACAACTTACAATGCCCCACTCTTTTAGTGCCCTTTTTGTGACGAATCTTTGTGCAACTCTTTATACCCTCTCTTTATTTTTGTGGTAATCCCTCTTTTTCAATTTTATATCTATTTTATTTTATTTTTATGTGAGAGTCAAAATGCATTAAACACAAAAACTCATTTGAAACGGTATTATGGATAGTTACCGTAAGACAGGGCTCAATTAATTATCCCACAAATAATGTATGAATTATAGGGTTTGGATTTGTGGATGATTGGATTGTGAATTGACCCTCTCACATAATGTAAAGTAAGTCTTACGTGAGACCGTCTCGTGGATAATTTTATAGAGACATGTCAAAATACAATCCACACTTCACAATTTTAATATAAATTTGTGAAAATGGGTAGATTATTGGGTAAAAAAGATTCATCTCACGAAAACAATTCACATATAAATGTGGAAATGGATAGGGTTATTGGGTAAAAAAAGATCCGTCTCACGAAAATTATTTACGAGATGGTCTAATCACGCAGGTTTTTGTGCACAATGTAATAATTAAACACTAAATTTGTGTAAGTTTATGATATGCATTAAATTCGTGTAACTCTAATCTTATGGTGTTTCATGTAAGGTATAATTCGTGTAACTCTATTTTTATAATATGAAATTGTAAGCCTAATGTTTATGCATTAAAATTATGTAGCCCTATCATTATATTGATAAGTTCATGTTAGATATAAATAACAATAAAATCATGTAAATATATCCTTGTAATATGAAATTGTATCGATGCAATATCAAACATCAATCACATCTCAGCTACTATTTGATGGTTGTATTTTTTTAACAAATCGACTTTTTTGTGATAGGAAAAGGTAGACGAAAAGTAGTACTCCCTCCGTCCCAGTCTAATTTGTCTACTTTGAACGGGCACGGAGCCTAAAAAATGCAGTTGACTTTGATTGGATGTGTTAATAATTTATGTTTTTTGCACTTTAATTAGAATTTAAAAGGGGAATTGGAGTGTCAATGTTGTAAAATGGCAGAAATGTAGGGGTAATGAGGGAATTTTTCTTTTGCCATTTATGGGTTGGCAAATTAAAATGGGACAAATAAAAATGACAAGTAGACAAATTAGATTGAGACGGAGGGAGTATTTTACAGTAAAAAAAGAAAAGAATACACTTAAATTTGCCTTTATTTGTATTCCATTGTTAAAGAAGCAAAAAGGTGAATTATTTGCATGGAAACATAAAGCAATGATTGAGCAACAAATCATTTTTCTTTTCACATGACCCCATGCATCGAGAAAGAGGAAAATCTTGAATACTGATGAAAAGGTTTTATTTAAATCAACTTTATTTTATTGTAATTAAAAAAACTGCCCAATCACGACACAATCTACTGGTGAATCAACATAAGATCTGCAGTATTAAGAATAAAAAAATTACATATTCCAATGTTCGAATCTTCGTCGTTTTACATGGAGATTCACAATATATATTAATTAACAAAACTTTGTGTATATAATACTCACAATAATATTACATGCAAATGATATTACAGATGCGTGCATGATGAAGTTTCATATTATCAAACCAAATATATTTTATGAATCGGTGATATAATGAAATATTATGTGAAACAGTGTTACACAAATTTCATCCTAAGATAATAATATTTTCCATTGTTTGATAGTGAAATTGGAACGGAAAACGTTTTTTTTATTTGGATAATATATAAAACAGCCAGATAAATTATAAAAGTAAGCACTTTGAACAACCACAATTAAATTAATTAGATGCAGTAAGTTATAATTAAGTTTTTATGAAATTGAAATAAAACTATATATGAATGTGATTGTGTCTTTCCTAGAAACACGTTCAATGCAAAAACTTCCCAAACATGGATTAAGTTGAAAGGAATAACATTTTCCTAAAATAAAAAAGCAAGATAAATTACAAAAAGTAGTATTTTGTAAAATCACAATTAAATTATATGATATTAGATGGAGTAATATAAGTTGATGAATTGGTAAAATCATTGTGAGACTGTTTTATGGATTGAGACGGATCGGATCAGGTCGAATATAGAAACACCAAAAATTTGTTTTTCCTGAACAAGATGGTCAAGATTATGAGTAAAGACTCGGGACAAGTTTGAATAGTTTTTTTTTCCTGGACAAACTTAATATAATTTTCCTAATATCCAAATTTTACTAATATTTTAATATAATTTCTTGTTTCTATGTGAAAAACAAAAATATCAAAGAAATATAGTTATAGTCCGCTTTTATGTCTGTTAGATCATAAATGAAACTTTTGATTGCGAAGGAAATATCAGTAAATTTTAGAAAATTGATGGAACTAGTCAATAAAAGAAAATTGGACAAAATATCCATTACAAAATAAACCACTTATTTAAAAAAATGTTTTTTTATTAAAATTGATACTTATAGATATTTCTCGATATCCAACTATATTTACCACTATTTCAATGATTATGTAACAATTTGTATATCATGAAGCCACCGATATTTATCGAAAATTTCCCCATACTTCAACAATTAAAGTTTTTTGTTTATAAAATATCGGAAAAATATCATTACAATCCATTTTTTATGTTGATCATGTGTAAAAAATAAAAATACCAAAGAAATATTGATGATATTTAGGGATATTTTCATTCATGATTGTATTGATCAAATAAATGAATGTTGTGTGATATATTGTTCGCCAACAATTGTGGTCACTAGCCAATGACTTATAGAAAGAAAATTGATTTATACAAAAAGATTGGTGTGAAAATGAGTCTTATATATAGGGTTAACTACATGTACATTCCATGAACATTTGATCAAATAAGTAACCAAAAGAATCTTGAAATTTTTGAAAATCACAATTAAATATCTTCCAATAATCAATTTTCAACATGTAACTCTCTCAAACTTAAATTATGATAGTATAATATGAGATCGAGCGAGTTCAAATTAAATTATTCATAAGATATATCGAAATATTACAGGCATTTTAGTTTTTCATTATTTGATAGTCTAGTTGTAATTTTACAAACTCCACAATTTGTTTGGATATATACTCCAAGATCAACAAAACGAATACCAAATTTCTCATGCAAACATCTCAAGTAATTAATTGGGCTCATTATTGCATTTACTCTATACAAATAAATTCATGATCAAATATGAGAGAGAAAAATAATTGCAATATCAAGTAATAAGTATAATATATATGAAATGTTAAGAATTATCAATCACAAATTATAAAATAATTTCCAACAGTGTCATGTCTACAGTCTTCGATCTGCTCTTATTTCCTTCATGCCTCTAGGTTAAACATGATTTTGCAAATCCTTTCTCATGCAAGTGATTTCAAACATTATATTAGTAACTACATATATGTGACTATATATGTCAGCATAGAGAAAAAAAAGTTCCTAAAATTTATGCTCAAATCTCCGATGATCGGTTTGCGTACTCCTGCACCAATGCCCCGAAGAGCGATGGCCTCTCGAGCAAGTGACTGGGTTTGTCGAACTCTTTAGCACGTCCTGTTTGAGATAACGAGGTGCGTCAAACAAATGTGTAAAAATGGCATAAGTATTATCGATATAAAGCAAGCAAGGAGGAATTAAAGTTAACACAAACCCGCATCAACGACCAACACTCGGTCACAATCCATCACAGTGGGTATTCTGTGGGCGATGCTTATGATGGTACACGATGCAAAGTCCTCTCTGATGATCCTTTGGATCACTCCATCGGTGTGTGAATCAACGGATGCAGTTGCTTCGTCCATAAATAGAAGTCGGCTTTTCTTTAGCATCACTCGTCCCAAGCACAGAAGTTGCCTCTGTCCCACGCTCCAGTTGTCCCCATTGTCGACAACTAAAACATACGTGCAATGTTTGAGCTTGTTTGATAATATTGTGACTATAGAGCAATAAATTAACGAGGTCGATGCATGTGAAGTATGAGGATTATACCAGCAGAGTCGAGCTTCCCCGGTTTTGAAGTCACCACGTCTTTTAGTTGGCAACGCTCTAGGCTCTGTAGTAGGATGAATAGAGATCACGAAATCGTTGTAATAAGTGACATCATGAAATCGGAGATTGTAAGTATATAACACTAGAAAACAATGTACCTTCCAAATTTCATCGTCCGAATAAAGCCCTGTAGGATCAATGTTGCTTCTAACGGTTCCTTGGAAAAGGACAGGCTCTTGAGGAATGATTCCAAATCTAGACCTAAGATCGTGGAGCCCTAATACTGAAATATCGATGCCATCAATGATTATTTTTCCGCCTGATGGCTCGACCAATCTAAACAAAACCTGGATCAGCGTTGATTTTCCACCACCAGTACGACCAACAACACCGATTTTCTCACCCCCGATTATGCTGAGAGAGATTCCTTTGAGAACTAGAGGGGTATCCGGACGGTATCTAACCTGTTCATCCAAGAACCAATCACAAAAGATGGTGCAAAATACGACGAATATAGTACACTGTAAACTAGTTACCTGCAGGTTCTTGAGCTCGACGTTTCCATGTGTTGGCCAGCTCGGTGGAGGGAGGATGTCCTTTTTCCTCCATTCCGCTTCAGATGGTATGACAGTGAACTGCTTTATCCTCTCCACTGATACCATCTTATTTTCCAAAAAGCAACTCATGTATATGGCCCAATATAGCACAGAATTTAGAGACAAACCGTATGATAG
The DNA here is from genome assembly GCA_005771605.1 of Scutellaria baicalensis. Classification (NCBI taxonomy): domain Eukaryota; kingdom Viridiplantae; phylum Streptophyta; class Magnoliopsida; order Lamiales; family Lamiaceae; genus Scutellaria; species Scutellaria baicalensis. The sequence goes on along the minus strand of CM016723.1, from coordinate 25,444,168 downwards.
GGCTAAACCGACATTTTCTGCAAGATTTACGATAGTTAACTACCTCGATGATCAACTTGAAAACTGGTTACAAAAGGAAGAAGGTAAACGAGTATATATGGTTCTTATTTTAGTTGGTCAATGAAGAAACATACCTGGTGCAATGAGACTGCTGGGTAAAATTATCATGAACATTGAGGACATGCAAAGGATGAAGCTTCCCATTAGTTCTAAACGAAATCCGAGCCACTCATTCGATCCAAAATTGTGGAAATCCATACGCAGATTAGCATTTACGCGATTCACATTTTCTTGGCAGAAACTTTCCTGCTTATTGAAACAGCGAATCGTCATAACCCCTGTTATGCTCTCAGAGAAATGATGAATAACGGGTGCTTTCGTTATGGAGTCGAGTCGAGTCAATTCACGAGATGTAGACAGATAATAGCCCTGAAACAAGGAGAAAATATAAACTAAACTAAACATTCAACAGAAAGAAAAATATTCGACTACAAGAATTAGGCTTACCCGGTACCAGATGTTGAGCCAACCGAGTGGAATCACAAGGATAATAGTTGGCCAAGCATACTGACAGGTGATGATAATGATCCCCAGCAGAGTTATGTACATTGAGACAGTGACACTCATAAAGAAAGGGATTAGAATATCAACATTGGTCTGGTCGGTTGATGCCTGCACGTGTTAAAAGACATGTTTAGTTTTGATCATTGCATCACAAACAAAATGTCTTAGTTCATGTTTCTTTACCCTCGTTAGAATTCTTCCAGATGGAGTCGTATCAAAGAACGACATAGGAGCATGAAGAATGCTGTGAAGAATTTGTTTGAAGAAAATCTGGGAGGTCTTTAATCCCATGTATGCAACCAAAACACTTCGCATAAGAACAAGGAGAAAAGCTAATATAGCAAGGATGGCATACACGTCAATAAACAGAGACGGGCTGAACGAAGCTGCTCGTTTTTCTGCAGTTTCGTATGCCAACCAATAGTCTCCGGACATCATAGTCCCTTGCCATGCAACGGAAAACAACAAGACGGCTACCACCCCGGACCATCCAAAACTTTCGGTGCAATATCGCTTGTAAACACCTAAGCTTACCCTTCCAGTTGCTCTTTCTTCTTCCTTGATAAGCTTAGAATTTCCCTTCTGATTAGGCTCAGGTCTTGGAGAATTAGCTTCGCCATTTTCTTCTCCAAGTTTTAAAGATCTTTGACTTGATAATTTTGCAGAAGGATCGTTCTCAGCTGTCTCCACGTCGACAAGTTCCATGGAGGCTTCATGGGCTGATACTAAAGCTTTGAAGTCAGTTCCAGAGTCGAGAAGTGTATTGTACTTCCCAGATTGAACAATCATGCCGTCTCTCATGACCTGGTTTCAGAGTTTCAGAATAATGATGCAGGATATACTTAATTGAGTTTGATTATTTGTAAAGGAAAAGGTTTCAACTTACAAGAATCTGATCAACATTACGCAAGAAATCGACTTGGTGGGTGACGAGTATAATGGTCTTGCCTCTAAGAACTCCTCTTACACATTCCTGCAAAAGATCAATATGAAAAGAATATGAATGTCATATAATTAATTGTATCCAATAAGTCTGAAAAGTATGTCGTTGTCTAAAGGTCGGGTCACCTTGAATATTTCGGATCCAGTATGAGCATCAACGGCACTAAACACATCGTCAAGTAGATAAGTATCACAATCCTGGTAAACAGCTCTTGCAAGTTGGATCCTCTGTTTCTGGCCACCACTGAGATTGATACCACGCTCTCCAATCTCCGTCTGATCTCCAAACTCCATCATTTCCAAGTCCTTTTCCAAGCAGCAAACCCTGATGACTTCCTTGTACTTCTCCGTGTTCATTGGTAAGCCAAACAGTACATTATCTTGTATCGTCCCGTTCTGGATCCACGATGTTTGTGCCACGTAGGCTGTGCTACCACAAACTCGTACCTGCATAAACATTTTAGTTCATAAATCTCATTCATGTGTATGACTTTTGCAAATCAAATAAAAATTGTACCTTTCCAGATAACTTGTTCATCTCACCGAGAATGGCTGCAAGAAGGGAAGACTTCCCTGATCCGACCGTCCCAACAATCGCTGCAAGTTGCCCTTTTTTTATCTCCAAATTCAAATTCTTAACTACGGCTTCGCCATTCTCATCATCCCAGCTAAAAGACCCGTCTTTTACTTCCACAGCCACGTCTCCACCACAACCTTCGACTCGTTCAACTGACTTATCAACCAACTCCTTACTAGTCATGTATCTATCCAGTCTTTCAAGAGAGATAATAGCCTGTGAGAGCGAGATCATCGACTGTGGAAAGGTCCTAATCGGTTCTTGCAACATCTTCAAGAGCGAGGTGGTTGTGAACACAGAACCAACAGTGAGAGGGAACTTAAGCAGTAAAGCACTTCCAAATGTAATAGTAGCAATAAGTCCTGGTGTACTCCAAAGAACGATGATGTTAGCCGCCACAGAGTACATGAATTTGGACAGCCATCCATACTCAGTCTCACGAAACGATTGGATTTTCTTGTTGAAGTGTTCCTCCCAAGCCTGGAACTTGATCACTCGCATGTAATTAAGCATCTCGTTCGTGGCCTTCATTCTTGAATCACGGTTCTTCATAATGCTGAACTGGTACCTGTTGTTTTTCTTAGTACGAACCAACACAAACACGACTACTAATCCAAGCCCTATAAATGCAGCAATGGTGGCAGTTCCTAGATACTGGTATAGAATGACTAAGGCTACAATAATCTGCAATGGCATGAGCCACAAGAAGTGTAGCTGCAACATCATATCAGAGAGCTGTTGAGCATCCACAGCCATGTAGTTCACAATCTGTCCAACTCCATGAGCTTGTCTAGCCGAGCCAGATAGCCTCAATCCCTTCTTATATAAAGAAGTAATAAGCGTAGAACGAATAAGCATCCCAAGCTTTTGTGTGTGGAAGTTAAACTGATGTGAGCTCAAAACTTCGACAAATTTGGCGACCAACAGAATTAGCACAAGATAGTACCCTTCATAAGGTGAAGTGCTAACCCCTGCAGTGAAATCAACGAACCGCTGAATTAGCGTGGGCCCTACGTACAAAACACAAAGCCTCACGATGGCAAGAGAGGCCGTGAAGGCAAGTTGTTTCCAAAAACATCGTACTAATGTCTTAACAACGGGGTGCTTTGAATTCTCCTCTGGCTTGGGCCAATTCTTCTGGAATAGAAGAGACATTCGTTCGGCTTTGTGTTCGGGTGAAAGTGAAGGCACATCATTGAGCTCTAGAGGTTCCAAGTAACCTTTCTTCAAAAGGGGATTCAGCCATAGCCAAAAGGCTTTTGAAATAACTGATGCTGAAGCAAATCCAGTGACATTGGATTTATCCAAAAGGGGTTCAAACATAGAATCTGCATCCTTTTCTGGTTCAGATTCGCCTAATTCTTGAATCCCAGTGGACCCTTTGAGACCAGCTACAAGAAGAACGATCGAAGAAACGAACATAACAACTAAGGCGATGTCATCCAACCTCAAATCAGAACTACCTTCTTGGAAAGAGATCAATCGTATAAGCCCCATAACGAAGAACAATGCTAAAACAACAAATTCGACAATCCAATAAATTCGAAGAGTCAATGGATGCTTTGTTGCCTTAAATCTCTTCTCATGAAAAACCAGAACAGCAATAACAGCATGAGTAATTCCTTGACACAACCAAAACAAGCCATCTATAGTGCTCCATGGATATTCAGCAGTTGTAAAGAAAGCCACAAAGCATAATACAATTGAAACAACTGCTAGAACCAGTGAGACAATGAGAGTAAGCTTGAACCAGAAATCGGTTTTGACAACAAACCTTTTGTTACCAATCAAAGGTGCATTGATTTCGGAGTTCGAATGCCGATTTGAAGTGAATCTTGAATACATCTTAAGAATGGCAAAACAGAGCAAAACAACCAAGAAAAGAATGTCCACAGAAGATAAAAGGGCTCTTTGAGAGCATGGAGAGAGAAATATGAATCTTAGCCATTGTGAAACTGAGGTGTCTGTTGATTGCACCACAGAGTTAGTGCAAGAAAGTGTGTTGATCCAAGAATATTGTGTCGACATTTTTCTGGTTATCTTCAACCTCAGAAACAGAATAGAAATGGGTTTCTTCTTCTACACAATCTTCATTTCTGTGGACAGAGAGAGATTATAGAGTGAGAAACTAGAGTTATTGCAAGGGGACATGCCAGATAATAATGAACTAATGGTACGAAAATTCTTGTGGCAAATTTAAAATATGCAATTAAGCGAGAGAGAGAGAGAGAGAGAGAGAGTAGAAACAAGGCGGAATGCTTAAAGATCACCTCTTTCGTCTACTATGATTCTTGAAAGTTGAGAGAAAAGATATAAAGCTTTTAGCAATCAAACCTTTGTGAGAATAAAGAAGTGGTGAAGAAGATGATATAAAAGGCAATAATTTCTCCAAGAATATGGAGCAAAAACAGGGAAAGGTACAGAACCCCACTCAAAAACTGAACTTTACACCTTCATCGCTATTTATAGATTACAATTTAAAGCCAAGAAAAAGGAGAGCCCAGAGAGAGAGAGAGAGAGAGAGATCAAGAGAGAGATGAAAAACCATTATCACGGATCCATCATGCAAGAGGAAGCAGGTAGCAACAAAGTCCATTAACATACCTCCCGTGCTTGCTCGTCTTCTCTCAAAAAACCAGGTGAAGCAATGAAGAATTTATGCATATTCTAATGGAGTTGAATTTGTGCCACCCATTTGTTTTTTATTGGATATTCGAAGAAGCAAATCCGTATTTTATTTGCGTCAAAACAATGATGGCCCTCATGATTTCACAAGGCCCCATGCTGACCCTCATCTTCAATATTCATTCATCGTAATCTTCTTTTTTTTTAAGACAATATACCACTATTTAAAATGACCATTGACCACAGAATCAGGAATCTACTGTTGAATTAACACAGACACAGTGCTGTACTGAATACTACTATAAAATTTACACATTCCATCATTCGAATTCTAGCTATGTCTATAATAATAATAAGGAATATATATATGTCCAATAATCATGAGCCTTTAACCTTTTTTTTTTTTTGGGGGGGGGGGGGGGGGGATTTGTAATGTTAATTAAATGCATATGTAATTAATTAAGCCCTATATAGCCCTTATAATTACCCAATAAAAACTCAAGATGTTATGTCTATTAATTATAGAATACATCTTACCTTGAAAGTTAAGTTACGCTATTAGCTATGGTCAGAAGACAAATAAGAATTGCAACTTTTGAAAAGTTTGTAATAATTAGAATATAAAGTATGTATATCTAATTATTTTATAAATGAGAGTCTCACGTTCTCAAACTAAATTCATTCTATAATATAAGAGAGGAAATCACAAGAATTATACAACAAAAAATTTATTATTAAACTATATGCTGTGGAAAATCAAAATATTACATTTAATAGATATATAGTGCAGAGAATCGAATCAATTGAGGTCAAATTGAAAGGAAAAACATTAACTTTTTTTGATAATAAAATGGTCGTGATAAATAAAAAAGCTAGTAATTTGTAATTTGTACAACCACAATAAAATGAAATTAGATGGACTAATTTTTAAGTTTGTATAAAATTGAAAACGACTTTATCAAGAGATAGGAATGTGGGTTGTTTATATTTTCGTGTCTTGTGTTCGTGTACGTGATTCTGATATTAATAATCAGAGCATGACTTTTCCACGTGCTTCTAGAAATAAAGAGTCAATAATGGTTCCTCGCAAATAAATAGATAAATTATTGTATGAGATCCTCTCATGTATCTCATTTCGTGAGACGGGTCAATCCGATCCGGTCGAAGTCAAAAGTTAATGGTCAAAAATCAACATCGGTCAACGCCGGTCAACACCGTTGACCAAAAGTATTACATATTATATGTAAAAGTAGTACACAACATACATGAAAGTATTACATTATGAATGTAATATTTTTACTTTTATAAAGTAATACTTTTATGTGTATAATGTGTGCCATAATTTGAGAAATTATGTAATACGTTTGTGTGTTTTAGGTATTACTTTTCAATATATTATGTAATACTTTTGTAAAATAGTATGATTTTGGATTTGGTTAAAGTGTATGAAAATATGTAATATTTTTATGTGTAGTAGGTAACATTTTTTTATATATCATCTAATACTTTTGTAATATATTATACATTATATGTATATAATACAAAAGTATTATTCGATCTATAGAAAAATATCACTTAATATACATGAAAGTATTACATTATGAAGTATTAAATTATATATAAAAATATAATACACACAAAAGTATTATTACATTATAAGAACATAACATCATGCAATACTTTTATGTGCAACATGTAATACTTATTTGTGTAACATGTAATACTATTGAAATCAACAAGTAATATTTTTATATACATCATGTGATACTTTTATATGTAACATGTAATACTATTGAAATCAACAAGTAATATTTTTATGTGTATCATGTAATACTATGAAGTATAGATTATATATAGAAAAATATTGTCTAATACACAAATGTAATACTTTTATGTACAACATATAATACTATTGAATCAACAAGTAATACTCTCATAATGTAATATTTTTGTGTGCAACATGTAATACTATTGAAATAAACAAGTAATACTTATATATATATATATATATATATATATTATGTAATACTTTTATATGTAGTACGTAATACTAATTTAAAGTATTACATGATACACATAAAAGTATTATGTGAGTAGAATAACAGTATTACATTATGAATGTAATACTTTTATATATAACATGTAATACTTTTTGGTCAAAGACGTTGATCGACCGTTGACCATTGACTTTGACCGTTGATCGTTGACCGGGTCGGGTTGACCCGTCTCACGAATTAGATCCATGAGACGGTCTCACACAAGACTCACTCAAATAAATATAACGCAAAAACTCTTGTGAGACGGTCTCATACGTAGTTTTCGTTAGACGGATCCTTATTACCCATGAATTGAATTCATATCCACAAACTTTCATATACATTGCTAAGTGTAGGGTTATGGGTTGACCCGTCTCACACCAGACTTACTCATATAAAACAAATATATATATATATTCACTCTTTCTTCTCATATGAGTAGGATTTTTATTTTTTCTTTTGTGATATGGTTTGGTGTTATTGCGCATAACTAAGTTTACTTACACCAATTTTTAACAGTTTTATCGACTCCAATTGTAAAGTGGATCAAGTGTACAGAAATGTAACTCTATCAAATGAGATTTAACTAAGTATTTCTTGATTTTCATTTATTCAATGTGTTAGTTTTTAAGTGAGATTGTATCATGTATTTATTATGTCATGTGACTCAACTTATACTTCACAAAATGAGTTTTATTTATGAATAATAAAATAGTAAACCTTAACTCACATTTTACCATTCACAATTGAATTTATAAAAATGAATTTTATTTCTAGTTAATAAGAATTCACCTTTCAATAAATACCCATATCATCATCTCATAGGTTCTTACATTATTCAATTTTTACATTTTTCGTGACAATGTTATTCCTTCATTGTTTAATTAGAGTCACAGAAAAATGTTGAAAATCTTCAATTTAAGAAAATGGAAGGAAGTTTCTTTTCGCTTAACATCAAATTTAGAATGTGACACCTTTGATAAGTATAAGCTAAATCGTTAGGCCAATGAAATTAAGACAGGTATAATATGTTATTTATAAGAATGCAATAAAGAATAAACATTGCATTTATTTATTTGTCTTTTTCTTGGTGAATTCCAAAATATTATTTCTGTTCTTCTTTTCCCCTTTTTTGGGAGTGGGATATATATAACTTGTTTTCGGACTTTTTCTCCATTATTATTAGTGTTTTTTTCTCCATTATTGTTAGTGTAATCATATAAAAGTATGTTTTTCCTAAATAAGAAAAAAAAAAAAAAAAGGCATGCTAACTAAATTTATTTGGTTACAATAATTTTAGCGAACATTACTATATCAACTTGGGTCCAAAAATGTGATTTCACTTTCTAAGAATTATCGTTCGATTTTGTATTTATATATCATTTTGTTTTAAATATAAAAAATGACAATTTCAAAACTGTATAATTGTATTAGGTGCACGAAAAGGACATATGGTGATTGACATGTTACAGTTAGACTTTGTTAACCTATAATTTTGTATTTCTTTAATGTTAAGTCAGTATTATATGAACTTAGTTTTGTGATACATCACAGAATTTTCAGACTGTAAAATTGTTATAAATAATATTTAATAAATGAGAAGTACTTATGAATAATTTTTGATCAAGATGTGTTCATTTTCTAAATCCTTGTCCAACTTTAAATAAAAAAAATCTCCATTTTTTTAGTTGTTTTACATAATGAAAACCATGGGTTATTCGTTGTTAGTTTAGGTGATGTTTGTTTTTATTTATATAGGATTAGGAAAATCAGATGTTTAAATCGTAGGTTTTTTAAAAAGAGACGAATAACTAAAGTTTGTATTGTTTTAGAGATCTTGTAAGGTAGAATTAGGAATCAACGTTGAAAAAGTGTTATTATGCAATATTATATTGTTATTTGATGTAATAGTAATAATTGAATAATTGCAAAAATAGAAATTTGGGTCTGAAATTAAAAAAAAAAAAAAAAAGACACGAACCTAAGAGCCTGAATCCAACTTGAGAACATGGATTTAATATTCATTCAACATCTCTCTTCTTGGAAAGATTAATAAAGACAAACTTACCAATTTCACATCACTATCATGGGAATAGTATTAAGTTGTAAATTAAATGACATTTGACGTTGCAACTTTAAAGCCACTAGTTGTCTTAAATTGTCAATCCTACGTGGCGTTAGGCGTTAGGTTAGAAACAAAAATGTGTAAACCATGTCTAAAATGTCAAAGCAACATCATGCCTTAAAATGGTGGAAATCATTAAATGAAGAATATAAACACACCGTAATGATGTCTCAATTGGTTTGGAAACATTGTAATTTGGGTAAGAATTAGAATACAGTAAAAGCTGCTGAGACCATCTCTGATTTTTTATTTTTTTTCCCAAATAAAATATAGATTAAAAGGGGAAAATAACAAGAATTAATTATAATGTGGTATACTATTTTTTGGAATTTAGTAACTCTTTTTTTAACCAATTTGGCCATCATTGGTGTATTATTGGAATCAATTTTATAATTCGTACTGAATTTGATTCGTTTTAAAGATATTTCTCTCATACATTAATCTAGAGATACTCTCTTGTTGAAAGTCCTACTGTGGATTTGCAAAAACAAAAACAAAAACATCTCAATCAAAGTACACGCTGTTGTCAGCGGTGTCGACAACACCAGCGTAACACACAGCGGAAAAATGGATTGAAATTAAAGTTGCAGAACACAAACGATTTATCCACGAGTATACAAATACTCGTGGAATGCCTTCAGGGCGAAAACTCCTTTATTGATTTGTGTATGTATACAAAGGAGAAAGAAAGATCTCTAAAATAGACTCTTTCGAACAAACGACTCAATACGTCCTATGAGATGAATATGAAACCTAGGGACGTATACAAATACTCTCAATTGAACACTCCGAAGAACACCTATACTAAAAGTCAAGAGTATGCAAACTCTATGACACACAAGAAAACGATGTTGCCTATCGGTGTGAACAACACAACCTATGACACCAGTGTACTGTCGTATGCTAGACTGCTTAAGCTCTCGATTCTGTGCCTCCTTGATCTTCAGCAGCTTCACCTATTTATAGAGCTCGAAGTACACTGTGTAGACTCCACTTCCCATGATCTTGGAGTGCTCCATGATCTCCATACCTCACGTGCATCATGGACAAGGTGGAGTGGACTTGTTATTGACTTCTTCATCCTTACCTCTTGATCTCTAGCTTGACTCGTTCCTCTTTGGATCTTGTTCTCTCATCCCACGTTCCAAAGATCACATTCTCACTCTCAAGTTCACGTATTGACTTCTTCAATCTCATTTGTTATTTATATCTCTTGAATCCTATCAATAAGATGAGCAAATAACAACTTCCTAAAACTTAGGAGAGTTTGTTAATTACAAAAGAGATTCAAGCATATATAACACGTGAGATTTAATGAGTCAAATCTAAGTGAGAAAATATCAAATCTTTTTCAAATCTTTTCAAATAAACATATCTAATAAAATCTAATTAAAATCTAATTTTGAATTTAGAATAAACTTGAAAAAGGAAGATTAGTTAATGTTGGAAAATCCAACACTAACAATCTCCCCATATTTTTCTTTTTCAGCTCAAAACCTAAATCAATTAGATTTATCTCCCCCTCAATTCAATCTCCCTCTCAATCCTGCAACACATCAATCATCAAGACTAAATAACAGTGATATAAGATCAATATTAAGCAAGCAAACATAACCACCATTAATTAATCAAAAATCAAGAATGCATATACAAAGATTAATGTTTGACAACCCAAAATAATTAGAATCTGAAAAATATCCATCCATCCAACAAAAATTAAAAACCAAGCATAAAACCACCAACATCTCCAGCTTCAAACTTCATCTTCTTCATCCTCTCCACCTTCGGCTTCAGCTTTTTAAGCATCCATGCCATCTCCCCATTTTTGAGCTGAAATCAGAGCATCCAAGTTGTCACGAACTTGGAGCAGGCCTTCTATGTGCTCAGTTAGGGACTGACGTTGCAAGATCAGCTGTGCAAGGAAGGATGTGTCGGTGTTGCGACTGGTGTTGCCAACCCGAGGGGCAACACCAGGTGTGACAGGAAGATCACACACCCTATTCCCTTGAAGAAGAGCCTTGGCAATTGTAAGGGGAGGATTAGGAGGCACGAGACTCTCAAAGGTAAGACAAAGTAAGCCCTTGGGATCTAAGGACGGCAGAGATAAGGGAGGGGTAGATTAAGTAGGTCGAAGAAGAGGAAAACTTTTCGGCAAACCAACCAAGATTTTGCAGCACTAACCTCCCAAAATTAAAAGGAATCCTTAGCACTATCCTATAAAGCAAATTAGCTTGCTCCTTAGTCACAACAGTGGAGTTAGATGAAGGAAGCCAATTGTGTACACAAATTTTGTGTAACACAGCAAATAGAGAAGTAAGAGATGAAGCTGGAAATTTCCTAGACCATGACAATACCTTCCCCTCAGTGATTTCCGAAGCAACAACATCCAAACAAGGAAGAGGAGCATCCTCACAAATATCACGAAGTTCAAAAACTGCATTGACATCTTTAGATAGAAAAGAATAAGCACCACCCCGAACATACACCACCCCATATTGAGCATGACCCGGATCACACAAGTTCTTATGCAAATTACCAAAGAACTCATAAATAAGAGTAGGGCAGTAGGAGAGGATATTTGTAACACAATGCAGTAGACCCCTAATTTTGAGAAACTCAACTAAACCTAGTCTAGAGAAAGAATCAACATGCAAGGATCGCTCGGAAATGAAGGGTTTTTGGCACAAAGAATTTCATACACTAGAAAAGGGCCTAGAATAAAAAGTGGTTGAGTAAGCTTTCGAAACCTGGATGGGAGACCCTTGGGGTTGGAAAGCAGGGGAGGCATCATCCTCCTCGGCAGGAGAGGTAGAAGAATCGACTGGAGCTTTCCCCTTAGCCGAAGGTGTTGCCCTGGTGTTGGCAACACCTGGCTTAACACCAGAAGCTTTCAACTTCAACATTACTTTGGAGAGGGTGGTCTCCATGTCCTCATCGGCGTCGGAGGCAGCAGCTGGAGCGAAGTCCTTGTCAGACTCAGTCATCGAGCTCCATAGAGCTTGACGATTTGGCCGACCCGGAGCTGGAATTTCAGTTTCAGAGACTGCCGGAGCTAGGGCCGGAAGAGGGAATGGGCCTCTTTCGCTTCTTGACAACGAATTCGGGGGTCACCTTTCCCGCGGCACGCAGACGTTGGGAGCGTCTCTGCCGTTCGTTCAAAGGGCGATTCGAGGGCTCAAACTCCTCCACATCAACAGGGTCAGAGGAGGCACTCGACGAACCTTTCGCAGGCTGGGAAGAAGAGGCGACACCCTTTGCAGCCTTCGCACTCTTGCCCTTGGCCTTCGAAGCAGTGCGAGCAGAGGGAGTTGGGGAGGCAGTGGTTGGTGTTGCGCTGGTGTCAACAACATCGGCCGACGACACCGCAGCAGTGGAAGGAGCGAGCAAAGCAGGGTATGACTGCTTTAGCTTCTCCAAGAATTCAAGGACGGCAGAAGGAATTGAGGAATAAGCCATGGGTGAAGAAGAAGAAAAATTAGGGCTTTTTGGAGAAAAAGAAGAAAGGGGATCGCCTTTTGGAGAGAGAGAGAGAGTATGTGAGCAAGAGAGAGAGTGTATAATCGAGAAGTGGAGAGACACACGGTGATGTTCTGATTTTAAACACAAATATTGAGCCTTTGAATATTTAGATAAAATCAAGAGATTTTGAAAAGATATGAAATTAAGATAAAATCTCAACAAATTTTCACAAAAATAGGAATCACAAAATTCGAATTTTAAATTAAATTTGAAATTAGGTCATCCAAAAATCAAATATATCCACTATATATGATAAAGATTAAATGCAGATACCTAGGGATGCTTAAAATTTAAATACCATAAAAATCGCACACAATGTAACTGACTGGTGTTGTCCCTGATGTTACGTAACACTGCGATGACACCATAGAAAATTTTGGCTCTAGAAAATTTTTCCTTTTATGCACACGAAAATAAATTCACACATACCTAACCTCAACCAACCTTTTGAAAAGAGAGCACTGTCATAGCGAGCGTCATGCTTTTAGTTACTCGATTGTGAGATCAAGTTTTATCGATTTGGTTGTGATATCTCCTACACCTTTTGACAAGGAAGTATCGTCGCAGCGAATGCCGTGCCCTGAGTTACTCAGTGAGGTCACACAACACATTTAAGCATAGTCACTGGGCTGCCTGAAAAGCATCGTCGTAGCAAGCGCCGTGCTCCAAGTGTTTCGTGACTTATATCAATTATTCGAACAAAAGTGCACTTTTATTATGAGCCATTAACAAAAATAGGTGTCCAATCCAGAGTTATCACATAAGGAACACACTGGTTAGATACAAATATGCACACATATGCCTAGAAAGCCTAAAAAAAAATTTATTCTAAGGGTGTTAAGAGTGGTGTGAGCAACATGAACGGTAACACCCGTAAAAACAGCATGCACATTCAAACAATGCACAATCCGAGAGACTTATTTAAGGAAGAAAATCTCTCTAAATCTAAGGCTTTTGTAAATATATCTGTTATTTGGTTTTCAGTGGATACATAATCAAGTTGGATTAGCCCTTTTTCAACTAAATCTCGAATGAAGTGATGCCTAATATCTATGTGTTTAGTTCGAGAATGTTGAACTGGATTTTTGGAAATATTAATCGCACTCGAATTATCACAAAACGGGCTCAAAGATTCATTTGCAAAACCATAATCATCAAGCATTTGTCTCAACCACAAAAGTTGAGTACACCCACTCCCGGCGGCTACATACTCGGATTCGGCGGTGGATAAAGAAACACATTTTTGTTTTCTACTATGCCAAGATACTAAGTTATTGCCTAAGTAGAAACAACCACCACTAGTACTCTTCCTATCATCTACATCTCCAGCCCAATCAGAATCGCTAAAACCCATCAAATTGAGATTAGTGTCCTTAGTATACCAAATACCTAAATCTATCGAACCGGAAACATACCTTATGATACGCTTCACTGCTTGAAGATGCGAGATTTTAGGGTCAGATTGGTAACGTCCACAGACACCAACACTATACTATTATATCCGAGCGGCTAGCGGTCAAGTAGAGTAAACTGCCGATCATCGATCTATAGAGGGTGTTGTCAACACCATCGGCAACACTGTCTTTCGACAGCTTCTGTAACGAACCCATGGGGGTTCTCATAGGCTTAGAATTTTCTAAACCAAAGTGAGATACCAAATTTTTGGCATACTTGCTTTGTGAGATGAAAATTTCTTCCTTTAATTGTTTTACCTGCAAACCTAGAAAGTAAATTAGCTCTCCAATCATGCTCATTTCGAAGGTAGATGACATAGCATGCACAAAATCATCAAGATCACTTTCACAAGTAGATCCAAATACAATGTCATCAACATAAATTTGAGCTATCATACAATGTCGATCGGTTCTCTTAACAAAGAGAGTACGATCGGTCATGCCTCTAATGAATCCAAACTCAAGTAGGAAAGCGGTCAAACGACCATACCAAGCTCTAGGAGCTTGTTTCAATCCATACAATGCTTTCTTAAGTTTGTAAACATAATGAGGCTGATAAGGATGTTCAAAACCTTTTGGTTGTTCAACATACACTTCCTTATCTAAAAACCCATTCAAAAATGCTCCTTTTACATCCATTTGATAAAGAGTAATTTTCAAATAACAAGCAATTGCAAGAACTAACCTAATCGATTCAATTCGAGCAACAGGTGCGAAGGTCTCATCGTAATCGATGTCTTCGACTTGTGTGTACCCTTGTGCTACAAGACGTGCTTTGTTTCTTACAATGTTCCCCGACTCATCCGATTTATTTTTAAAAATCCATTTAGTTCCAATCACATTAGTATCGGATGGTCTAGGAACAAGAAACCAAACATCGTTTCTAGTAAATTGCTCTAGTTCTTCTTGCATTGCTTGTATCCAAAAATTATCTTTTAAAGCTTCAGAGACATTTTTGGGTTCAATTGGAGAGACAAAACAGTAGAATTTTACCTCTGAAAATGTGGTTGACATACACACATGTCTTACTATTTCCTTGTAGTTCACGGGGTCTTTTCTACGAGTTCAAACACCATCGTTTACTCCCCGTATCACTGTGTGGTAGGGTGATTTTTTCTGATATGAGCAGGTGGATCTCTTCGAACTTGATCAGGTAGATCATCATCACTTTCATCGGATTCTGGTTCTGCAGTTGTTGTCACTGGTGTTGCCGCTGGTGTTGCCTTTGGTGTCACAACACTGAGGGCAACATCAGTATTTCCAGTTTCATGAACTACTGGAATTTCAACAAGATCAGTCACGCCATCTTCATAAGATTTTCCTGTAAGATCTGAGAAGTCATCAAACACAACATTAACTGATTCTTGAATAGTCCTAGATCTTAAATTAAAGACACGATAAGCATGACTATTCAAAAAATATCCAAGAAACACGGCTTTGTCACTTTTTGCATCAAACTTAACAAGATTATCTCGATCATTCAAAATATAGCAAAGGCACCCAAAAACATGAAAAATGTTTAAGATTTGGCTTCTTCCCTTTTAAAATTTCGTAAGGGGTCATTTTGCTACCCGGTCTTTAAAAGACTCGATTGCCAATATAGCAAGCCGTGTTCAATGCTTCAGCCCAAAAATGTCGTGAGAGCTTCTTCGAACTGAGCATGACACGAGCTATTTCTTGTAAAGTTCGATTTTTCCTTTTCGTAACTCCGTTTTGTTGAGGAGTTTTAGGAGCCGAAAATTGGTGTTCAATGTCTTTCTTTTCACAGAAATCAGCAAACAATTTGTTTTCAAACTCCTTACCATGGTCAGACCTGATGCTCAAAATTTTAGAAGAAAACGAGGTCTTAATCCTAGTGTATACAATTTTGAATTGAGAAAACGTATCCGATTTTTCACGCAAAAAGAAAATCCAAGTATATCGGGAAAAATCATCAACAATAACATAGGAATACCTCTTTCCTCCAAGACTTTCAACTTCAACTGGTCCCATTAAATCCATGTGTAAAAGTTAAAAACAATGAACCGTACCTTGGTGTTGTCCGTGGTGTGATGTAACACTGTGGGGAACACGGGTTTATTTACCTTTAAGGCAGTCCCCACACACTATATTACCATTGTGATTGAGGCTTGGCAGTCCTTGTACAGCCTCAAACTTCATCAATTTTTGGAGAGTTCGAAAATTCACATGGCCTAATTTTTGATGCCACAAAATCGTGTCATCAAACTTAGCCTTGTTACACGTGACATTTTCTCCAACAAGATAACAATTGTCATGAGATCTTGTACCTGTCATGATACACATGTTAGACTTATCATAAACTTCACAAGAATCCTTAGTAAATTTTACCTCAAGATTGTCATCACATAATTGACTTATGCTAATTAAATTAGCCATAAGACCATCGACTAAAAACACATTAGAAAACCTGGGAAAACCTGGTAGATTAAGAGTTCATTTGCCAACGATTCTTTGGTGCCCGTCATAGCACCTCCTCCATAAGTAACGGATCCTTCGGTAAGAGGCACAAAATTACACAAATATTCTTTGGTGCCCGTCATGTGGTGTGAACAACCACTATCAAAGTACCAAGAACCTGAAATGTTAGTCTTAAGAGCAATAAAAACAACTTGGCAGACTTGAGCAGTTTGTTTAGGAACCCAAACTTTCTTTCCAACACTGGTGTTGCGGGCGATGTTGCGTAACACCGGAGGTAACACCAGACCACTTGCTCGATCATTTTTCAATGTTCGACAGTATGGTCTTATATGTCCAGGTTGAAAACAGTAATGACAAACATATTTTCTTTTCCTACGACCTGAAACGTTGGATTTTATGGACTCTTTTGATTTTTCTTTCACAAAATTGATCTTTGCATGTGAATCGACAAAAAGGTTTGGAAAAATATTTTCAACAAATTTATGTGATCCAATACTTGATTTTGTGGAATTACCTGATCTCATGATTTCACTTGCCTTAGGAAGAACTCGAATTCCATTTTGCAATTAAGGATTTCATCTCTTCAAGCTTGAATTGCACATTTCCAAGTTCTATATCCTTCTTGGTGAGAGCGGTTTCCAGCTTTGCAACTGAGTTCTTCAGTACATCATTCTCCTTTGATAAAGCTTCATTTTCTTTGGATATGGTTTCCTTTTCCTTGGATACGACTTCTACAAGCTTGCATTGCTTTTTCCATTCCTTAAGCAAGAAATTATAAAGACCATGAAGTTCTGCAATAGCTTCATCTTTATCTAAGTCGTCTCCAGCAAGAGAATCTGTATCATCACAAACAACATTAAGACATGTTATGTTAGCAAAATCAAACAGTTCATACCTCTGTGGTGTTGTCTGCGGTGTCATGACACCGGTGTTGTCAACACTGTCGGTAACACCAGTTGCGATTTTTGCAAACAGGGTTGTGGAACTTTCAGTTTCAACTTCCTCATCATCCTCATCGTCACTCATGGATAACCAGTGATTTTTCAGACCATACTTCCTCAAGATGTTAGCACATTCATTAGCATAATGACCCCAACCCAAACAAGCACGACATTGGATGGTATCGAGATGTTTGGGATCATTCCATCCATGATCTGAAGTTGGCTTCTTAGGCTGACGTTTGGACTGAGATGATGATCCAGTTGGCTTCCATTGAGATCGATCAGAGGATCGATTGAACGGTTCCTTCCCTTTTGAACGTGGTTTCTCCTTGTTGAACTTTCTCATCATGGTGTTGAATTTCTTGGTCAAAATAGCTACATTCTGCCCCTCGGTGACTTCCTCCAGTGGTTCATCATCTTCTCCAGATTCTTCATTGTCTTGAGCTTGCAAGGCTATGTTTTTAGTCTTGTAGCCCGCTTCCATTTGACTTTGAAGGTTGAGCTCAAAAGTTTGAAGAATACTTTGAAGTGTATCAAAGTCCATTATCGAAAGATTGTGGACCTCCTCGATGGCGGATACTTTGATGTTGAACCTTGGTGGCAGTGTTCGAATGGCCTTAGACATGAGTTGCTTGCGTCTAATCGGTTCTTCAAGCATTTAGGCCTGATTTAAGATGTCCCGGAGCTTCTCAAAGTAGGTTCCAATGTCTTCATTCTCCTTCATGCGCATATTCTCGAACTTGGACATGATAAGTCGCAACCGAGCCTCACGAACACACTTTGCACATTCAAAATGTTTTTGGAGAGTATCCCAAGCATCCTTGGCATGGGCAGCGTTTTGGATCAATCGAAACACCTTGTAGTCCACAGTTTCGAAGATGACATTGATGGCATTTTCATTGAAGTTGGCACTATGGATCTCATCGATTGTCCACTCGGTTTGAGGTTTGGGAACTAGCTCGCCAAGTACCTCCTTCATAGGGGAATTGTGACCCTCCAAAACAGCAGTTCAAGCACGTGCATCAATGGACTTGATCTTTGATCGTACACGAATCTTCCAATATGCATAGTTGGAGCTATCCAAAATTGGAAGGCGTCCAAAGTTAGGATTGCAGTAGTCTGCGTCCTGCATGGCTAGATCCACCAATTAGTATGTCAAGTGATGGCTCTGATACCACGTGAAAGTCCTACGTGGATCTGCAAAAACAAAAACAAAAACATCCCAATCAAAGTACACGCTGTTGTCAGCGGTGTCGACAACACCAGCGTAACACACAGCGGAAAAATGGATCGAAATTAAAGTTGCAGAACACAAACGATTTATCCACGAGTATACAAATACTCGTGGAATGCCTTCAGGGCGAAAACTCCTTTATTGATTTGTGTATGTATACAAAGGAGAAAGAAAGATCTCTAAAAGAGACTCTTTCGAACAAACGACTCAATACGTCCTATGAGATGAATATGAAACCTAGGGACGTATACAAATACTCTCAGTTGAACACTCCGAAGAACACATATACTAAAAGTCAAGAGTATGCAAACTCTATGACACACAAGAAAACGATGTTGTCTATCGGTGTGAACAACACAACCTATGACACCAGTGTACTGTCGTATGCTAGACTGCTTAAGCTCTCGATTCTGTGCCTCCTTGATCTTTAGCAGCTTCACCTATTTATAGAGCTCGAAGTACACTGTGTAGACTCCACTTCCCATGATCATGGAGTGCTCCATGATCTCCATACCTCACGTGCATCATGGACAAGGTGGAGTGGACTTGTTCTTGACTTCT
Source organism: Scutellaria baicalensis (assembly GCA_005771605.1). Lineage (NCBI taxonomy): Eukaryota > Viridiplantae > Streptophyta > Magnoliopsida > Lamiales > Lamiaceae > Scutellaria > Scutellaria baicalensis. The sequence goes on along the minus strand of CM016723.1, from coordinate 25,425,151 downwards.
TCATCATTACTTCTTGATCTCTAGCTTGACTCGTTCCTCTTTGGATCTTGTTCTCTCATCCCACGTTCCGAAGATCACATTCTCACTCTCAAGTTCACGTATTGACTTCGTCAATCTCATTTGTTTTTTATATCTCTTGAATCCTATCAATAAGATGAGCAAATAGCAATTTCCTAAAATTTAGGAGAGTTTGTTAATTAGAAAAGAGATTCAAATATATATAACACGTGAGATTTAATGAGTCAAATCTAAGTGAGAAAATATCAAATCTTTTTCAAATCTTTTCAAATAAACATATCTAATAAAATCTAATTAAAATCTAATTTTGAATTTAGGATAAACTTGAAAAAGGAAAATTAATTAATGTTGGAAAATCCAACACTAACACTTGTAAAATGTGTTATGAATTTAACAGATTCCTAATTATAAAAGAGTGAGTGTCCTGTGTATCAGTTGTACGGATCTGAGATCCGTGCAACCGGGCCGTGCAAGGGGTCGACCCACGCCTCTTTACTTTTTTTGCGTGTTTTGGTTGTTATCTTCATGTTATATTAATGTTACCTTCGTGTTATGTTAATGTTACCTTCATTTCCAGATTTCACACCCTTAGTTCAAAACCATTGAACTAAAATAACACGATGGTCAGACTAACATAACATGAAGGTCACACTAACATAACATGAAGGTAAAAAACATTGTTAATCATACTTTCATACTATGTTAGACTGACTTTCATGTCATGAAGATAACACTAACATAACATGAATGTTAAACTAACATAACATGAAGGTAACACTAGAGTGAATTTTGGTGGGCGTGAGCGCGCCCACCAGGCGCGTGGGAGCGCGTTGACAACACGTGAGGGTGTGTTGGTCAACGCGTTGACCGATTACACATACACCCGAATGCATAAAATATTTTGTCATTATAAAATCTAAATGTAGGTGATAGGATCCGACTTATTATGAGGCCAACCAATTGATTGATTCGAGAGTACAAATTCGTTACAAATTATTTTTAAGATCTAAAGATATTCAATGCAGTAACATAGTATATTACATAAAAATTCATGCGAGTCCGTCTCACGGATAGTTTCTGTGAGACAGATCCTTATTACCCATGAATTGAACACATATTCACAAATTTTCATATAAATTACTAAGTTTGAGTTATGAGTTCATTCATCTCACGAAACATACAATACCTGTTCAATATATTATGCATTGATATTGTTTGTACCTTTAAACTTATATCATTACATTTTTGGGTCTGTAGGTTGAAGGATTTTTAGTTTTAATAAGTATTTTATGATCTGATGTTTGTAGTCTTTTCATTGTCTTATTGATATATAGTGTGATTTCAGAATATTTTCTTACCACACATTATTATAATAATATTGAAGTGCTGATAATCTAACATTCCAAACCTCAACCTATACATACAACTATGTATATTTTAGTTTTTATTGATAAACATATCTTTCATTAAAGTTAGTTTGATAACATAGTTTTAGATTTCTATTTGAGTTCGTACAATTGGAAAAAATAAGTTAAGGGGATTTTCTGAAATCTTGATTGATCCAGAAGCCAAAATATTGTTAGAAAATTTATCGTATTTTTAGACCATCAAATTATAATTACCGGCTAAAATATATATTTTATTTCTCTCTGCTAAACTAATAATATTTTTTTAGAATTTATATATATACACATATAAGTGGCTTAATTGTTTTATGTATAGCTTTATTAGGTGTGTGCACGAAAGAGGACTTAAATTACATGACAAAGATCGACATGTAGGCTGTTGATTGTAGTGATGAAAAGTGATGTTTAATTAAATTAAACTATATATAATTGAATTTGGTATATTTTTCTTAGTCTCATACATGCATGTTGTTTCCTTCTATTTCATCTTTATTACAATTTCAGGTGACATTTACCTACTTTTGATTTATGACTATTGTTTAATTTCTTAAATTAATTAGCATGCCAGATATTAGTTTCTTTCCATTCTTAATAAGATTATTATTATGAGACGTTAACTGAGTTTAATTGTTTTATATATTGATCAACTCACATTTATTTCATTCTTATTTTAAATTTCGTTAATTTGGATATATTTGAGATGTGACATTTCAAATTTAAACAAATTTTCAAGACAAAACATATTTGGTGAATCGGCGATTCCTTGTCTTGATTAAATGTGGCTTGTCTCATGATAATATTTAATTTTATTTATTAATGCATGTGATAGATGTATTTAATAAAGTATACTGGTATTATAAATGTACCATACTGTACAGATAGAATAAATTCAGAAACTAATCTAAAAATAACTAAATATTAAGATTAAAATAGTCTAGTTGCAATAATTGAGGTGTGGCTATACTTTCCATATATGAGTAAAAAAATAATGTGATATATCTTCTTCAAATTACCTTTTTAAGAGATACTAATAAATTTTGCATAAGTCTTATATAAGATCGTTTCACAAATCATCTTATATAGAATAGATCAACCAACAATCCACATTTTACAATTCATATATAAATTTATAAAATTTGATTTAATTAGCCATAAAAAATACTCGTTTCAGAAAAGTATCCATATTCTTTCACAGGTTTTGATGAATAACATGTTAAGATCTTTAGCTGAATTATTCTTGTTAGTGTCTATATTTGTGGATGATATTCGTCATAGATGACGTCACAATAATTTGTATTTAACACGGGACCAATTTTATTTTATTTCTATGAAGAAACTATGACTTTTAATTTGTATGGTCACAATCAGTCTCAGTGAATGGTGCCAAATTTGAATGTGAGTTGTGATATATACGTGCAAAAGTTGAGCACCTCAACTTAATTCATACTATTTGTCTTTTTTACTATTTTGTAATATTCTCCCCTATTTATGAAGAGTCACATATGAAGTGAGTCCAACAAGAAAAGTTTGCAATTTTTTGTTGGTCAGGAGTCGGATTTTGTAGGACGACTCAATTTATAAATAACAAAATATTATTTGAGTAGTAAAAATATCTTTAATGATGAGAATCCATCTCGTAATGTTATATTTTTAAGACGGATGCACACTTTGATATGAATTTTTGTGTTTCGATTTTATCATAGACTCACCACATGTTACATGTAGCAATTGCGATCTTAATTGATTTATTCTGAAAGTATTAGAATATGTGAATAATATATTATTTGTAATAGTGAATACAGTAACAGTTCAATCTATCTTATAATTTATAAAAAAATCGAGAGTTCATGAATTTGGAAAAACATTTGATTTTTTTCTTTTCAAAAAAGGTAACTTACAAGTTCCTTGAATTAAGTGTAAAAGTCTATACACTAAATTAAGAAAAGGCCAAAAGGGTTTGTTTTTGAAAAGTGGGGTGGGATTGAAATGAAAAGAAGTCTTGGTCGTTGAAAAATATTTTCAATAACACAAAAACTCATATGAGACGATCTCACGGATAGTTTTCGTGAGACGGATCCTTATTACCCATGGATTGAACCCATATCCACAATTTTTCATATGAATTGCTAAGTGTGGGTCATGGGTTGACGAAAAAATATCCGTGAGACGGTCTCACACAAGACTTGCTCTTTCAATAAAACCATTTTTATATTAATTTGGAAATTAAATAAAGCAATAAATGTAGCACATGTGTGTAACAAATATTCATCCACATCATAATATATGTAGGTTATTTTCAAGTTGGTTAGGAACAATAAATAAACTAATATCAATGTCTTACGCTTCTATTTCATGTACATATGTAGTCTAAATTTTCATTATTATTATCTCAAATATATAGGTTTCTTAAAAATGAACTGTGCATCAGAGAATATTCACAATACTCATTAAAAATGAAAACATTAATTTATTCATCAATAATCATTAAGAGCCATAAAGCAACAATGATTATAAATAATCTTTACTCTTTTATATACACTAAAGTTATAATCAATAATGTACACATCTCACTATCTCATTCATTTGATTTTCCTTCCGAACCATAATTAAATTATATTTAAATTAATTTTATATCATTAATGTTAAATTAAATATATTATTAACTATTAAATTATAATTATCAATCACTATATAATCAATATTAACCTACTCTATTAATGTTGAAATAGAAAAAGTATATATTATTTAATATTTTATTCATTAATAGTGTTTCATATATTACTAGACAAAAAATTAAAACATTTTTGAAACAAAACAAATAAGAGAAGATCTAGTTATGAAAATATTTTTTAAAGAAAAATTATTTTTTGATAATAATATACAAAAATATTAGTAAAAAATGTGATGCTAGTTTACGGTAATATGTATTTATTAAAAAATAATAAATATGTTGTATTACTTTATGTATCATTATCACATGAATTTCAATTCTAATTAAATTTAAATATAACATATGGTTAATGTAGATATGTGTATTCAGAACTTTGGTAAAAAAGATCTTTGAATCATTAATAAAATGTGAAAATATTATTTGATAAAAAAACATTTTTATTATCATTTTTTTAAATTATTATTTTTACCCATAATATATTACATTTTGAATAACCTTCACTTGTTTTAAATCTATTGAATGATTTTTAATTTTTATTTGGTCATTTTTAAATATAATAAATAGTCCTGGATTTTATTTTGACAGTTACTGTACATGTGTAAGCATTTTGACTGTATTAGTTTGTTTTTTAAATTTGATATAAGCTCTTCGATTTATTAGGTTGTTTAGATACATAAACTAATTTTCCATTTTCGAATTTTAAAACAACTTCCTTGTTTATATTTATAAGAAAAAAAAGTCCAGATTCAATTTGGACGCAAACTTAAGCAGATTAAAGATTTACTATTAATTTAAAAGGTTGGAATATATTTCGATATATATATATATATATATTAAATTACACATGTTATGAGATAGGAGTTGATACTCAAATTAGTTAGACCTAAATCTAAAATTAGGTCATAAAATTGATGTTATTAAATTATTTTGAAAAAAATCTTAACTTGTCAAAATATATTTAGGGATTAAATTAATATCATACTTTTAGGTGGCACCAAAACGACAGATGTTACATTAGAACGGTGGATGGCTCATGTGAATTAATATATGGAAAATTGATGTAAGGTTGTACCTGGCTGTCACATGTCAATTGTCATACAATGCATACTTTCTCTTTCTTTTAGATTTTCTTTTTTTAGATTTTTGTTTTTAATTGTCTCGATATATTGGATATTTTTATATTTTATATTTTCGAATTAGGGTTTATGAACTTATAATTCGATTTGTTTTAAGTTTGTATTAAAACTAGGTCCTTAACTAAGTAACTGATAAATATATAAACCCAATTCACCTAAGGCTATTGAAGCTATAAATAGTTAGACCTTTTTTATTGATTAATTAATTTGACCTTTGTTGTCCTAATATCCAGTGTAATTTATACATTAATTAATCATGGTTAGGGGCTGCCATAGTGTGAGTTTAACCCTAATTTTGTAGGTTATAAAATATCTCATTGATTGATCACGTGATCTCCACGTGGACCCAACAACATTAAAATGTTTTGCGTGGCTATTGTTGACCCAAACTAAATCATGTGCCAATTAAATGTCTTAATATATCATCAATAAATGTTTTGTAGAGAGGACAATATAGGTTTCTTATTTTTCTATAGTAAAATACATAAAAAATATTCTTTACAACAAAATGTTTTAAAATATCGCTTATCAATTTTTGAATTTGAGGGTAAAATAGTTATTTGAAATGTTATGTACAATAGAAAAGGTACATTACTGTATGAATTATGGTGGAAGTTGATGCTATCCATCTATATCAATCAACACATCTACTAAATACACATGTTCTTGGTGTTTGAAATTATAAAATTAGTAAGCTGGCTCTTGCGATATTATTTTGTTTGATGAGTCACGTGAGTTAACTCATAATTCATAATTTACAAATAAATACTAATTTGTATATGATCTAATTTTTATAAGAAGATATTAACTGATTTTTGTAATTTTAAATATACTTTGAATATTAAGATGTGGATGCATGATTTACTTGTTCTCCACACACCTTGGCTCTAGCTAAGTGTCACCAAACTCACTTTTAAAAGAAAATGCCCAAATTTTCCAATCTCCGACCTAAATTAATATGGGACTAATTAATATTGTTGTTTAGGTAATTTAAATAAAAATTCAGAAGCAAAAAAATCAAATCACGTGGAGGACTGCTGTCTACAAAATTTTGTTTGGTACTGATTGACTGACATGCATGTTTTCTTTATTCTTGCATGCTATCACTTGGGAGAAATAAATTAAAATAGTGCAATAAAGACAAAGTTAGATGGGAAATTTAAATGGGTAAAATCCTACGCACCCCTCGTGTTATACGAATTCGCGCGAAACCCCCTTGTGTTTGAGAAATTGCACAGAAAACACATGGGTTTTCCAAAATTCGGCGCGTATCACCCACATCCGTCAGACTTGACGGATGTGTAAGAGACGCGCTCGTTCTGCGATTTTTTATCTTTTTTGACCGTTATTCATGGGTAAAAATACAGAATTGCCCTTGCTTATGAGTATATATGTAGACAGAAGCTGAGTACAATTTTCATACATGATTTCCCCTTCAACAAAGCTTCAAATTTAATTTCCCACTGCATTTTAGGTACGAATTTTTTTTTTAAATTATTATACTGTTAATATCATTATTATTATTATACTACATTTATATTTAATATTATTGTTTATATTATAATGTAATTTTAGCAATCAATAATTAGACAATTTCTTGTAATTTTTGTAGGATATGTCTTCAACATTTAGGCCAATGATGTCAAAAAGTGAAGAAAATTTGGATTTAAGATATTGTTACAAGAAGTGTTTCTGCCGTAAAAATGCCGAAATTAAAATTGTTGGTCCGTCCAAAGCGACAGTTGGCAAATTGTTTTGTACGTGCCGGTCATCTGAATGTGGGTTTTTTGCTTGGCTTGAACCCACTTCGATTGGAAGAAAGAGTTATTCGAGTGAAATGCAAATGCCGGATTTGGATGAAGAAGTGGATTCTCCCCTATTCCCTAATTCTAAAGAATTACTTTCCAAATGTGACGATCTCACACGGAAGATTGAAAAGCTTGACCAAAACCAAGCAACTATCAAAATATTTATTTTCATTGTGTTGCTGCTTCTTCTAATTGTAATTCTCAAGTAGAAGTTAACTATGTAGTAATTACTTGCTATAATTTGTAACTAATATGTGGTCATTTTCAATACATTTGCCACATGAATATTAATATGCATCTCTGATTTCAATATTTTCAATTTTGCAAAGACAAAACATGTAAACAAATCACTATGTTGCTGCAGTAAATAGAAATGAACAAAAATTGAAGAATGACAACAGAAATGAAAACCAACAGCAATAGACAATGCAATTTAAAGTTCAGCAAAATAAGTTTCAAATCCTCATGTTTTTATCCCCATCATCTACCCATATTCACCCAAAATATGTACCTAAAGTATGTACCAACATGTACAAAATATTCCCAAAACATGTATCCTCAACTACCAGGATATATGCAACCAAAACAGCAGCCCAAAACAGCCATATTGTATCAAAAACAGACAATATCACATGCTGCAAAAACTGACCTAAACTGTACCAAAAACTGACCCTAAACATATGAACATTTCATGCATTCCTTTTGGTGGGATTCTTCTGCTTCCTAGACTTCTTTACTCTTGGAGCTCCAGTAGTAGGAATCTGTTAAGAGAAAACCAAAATATTAGGCATAATTGATTATGATTACTGTGAGTTATAATACAAAATGTATACTTATGATTCTTAATCTACCTGATCTTGTGCATTGATGGGTTGGGAAGGATTTTCCACTGTTTCACCTTGAGTTGACTGTTGTTGTGTGAGGTTAATAGGTGGCTACAAAAACAGAAACAACAATTAAAAGCAAAATGAGAAGAAACAACAATTAAAAGCAATAGGATAGTGTGTTGAGATATACCTGATCTTTGTTGACAGCCCATCCAAAAAGATCAGCAAACTCTTGGTCAAACACATCATCTGGCTCCTCAGCTTGTTTAGGGTCTTCAGTGGTTGATCCTTGGGTTGGTTTGTTGGGGCATCCTCTTTTGTTGTGGCCCAATGTCTTGCATATGCTGCATGTGTGAGTAAGTCCTTTCCTTGAAGCTTTGAGGGTGTCTGGATTGTCATTCCCATCAGGAATCCTTTTCTTTTTAGGTCTGCCCCTTTTGCTCCTCACATCAGGAGGTGCTATGGGCCCCAATTCAGACTTCTCAAATTCATGCATACCCAGGACAGGATTGACACTATGGCTATAGACCCTCAGATATGTTTCTTTTTTAAAACAAGTGTCCACAAAGTCCTCAACAGCCAACCTATGGAAGCCTATACAAGCAAGTGCATGACAACAGGGGTACCCACACATTTGAAAGAAACCACAAGTGCAGTGTTTGTCTTTTAGATTCACTATGTGGTTCTCTAGGAAGTGCATGACCTCATACTTCTCATCCCCAGCCCAACTAGGAAAACAATTTCTACTTAATTTCCTCTGATTTTCAATCTTTTTAATAATGTTTGGACAAATATCTTCAGCATACCCCAACATCCCACTTCTCTTAACTTGTATCCTAGTCATCAACCTCCTCCTTATCCACTCAAACATATCAATTATGGGCAAATCCCTAGAGGGCAGAATAAAATTATTGAAGGACTCAGATATGTTGTTCACAATGACATCAGATTTAGAATGAGTGGAAAAATAACACCTGGCCCAATGCTTAGACTCTACCCCACTCAACCACTCATATGCAGTCAACTCCTCACCCTTTTTCACACTCACCCTCTGAATTTCAGCCATAACTCTCTTATGGCTGTTCACATTATAAGTGCTTGCAGCTTTCCAAAACAGTTTCTTAATTTCAAGACCCCTAAATTTGGTCTTGAAATTGTTATACATGTGTTTCAGGCAAAACCTACCAAAACAAGAAAGTACAAGAGCATGTGTTTCAGAATGCTTACTCAGACAAGAAAAACAGAATGCATACTCAAAACAAGAATTTCAGAATGCATACTCAAACAAGGATTTCAGAATGCATACTCAATCAAAAAATGGAAAAATATGCACAATATAAGCAAAATTGGTTTACCTGTGCTCAGAGTTTGGTGCCAGCTCACTCACAGCCTCCAGCAATCCCTTCTGTCTGTCACTGACAAAAGTCCACCTGTTCTCTTCAGCAGACCCAATGTCTTCCATCAAATTCTTCAGGAACCATTCCCAGCTATCTTGCTTCTCTACTTCAACATAAGCAACAGCTATGGGGAACATGTTATCATTCCTATCCCTACCCACAGCTGACAGAAGCTGTCCACCATGCAGCCCCTTAAGAAAACACCCATCAAGCCCTATGATTGGTCTACACCCACTCTTAAAACCCTCTTTAATTGCAGCCAAACAGAAGTACATTCTTTGAAACTTAGGTGGACTCAAACTGGTATCCACCTTAAGGACAAGCCTACTAGAAGGGTTGTACTTGACTACTGTCTGACAGTAGTCATATAGCCTGTTGTACTGCTCCCCTATGTCAACACTCAACAACCCCACTGCATATTTCTTGGCCCTATACACCTTGTGCATACTGCACTCTATCCCACAGTCCCTCTTAATCCTGTTCTTCAAACTCAACATTGATGCATTAGGGTTGTCCTTAAGTGCATCAAGAATTCTTTTTCCTAAATACTTGTAGTCAGCTTGGTTATTATGAACTCTATAGGCACAAGTGTGTTTGCCTTTTAGGGTTTTAACCTGAAATGTAGAGGTTTTTTGGATTACAGATGCCCTCAAGGACCAGTCACAACCACCCTTACACTTTGCTGTGATTACTTTTGACTCATTTTTTATGAATTTCAATTCATAACCCTTCCTAATATACCAATCTTGCAGCACATTTTTAAACACCTCCCTAGTAGGGAATTTCATCCCAACCTTCAGCTCAAACCTCTCCATATCAGCCCCCTCAACCCACTTCTCATATGTATCCCCTACCCCTGCATTGTCACCCTCATCATCACTATACCAATCTGCCCCTTGTTCTACCCTTTCTGCAGCCTCTTGTTCTACCCTTTCTGCCCTTTTCCTCTTCTTTCTTTCCTTAAGAAGTTGTCTACATTTCTTAAAGACAGACCTAGCATGACTTGGGGATCTATTTTCAAAGATGTCATCATCCTCAGGACCTTCAAAGTCCTCAAACATCCAAGAGTGGATAGATGATGCATCACTACTCTCACTTAATCCCTTGTATGACTCATCAGATGAGTCATCCAAGGCAGACTCTTCCCCTGTTCCTTCTGCCTCACCCCCTGCCTCTTCCCCTATCCCTTCTTCCTCAGCCCTTACTCCCTTTGTTTCACCCCCTGCCTCAGTCTATATCCCTTCTTCCTCAGCCCTTACTTCCTCTGCCTCACCCCCTGCCTCAGTCCCTATCCCTTCTTCCTCAGCCCTTACTCCCTCTGTCTCACCCCCTGCCTCAGTCCCTATTCCATGGATATTGTCACCCACTGCCTCCCCTCCCACACTCTCTTCCCTAACCATTTCAGTGTCATTCCCATAACAGATTGAAGGGACAGACTCCTGGGTAAGCAACACTCTACCCTCACTATCCACAGCTAGCAGAGGACCTGGCTGGTCCTCAAAGTACAAGGGAATCACTTTAATTCCCTTGTACTCATTGAACAATGCTATAAGGGCATGGTCATCCCTAATAAGTTTCAACCCCCTATCAAGATCTAACCCAGGTGTTCAGGAATACACATCTACATTTGTACTTTTCCCATTACACATTTTATAAATTTCTAGAAGATCAGCAAAGTAAAACATATCTGTCTGCACAGGTGGTATATGTACCCTCAATCCCCCAACATATTTTAATTTACCCAACTGCCTAAAACTACCACCAACCCATGCATCAAAAATTTTAATATCATCTTCATCAGCCATAATCTGGAAAGATAAAACAAAACACATAACATGCTTTTAGAACTAAATACATAAACATAAAAATCCTTTACTTCTCAAATTCAGAACATGTATAACATGCATGGACCCTAAACATGCATATTAATATTAAATTCATGCAGAATTTATGATAATTGTAAACTGCAAACACTTAAACATGCATAATCAGAAACCCTAATTCCTAAATCAGAAACCCTAATTCCCTCAGCAAACCCTAATTCCTAAATCAGAAACCCTAATTCCTAAATCAGAAACCCTAATTCCCTCAGCAAACCCTAATTCCTAAATCAGAAACCCTAATTCCCAAATCAGCAAACCCTAATTCCTAAATCAGAAACCCTAATTCCCAAATCAGCAAACCCTAATTCCTAAATCAGAAACCCTAATTCCCAAATCAGCAAACCCTAATTCCTAAATCAGAAACCCTAATTCCAACATTATTGAAACCCTAATTCCTAAATCAGAAACCCTAATTCCAACATTATTGAAACCCTAAACCCTAATGCCCAAATGAGAAACCCTAAATCCGCAAACCCTAAATCCGCAAATTCATGAAACCTATAAACATTATTCTTAAAACTACAAAATTTAAACACCAACTACATTATTATAAGAGGTTTTGTTCAAGCAAGCGAAAAACAAAAAAATCTCCTTCATACAGCCAGAAAATAAAAAATCGAAATATGGAAAAATCGAAACATAATAAACCATTTGCAGTCAACCCATAACCTAAGCATGCTTTCAATGGAAAAACTAAGAAGAAAACATACAACCCAACCCAGAACTCAGATTATCGTTATTTCGCGATTTTTGAAGAAACCTACCTTTTCAGCAAATATTAAGAAACACACTTGGAAGGCTTCGACGCACACTACAAACTAACTGGGTAAGGGTATTTGGTCAGATTCACGGGGAGATTTGGTCGGAAAACGGTGGGTTTTGTGTTTCAAGCCCTAGCCTATCGCTCTCTCTTCTCTCTCTACATTTGGAATGTTTGGACAGTTCTATTAGGGTATATCAGGGGCAAAACGGGCAATGACGGGGCAAAAATTAACGCCGTAAGCAGCAGTTAGTAAATGTGGGACGTGTGCTGAATTTCTGGAATCCCACGTGTTAACGTTGCAATTTCCGTCTTACAGGGGGGTCCGACGCATATTTTTAATATCACGAGGGGGCCTCGCGCAATAAACCCAAATTTAAATGGTTTGGGCCTAATATACCACGGTGTTTTAAATTTATGTCCCAAGGGATCATCTCCCCTTTATAAAAGGATAAGTGTATATTTTATGAAATTCATTTCTGACCATACACTTCATTCTTTACAATAAAAGAAAATATTATAGGATAGTGCAAATTTTACATTATTTTTATACTATATTTGAATTCATTTCCAATCATAAGCATTATTCTCTACAGTAAAATATAATATTCTGTAATATCCCATAAAAATATAAGAAAATCAGAAGAAAATATTCAACACGAGATAAATCTCGCATTCGATCCTATGCAAAGCACCCTTTTAAAGCATTATTGAAGTGAGCAGATTTTAAATTTTTAAGAATTAAAAATACTACTAGACAAACTTAAAATTTGTGGGCAAAATGTCATAATTTTATACTTTGTACCCTAAATACCACTTTTGACCGCTGGTTCAGTCAAAGAGCATAAACCACATATCACCTAATCAACCGTCATGTCACATCATAGTAAATATTGCAATGAAAAAATTTATATTTTACCTATAACATAACACTCATTTTCGTGGGAGATGAATTTTCACGTGGACGGAAAATTTTAGGGTTCCACGAAAGTTCATGATTCCACGAAAACTAAAGATTCCACGAAAATTCATCATTCCACAAAATTCAAGAATTCTATAAAAAATTTAGGTTTCCACAAAAAATTAAAGATTTCACGAAAATTCACGTAACTTAGAAACTATGGATTTCAAGAGTTCCATGAATTTTCCACATTGAGTCTATTTATTCACAAAATTAATGTATATGAGATCGAAAATTATTATTCACATGTGAATATATCTTTTAATGAAGTATCAACTCATTTCAAAGGTGTAAATTTTCATTAATGTATTTTTATGGGACGTTATGTTATCCAATATTTACGATCAAACTCATTTTCATGAATCAATTTTTATTTATAAATTAATCATATGTTTATTTCTTTACAAGAGTATAACTCACTCAAATAAATATGATTGTACATGAATATGAATAAACTATAAATAGGAGTATTATTTGATATAATCCATTAAATCTTAAGGCAAAAACTTATATGTCCTTGGGGCATACAGATGCATAAATTTAGGTGTTATATACATGTTCTTTAAGTGTTATATATATATTATACATGTGTTATTTTTTTTGGTGTTATACATATACTCTACAAGTATCATATGTATATGAAAGTATACATAAAATACCTGAATAATATACACATAATACCTATAAAATATATATTTAACACCATAATAATTAATTTGGACATCACATGTGTCACTCAAATCTTAGTTATTCAGATCTTTGAAAGATTTGGTTGTTGTCTAGTACAAATAGAATATAATACCTATTTTAAAATGTAAATAAGTCACACACTTGTGGACCACTTGTGACTTGCTGTATTAATGATTTCACCATTAAAAAGGTGAAATGTTTAAAATAAGGCAAAAACTTGTATGCACGAGGCACGGCTCCCGATCTAGTCCGGTGTGTGGGCTGTCTCCATGTACGTCCACGCGTGCCCCTAATTAAGCTGGTGTATGTCCTCACACACCTGATTACCTAGTTGATAATTCAGTGATGGGTATTACATGTATACCCTATAGGTATTACGCATATATCGTATATGTATTACACTTAGATTTCTTGAGATTTAATGATAGGTATTATGTGTTTACTATTACATGTATACTCTATAGGTATTACAAACTTACTTAATTAAGGTATTGATTTTTTGTTCTATAGGTATTACATGTATACTCTTAAGGTATAATGTGTTCATTCAATAAATGTATGAATTATTTGTTTTTACTTTTGTGTACGTATCACATGTATACTCTATAGGTATTACACTTATTTTTCTTAAGATTCAATGATAGGTATCATGTGTTTACTTTATAGGTATTACATTTATTTTTCTTAAGATTAGGTATTACACTTATTTTTCTTAAGATTCAATGATAGGTATCATGTGTTTACTCTATAGTATCTATAGGTATTACACTTATATTTCTTGAGATTTAATGATAATGATAGGTATCATGTGTTTACTCTATAGGTATTACATGTATACTCTATAGGTATTATTAAATGGGCCGCCCAAATAATTTTATTGGCCTGCTAAGGGAATCTCAAACATCACCATCCTCATGCCACACATCAAGCAGATTTCATATCTGCTCATGTTTGTTTCGTAAAATCGGGATAAAAAATATCAGATTAATTAATTACAATTATTTTAATGATATGATAGTATTAATATTAATATTAAATTTTGGGCATGAGAGCACCCTGCAAAAAGCAAGGGAAAGTGGCGAGAGAGGAAAAGGGGTGTTTTAAGTTTGGTAATGGTGGTGAGGAACTCGGGAATGACGAGGTTGAAGGGCATAACTGTAAATCCCAAGGCATTCGTAGTGGTGACGTCATCGGCGGCGGCTATGTTGTTGATGCCCGAGATCTTTCTCGGCAGTGATGGTCGATGGGTGATCGTCGTATTTGCGGAGGGAAGCAGCAGGCGGCGGGGGGAGCGCACTCTCTGCCTCCTCTTTCAATGTCGGAATAGCCACCGCCGTCACGGCCATGGCCGGCCTCGCGCTCGCCGCCACGCTCGTCTACTCCTCCCGTAGGTAAAGACGAAATCAATCATGAGTTTCCTCGATTTAATTTTTAATTGTAACGCTAGCAGATGTATGTAGGAGAGGAAGAGGAAGAGCGAGGACAAAAGAGAAATTGCAAAAAAATATATATATGTACATAGATGGGCCTCGGAGCGGATTGGGGGCACAGATCATTCGTGTCCGGGGCACCCAAGTCCTTCTCTTAAAATAATTCATCACTTTGGAGACTGGACTATTAGATATTTGTGATTATTACAATAAACAATAAAGAATCATGTTTGCTATGTCATATTTTATGTGATATTTTTGGTCTGAAAATATGCATATATTGAAAAAAAAATGAATAAAAACAGATTTTTAAATTCTTAAATTTGAGTAATGTTAAAACAGATCATTATATTACCAATGGATTTTTTTTCTTCTAAAAATGTATATACTTACCTTAGAAATGGATAAAACATTACTAATAGTTTATTAGTTTTCACTCACATTCCACATTTGATTGACTACCCAAGAAAATACATTATAAAATAAATTGAAACTCTATCATGAGATGTAAACCATGTTAATCAGCACATCAAAGATACGAAACTGGGCCTTAATATTCAAAAACAAAATTTAATTTGAATATCTAATTGGGCTGTCCCAGAATTTTTTAAATGAAATATATTGCACATATTCAAGAGAAATAAAATCCACAAAATTGGGCCTTACTCTTCAAAAACAACAAAACAAATGTTTTACAAGAATATCAAATTGGGCTTGGCCCAAAGTTATTTAATATATATATATATATATATATATATATATATCCACATGTTCCAGAGAGAGAAAAACAAATCTACTCACTTTGTCAAAGAGTGAACACTTTTCTAAATTTTAATCAACAAAAATTCAATATATGATATTTAACCAAAATATTATTGTGGATCTAATGCTACATAATTGAGTAGCAACACATATATGAAATGATTTATCTATAAATTTAAAATGTAAATGAAACTGTTACCATATTTAAATTTCTTTGGAGAATTATAATTCATTAGTACGTACATCATTTCACCTCGAAATTTGTTACAATAAAAAATAAATTTGATATATTTTTGATCTTTTTAATGTTGTCATTCCTAAGGGGACCGTACATGTTAAACCAAGAAGGGTAGATTCGTCAATTCGCTGGTTTTGCTGTGGCGTTGTTCGCGAACCTTCTTAAAAATAGCAGTCCTCACTTTTCAAATGGTTGAGTAGCGGTTCCTTTAAATGCTACGCTGCTTCTAGGGTTTTCCATTCAGGTTTTTTCTCTACTCTCTAGCTCTTCGGAAAACTCAGTCTGAAAATGAGGTAACTTTTTTTTTTTTCTCAAGTATATTGAAGTTTGAACCATGTTAGATTCGCTCGAGTCTTGTTTTTTCAATTGGTTTGATAGAATTTAAGTTGTTCAATTTGTTTTTTCTAGTTTTTTCAATATAATTATCCAGTTTTTTTTTTTTTTTTGCATGGAATTAGTTGAAATTTTTCGTTTTGATTATTTAACTTCAAATTTCGATGCTTGTTAAATTTTCTGCGGAACAGAGTGTGTGGGAATTGAGAAGGAAATTGTAAAGAGGTTAAATCCTTGGTGAATTGAGTATCATATAAATAAAGTTCATGTGCCGAACTGAATTATGTGATGATGTTGCTGGATATTTAGTGCTTCTCATTCATGTATGTAACTGAATTTTGTTCTAATTTTCATGTTGCCTTCTTTGTCCAGTGGTTTTTGCACTGATACGATAAAGAAGGTTTTTTTTTTTTGGTTTAATAACACCATTTGCAGTTGCTTTGGGTTGTGTAATTCGTTCGACTTGTTTGTCTTTTCATATGTTTGGTAACTTCTCTCCAATTGCTTTAACTCTTTGAAATTCTTCAATGGCTTGATTTTCCAATGAAAGGAACTTTGCTAATGTATGATTACAGCTGAGAAACTCTATTTACTTGTCAAATAATTGTTGGAAAAAAAAACCTGCACTTGGTTGATTGTATGCATGTTTTGTCTTTAGTTTGATTGTTATTCTATCCCTGTTTCCTGGAAAATTATAAGCGAGGGCAGGCTTATGTAGGTAAAAAGTTAAGTGTATAGCTGTAAGTCTATTCATCTACTGTAGGTATGAGTAAGCATTCTCGAGCAGTTCAGGTTATATCATCTCATCCTTGTTTTACTCTTGATCAGTATGAAGTTATGTTGCTCATGGTTACTCAGGACTAAGTTTTGGTTTAGCAATATCAGGGATCCTTAGTTGAAAGCACCAACGTGTCCTTGAAGTTTGACAGTAATTAATATTATAATGAGTTTCAACTCTTGCATTTTGGTTTTATTCTTTATTCTAGCGACTCATGCAAGTTTTTGGTCTGCCGTGATCGATATAGAGAATGGTTGTATTCCTGATATGACTTTGTATTTACTGTCTTCAATTTTGTAGCCGACATCCGGAGGTGAAGTGGGCTGAAACAGAGGACAGGGTATATCTTACCGTGCTTCTTCCAGATGCTAAAAATCCTAAGGTCAATGTAGACCCAAATGGCACTTTCACATTTTCTGCTACTGCTGGGACAGACAACAATCTTTATGAGCTTAAACTGGATCTTCTTGATCAAGTTAATGTAGAGGTGAGTATCTCTTTGTAACAACCGGACACATTAGATTAGTCGTATATCTTTAGTAAAAAATTTCCATTATATGCCATGTCAGTTCTTTCTCAGGTAAAGTTTTAATATTAATACTATAGTATTCTCTTCTAGGAACTTACTTGACTTGTAACAAGATAATGGCTTCCCTTATATTGGGACATTTCAATATCATAAGTATTTTTACTTTGACTTCAGTATTGGGGATCAGTTGTCTGGGCCTCTCAAAGGGATGGATTTGGTTAAGTAGGATGGCATCACTGTCTCTAAATCAATCTATGCTAATATCATCTGCTTTAATCCAACTTGTAAATGTTTTACTTGGAATTATTGTTTTTCAGGAGTGCAAAATAAACATAGGTGTGCGAAGCATATTCTGTGTTTTGGAGAAAGCGGAAAACAAATGGTGGAAGAAGCTTTTGCGTGGAGATGAAAAGACACCTCATTATGTGAAAGTAGACTGGGATAAATGGGTGGATGAAGATGATGATACCGGTACCATTACTTGATTTTCCTTAGATACCTTTTTGCAATCTTTAGTATGTTTTACAAGATAGAGTGATCACTTTTCAATTCCTTGTGTTGTTTGTAATCAGGAGGTCCTGCTGATCTTGATTTGGGTGGAATGGATTTCTCGGTAGGCTTTATCTCTTTCTTGGTTTGGTAGAGCGTTTTTGTTCTCACTAGCTCTGTTGACTGACGATTGCTTTGGTTGTACAGAAATTTGGTGACATGGGTGGCCTTGGAGGAGATGCTATGGGGGATGACTTTGATGATAGCGACGATGAAGGTACTGATTGAACCACATTAATATTCAATACGGGGATCTATTATACTAGCACTAATTGAAGATATAATAATTATCCCCGTTTGTTGATGCTGCTTTGCAGAGGTCAATAACTTGGAAGAGAAGGCTGATGAAAAGGTGCAAGGAGAATCTTCAGAGGCCAAAGCAGAATCCATCCCGAGTTCTTGAATGTCATTTGTTTGAGTTCTTTGTGCTATGGTAGTGAGTTGTGAGAGCGTGCTCTATCTTTGAATAGTGAGTGATGGTTTTCTGATGAATCGTCATTGTTTATTCTATCTGCGGAACAATTAGAGTCCCATCCATTCTGTGGTGTTGTAATATTTATTATAATGTAGGAATGATATCACAGGCTGGGTGGTGTTTGAACTGGGATATTAAATCTTAGGTTTCACTTTTGGCCATGACAGTGATGCCATTCTAGGACTTCTTTTGAACATGACAACTTAGTGTAATTTTTCAAATCTAAGAGCCCTTCTAAGTTGGAATTTAGAGGTCACGTTCTGTTTATTATAAATAATGAAATATCTGATAATTAATTACAAGATGGAACATTAAGACGTTACAGATGATCCAGTGGTTCTAATAATTTCATTTTGGTAGTGGTTCATTTGATATTGAAGCCAAATATACACATTAGCTCAAGAGGATGAATATTCAGGTTGTGCCAGCTTTTACTATGTCTGTTATTATTTCCGTTGGTTACTTAACAATCATTTGATTCATTGAGGCGATCTTTATCTATCTGGTGGAAGGTTCGAAATCAGGAACAGGGGATAAATTTGGTTCCAAAATATATACAAGAGATATTTATGTATCAAGTTTAAATTTCAAGTTGAAGTACCTCAAATGCAAGGATATACACTGTCCAAACAAGTTTAAATTTCTATTGAAAAACTTGTATAAGTTACCTATATCAAATCCAAGTTTAAATCTATCAAATTCAATTTCAAATGGAAGACTCGTTGGTACTTGTATAAATTAATCATATGTTTAAAAGGTTTAGAATTTTTTTCTCTTTGAGAACTAAGCACGTGTGGCAGTTTCATGAAACTTGTTATATGGGACGAGTAAATCCGTAATTCAAATTTAATAATTTATATAACTAATTACAAAAATGAGTCTAATTCATGAATAACATGAAGTCACATATATTATCATGAGTAAATTTCCTGTGCACCAGGATCCGTGCAACTGTGCCGTGCATGGGCTGGTGAGGGCCAGCCCAACCTGCGACAATTTAACAATTTATATAACGAATTACAAAAATGAATTCAATTCATGAATAACATGAAGTCACATATATTATCACGAGCGAATCTCCTATGCACCGTGCAACCGGGCCACGCGCTCGAGTCTTTTTATTTTTTCGAGTGTTTTGGTTATGACCTTCATGTTATGTTAGTGTTACCTTTATGTTAATGTTATCTTCATGTTATGTTAGTGTTACCTTTGTGTTATGTTAGCGTGACCTCATTTCGGATTTCATAGACTTAGTTTAAAACCATTGAACTAAAATAATACGAAGGTAACACTAACATAACATGAAGGTATGACTACCTGAAGCGAATTTTGGTGGGTTTAAGCTCACCCACCAAGTGCGTGGGAGCATGTTGGGGAGCGTGAAAACACACGTGAGAGGCGAGTGGGGCTGATCGAAGTTGCACAAAATATTTTGCCTATTATCACGCATGAAAGGTATTTAAGTATGAGTAAGTTTTATGTGAAACCGTTTCATGAATCATGTTATATGGGACGGGTCAACCCACAACCTACATTTTACCATTCACATATAAATTAGTGAAAATAAGTTTGATTAATGAGGTATTTAAGTATGAGTAAGTTTTACGTGAAATCATCTCATGAATTATGTTCTGTGAGACGAATCAACTCACGATCTATATTAAATTCATACATAAATTAGTAAAAATATGTTTAATTAATGAGTTAGAAAGTTATGTCTCACAGAAACATTTGGTGAAATCGTCAGAAGTAAGTTTTTTGTGTTCGAGTATTACGGGCTTGGAAGTTGGAAGGGTGAAAAGAGATTATACACATAACCCGGCCCCCTCAAAACCCTAGCTTGAACAGAAAACACATACTAACAGAGGAAATAAGAAGAAGAAGATGGAAATTGCAGAAGATATGGATATTGAAGAAGCCAAACCAGCTCCAATTAACACTAATTTGAAGCGATTTGGAGTCAAAAACTCTATACAAACGAATTTCGGCGATGATTACGTTTTCCAAATTGTTGCCAAGTATAATCCTCTCTTCAACTTCATTTTACGATTTTGGTTTTCTCAGTTTTGCTTGTAGTTATGGAAGTTATTATGATGATCAGAGATGATTGGACGTCGATGGCGGTGTCGCTCTCAGCTAATGCGGTGAAATTGTACTCGCCGCTGACGGGGCAGTACCTTGGTGAATGCAGAGGTCATTCTTCGACTATCAATCAGATTTCTTTCGCAGGGCCTTCAGCTCCGCATCTCTTGTACTCCTGCTCCTCGGATTCTACTCTCAGAGCTTGGGATTCCAGGTCTTTCCAACAGGTTTTGACCTGTCTCACTATTTTCATTTGCAGAATCATCATACTTCTATCATTTTTTTGTTGAATTTTAATTTTTCTGATGTCACTTGAAGTGTAAAAAAACATAAAAAATTTAGTTAGTTTTGCATAAAACCGGTTAAACTGATTGATAAGTTAGTTAGAAATGTTCATTAGACAATTTTCAACCAACAGAATGATTTGGATTAAGGTTGTGACAATATGACTCGTAATGCAGGTGTCTTGCATAAATACAGGGCCATCACAGGAGGTCTTCAGCTTCTCGTTTGGTGGGGCGGATGGTAACCTTCTTGCAGCAGGGTGTAACTCTCAGGTAGTTCCTTCTCATGTTTGTTGATTAGTATTCTCCACAATGAGAATTGAACTGAAATGTGCTTATGGTTTTAGCGTGTAAATAAATATTTTCTCTTTTCATGCTAGGATATGTAGTGAACTGCTGGAATGCAGTATCTTATGTGTTCTTAATATTATAAAATACCACGGTTTCCTGATCTTGCTTAGCATCTTATATGTCATTTCTTGCTCTCGTTTGTTAATTTTGTTACATTAGCATTCCTTGTACCCTACCTTGCGTATCTGGGCATGCATACAGTGTTATAAGATGCAACCACAGAAATGCACTTATCAGTTCATGCTGGATTCATCAAATGTATGTTACATTTAGTATTTCCCATTGTTAGTCTAGTATATTTAATTCTAAAGTTGCCAATCCAGGAAATGAGATTTGTTGTTTATTCTTTATTGTATGTTTCCTTTATTGCTATTTACTGTTTGGCAATATACAGATACTTTTCTGGGATTTGAGGACAATGAAGCAGACTGCATGCTTGGAGGAATCTCACATGGAAGATGTTACTCAGGTAATCAGATTTGCCTTCAAATTCCTCACTAGGTAGAAATAGCATCAAGTAAACACCAATAAAATTAGTCTTGCAACCCCAACTGACCATGAAAAGAAAAGGAGAATGGGACAGGGATAGGAAAGAACACCAGAAATCTTGCCTCCGCTAATGAGCAAACCGTGATAAGGATGAACTCATCAAATTCCATATATATGTTACTTTGGTTCGGAGTATATAGCCACTTCTTCTGTTCTTCAATCAGATTTGTAGCTATATCTCTGCTAATTTCGTTGCAGGGTTAGATTACTTGCCCTGAATTTCTTACATTGACTCCCTCCTTCTCTCTCTAGGGTTGGGGGGGGGGGGGGGGTTTGGATTTTAATCTTATGGTCTATGTTTGTTAGAGTTTCTCACTAAGGATAAACAACAACTGTAGGTTCACTTTGTTCCTGGCCATCCAAGCAAGCTTCTGTCTGCTTCTGTTGATGGTCTAATGTGTCTGTTCGATACCAGTGGAAACATAAATGATGATGATCACTTGGCATCAGTAAGTGAGATGAAGTTCTTCTACTTTCTTTTATCTTCTGTACATATTTTTCTGAAGAGATTGTCCTTAACTTTCTGTTGATTATATTGACAATAACTTTGCTGTTAATGATTTTGACAGTGCATTTCATTTTTACATGTGTACTAGCAAGAGTTTTGTATTAGTTGTTTTTATCACAAAAGCTTTCAACTTTTGTACTATGAGCATTTACGATACTTTGTTATGATTGAAAGGGCTATCTGCACTTTTCACGTAAATGTTTTATGAAGATTGTTGGCATATTTGTGCTGATATTCTTCATATGCATTGAAACAAGGTGTTCAATGTGGGAACTTCAATAGGAAAAGTGGGCTTTTTTGGTCAGGCAAATCGTAAGTTGTGGTGCTTAACACATATTGAAACCTTGAGGTAACATATGTTTTTTTTACCTGCTGCATTATTTTTTTTAGATCAATACTGCATCTTATGCCAATTAGCATCCTTCATAGCTTTATGTTACAGGATATAATTGCATAATATTTACATTAACTCCTTACTTTATGATACTCGTTTTTAGTATTTGGGATTGGAATGATGAGACAACTGAGGCCAACTTTGAGGATGCACGTGAATTAGCCTCTAAGAGCTGGATGTTAGATAATGTACGTGAGTTTTTCCTTTTTCAGCTTCACGTTACTTTGTTACTATACTAATGTTTTCATTATTTTTATATAGAGTTGTCAGTTTCTTGTGATTATATATCTGTTACATACTGATTAGAACTCACTGACCAAAACCCTGGCCTCTCAAATTGATCAATAACCACACCTTAGATAGCTTAAATCGTGTTGTCTCCTTCTACATGTCGTAACCATCTGTGGGGTATAGTAGTACTTTGGCTAAAACGGCTTCTCAAATTGATCAATAACCACACCTTAGATAGCTTAAATCGTGTTGTTTCCTTCTACATGTCGTAACCATCTGTGTGGTATAGTAGTACTTTGGCTAAAACAGCAGCCCTATTATTGCATTACTCTATTGGTTTCACAGTCTCTGTTTTTTTATAATGATACATCTTCACAGCCCCAACGGTGGTTATGAAGCAAGACTGAGTTTCCATTTTAGATGTAACCTTGGATAACTGAACCGGCAACAGAACTAGCGTTATTGAGGAAGGTCATAGACTAATAAGGATTGGACTGGATTCGAAAATCTGGTTCAGCTTCAGTAGGTCTACAGCCAAATGCAAACGATAAACATTGAATGGGAGTTCATTCCCATTGTGCCACAATGATGCTTCATACTTTTGAATGCACTTGTTACTCTTACCATCCATATTGCAAAACCCTACCTTGTAGCTGCTTGCTGTAAGGATGCATGCTCAGACCAGCTAAAAGCTCATTTTGTTATCTTTCAACATGACAGGTAGACTATTTTGTTGATTGCCATTATTCAACCGAGGAGGAACGCTTGTGGCTGATTGGAGGCACAAATGGTGGTGCATTTGGATACTTCCCGGTAAAGTATGGAAGCACCAAAACGATTGGTTCTGCAGAAGCTGTATTCCAAGGTGGGCATACAGGCATCATTCGGAGCATGTTGCCAATGTCTGGCATACCTGGTAGATCTAAGAACCATGACATTTACGGCTGGACAGGTGGTGAGGATGGTCGCTTGTGTTGTTGGTTGTCTGATGAATCTTCAGTGACAAATTGTTCATGGATATCAGGCGCATTGGTTGAAAAATCACCAAAAACCCGAAGAAGACATAGTCCTTACTAGGACTTGATTATACCCTTCTTTTTTTTATTTTCACCTTCTCAAATATCCTCCTGTTGTATTTTATTTTATTTTACTTCTTATGTTGACTGTATATCAACCGTTTCTATGCCTGATTATATATGAGAAAATTTCAAGGTTATTTCTTCGCTAGGTCCTTGGGGGTTATTATGTCATTTGCATTGAAATGGGTAATGAATTTATATCATTATGTTAATTGGGTCATTTGTATTAGAAGAGATGCAAAAAATATTAGTTGGTCCCATCTAGGGTTGTAAAAGAATCGAATCTTTTTGATTCGATTCGATATTCGAATTCGAATATAGTGATTCGAATTCGAAAAATATAAATAAGAATCCGAATAAGAATACCTTTTTATATTCGTATATTATTCGAATACGAATAAGAATATAACGGTATTCAATTCGAGTATTCGCAAATATATTCGAATAATTTTATATATATATATATATATATATACTCATAAATGGAATTCCACATATTTATAAGTAATGCCTAAATATTAGTATTATATAATTACAGTGAAATAATTCCTAAAAATTGTCTAAATATGTAAAAAGTGATAATAATTTCTAAGTATCTAAAATTTGAAACCCTATCTCTCTCATCTCTCATTCAAGTACTATTTTACAGAGCTGGACTCCTGTGAGACCTTCTCATGTGCGACAGCACTGGCACACGGTCGACCATGCACCGAAACACATACTTATAGCACTAAAAAACATACTTATAAACAAAAATCACATACTTATCTCGACCGTGCCCTGAGACCTGACCTGTGCGCCACAGATTGCTCACGCGAGGCACGGTCTGTCCCAGGGCACGGTCGTGAGCGAGAAAAAAAATCACATACTTATAGTGAAAAATCACATATTTATTATTGAAAAAGACATACTTATACACTACACTCGCGCATGATTGTATCATGAGACACGGTCAACCGTACGCAAGTACCGTCGCATGTAAGACAGTTGCGTATGAGTATTTGTGATTTTATTATTTATTTAAGTACTATGTAGGCATATTAATTTGAGAAAAAAATTTTTGATTTTTTTTGAAATTTTAAGTTTTAAACTTTTGAATACGAATATTCGAATATTCTTATTATATTCGAATATGTTAAACGAATCGAATAAGAATTCGAATATGTTAAACGAATCGAATAAGAATCGCATTTGTTATTCGAATAATAAACGAATACGAATACAAATATTCGAATAGTTAAACGTATACGAATAGAATATCATGATATTCGATTTGATTCGTTTACAACCCTAATGCCATCAACATGCAAATTATCATCAAAAGTACCCAATGTGATGCAAACAGCAAGATTTACCGACTGTTTTGTGCAAATCATCAAAGGTGTTATTAGAGTGTTTCATCTACTTGTCATTTCTTCTACAGAATGTGACAGGCAAGACAACGAATTAAGCAAACACATGTCGATAATATATTATAGCCAAAACAAGCACATCAATTTTCTATAAAAATAGAAACAAACATGGCAGATTATCGTCATAATAAGCAATAAGCAAGAACTGTGTTCAAACGCGTCAAACAGACAAGGGATGTAACAAAAGTGGTCTCAAAAAAATAATATGACCACATCATCATCTTCTTAGAGTTGAGTTGATAAGCAGATTATCGGCCTCGACCTCCACCTCTATTTCCACCAGTCCTTCCTCCCGGTCCACCCCTGCCTCGTCCTGCACCTATACCACCTCGGCCACCTCCATCCTCTACTCCACGCCCTCCGCCTTTTGCTTTTGAACCTTCCTCTCTACCACCTCTTCCTCTTCCACGCCCTACTCCCGGTGGCTTTCTGTCTGTGAAATCATAGCATTTAAATTCAGAGTTCAGAACCATCTTGAGGTAATACTTAACTGAACTGAAGCTCAACAACTCGAGTAATTTATAATGTCCAAAAATACCCATAACCCACCCACAATACATGCATGCTTGCAATATGTGAAGGGAGAAGGCACAACAAGGAAATCCTACGGCGTCTCACCAGCGAAACAGCAATCACAGTGACCTTGTTGAAGAAACAAATGACAGAACTACTATCTAAAAGTTTGTATTGAACTATGTCTCAATTTCCTAATTAAAGATGTGTCACTCCTCAATTATGCCTAGAAAACAGTTGGTCATCAAGAGTAAAGAAAAGCTGGATCACAAAAATTACCAGAACGGCTTTTTGTCTCCTCTTGAACTTTATCAATCACCTGAAATGACAACCAATTAAACATATTATCATAACACCTACAAAAATCTATATTGAAGCAATATGCATACTTTAAAAAACTTGTCTATGTGTATACATATGAAGATTCCTAGAAAGTATGTTGACATCCTAAACAATAGAGTGACTGTATACATGTGAAGATTCCAAGCAAATTTCTAAACATCCTAAACAATTGAGTGACTGATTAACTGAAAACTTATTATAGAGGGGGGAGAGCAATGGGTGATTATAACAATCCCATGAGGTTCAAACGAAAACATCTTATGATGCCTAGAACAATCCTAAGAATCTATCTAAAGGTTATTATATTTTTCCTCTTGAGATATCTCATCAGAAACGAAGAAAAAATAGTGTTGTTAACCTTCTGAAACTTAAACACCAACAGCTATAGAGGACGTTTTGAGACGTGAAGCTATATAATAAAGAGATTTCAGAAGAAGCCAGAAGTTTTCAAAAACAAAAGATTGGTGGTATACAAGTCCCCAAGAATTTGATCCATAACCATAATTCACATGAATGACAAAGCAAATCTTTAAACTCTTAACAGCCTCGTGGCTTGCATTAATGAAAATTAGCTCAAGTCAACAACAAACAGAAAACATCATATGCAATTGAAGAATGCATTAAAAATACCTCATCTGGAACTCTAAGATACTTAATTGTATTCCCCCTGATGTAGCACTCTGGCATTCGCCAAAACCTATCTCCATCCTACATATGATCAGAAACATAAAAACTCAAAAGTTAAGACAGGGGAAAGTAAGGAGTGAAGCATTATTAAGTGGCATTATGCTTAAACAGCTTATAAACCAAAATCCACAATATAATACCTTAGAGGTACATATAACTTCTCGAAGATGGATGTTCATCCAAGTGTCGCAGTTAACCAAGTGACCATTGTACGTCTCCCCATTTTTCAGTTCCACCAACTGTAGATCATGCAAATAAAAAGGAAAATTGGGTCTAAAGATGTTTGTAAACTCATATAATGAGAAGATAAATATGATATTAACATCACAATCACAAAAAAAATGATGCAGCTGAGACCAATGGTGAAAAACCAGAATGGTTGCCTTGAATATAACCCAAAAATTTGTAAGGCATATATAATGTCACATTAAATGACGAAGTCACCATACATACATGGATAGGGTAAATGAAATCAACAGACACTTTCAATTGATCGAAGGAAAAGGGCAAATAGAAAAGAGGTTCAAGGCAAAAACGTACCATGGGGTGACCTTGCGAAGTTTTCAGCAGCGAAAGTGGAAGCTGAAAACACCAACAAACCAAAAAGATTAAAACCCAAACCAGCATAAACCCTAGAATTCGCAGCGGAGAGTAGAGGACTTACCATTTTTAACCTTTCTCAGATTCTACAGTGGCGTATAAACCGATCCAACTGCATTTATTCAGAGAGATTGAAACCACATAAAATACACAAGTATGATAACAAAATCATGAAAGGTGATGCATAATGTAAATTAAACAAAAAAAAAAAAAATTTGCGACTCACAAAAGCAAAACCCTAAGCGCCAAATAAAAATTAGAGAATTATATGGCGAGAACAAATCAGAACTACGAGCAGGTAGAGACGAACCTGAATGTATGACGACGGAGTAGTGAAGTAGAGCCTCTCTTTCTCTCTCTGTCGCGATATCTCTCTCTCTCTCTCTCTCTCGCTCTCGCGGAGAAGAATAAAGGAGTTAGTGGGACTATGTGTTGTTGCCCCCCCTTGGTTTCTTTCAAACCGCCCTAATTATTATACTCTTTTGAAGAAGTTGAAAGCATCAAGGACTTTCTACTTTTCTATAATTAACTATTATTATTACTCTTATCAAATTATATTTTTCTTATTTCAAAATGATTACTACGTCATATTTCAAAATAGTGTCCAAAATGTCATCTCAAATTTCAAAACAATTCCTAGTCATGTTTATTAAATGACATCTCACTTTTTTTAATTTTTTGTGAATGTATCGACTGACTAGAATAAAGAAATTCAAATGAATAGATTTAAAATTCAATTGAATCAAAATATAAGTGATTGATTCCGAATACATATCAATCAAACCAATAGATTTACTAGTATAAATTCCAAACAATTCTCAAATTTCTCAATCCAAAAGCTATCTTAAGGTCAATTCATACTTTCAACTTCTTGAGAACAATATAATAATAAATAGGCTATAAGATTTACAAAAGAGGAACCCACTGGGTTTTCTAGTTGAAAGTTTGAACATGATTACAATTTCTATAAGACAAAATTGGGGCGTGGATAAAGTCATGAACCAACATTTACGATTCAATAATGGAAGCAATCTAGCAAGAGGAGATTCATAAGAGGGGGGTTTATTCACAAATCCATCTCTTCTTCATCTCCTCTTCTATGGACAGTTCTTAAGTCAACCAAGTGACGCATTGTTGGTCTTCCGTGTGGACAGTTCCATGGCGATTTGAGGATCGTCAAATGTTCTAATATCTGCAAGTGCAAAATGTAGAACGATTATCAAACTCGTTTTTCTCTATGTTGAAGTTGAAGTAGGCAGCTAAATAGATAAGAACTGAATGGAGAAATAGGATATTATAATGTGCCGAGAGGCCACAACAGAGTGTTTTTCATGATCATTGTGATTAGGAATTAGCTCCCTTATCTATGGGGGCATCATCAAGTCCATAGCAAGCAAAAATGGGAGTGTTTCCACTCGTTGGGTTGGAGGGGAAATTGGACAGGCTTTCTAAAGTGTAGTCTGAAGCTAGATATGGGCTTAAGAAAGCAAGATGCTGACTGTTGAAATTTATATCATGTTATTTCTGAATCCAATGAACACCTTTGATTAAGTACCTTCTGCATTTCATTCCTCCCGAGTGAATCTCCAATCATAACAGATGATCTGCAAGCACGAGATGCTAGCATCGAACGTACTTTGGGTGGGCAAACTGAATCGGCAGTGTCTGATCGATAACTGCCAATCATGGAGCACTCTCCATGACTATCAGAGAGAATTGAAATTAGCTCCTTGATATCTGTGCAAAACAAAGGAGAACAGTCATATGGCCAAGTAATTGGAAAAGCACACCCTTGGTTCAGCAAATATATATTTACCACCCAAATATTTATTTTTCATGATCATCGGGATATATGTGATTTTAATCATTATTAGAATTTTAATCTTTCTGGTAAGCAGTTACACTTGCACATTAACATCACTGGCCATGCTATTGCTTCCAGACGTAAATAGTAATCAATATATGCAATTGCTACAACTCGAGAACATGCACTGGGGAAAAAAACATGGAAGTTTGATACTAACCTACATTAGAGGATTTTGAGGATGTATATATTCGCAGTGAAAAAGAAATGACTCATGAATGCCTATTCCTAACTAACAAAAAAATGTGGAGGGATGCATATATGAACTCATGTCATGTTGCAATATGGAAAAACTCTTCACTGATGTCCAGGATATTATTATATCAGGATGAACTTAGGTCCTGATTAATGAGAGTCCTACTATTTTCTGCAGACAACATGAAAGCACAAAACAGAGAGAACAAGCTAATTAAAAAGGAAAAAGCTGCAATTTTCCCAAGCCTTCAAATCTTTGGGATAGGAACCCATTATCCCATAACGCGCAAGCTAAGAGTTACAACAAAATACAAAATCCAAACATAGAGGACATTCCCTATTACCTGCAAATCCAAAAGTTATATTTTTGCTGAAAGGGACTGCTTTCAGTATAAAACGATGACCTGAAGGAGCCTCATTGTCCTCCTCTAATGAAAATCCATTTTTCCTGAAATTGAGAAATATTTATTACTGCAAAAGCATTGGAAATATCTAATACTGTAAAGGAGCAAATCAGTTGAACAAAAAAAGGTCTCATCAGAAGTTCATACAAAAAATCCCAGAGCACAGGATGTAGTTGCTATCAGTAGTACAAGACAAATCAAGCCTCTAACATGTTAGCCATATGGATTTTCAAGGAGAAGATTGCACAAGAAGCTCAAAGAGATTTGCTAGAGAAATCAGATATATCTAAATACAGGTACAGCTGCAAAAAATCACAAAATAACCAGTCATTTGAAATATCCATTTAATGTTGATAATCACAAGCATCTGTGAACTGTGAGATATACAAAGTACAGCCCCAGCTGACCATACATATCTTTTGAAAAGAACCCCACTATCCCCATAACATGCAACAAACATCTGCAATGATGTATGAACTATAGATCCCAAATGAAAACATACAGTAAGGCACAGTTGAACGCTCTCAAAGCAGGATGTCATATGTGTAGAGGAGTTAAAAAATAAGGACACTCATAGAGAACTCAAACCTGAAGACATCCATGTGCATGGACACGACTACCTCTTCTTCGGGAGCTAACTCCATTCTTAACGGCCTGAATGAAAGAACAGTGTAATATAAGAGAAGAAAGGATACCTCCTCATTCAGGATGTGATGCATAAGACAAGGAAGTGAAATGGTATTTGCAAAAATCAAATATACTAAATGGTTAACAAGAAAATAAGTGTTGCATGGCAATATCCGATACCAGAATAGGTTTTACGAGTGACATGTATGCTGTCAGAAGCAGAGCTGATAAGTGAATGAGAAAGTAAGCAGAGGGAAGGGGATAAAAGTAAAAAGACTAGTAGTAAGAATCAAAACACCATCAACCTAACTGAAGCGAGAAGGGTATACTGATAGGCAAATTAATTGAATCTGGTGCTTAATTACACTACTGACCAAATGTCTTACCGAAGTAAAGGTTGCTGATTCAAAATGGTTGTTTGTGACAGGCGCTCATAGTTGTATTTTTCATCTGCAGCATGCTGGGGCAAAAGCATAAAAAATAAAAAATAAAAAGCTAAACTATACGTGTAATGAAATAGACATACATAAACAGAATTGAACAAAATTGTGCTTTTGTTTTTAATTTTTTTTTTTAGTCAGCCTTACAGAGAAGTAAATAGATCAATTACCTGATCCACAATAAAAAGGTCATGATGTAACTTGCCAATAATGAATCCAAGATTAAATTGTCCAACCACCTGCAGGTGAGTAGAAATTAGTCGGATGAGGAATAAATACATTTTTTGACATCAAATCAAGCTTGAACATGTAGTGATCATGCCAAATAGAATGAAATGGGATTAAGAATCATCTTTACATGGGATTTAAATGACTTGCATGTCTTTTTACAATGTATAAAAATGTTATATAAAGATGAATGAAGGTACACACGTTCATTTGTTTAAAATCTTCCTTCTTGAACAGTCTCTCCAGCTCACTGGTAGCAGCAGCTAAAGCTTTGGCCTTCCCCTCCTCATTCTCTCCTTGTGAGAACTCCAATGATGCTGCAGCAAAACCCCTATAGATCAAAAACTAATTAAGTTAACTTTTCCAGATATTCTTTGAATGTTACATAAGAGGATTAACTCTGTGTACCCTTTTAACTTTATTCTTCTAGATGTAAGTCTGATCGACGGGAGTACTGAACGCCTCTGCTTCCTCCTTGACATCAAATCTTTAAAACTAAACTTCAATGTGAAACCAACCTTTGAACCAGAAGAAACCACTGGACTATCCGTCAATGCATTTGAAGAATGTAAGGGGATAGGTTCATCTGAAAGGTCATTTGATACAAGCTGAGAATTTGCGCTGATTGAAGTAGTTTGTACAGAATCATCATCTAGAACTCTCACTTGAGCTTTCTGCTCCTGCAATTTCATTTTCTGCATCATGAAATTTAATTGAAAGTCAAAGATTAAGAACTTAAGCAGAGCACAAATTCTTTGGGGTTCAATAAACATGTTCTTAATCCATGCAACTTCAGGTATCCATTATATAATACCATGCACAACTCAACATAAAAATTCTCATTCACAAATAGCTTAGTGGGAAAAGAACTCACAGAATCCTGTACCTCTCTACCACCAATTTGCTTTTTCTGGGCACAAGCAAACAGAACACTTGCATCACCATGACTGCCACTACTTTGCTTTTTATCTCCACAAGGAAGCAGAATACTCGCATCTGATTCACCAATTACACTGTCAATACTTGAGATTTTGGTTGGTTGAGGCTCATAAGTTTTACTGGAATCATCAATTTCAACACAATTTCCTCGAGAGCTTGGAGATGCCGTATGGTTGAAAGAGCTGATTTCTCTTAATCTACCCACAGGAGGTCTATTTCTAAGGAGTGGGACTTCAGATAATGTAGTTTCAATACTTTCATGTTTCCGCTTATTTACAGTAACAAATTTGTCGAGTGACATCTGTACAATAGTTGGATGCCCCAGTGAATATTCACTGCTGACAGTACCTTTCTGGGTAGATCTTGACTGCAGAGAAGTATGTTTGTCAGTTTTGTCCACAACAAAATCAATAATTTGCTGGTCAGGGTTTTCAGCTGACTTGCTCTTCTGATTGCCATACATTAGGGAGGCAAAGCCTTCACTGTGCTCTCTCATCTTCTCACTAGACGAATCTCTTACGCTATCTAAAGCTGTTTTGAGATTACTGCTACCATTTGCGCATAATTTATCATCTGTTTCCTTAGGTTCTAAACTACTATCAGAAAGAAATTGAGATCTCTCATGCAGAGAATGAACATTGGAGGCATGCTTGCCATCACTAAGTTCACAGACTTGGTTAACTGAGAAACTCGCCTCGTTTGATGAATAAATCTTCTCTAAGGCTTCTCTTAAGGACTGTAAAATGGAGTTTTCATCAGAGAAAAATACTTTTCTTTTATCAGGAGTAACATTCACGTCATATGATCGAGTGGGCACCAAAAAGTTCATAATGGCAATAGGATATTGTCTGGAATTTGCACCTCTATATAACTCGTTCACAAGCTTGCCAATTTTGGGCATGTCAACTGGACGGCCATTAACAAAGAAGAATTGCCGATCCCCTAAGTTGCGTCCGCTTCCATATCCAGGTTTGGAAACAAAGCCTTCCACCTTGCAACATTCTGATATACCAAGACTCAGAGGCTCTAAGCAGGAAAAAGTACTTGTTCCAAACACCATGATGATATTCTCTTTGAGGCATCCACTGCCCTGCGTCTTTAGCACTACAGACCTTGCATTTTTCCCAGTCGTATTGGTGCAAACTAATCTCACTCCTTTAGCAATTACAGCATAGGCCTGAAACCACATCGCATATAACATATTTCATAAACAGAAACTGGAATAATTATGAAAATAATCCTCCACTAACACATATAAAAAGTATGAAATCTAACCAGTGAAAAAGTGATAAATGTAATTGCTTAAAATAGAATTCTTCATCGAAAACATTTGACCAGTTATACAGCCTTAGAGAAGCATGGGTAGTCTTAGAGTCTATAGATCCCAGTAGCACCAAAATGAGAAATCACAATGAACCATAAAATTAATATAATAAGAGCAGAAAATGCTTACATTTAACAAGCTGATTAATTTGCCATATTCCTTGCGAATATTTCTGCGAAATTCTTTGCTCCTCACAGGTAGATTGGAAAACAAATTCTTGACAGTAACTGTGGTACCAACTTGACGAGCAGTCTTCCTCTCAGCTGTCAGAAGACCCATACGGTCAAATGTCAGGTGTGTTGCCACCACGTCATCGATTGTGCGTGTCTCCACTGTCAATTCCCCCAATGCACAGAGTGAACTCAGTGCCTCCCCTCTAAATCCATAAGTTGTCAGCGATTGAAGGTCTGGAAAATCCAAGAGCTTGGATGTGTGGTGCTTCAGTGCTAAAACCTAACAATAGCAATGTAACAGAAAAAATAATAAGGTTCTAATTTAACATGAGGTATCAATGTGCTAAGCATTCCTCTATCTGCTTTACAAGGAAAACAAAACATAACCAGCACAAACATCATTGATAAGCATTCCTCTATCTGCTTTACAAGGAAAACAAAACATAACCAGCACAAACATAAATAGCTTGATGCGGTAAATTCATGCACTGCTCAATCACGTCTCAATGTGATAACCACCACTTCCACTTCCCACTAAAAAAACAGAAAGATGAAAAATTTCATACGAACATGATGGATTGCCTTCTATGCCAAACCGAGGACCAGAATGCAACATAGAAGAAATCAACCAAGATATGGAGGCGGGTGATTTGGTAAAAATTACTTTGAAATTCTGGGGGGAAATGCCGGAGCCATTGTCGATGACTTGAAAGGACTCAAGACCATAGTCTTTCAACGCAATCTCGACGCTGGTGGCGCCGGCGTCGAGGCTGTTCTCAACGAGCTCCTTCACCGCTGATGAGAGGTCTAATATCACTTGCCCGGCGCAAATCCGGTGGACAACGCCTTTGCTTATCGGCCTAATGATTCTGGAATTCGCAACTCCACCTTCCATGGACGCACTCGCTGGTCGCGGGAGACGGCGGAATTACACGGAGGCAGGTGCCCCCAATTCGGGAGCCCGAGAACTGTACAGTGGTGGAAAATATGAGGAATTGAGTGAATTCTACAGATATTTGCGAAGAAGAAGAAGAAATTGGGAGCAATTAGCAGAGAAGAAACCCTAACAGCATCAAGAGAGACCAGATTTTGAAGCTTTGCCGCCAAAATTGCCGGCGATTCCCAGCAAAATAGAGATATTCTCCTCTCCAACAGGAGCACATATAATTCAGTATTGGTTTGGATTGATTCGGATCTGCACATTTTTTTATTTTTTTTATTTTTTTTTCACTTTAAACTGTAATCTTTATGTTATATAATTGTAATCTTTATGTTATATAAATGTAACCTTTATAAATAAATGTAATGACTTTTGAGTAAGTCTCTTGTGAATCAGGTTCATGGATCTTAGATCCATGCACCCGGGTCGGATCCAGGTCAGGGGAGACCACACCCTCTTTTTTTTTTTTCGCTCATGATTTTTGAAAAAAATCACATACCAATAGTATATGTTAGACATACCTTTACGTTATGTTAGACACAAGTCTTCAGCGCGTGGGAGCGCGTGCACGCGCGTGGGAGGCACGTTTTGAGCGCGTTTTGGGCGCGTGAACGGGTCGGGTTAGGTGTATGGATCTTAGATTCATGCACCTGACTCGTAAAAGTTTTTGCCATGACTTTTATATATTCTAACTTAGAAAAAATAAAGAATTTTACACTATGAAGATAATAATATTTATACATAAAGATCACAATAATTATACATAAAGGTCACAACAATACAGCAAGTCTCAATCTGAAGCCAAAAAACCTGAAAATCTTCATTTTTTCCTAAGTTACCAAACATAAATGTCATAATATCTATTACCTATATAAAAGTATGAATATTTCTTACAAAATATGAATTGTCTAATATATCCTCATTAAAGATTTTATTCAAGGTTATAATAGTAATTTATAATTTTTATATTTAAATAATTTTACAAAAGAATTCTAAACTAAAATCATATAGAATTATATCATGAGTAGGACTCTAATATACTATAAATTTTTTTAATATAGATTGTATAACCTTATAAAAAAATTATTATTTAAGGTTAATAGTATTATAATATTTTTTATTTAAATAATTCATCATTCACATGCGTCGCATGTGTTGATACTCGTTTATATATAAAAGTCACACTTATATAACATAAATGTCACATCCTTACAACATAAAGGTATTAGGCTGAGGCGGAAAAAAAAAAAAACCCAGGTAACCCAAGTGCGCGAATCCGGGTCTGGTCGCCCCAGTTGCACCAATTCAAATCCGTGCACTTGGTGTACAGGAGCATTTGTGAGCAAAATAGTGCATATTATACTTATTTTCTAGATATTTGGATTATTAATTAAATTGTGAAAAAAATTAGCACGGGTGGTTTCGTGGTGTAGTTGGTTATCACGTCAGTCTAACACACTGAAGGTCTCCGGTTCGAGTCCGGGCGAAGCCAATTTCTTTTTTTTTCCTCCCTCTTTTCGGTTATATCTTTTAAAGTGACATGCAACACAAGTTTTTTGTGAGTTTAAAACATGATTGCATAGTTCTTGAACTATTTTAATCATATGTTGGCTTGTTTGATAGTGCAGGGAAGTGGAGAACAACCAAGTTGGAAAATGAGCAGGAGAGAGATATGTTGAAAGTTTACCAAGTCATGTTATTTAAACAAAACTGGCTTTAAATAATTCTCTCAACCAATTGAAGATGGAGGACGTGATTTGAAAGAATGCATTGCAAGCATTCAAGTGCCTGTAAATACAAGAAGATCCATTGAAGTATGAAGATTAAGAGAGACAACAAAGTAGTGTAGAAAAATAGTTCTCGAGTGTTACTTAACAACATCCTATATAACATTTTTTTTTCCTTTCTGTATTTCATTCGTTTCCCATGATTGAAGTATAGTTTAGCTTTGGATTGTTTGCATGGTGTTGTCTTTTGGTTCCTGTTTTACTCACTATCCTGTTTAGAAGTCCTTAAGATATTAGGATTCTTAGTTCGCACCCTCATAGATCTGTTTCTTTTCGTAAAAATACATTTAATGAAGGTTTTGCCTATAAGGGCACCTCAGGTTATATTTTTAACTTGTGTGTGTTTTTCACTTACCACCGTGTATTTAGCTTTTAACTCTCTTATAAAACTGTATTTTCTACTATGTTGCCAACACTGTATCAACCATCTGTATGCTTTCGAGTCTATTTTTTTTTTACTATTGATCAAATGAAATTGTAAGATCCAATATTAATCCAAAATTATAATGTTGTCCTTTACAGAAATAGTTAGAGCATCCACAACCCAAACATCCAAAATATAATCCATTTAATCCACATCAACATTCTCTCTCTCCTCTACATCAACATTCTATCAATTTAAATCCACACCCACAACCCATAAAATCTAAATTTAACTATTTTATGGGTCTCACTTCACTCAATCTTCTCTCTCCTAATTTTAACTTTAATTTAATCTTTAATTTTGGATACACTAATTTTATTTGAAAATATTTTAAGTAAATAAAATGTTTTATCAAACAAATATATAAACAAACTTATTCCATTTCAATGTATAATTTGTGTTGGAATTTTTATAATACATAATTTATTTAATTATCATTTTGCAATTATAAAAATACATGAGTTAGATATAACATAAATTTAAATAAAATAAAAAATAAATTAAATCAAACAATACTATAAAAAAATTCACAAAAAAAGAGAACAAAAGTAAAATAAATGAAATGAAAAATGGTAAAGGAAAATAAAATAAAAGCAAATAATAATAAAAATACAGTGCAAAAGAAAATCAAAAGAATCGGATGAGGTGAGACCCAACTGTCAGATCTCTCCACTCTCTATTCGAGCGCGTGTAGTACACATGCCAATCAGAATACGCGGTGTACTACACACGCTGTTAACGAGTTTTGTTTTTTGATTTTCACCTTTTGGATCAAATTGGATTCAATCCTTTAAATCCAAATCCTTCTCTCTCTTCCAACTAGGAGTCTATTTCTACCCCACAATGCATGGAATCCATTTAATGTGGATTTAAATCCAAAATTTTGCTTCCATTGTGATGCTCTTATGTCAGAGAATTCCATTACATCACAGTCAAAATTATTTCATCATGTAATGACTAAAACTAAGAATAAATTCAAGTGGTATAAAACTTATATCATAGAATTGTACATATGTGGCCAAATCCAGTGGGGCAAAAATGTATCCTAGGTGTTAAAATTACAATCATATGCCAAAGTCTCAAACCTTCCTCAGAAACGAGGGACCCTTGATGAATTGTATCACAACACATTTGGGGAGCGGCCAACATATGTGCGAAATCTTGAAGCATCTAACTTATATGAATTTAGTCCATATGATAGTTAGTTATAGAAGAGCTTCATCACTGCTTTGTAAAGAATATATATATCAACGTAAATCATAAATAACAATAGATAAACACAATAACATCTAGCAGCCGATCACCTATCCAGCAATTGAATGTAGACTGTCCTTTCTTTTGAAGGTTGATCATGGCTTTTTGATGGAAATAGTCCAAAGAAGATCGGAATCAGATTTTACCGTTACTATTTCCCCTGTTGCGATATTTGATGTACTGATAAGGCCACCAAATCTCATCTCTGTATCAGCTGGAACACGAGCAATAGAGAGTGATTAGCTTTGAGTTTAACTAACAATACATGAATAAACACAGGGAACTGTGTTTTTCCATATGGAAGTACGACCATGTTTAGATGTCAGACATTTTATATTTTTTTGGTTTCCCACAGGATGTTGCCACATGAATCTACAAACAGTGTACCTGGCCAGCCAATCCCACTGGAATTTGCAATTTGGTCATTAGCAGGATTTTTTTTTGGCACTATATGTAGTTTTGCATATAAGAAGTAATTTAAAACACAGAAGACAAAATTAATTGCCCTACAAATAAAGCACTCTGAAAAGCAAACAATCTATTCACTGAAGCAGAAGACATGTAGATGATGCATCAAATCAACCTCCCTACAAGTGTACATCAGAAACACAACATTGATGGTGAGATGCTCAATATGTGTGTGTATGTGTGTGTATTAATCTACAAATGGTGGAGTTAATGATCATATGAAAAGTGCATGAAATATGTTGATCCATATACATCTAGAATATGACAGCGTGGGTGTAGTTAAAGATATACTCACAAAGATTCCACTGAAGGCCTGTTGTTGTACTAGTTTTTGAATGCCCACCAATAGGTACGAGACCACAATGTGGTCCTTCAATGGCAGGTAGGATATGGATCTCATGATGATGACTACTTGGAAGAAGTTGTATAAGACAATCATCAGAAAGAAGAACTATACGTGTGCTTGAGAAATGGTAGATAACATTGATATTTCCAATCTCATGATCAAATCTTCCACCAAGTGCTCCAGCAACAAGAATGCAAAACTGAAACAAACAAACACTCAACGGATCACAAATGACGTGGTGAAGAACGGAAACCTCACGAGCAAAGGTATAGAAATGAAAGAGAAAGTTATAAATAAAATTCCTATCAAGATGGACAATTGTAAAACAAGATGTGTGTGATTGGAATCCAAAACAAGACTGCAATGGACTGTAGAGCCTTAAAGCCTAGTTCCTCATTACTTTGCAGTTTGAAGACGAAGACAGACCAAAACAGAGTTATAATAATAAATGCATGAAAATAATTAGGTAAATAATATCAAACATACATTTTCATTCTTCAGATCTGGTAAATCTCTAATATATGCAACACATTTATGTAAATCTGTGGTGTCCTGATCATCTGAAGCATCAACTACCTTAGTTCCCTGCATTCAAAGCACAAGTTAATAAAGA
This sequence comes from Scutellaria baicalensis, assembly GCA_005771605.1. Classification (NCBI taxonomy): domain Eukaryota; kingdom Viridiplantae; phylum Streptophyta; class Magnoliopsida; order Lamiales; family Lamiaceae; genus Scutellaria; species Scutellaria baicalensis. The sequence continues at coordinate 25,385,442 of CM016723.1, read as the reverse complement.
CAGCATATATCTCGTCAAATGCAGAAAATCACAGATATATACATATATGTGCTCAGGGGCGGAGCTTGAAACTTATTGTTGAAGGGGCTAATCAACTTTGAGGGGTCTAAATCAATATTTAACACTAAATATCAATAATTTTACCACACAAATTACCAGAATAACAGAACCTTTTAGAAAAATTGGGTGGCTAAAGCATCCACAAAGGATACGCCCCTGTATATGCTTATTTGGAAAAAATCTATGGATGTAAGTGAAAACTTGACCAAATCCATTGGCTAAATGATCATCAATTGTAAAATTGGAAACCAACACAAAGCCACGACTAATATTGCATCTAACTACCTCACTTGGTAAGTAGCTAGCAAGTAAACCGGCTTTGGCAATCACATAGCAAATTACACCAGTATTTACCATTTTATATGAAGATCTGCAAATAATGAAGTATATAATTCACACCCCTCCGCAAGCAAAGAAACAAAATTAGGATCTAGATCACTAGATGCATTCTCTTTCCTCACTGAGCCAGGCTTTATTTTTCAAAAAACATATCCGAAACTTACCAAATCTTTGTAGAATCCCAAAACTTCTTCTCTAACGGAATCCATGTCTCCTTTTATTAAATCAGGTTTATACCTGGATCAGACACATGACGAGTAAGTACTGAATATTACAACATAGGAATGCATCTTTGCCAGCAACACCCATACTCCTTTTTAGCTGACCCTATTTAATCCAAGAGTTCAAGAAGGAAACTATACACTTCACACACATCTAGTTAAATCCTTGAAAGTACCCAGTGATTCCTCATACTTTCTGAAACAAAAATTTTCTTTGACTTCGTAAAAACGAGTTAATCTACAAAAGTTAATTTCTATTACAGTGCGATAAAGAGAGACTAGCCTTACACTACTTTTTCGATTCTCTGAAGGCAGATACAGGCAACGAACGCAAAACTAAATTAATTTTTTCATAATACAGAGAAATGTAATTAGATCTAGGCTTGTATATGATCTCAAATTCATTAAATACAAAAACCACAATCAAATATTAACACCAACTGAATTTCCACAACATCACGAAAAAGAGCAAGCTATTTCATGAACTACATCGCATAAACCTCAATACAAATTGAAGATTCCCAGGTCTAAACAAACAGCATGCAAACATTTATTAACTTTTCTCTCAAATAGCAAACTTCTCACCTTCAGGTCAAATGCAATTTTCCTTTTGACACACCACACTATTATACTATTCCTAAATCAATATATTTCCACTTACAGCAATTATCTAACACGGATTCTCTAAACAACTACTTTTTAAGTGCCTAAAAGTATCCAAATCATTTCCTCCATTGACTAACACCTATTTCACTAAGAATAAACATTTCAATCGGATCGCTTTCATCGAACCTTTTACGAATAGCTAAAGCAGCTTCATCGGGAAACAACAGCGGCAATTCATCATACAGTCTGTTCGCGCCACCGTCTGCACAGATGCGAAGTTTTGCTGCTCTACAAAACAAACCGAAAACTAAAACGACCTAACATCAAATCACACAAAAAATTCGCAAGAAAAACTCGGTGGATGAAAATCACCGTGCTTCCATAGAAGAGGAGTGAACCGCGGCAGGCTCCGGTTGAGCAAGACAAGCACGTACGTGAGCGCGGCGCCGTTTTCGGCGGGAGGACTGGGGAGAAGGAACGACGAGGAATGAATCATTAACTCCATGGATAAACTCGGATCGATTAGTTTCTAGAAGGAACTGCAGAGATGACCACTACTCTCTGAGGTTCGAGTTTTGTGGAAATATCGAATATGAGAAGGGTGCGCCCCCTTTCCTAAACACACCCCAAAAAAATAAATACAAATTAAATGATATAACAAAAGACAATTATACCCTTAGTAATAAAAATATAATAATATTAAATATTACATAATACAATTTATCAACACCCCACTTTTAAACATTACTTTATACACCCCATTCCATACAACATATATATATATATACATCATCTTCTTCACTCATCTTCCTCTCTTCTTCTCTTCTTCTCTCCATACTAACTTCATCTGATTCTCAAAAATCTTCAAAAAAGTCTCCATTGTAGAAAGAAGACATTATGGAGTATAATAAAGCACCTGAGGTTGACAATGTAAGTTTCTATACTTAGTTAACGGTTTCGTTTCTCTGTGGTGGGAAGAAAAAAAAAATTCTGCTGCAAAATCGCGAAAACGCGATCGAAAAGTACAGACCGAGAATGTTGTGAAATTTCGATCACTAGTGGTCGAAACTTAACTGTATTTTCGACCACTAGTGGTCGAAATTTCACAACACTCTCGGCCTATAGTTGTCGAAATTCGTCCCTTTTTTCGGCCACTAAGTGTCGATTTTAGGGTGAATTTTCACAAAGTTGTTTTTGAACAGTCTTTTTTCGACTATAAGTGTCGAACAAACGTACCTTTTTTATTTCCTTGTGCTTGAATTTATTTAATTTAATAGTATTCTTCTATTATTTCTATAGGAAGACAATTCACTGGAAACTCAATTGAGCACTTACAACGCGGTGGGAAATTCAAATGTCATCAGCCCCATGTACGAGTATATAGACTTTTCTCATGAGTTTCAAACTGATGAGTTATTTGATACTCAGGAAGGCATGGTCAATTGGGCTTATAGAGTTGGAACTCGTCTAAATATGGTTGTGTTGGTTAGGAGATCCGACAGTGGTGAAAGTGGCCGCCGAGCTCGTGTATTTTTGGGGTGTGAACGAGGTGGCAAGTATCGTCCGACAAAGAAAAAACTTGCTCAAGTCCCTTCCATTGAATCCGGAAAAAAGACTAAGGAACGGTGTACAAGCACTAAGAAGTGTGAGTATCCTTTTATGTTGAAAGGACTGCAAGTCAATGAGCAAGGACAATGGGCCTTGATGGTAGTGTGTGGATCGCACAATCACCCAATGGGTCGCGATTTGGTAGGCCACTCATTTGCAGGTAGATTGACTCCTTCTGAACATGCACTTGTGCGTGATCTTTCTATGAATAACACAAGGCCAAAAGACATCTTGAGCACACTTAAGCTCTCTTCCGTGAGGAATCAGTCGACTATGAAAACCATCTACAATGCTCGGCAAAAGCACAGAGTTGTTGAGCATGGTGGTCGAACCCAAATGCAATACTTGCTGGAGAAGTTGACGTTGGAGAAGTACTACTACCTGGACAGGAGATGCAAGCAAACTGAAAGGGTTACTGACCTGTTTTATGCTCATCCCACAAACGTTGAGTTGTTGCGTGCGTTTCCGAATGTAGTCTTGATGGATTGTACCTACAAGACGAATAGGTATAGGATGCCACTTTTGGAAATCGTCGGTGTCACGTCAACAAATATCACGTTTTCTGTGGCTTGTGTGTACTTATTGGCTGAGAAGGAGGAGAATTACAGATGGGCTCTTACTGTGTTGAAAGGTTTGATGATCGAAGGATGTTATCCTAATGTGATAGTAACCGACCGTGAGCTTGCACTTATGAATGCGATAAGTGTAGTCTTTCCGAATGCCACTCACTTGCTCTGTCGGTGGCACATCAACAAGAACATCTTAGCCAAATGTAAACCACTGATTGGTAGAGCTGAGATATGGGAGTCCTTCAATAGCTCATGGAATTTGCTAGCGTTGGCTCAGGATGAACATCGATTCAATGAGTTAGTGAGGAGATTTGAAGCTGACTACGCCGATCATCCTGAAGCTGTAGCGTATGCTATGAGGACGTGGATCGAGCCATACAAGAAGAGGTTTGTCTCATGTTGGACAAACAATGTTATGCATTATGATAACACAACAAGTTCGAGGTATGATTCTTGAAACCTCGTTTGGGCTTTATATTTTAAAGAGTTATGACAAACAATCATTGAATACTTACGCTCTGTATCCACTCTCAGGGCCGAAGCCATGCACGCAAAGCTCAAAAGACAATTGGGCTCATCTCAATCAAACTTTGAGACGTCTTGGGCACGCATACACTATCTACATATCACGTCAATAATTCACGTGAAGGCCTCATTTGAGCAGAGTATGACTATGACCCCGCATCGTTTTTCCTCGCCCCTTTTCAAGCTCATTCGAGGATTGGTGTCCCATCATGCACTTGGGTTGCTCTTTGAGGAGATGAGGCGAATAGATGGTACAGGTGTTGACCCTTTGCTTTGTGGTTGTGTGTTGAGGAAAACTTGTGGATTGCCTTGTGCACACGAGCTTGCAATTCTGAAAAGGGATCGTCAAGTCATCCAACTAGAGATGGTGGATAACTTTTGGAGAAAATTGGATTGTGAGCCTTCAGGTGGTGAAAGTGTTCCCAATGTTGATGTTGGGAATCGATGGGTGGAGACCTCAAATGCAATTAATGAGATCTTTGGATCAGCTTCCGAAGCTCAAAAATTGTTGTTGCTTAAAAGACTTCAAGAAATATCAATTCCGTCCACAAGCTTGTTGCAAGAACCATTGGTGGTTACACCCGTGGTAAAATGCAACCGTGGTAAAATGCAACCTCGTCCCGGGGATGTGCACTCCGTAATTCCGAGTATGGCATCCAATTAACCTATACATGCACACCACTTATTATAAATGCAAACTATGGGCTCTTCAAATTAACGGCCAGTTACAAATTTAAACTTACGTTGTGCGCATGTAGGTTGTCTAGGAGCTCACGAAGGCCTGAGACCCGATCTGTGGTTCCTCCACTTCGAGCTCTTTGGATCCACCTCAGTGCAAGTGGGTCACCTTGCTCATATCGAACATTATGGGTTGGCCTTGTAAATGGAAAATATTCATAGATCCAGGCCTATGTGAAGAAAAAAAAATGGTAAAGTATGAAGCAGTTTTAAGATTAGATGCAAAATGTGATGCATGTACAGTATGAAAATTGGATAAACTAACCTCCAATAATGTCAAGTAGCCACAGATCTGACGCACCCCACTCCTGGATGCAAGTCTCAGCTGCCGGTACAGGTAAGCAAGAGCAGCTGCTCCCCATGCGTATTGGCTGACACGATCCACCATCTCCAATAATCGGAGTATTTTGGTGTCTACTCGTGTCCCACTTTTATCGGCAAAGATTGTGCATCCAAGCACAAACCATAAGTATGCACGAGCAGCACATGTACGTGTTGGCTCATCTGGACTGTGGACGTCCTGCATGAATCGACTGCGAAGCCACTCAAGCTTTACAGAGGTGCCTCGCTTCCCAAATATCGCTGTATTTGCCTCCGCAACTGAAAGACCCAACAATCGACTCAACAATTGAGCAGGTCTCTCGGGGCCCAATCGTGACTGTGGTATGACAACCGGTAGCCCACTACAGGCAGCCCCGTCAGACAAAATACATCGTCCAATGTGATTGTCATCTCCCCCCACGGCATGTGAAAGGTATTGGTTTCCGGCTGCCATCGCTCAACAAACGCACAGATGAGGTTTTTATTAGGGGTCTTGTAAGAAATATACCTCAGATCCGGTATACCAGCAGCTTGTCCAAGCAGATTTCTGAACTCGGGAGGGTTAGGGGGGTCGAATGTCCACGTATCCATCTTGGTGGTGTGACACCAACACTTCAACACATTCCTCTTCTCGCCCTCCCAGATGCTGTAGGCCACATGTGTCCTAAAGCTTGGGATAAGTTGTGGCTCTAGGGGTCCACCAGGGCAGGGGCCAGTCAATACGTTGTCATCGTCCGGACCCTCGTCTTCATCAGCTTCTTCTTCATCATCCTCCTGACCCTCGTTTTCAGCATATGTATGAGGAGGCTCTTCAACTTCAGGAGCAGCTGATGGCCCAGCTTCCAATGGTACATTCCACTCCAGGGGTGGAACTACAACCGGCATCTCAGTGGTTGCCTCCTCCTCCAAGAATCGACGCCTCCTATTCGAAGCAGTCGGTCTCACCCTCGTATAGTACTGGCCTCCTATAATCAACAAATCAATTAAGAACATTCAAGTAAGTTATTGAAGACATAATATGTAAAAGTTTGAAAAAATTCAACTTAAACTGAAATCCAAATTCGACCACTAAAGGCCGAAATTTTTTTCCCAGTTTCGGCTACTACTTTGCGAAAGTTTACAAAAGTTTCGACTACTGAAGGCCGAAATTTTGTCCCACTTTCGGCCACTACTTTGCGAACGTTTACAAAATTTTCGACCACTTTCAGTCGAAAGTTATCAAAATTTTCGACAACTTGTGGTCGAAATTTATGCAAACATTCGACACATTATGGTCGAAATTAACTTTTCAGATTCGAAAAACCAAGTTCGAATTCGAGAAAGCCCATTCCCGTTCCATCCAATTTCAGCCTATTTCAACACAAATCTATACGAAATACAACCCCTAAACACTTCTAAACTTATAATGTACATAAATTTCAAGTTTTAAACCTAAAATGCCAACAATTTTATGATTTCTCAACAAAATAATTAGAAACTTACCAAACAATATTTGTCTTGGAGGATTTGGTTGATTTTGAGCATGTTCTTCCCCGTCCATCTCTCGAAAACAAGTGGTCGAACTTTGGTTGAATTCTTCGCCTCAATGGAGGTCGAATTTTCGCACAATTCTTGGCCTCAAATTTTCGCACAATTCGCACAATTCGCACAATTTTCGCACAATTCAGTCAAGAAGAAGATGATGAACAGTGGGGGTGGTGGGGTGTGGGTTAGTTTTGGGGTGGGTTTAGTATATGTGGGTTTTTTGTATTTTTTGATAAATAAAGGGTAAGATTGGTAATATAAGGGGTGTGTTTAGAAATTTAATTGTATTAATTATTTAATGTGGGGTGTGTTTAGAATTTGGGGTGTGTTTAGGAAAGGGTGGGGTGCGGATAGCCGCGCCCATATGAGAAATAGCAAATTGAATGCGCGGTCAACTTTTCTTTTGTTGGTCCCACAAAATTTCAGCTTTTTATATTTTCGATACCCGATGTTTATCGTATTTTCAGATTTAGTCCAATAAATAGTTAAATAAATCAGCATTTTTTTTAAAAAAAAACTTTACAATTTAAACTCTATTCTTTGACTAACTGCAAATTAAAGTTCACGAATTTACAAATTACAACCTCCGATTAATTTTTCAGGTCAAAATTTAGTTTTTTTATATTTCACAATTTTTAGGATCATTTTGAAAAATTAAAAATTAAATTATTAGAACTCATATTTGACAAAAGATTTTTTACCAACAATCTTTTATTACATATAGATTTTTATACTTCAAATTTGATTTTTATAAAATGATTCCAACAATTATAAATATATCAAAAAAAAAGATGACTCCAATTCAGTTGGAAAAATTGTTGGAGGGTGCAATTTGTAAAGCTTGTGAACTTCAGATTGCAATTTATTAAAAAATAAAGTTTGTGTTGCAAAATATAAAAATTTAAAACTACAAGTTAATTTAAGGATTTAACCTATAAAAATATTGTGAGGGAGGTTCTATTTAAAATATGACTACAGCAATTTATTAAAAAATAAAGTTTGTGTTGCAAAATATAAAAATTTAAAATTACAAGTTAATTTAAGGATTTAACCTATAAAAATATTGTGAGGGAGGTTCTATTTAAAATATGACTACATTGTTTTATATGTATGATGTAACGGATGGAGTATATCATAAATAAAAGCTACCGATTTTGACACTTTCAATTGTTTTAAATGGAAATCTAGCAAATTATTGAATGTAAAAAAATTAAACATTTGTGGTATCAAATTTGGCAGTGGTTAAATATCAATTATCATATGTAGAAATATGATAAACATAAGATACCAAAACGAAAATTTCCACTAGTGGTTAGCAATTTGAAGATAAAAGGGGAATTCTATACACACCCCAAAAATACTAAACACACCCCAACAATAGATATGAACATTAAAATAATAAAAAAATGAATGTGTGTGTAGATAGGGTGTGTTTAGAAATGTTTGGGGTGTGTATAGAATTCCCCATAAAATAATCTCAAATCTTTTTGTCTGACTTTTAGCATACTTTTCTATAATATATATGTGTGTGTAGAGAGAGAGAGAGCGAGAGAGAGACGTAATGCATCAATTCTAAGCAACTATTTTACTTCAGATTAAATTAATGAAAAGAAGAAAAGGGGCGGTTCGACCATTCATCCCGAAAACAGACATCAAGCTTGCCGGTTTATGCTCAAACCGGTTCGCATAAAAAACAGAACCGGTCAAAACCGGTGAGATCTGTAGCAGATTCCGGTGGTGCTGCTTTTTTGGCAGAAGAAAAGACTTTCAATTTAGACACCTGTGTTTCTTCGTCCTAACGTCATTAGAGTGATAAGGTTTCCATCTCTTAGTTTACCCAACTCCATTGAGATTTTAGTTAAGAGTCTAGTATCTAACGAGTGAGATTTTAGTGTGTGATCGTTCTTATTCATCATTTTGACTGAAACAGATTAATTCATAATTCCATATAAATTTATGAAAATGTTTGATTTGTGGTTAGAAAAGATCTAACCGACTTTATAGTATCAAAAATACCACAATTTTTGCTATGGATCATTATAATCTCTTTCAGATACAAGAATATACATCTTTTACATATCATCATGTAATCCTAACAAAATCATAAGGTGAAGCAATATGTATGATTAAAAAACTTTGTTATTTACCCTGAATTAAAGTCGAAAAGTATCAAAATCATCATTTTTAATTGAAAAATAACTTCATATATAAAATGTGGTATTTTAGGGTATTATACATTTTAATTAATGTTTTATAAGAAAATAATAGTTATTAAGACAAGATGAAATTTGAGTGGTCATATCAATAAATCTAATTTCACTTTCTTTGTTACGATAATTTGGATGATGGCAACTTAAGTTGCTAATTTCAAAATAAACTCACACTAGATATTAAAAAAGGCAAAAACTTGTGTACCCGGGGGTACGGATCTTAGATCCGTGCCCCCAGATCCGACCCGGCGTGTGGGCAGCCTCCACGCGCGCCCACGCGCCGCCACGCGCGCCCATAGCAAGTTTGGTGTGCGCCCCACACACACCTGATTACCTAGTTGATGATTCAGTGATGGTATTACACCTATACCCTATTGGTATTACACATATACCCTATAGGTATTACACTTATATTCTTGAGATTTAATGATAGGTATTATGTGTTTTCTCTATAGGTATTACATGTATACTCTATAGGTATTACAAACTTACTCAATAGGTATTACATTTATATTTCTTGAGATTTAATGATGGGTATTATGTGTTTACTCTATAGGTATTACATGTATACTCTATAGGTATTACAAACTTACTCAATTAAGGTATTGATTTTTTGTTCTATTTTTTGTTCTATAGGTATCACATGTATAATCTTAAGGTATCATGTGTTCATTCAATAAAGGTATGAATTATTTGTTTTTACTTTTGTGTAGGTATCACATGTTTACTCCATAGGTATTACATGTATACTCTATAGGTATTACAAACTAACTCAATTAAGATATGAATTATTTGTTCGTGTTAATCGGAGTACTCTCCAATTGCAGCTTCTCCAGAATCCTCCCCATCGTGTGTGTGATAAACTGCGAACCTGCAGCATACTTATCGTGCTCCGAGCATGTCATCTCCACCATCGTACACCCTTCCTTCTTGAAAATGTCTAAGAAGGTATCGACTCTATTGATCCTAGAATCTTCATTTCCAATCCTGACTTTATCGAACACGAATGGCAGATTTTGCCAGCTGTGTTTCCCGCTCTCGGGGCCAAACATTGGATGAGTGCAGAGAATATCGAAATGGTGAGGAAGAATTTGGAGGAAAATATTTTTCGGGAATTCTTTCACGGATAAAACGTCAACGAACAGAGTATTGCGCCTGAGGCGCTGGAGAGGCAGAGATTTGAGCACCGATTCGGTTGAAATGATGGATGTGCAGAGAAGGATGACGTCAGGATGCTGTTCGCAGAGATCATGGGGATCGGAGAAGAAGGCGGCGCCGAGAGACTGGGCAATGGCGTGGTAATTGGATTCGGAGAGACACGAAGAATATGTGTCCGAGGATGAACCACCGTTGCCGCCACCCATTAATCTTCATGCCTTTGACAGTTCATCGGAGGGAGGATGATTTGAGCACAGAAAGAAGGAGAAAGTTTGAGCACAGAAAGAAGAAAAGGAATTAGGGCACGCTCAGAAAGAAGAAGAAGAAAAAATAGTGGAAAAAAAAAGAAAAAAAATATATATACAGGATCGGGTCGGGTTGGGGGCACGGATCTTAGATCCGTGCCCCGGGGGCACCCAAGTCCTACTCATTAAAAAAAGAGTAGGACTTGGGTGCCCCGGGGTACGAATCTTAGATTCGTGCCCCCAACCCGACCCGAATACACTATATATAATCAAAACTCTAATTTTTCATTTCATCTTCTTGCACCTTTTCTTTCTTCTTCTTTTTTCTTCTTCTTCCACAGCACCTCTTCTTCCTTCTTTTTTCTACCTTTTCTTCTTCTTCTTCTTCTCTACGCACATTCCTTCTTCTCCATTATTATTCTCTGTTCTTCTTCTTCCTTCTTCTTCTTACTTAGATATTTTAAGTTGTTTTGATTTTGTTTAATCTGTTTTTCTTGTTAATGAATGGATGATAAAAGGGGCGAGCTTCCTTTAACTTGCAGATACTAATGAATGTGGGAAGAATCCGTGTGATGAAAATGAGATTTGCACAAATAGTTCAGGGGGTTTCATGTGTTTTTGCAAGAAGGGATATTTTAGAGACGGGGCGAAAAATGGAAAGGTTGCATTGCTAAAAAAATGAGGAAGAATATGATATAAATCGCTGTTTTATTGTTTAGAAATATTAAACTCACCATACAGTAATGTAATACCTGTAGAGTAAATATGTAATACCTATAGAGTACACATGTGATACCTATAGAATAAAAATTCGAACAAATAATTCATACCTTAATTGAGTTAGTTTGTAATACATATAGAGTAAACATATAATACCTATAGAGTAACATGTGATACCTACACAAAAGTAAAAACAAATAATTCATACCTTTATTGAATGAACACATGATACCTTAAGAGTATACATGTAATACCTATAGAACAAAAAAATAGAACAAAAAAGCAATACATTAATTGAGTAAGTTTGTAATACCTATAGAGTATACATGTAATACCTATAGAATAAACACATAATACCTATCATTAAATCTCAAGAAATATAAGTGTAATATCTATAGGGTATATGCAGTAATACCATTACTGAATCATCAACTAGGTAATCAGGTGTGTGTGGGCGCACACCAAATTCGTTATGGGCGCGCGTAGAGGCTACCCACGCACCAGATCGGACGTACCCGGGTAAACAAGTTTTTGCCTTAAAAAAATAAAAAATGGGGTGCAATAATTTTGATTGAATTAAATTAGAGAGAGGGTGGCCTTAGAAAAAAAGGAGGGGGCAGCCACCATACTTTTCACCCTACTGTTTACCATCAAATCCATAGCAATAATAATATATGCTCTACATACAACGTGCACAATCATGTCTCCAAATAGCGACAATATTATGCATATTGCATATATTGATGTTATGTTTTTTCTTTTTTGAACTAAAGATGATTTTTGTAAATTTGGACATTAAAAGAATTTTGTAAGCATAGATGTTCGAAAATTTAAGGATGGAATTATAAAAATTAAATGTCGTTTTCACATTGATAATTATAGAAAATGTAGATTTTACTTGTTGACTATTGAAGAATAAGTAGAAAAGTATTATTGGGAATTTTATGAATCCAGTCCAAACATACACTGGATTGGAGTTGGACACATCCAAAATTTTGATGAACCAAATCTAGTCCAAAACTAAGAGTGTTTGGCTGAGAATTTTGCAACTTATAAGATGCATCTAGAGTTTATAAAATATTTAATTTAAATTTAACATAAGTTGTTAAAGAATATGAATAAATAATAAGATAGAGCATATGTAAATGTAAATGAGATTTGTGCATTTTCAACGATTATATTTGAAAGTATTTTTGAGAGATACTTATATTAAAAATAATTAATATTAATGTTCTCTTACTTTCCCATAAAAGAGCTCCTAGGATGAGATTTTAATTAATTTGTGTATCTTGAAATAAGGAGAACACATCAAAGTCAGAGTTCGATTGCAGTAGAAACATTTATTTGTAATGATACTATTTCACCAACTCTTATTTATTAGTATGGAGCCTTTGCACACTTATTTACAATTAAATTGCTATATTTTGATCATAAGACATCCACTCCACACCTTTATTTGCAAATTGCAATAATAGCTGGTCCTTCTGCTAAAACCCCACTGTCCAAATATAATCGCAAATAAAAATATGACTCAAATGTTCATAAATGCACAATTTAACTCATTTATGAATAAAACTGCATGCACACGATTAAAAAAAATTAAAAAAAATATTACGAGGATATAAATATGCATTTTTCCACCTAACAAAGACAGCATAGAGGATACTTAATCAATCAGAAAAGAGCATAAAAAAACAGTATTACAAGATAAGAGCAACTCAGCCTTATACAAATGAAAACCGTATCCTCTCACAATTTATCACATCATGGACTCATTTAATTCATCCGGACAGAAGAAATAGAATCAGGATCACGTAAAAACATAAAAAAACGCAGCAGTAATATACCGGTGTATAAACCGAAAGAGAATATCCAAGCCTTTACCTCTGAACAGGATTGCATTAGAATAAATGAAAGAAACAACGAGAGCAAATACAGCAGAGCAACAGAAAACAGGAATGAATCAAGAGGAGGTTTCTGTGATCATAGCTCGACCCTCCAAAATAGTAGATGATACCATATTCGACTCAAGCCAAATGGCTAGAAACGACAACAATAATAATGAATAATCTAAGAAACAATAATAATGAATAATCTAAAACTCTTCCAACGGCAATGCTCTTCGGTTAATACTTTAACCGCCTTAGTAGATTGCCTCACTGGTTTAGAATAATGTTTAAATAAATATACAAAAGACAGGCTGTAGAAGTAGAATATTAGAAAGACTTTTATGGTGGAGAGAATTGTAGTTGTAGACTATGGCAGATACTCAGTTCATAAAAAAGAAAAAAATAATAAAAAAGTTATCCAATAGAGAGGAACCTGAAATTCGATTTTCACAAGCACAGGTCCCAAAACCCATATCAGGTAGAACAACAAGCAAAAAAGGGCCTAAACATCTGAGCAGTATACACCTCTAGTAGCTCTTCTACATGAAGTAGCTTAGCGATTTCTTCTTTCTTGATCCTCCTTCTCCATAAAGCTCATTCCATTGGAGAAGCTCGTTCATGTTTTGTGAATCTGATGAAACACTTGCGCAAACCTACATTTTGACAAATATTTATTTAAGTTGTGCAGAAAAAAATTGAAATAAGAATGGCCATTTAATACGCAATCAAATTAGATCCCATCGGAAACCATCATCAACTCTGTACTTTTAGCATCGGAAACTATTATTAAACAATCAAGAAAAAGATTTCACATACATGGGAGATCCACAACACAGAAATCTTTATTAGCCAGCTGCTGCAGTTTATCTCAGCACCTATTCCTAATTAATTCTTATATTTTTTTATTTGGGGTTGGGGGGGTTGGGGGGTGAGCAAATCAATTACACAACTTATTTCACGAATCTCATCAATGTACTCACTTCATCCTTGATGTACAAAATTTATACGCAGACAGAGTCACAGACATTGATCTTTTGCAGTAAAATCAACTGCAGTGTCATAGATGAACAAGAAGCATTATATTGCATTGATCTATTTTTTAATAGCAACCATTTTGACTTATATGTATGTATATATATATTATTTTCCCCCTTTCAGATTTTGAAAAACATTTGTACGAGCACACTGTCTTTTGCAATAATTAGAACTACAGAGAACAATATACTATATCAAATATTGCAATATATCTTAAATATGGACCACATAATACTTAAGCATAAGCAAAAGCATAAATTGGACATCTCTAATGCAGGGCCGTGCATGGTCATAATTTAAACGTAATAAGTGCACACACATAAGCATGACTGCAAGCACAGAAACTATGTTTCTCATCAAGTTAGACAGCAAAAGAAAGCTTCAGCACTCAGTAGGCACTACACAGAATAAGAAGCAACTTGCAATCGGAAAACGCTACCAAAGAAAATTCCATACTAAAGTGAGAATCACTGTGTTTGCATTGACTAAAAGAAAAGAGACTAGAAATACCAAATCAGATCGAATACATGAACTAGACACCAAAAGGATCCAGTCACACTAACAAAACAGATGTCTATACCTGTTCATGAGCATATTTGAAATCATCAAAGTTCAAGGGGCGAACATCAGTGCTGCTATGCAATGTAGGAAGTGGTCTATTCTCTGCCAGCGCCAAAGCTTTCTCCTATAATTTTACATGTAAGCTTTACCACATTACATGCTATACAAAAACAAAAATGAAATACAAAAGGAGTATACTAATAAAGAACTTCAAACGCAAGGAGAGAAAAATAGGAATATAAGTTTACCCAGTGTAAAATATATATAATCTTAATAAATGCACCGACAGAAAAACTTTTGACAACTTATGATAGAAGTACCTTCTTCTCTTTTTCCAAAATTTCCCTTATAGGACAATGCGCAGCAGTCACACAGAGATTCTGGAAACAGCCAATTTTCCGAATTAGACAAATGCAAGTACAACAACCAGAAGATGAAGAATGACCTTCAGACCCTGAGATATTAGTGCACAAACCTTTAGATCACTTCCTGAATACCCTTCTGTCATGTTAGCAACTGCTTCAAGATCAACATTTGGAGCCAATTCTTCCTTGGCTAATATCACCTTCAAAATTTTATTCCTATTTTGAGCATCCGGCAAGTTGACCATCAGCCTGCACCAATTTATTTAGATATAAAAGTGGTTGATGTTTGCCTTAAATTTTATAAAATAAAATATAAAATTTCATTTTAGTTCAAACAACTTTAGGTTGGATGACGGGCAAACCTCCTAGGAAGCCTCCTGATTACAGCCTCATCAAGATCAAAAGGTCTATTTGTGGCTGCAAGTACCAACACACGTTCTTTATCCTTTGTACGCAAACCATCCCAATTCACCATAAATTCATTCTTCATTTTGCGCATTGCTTCATGTTCTCCAGGATTTTCCCGCCTCCCTAACATGCTGTCAACCTACAGCCCAGAAAGATACAAGAAAAATGAGCACATAATGATAAGAAACATGGATGAAAGTATCAAAAGAATATACCAACCTCATCAACGAAAACAACACTAGGGGATATTTTGCTGGCCAAAGAGAAGACTGCTTTCACATATTTCTCTCCTTCACCAAACCACTGGAAGCCAAAAAATTAATAACCTTAAAAGAATAATAATAATAATAATGACAAGCATGAGTACCAAATTGAAGGTATAACGAGAACTGTACTTTGGATGTGATGCTGGACATAGATATGTTAATAAAATTTGCACCAGCTTCAGTTGCAACAGCCTTTGCCAGCATAGTTTTACCAGTTCCAGGAGGCCCAAAAAGCAATATTCCCTTGCAAGGCTGCCAAGAATGAAGGAGTCAGCAAACAAGATCAACCAATTGCTGATAAAGATTGATTAAAATTCTGTTATGTTCTATTAATACAATTTATTTACCTTAGTAAGCTGCCCTTTGCTGAACAGTTCAGGCCTTTGAAGAGGTAGCATCACCAATTCTTTTAAAGTTTCTTTAACAGTTTCCAATGCTCCAATATCTTCGAAAGTCACTCCGATATCACCAGGTGGAATAACCTCAGCAAGGAGCTTTTTCTCAAATTCATTTTCAGTAACCACATCCTAAAACTCAAGCAGTCATTCTCCAACACCACATTATATGAAATGAAATGGGAAGCATCAACCAAACTAATCAATGAGCAACTTAATTTAGAGACTGCAAGCTTTACCTTGAGTGATTTCTTCAAACTCTTATTCTCGTTAAGAATGCCCTGTAGAAGGTTGAGCCCGTAGCTGATACTGCAACATACAGCCAGAAAGTGAAACCATAAGAACCACCATACTAGTAATCTCTACATTCCCAGTCATCCTCCATTCTCAGCATAGTTTCATTGCCTAAATTTAATATATATTGATATATATATATATATACAAAAGTCACCTTTCACTTGAAAGGACAATTTTTGACTCCTTGAGCAAGTCTTCAGAGCAATGCATATAATGATGACTCAGAGCCCAGCCAATAATTTTTTCAATGCCTATTAACATCAGAAAAACCATATTAAGAAACGTCAAATTGAAGATCATACAACATATTTGAGCATCAGTTGACTGACTTTCATTACTCAAAGCTTGGTCTTTAATGCATAGTGATTCCAGCTCAGGACACTCAATCCCTATACGATTTAGAACCTGAGTTCATGAGAAGAAAGGAAAGAATTTAGAACGTTTAAGTCTAGACTGATGAGAGCCAGTATAACCAAGGTAGACACATATGGTCAGCACTGTAGTGATGACAGTGAAGCAAGGCAGTATGTATTGTTTAACCAAAAAGACATAATACCAGACGACATAGGAAAGCTAGAAGTTCTATATTGTCACATAAGTCCAGCCAATATAGTAAACAGATATTCCAGGAATATTTGGATAACTTCCCAAAACATTTTTCTTCTCACTTTCTTCTCCGTAAACACAATCAAAGTTTTCCAATGCAATTTCTTCCTGATACATCAATTCTTTTTTTCACAATACATAAATTCTCAATTCTTCACATAAAACACCTGACACATCCAATCACTCCTGAAGTTCCTTAGGTATAGTGTTAATTGGTAAGTTGAACAACCAGAAAGAACCAAGAGAACATAGTCCATATTGATTTCATCCATAACTATGCAAATCAGGGAGCAGATGATTATGAAATACCAGACATAAATGAAAGCAAGCACCGCAATGCTACTAAAGACAATCTTAAACAAATCTTTTCTAAAGACATTAGAGGGTGCTTTAACTGCACACAAGAACTGCAAGGTGTTAGCCTATATTAAGCTTTATGAAAAATAAAATCAGCAAAGCAAGAAAATAGTGAAGCAATGTTTGATATAAGCTACACACCGTGCGAATTCCACCAATATTTGACTGTGATTTCATCGTTTCTATATCACGATCCAACTGTTGTTTCCAGTCAACTAGGACTGTCTCATCCTGTAATGTACACAGATTGTTTTAAAATGTTGATTGTTAATGATAAAAGTCTTATACAAACCAAAATTTTATTACCTGGGGAATCTGTATGGTCACTTTGTTTGGAAAAAGACGGCTGAGCTGCTTCAGTATCTTTGGAGTTTCTTTATTTCTATCATGCAGTCTTCCAAAGTTATCCTACAGGAAGAAACATGTCTTCCTCAGACTTCAAAAAGAAGGCAATGTAATAAAGAATGGATAAACAGCCAGAAACGTCCTCTCATAGCATTTGCAAGGTTTACATTACATAACCTAAGATCATCTTAGCGGTAAGGAATTGACCAAGCATACAAGTAATGAGTTAAGGAATTAACCAAGCGTGCAAGGAGATAAGGAAAGACTAAAGCATGATTCTACCAAAAAAATTTACAACATTCCAGGTAAAAATTAGAACAGATGACAACATAAGGGAACAGAGCATAATTTGGCATACCGGGAACGCCAAGTCGAGCAATGCTGTTTGGTTGCTTCCAAATTTTGTGAAAAGCAATCCGCCAGGATGAGACTGAATTCAGCACATACAGATTAGTCTCTCTGTTCCATAAAAATTATTTATGTCCAGCTGTGGTGAGGGAGGGGTTATAGATCAAAACGCATAAACAACACAACTGAAACTCACTTTCTCCTTTCGGCTGTCTGTCTGAGTGTGTGAAGTTATTACGACAACATTTTCTGGTAAAGTTTCAAGCTTAACTTTAAAGGTTGCATAAGCCTCAGGATTCCCAACCATGGACTTTTCTATGTCTTTCAAAAACAAGATTAATGCACTGCTTTTACTTTCCATGGAAGCTACCTGTTAAGTTAGTATATTTACAAGTGTTTGTCAGCAAGCACATAACATGCAATAAAAAAACCAATTAATTTTGAAATCTTTATCCTCATATGCACTTCAATAGAACTTACCTCAAAGAGTTCATTAATAGCAAGCTTGTCAACGTCATCCGCACTGGAGCTCTCAAGACGGAGTAAGTCAGCTGCACAGAGGGAAAACAGTCACCAAACATGTTTGAATGTACTCCAATACTCCAACACACTGAAGAGCAAAGGAAATTACCTGGACAAAAGAAACCATGATCTTCTTCGCAGAGGCCTCCAAGATCATTACCTTCTGGAATTGTTTTATCAAATCTGACCCCAATTTTTGAAGAGCCGTTATCCTCAAAAGGAAGTAACACCTTGCCTCTGTAACCATAGGTTGGACCCTTGCTGCAGAAGATACACCATCCCATATGGACATATCACAATTTAGACAATTTATACCAGAGCCAAGAATCCAGTGCATTGATAAGCCTGGCATTTAAGCTTGTAGGAGTTGAAGCATAACCACATAATAACTCAGTCTTGTACGCTTGTAGTATTTTATAATTCATATAGTTTCATAAGTTTTCTTATATTCAATATTGCATATTGCAATGAAACTAAGCAAGACTAGCAATTTTCAGCCAGAAAATTAATCTGAGACCATTAAGCTTTTGAAAATTCCAAGTTCTGAGTTCAGAGACAATATCAATAAAATTCTAAGAGGATGCTCAAAATTGTAGTCATCAAACCTGTGTGAGGGGTTTAATAATTAACAAGGAAAGCAACAGAATACAAATACTCCACCACGCCTAATTTAATTCATGATAATAAATATTATCTCCTTAAAGTCTGTAGTAAGAAACTACGTCAAAAATCTTGATGCTGATGCTCCATATTATGTACATAACTCAAGAGATATCACTATAAATTTGAAGGACCATTACCTAATTGGCGTCTGAGTTGGAGACAACCCTGATGGTAAAGAACCCACATACTTCACTCTGTCGCCTGCCGAAACAAAAAGAAAAAGGAATCTGTTAAAAGATAATATTTTCACAACCAATTATTAAGATAATAGGTAAGAAATGTTTTGAGTGTAACCTTTTTTGAAAGTATAGCTTTTCGATGAAGCAGTTGATGCTTCCTGCTTAGGTTGAGCCTGAGAACTTAAGGTAGAACCCCCAGTTATATCTGCCTCTACACTAGAGGCTGGTTTTTTAAGGTGTAAAGCAGTAGCATTACGTCTAGAATATACAATTGCTCTCTCAGGCCTTGTAGTTTCTTTTATAGGATCAGCTTCTTTGGTTATTGGTCCCTAATTAAATTGTCCTTAATATGTCAATAAAATCTGTATAGCTGAGAGTAAAATGAAATTTTGAAATCAGGTAACATGGTTACTTACACCAGGTAAAAGAATAGTGTCAACAATAAGTAGTCCCACACCAAAATGTTTAGCAAGAGCCTTGGTCAATGTTTCCTGGAATATTTCTGAACCTATATGGAAAATGACAAATGCAAATCAACAACATTAGATAGGAAATGTAAGACAAAAATATTAAAACCAACGTAACATGAAACAGGGAGCTATATTACCAGCAGGACCTGACAGCAAGATTCTCGGGCAAACAGTAGGAAGATCTGAAGTGAACTTTGCAAATTTATTACGTTTTAAATGTATGTATGTTGAAGCAATAAGAACATTTTTGGTGGCCTCACTGTCCCAAAAAAAAAAAAAAAACACAATCAGTAGAAGGAAATTGCCACAGTTGCTCAAAAGAATAATGGGACTCCAGGCCTGAAATAAATATTGCATGAAATGTACAATACACAGAGATAATAACCAGTTAGTAGCTAAAACCTAAACATGCTGGGTTAAAATATATCTTCTTATAACCTTCAAGTTCAGAGAACCAAACATGCAGCTAAGCGTGTCAAAAAAACCTTTCATTCCATGCACATATATGCATAAGCACAAGTGTTGGGTTATGGAGGCATATAAACGAACACAGGCAACTAACTTTATCTGTGATCTCATCTCACTACAATAGAAAATCTCGAGTAACCATTAGTAGCTATAGCAAATTTCAGAATATTCAGAAGCAGAACATAAACTTATGACTTATTGCTAAATCTCTCTACATACCTAGGTTGCAATAAAAAATATGCACAATTGCATTAAAAACCATGGAACCCATCTGTATCCAAAATCATTACTTGGGGACAAAGGAAACACTGATAATATGAAAAAAAAAAAAAAAAATTTACCTGAGATAATAAGGGAAATCCTGAAATGAAACCTCAATATCTTTGCTGTGTAGTAGTCCTTGACGTAAAGCATCTTTGTACGCTTCACGTCTCGATGAGATTGAAATGGGAGGATCATCCTTGCCCTGATCTCTGATTGATGCCTTGTGCTCATCAAGAATTTTGGATCTACTGCCACTTTTCTCAAACTTGGGAGCTGTTGAACAAGCTAGAATCTGCCAAAGGGGTCTCAAGTCATTGCTTTTGGGAAGATTCTTCGCATCCTCGGAAGCAGCATTAAGGCTCTCACTGTTGACATCAGGGGATATAACACCAGCCTTCTGAACAACTGGAACACAACCACCATCAATATGGCCAGAAGCATCTTTCGCATCCTTTTTCCCAGTGGCAGTAATGTCTTCACAGTTGTCTGACATTTCACAAACAGAAGGTAAAGATGGTATCTCAGAACCATGTTGTACATCTGTCCCATCCTCAGACAAAGAAGGGGGAATTGATAATTCTTCAGGGTGGTTTGATAGTGATCCCAGTGTTGATGCAATAGAAAGAGCAGAAGGGTCTCCCGCTCTCGCCTCAATATGCAAGCCATTTAAGGATCCATCATGAGCCTCCAGAATGCTGAGTGAAGGTGGTACATCCGTCGCAGATCCACTTATATTCGTGAGTTGTTGGAAAACCTAATAGTATGTTAAGGGAATATGCAGGTGTGGAGATAAGGTATAAAGGCATATATTTGTCTCCTTCGTCCATATGCAGGGTCTAACTACTGTTTTAGAAAGAAAGTAAAAAGAAAGCAAAGCTCTATGAAGAACACAATATATATATATATATAGTAACACAGGAAATAACTAGAACACATTTAGAAAGGATACATAAGCATATTTATCAGACGAGATAAACACCACCTCATCACCTCCGTTTAGAGGAATGGTGGTGTCCTTGGAGTAATTCTTGCCATTCACTAGTACAGCTCCTTTCTTACCAGTAATTTCAAGCAGCGTAAGCGAGTCTCCTCCCTAGATCAGACATAGAATTATTAGACTGATGAAATGAATACCTCTGGCATCATGAAAACCAAACAAATTCAAATTTTCAATCAAAATAACTTTGAAATCACAGTTCACCTCAGACTCCATATGCTTCAGTTTGCATAAGGATTTACTAATTGTAGGTTCTCTCACCCACAAATCACACTGGCGACCTTGACCAACAGTGAAGGTTGGACGATGTATGGTAACATGCGGATTCTGAGACAAAAACATCAAGCAAATGAAGACATGTTCAAGGACTATGATGAAAAGGTGAGATTATGCTAATTCACCAAGATATCACATCACATTCAGACATCAATGAGACATTAATAAAGTTTACTTAAAAAATGTAGGCAGTTTTCTCTGCAGGTACCCTTCTTGGTTACTACTCAAATGAGAATTCAATTACAAAGGTCTACTTCATAATTAACAACCATGAATAGCTTTATATTTGACATACAGTCATTTTCAAAGTATAACATAGATCTTTCACTAGGTTAATTTCCCTTCTTGATCCAAGTATCCAGTTAGCTAAAAAATGAGCCAGAATGAAAAAATAATAATAATAATAAAGGGGGCAAGGATATAAGTGCAAATAGGATGAGCAAACACATAAGTTTCATGGAGTAGCTTCAACAAATAGCAGATGTGAGTTACTAATTGCTTCTGTTCATATCTTCAAGTCTATCTCAACCACACAAAAGATCCTGTCTAATCAAGCATATCCAATATCTATCATCTCAGACTTATACAAGTAAAAAAACTATTTCCCCCATGACATGCTACTTCAAATTGGAGAAAATGGAATATAGATCTAGTTCAATTTCAGCTTTTCTCAGGAATCACACTCTTCAGAGTAAAGTTTGGAAGAGCATTCTATTCCCTGCAATATTCTAACCCTGGTGTATACTGTACAGTCTATAACATTAGAAATTTAAATGATTGGGAGAAAATACTCTTGCCAAATAATAGTATTGACTGCACCCTACAACAACCTCAAATACCAGCATTTAGCATCAATTCTAATATCATAGTCACCTACAATATCTGTCCAATAATAAATGTTTCACTTAAGGAATTCTTAAGAAGGTAATATATATACAATTTAGTGAAAAGATCAAGCCTACCCGAGGACACTGGGAAATAAGTCTCCCCCATTCAACCCCAGCATTTGATTTCAGTTGTCGCTTCTTCCCCCGATTGACGGATGGTCCACTGGTTTTCCCTTTCTCCGCATCAATAACAGGATCACCTGTATACACACAGGAACAAGAAAAATGAAGATTAAAAAAATTCCCAAAATAATAACATTAAAATTGAAGAATTCACAGACCATAAAACAAAATAAAACAAAAAAAAGAATACCACAATTCCATCAACAAAAAGCACATGCAGAACAAGAGATCACACCTACAGCTATGCGATAAACAAAAACCTCACCTGCCGCCTCCGCCTCAGGCGTTTTCCCTACAACCGCATCATCCGATTGCTTGTCACCGCCGCCGCTATCTAGATCAGCCGATCCAGCCTCCAATTCTTTCGCCGCAACCGCGCCAACGACTTCCTCCGAAGACGGCGATTCGTTCAAAGAAGAAGAGGACGCCTCCACCGCCTGCATGCAAAAGACCCCCGAAATTCAAAAACCACCAGAAAATCGAAATCAACAAAATAAATAAAATCACACAAAGAAACAAAACCCTAACCTTGGATCGTTTTGCGGTGGGCAGAGAAGAGGAAGGAGAAGAGAGGGGGCGCTTCGAAGAAGAAGAACTCCGCCGCGTTTCAACCATTTTTCTGATCTACCAATCTAAAAACGGAAACCTAAATTTTGATTCTCGAGCAGAAAATCAAGAAATCTATCAGAGAAATACAGAGATGTATGCATATAATTTGGTATTATATTTATATATGATTTAGGTTTGTAACACCACAGGTATAGAGTGAGAGAGAGAGAGAGAGAGAGAGAGAGAGAGAGATGAGGGGGTTGGGTGGAAGAAGAAAAGTTGATGATTGAGGAAAGAACGATTATATATTGGGTAGGCTATTAGTAATATTTCTAATTTCTAATTACTTAATAACTCATTTATTTATATCATATAGAACCGTTTACGATGTATAATGTGAGTTGTGGTTCATGTGTTCGACTTTTTCAAATATCCCGAAAAATTACAGTAATTACTTAAATTATATTTTTGAATATCTATATAAGTATAATATTTGTTTTTATATCTTTTTGCAATTTTATCGTAATTGAATGTACAATAATTTTAACATATTTTCTAGAGTGATTTGGTTGCTAACCACAAATTGGATGTTGTTAGGGACGGAGATATGTTAATAGAGAAGGACTTAGGTGCCCCCATCCGTGCCCCCAACCAGATTCGGGTACACCCATCACCAATATATATATTTTTTCTTTTTTTATTACTTTTTATTTTTCCTCTCCTTCTCTATTATGTCATTTTTTCTTTCTCCTTCTTTCGCAGGGTTCTTCTTCTCTTCTTCTCTCTTATTTTCTTCTTTCTTCTTCTGAGCTTAAGCTTCTTCTCTTATTTATGAGGTTTGAAGTCCGTTTTCTACTTAATCTTGAGATAAAAATCAAAGTCCAAAGATTTGAGGTTTCGAAATCTTGGAGCTTCAAAATCAGTGGTGGGTCTTCAATGTCTTCCATCACCGGCGATGAGCACAACGAGAAATCTACTCTACCACCACGTGAATTCATGTTGAGGGATAGAAGATATATGAAAGAGAATGGGGTTTTGTTGGGGCTAAATGAGTGTTGAACATTTTTTTTTTGATGTAATGATTTTGAGGATGTATTTGGAGAGATTAAGGAAGCCTAGATAGCGTGTTATTAGGAGAACTATGTTTTAAAACTCCATGGAAATGTACAGATCCAATTTCATATGATATGAATTCTGCAAAAAGAGGAAGAATATGATATAAATCGCGGTTTTGTTGTTTAGAAATATTAAACTCACCATACATTAATGTAATACCTATAAAATACACATGTGATATCTATAGAACAAAAGTTCGAACAAATAATTCATAACTTAATTGAGTTAGTTTGTAATACCTATAGAGTATACATATAATACCTATAGAGTAAACATGTGATACATACACAAAAGTTCGAACAAATAATTCATACATTTATTGAATGAACACATGATACCTTAAGAGTATACATATAATACCTTAAGGGTATACATGCAATACCTATAGAACAAAAAATAGAACAAAAAATCAATACATTAATTGAGTAGGTTTGTAATACCTATAGAAAACACATGATACCTATCATTGAATCTCAAGAAATATAAGTGTAATTCTTATAGGGTATACGCGTAATACCTATAGGGTATACATGCAATACCCATCACTGGATTATTAACTATGGAATCAGGTGTGCGTGGGCGCACACTAGATTTGCTATGGGCACTCGTGACGACGCGTGGGTGCGCGTGGAGGCTGTCCACGCGCCGGGTCGAATTTGGGGCACAGATCTAAGATCCGTACCCCGGGGTACACAAGTTTTTACCATGTTAATATAGTGAATCGTGATTTTCAAAACAGCATGTCGGATAAAATTACGAAATAAATAAAAGTTCATATTATATTTGTTAATAATCATGATATTGGTTAAAATTGTATGTTAAGTAAAATTTGCGATTTTCTGGACAATTAATCTTACATTGTTCTTGAATTTTATGTTAAATTTATTTTTACTTATTACACTTGTAAACTACATATCGTAATTTTTAATTCCATTCAAATCTCATTATCCCAAATCAGCAAACACTTGACCATAAGATTGGATGGAAGGATAAGTTTTTCCATCATATTTTTGTTTAAATCAATCATCATTTTCAACGACAAACAAACTTAATATCAAATGGTTAGGCACGAAGAAAAACTTACATTATTTGTTTAGATCTAGTGTTCTGGTCCATTTAGTGTCATCCATATGATACACTTACACTTTTACTTTTGTTTTAACCACAAAATTTACGCAAAAACTCATGTGAGACTGTCTCACGGATAGTTTTCGTGAGATGGATCCTTATTACCCATGAATTGAATCCATATCCACAAACTTTCATGTGAATTGCTAAGTGTGGGTTATGAGTTGACCCGTCTCACGAAAAAAGATCCGTGAGACGGTCTCACACAAGACTTACTCCAAAATTTATATGAAATTGTCCCACATATATACATTTCTAAATGTAAACTATTACCTACAACTTAATCCAATCTTCGCAAACCAGCATATATTGTGTGATTCTAAGTTGTCATTTGATTCGCCTTACAAAATTGAATTCATGAGAGAATCCAATTCAACTTTTAATTATATTGATGAGTATTAATATTGACAAAGTAATATAGAGCCATATTATTGATCTACAAATAAAAAAATGCATGTATGTGTTAAATATTAAAAAGTGTGAGTGTAATTTCCTTTAATTGAATAATACATAACCAATTATATATCAAATGCAAGATATTAACCAATAAACTACCAACCATATATAATCAGGTAGAAGTATAGTTAAATCCAACAATTTAAAAATCATAGTCAAAATTGTTTGATTATTAACCAAGTTAAGTTTTGATTCTTCTCTCTACTCAAGAAAAGGGGGGAAAAAGATTTTCTCAACATAAAAAAGGGGGAAAATTAATATATTCAAATTTACTGATTATATTTGTCAAATCAAATTCAAGATCTTAATGGTCGATTTCAAATTAAGTATAAAGTATTTATAAGCTTCAAATGAGAATGAAAAATATAAAGTTGATGAATTAATATCAATTTGTCTCGTGTCACTAGCTACTACGAGTGGGTTTGGTAGAACATGCATCTATTGTAGTATACTTTATACATTACTAAATCATACACAAAGCACAAAAATTCAAGTGATTAAAATTTCGGAATCGAATAACTGTATAATATACGTATATATACATATATATTGATTATATGATAACAATTCTCACTCATGTTTCCTCATATGAATTAAGTAATATCATTCTCAAGAACAAATCTTATAACGACCTTTCATATAAAAAACTACAAATGACAATCTTGAAAATTAAAAAAAATTATTAATACTTTCGGGTTTTTGATCGATGGTCTATTTCTAGCCTATACCGCAAGTGTACGGTGTCAACTATAGATAGGGCGAGCAAGGTCGATCCCACAGAGACTAGTGAATTAGAACAATGTTAACTACCTAATTAATTTACCTAATTTTATCTAGGTAACCGAATTGAGAGAATTTAATCTAATTAACCTATGTCTAGAAACAAATAAATGGAATAAAAATATCAAGAAAATCAAGATTCAAAGAAGGATCTAAGACAACGATTTCATTCTACTTCAATCAAGTTTACTAATCTAGCAAAAATCAACCTCAAATCCAATTATTTTATGTGAGCAATCACGATTGTAGATTAACCTCTCTCTCGAGCAACTTAACCTGTGGATCGATTATTAATGTTTGTATCTCTACCTCGCAGTTAATAACCAACTCCTAAAAGCTCCTAAGATCGTATTCTCACCCCAATTATTTACCAATCTCTCGATCCAGACAATTTAATTGAGTCATGCATTCCCAAATCTATAATCAGATATCATCTCTCGATCTCAATCCAATTAATTAGAGCATGCATAAATTTGATCAGGATTCACACATGGAATAAGCACAAGGAAGCATGAATAAAATATCATGGATTAGAGGAAATATTAAAACTAGATATTCAACAAGAAATCCATATAACTACTCTCGTGTCCTAAGATCACGAGACCCCTAGCCAAAAATCATGTTCGTAAAGCAAAATAAATTACAAAACGACATGATCAAAACTAGAAATAAGATCAAAGAAAAGCTTATTCAATTTGTAATTGTTGGTTGCTCCTCTTGACTCTTGAATCTTCAATTTATTGCTTTTTTCCTTGCTCTCAAGATGTGGATGAATGCCCTTTTTTTTGGATATGTATGGATCTTTTATATTTTCTCATATCTTCCCAAATCCTAATTTGTATCTAAGTAGGTAAAAATCGGACTTGGAGCAAGTTGTATCCAAATAGGAGTCCAAATAGGCCCAAAAATCCGCAACTAAACCACCGACCCGGCCAAGTGACCCGGGTGGCCCAGACTTCCAGCTTTCAGCCTCGATTTGGCCCTCTTACGCTCATAATTGGGCTTTGACTTCTTCATGAAAGTTGTAGCCCTTCAAGTTAGCTATCCGATGCCACTAATTTCAGCCCAATATAAGTTTTTTACACCAAGTTATACCCAATTTACTCAAGCCCTGTCAAGACGAAAATTAGGACATTCTTGCACGACTTTCAACTTCTTGTACTATTCTGCTCTCTTTAAGGAAGAATTGATGAAACCTTCCAACATGAAAGTTGTAGAACTCCCTCTTAGCTTTCTAGAAAGACAAGAAACATTGAATTTGGACTTTTAGAGCTCGAGATATGATTTTTCCTCCATAACTGTGCTTTATCGACTCCCTATCTCGACTCCAACTTGGCGTAAAATTCTATTGGACTTTCATTTTGTGCTAAAACCTATCAAATTCCTTTCAAATCAAGCAAAAACGTGAAATCTTAAAAAGATAATGAAATCTAAATAAAATCTCACTATTGCATGCTTTTCAACACAAAATGATATGAAATTAAGCCCCAAAATGCATCAAATAACGAAGTTATCAGTTTTTTAAATCACAAAAACTTGTGTGAGAAGTTTCACGAATCACAAATTTATATATAAATTGTGAAGTTTAGATTGTGAATTGATTAATGAGATTATCTCACATAGAACTCATACCTTTATAATTGCTAGATTTGTTTGAGTCAACCAACAACTATGAACATTTAAATATGATATTTTAGTGTCACTTAGAGGCCGTTTGGAATGAAGGTTGGGTTTGGGTTGGATTATTATTTAAATGAGTTTTTTACTGTTCATCCAGGACAAAAAAGGTGAAATTTGAGTGTTTGGTATGCGTGTTTTGAATTGGGTTTAGTTAGATTATGTGTTTGGTATGAATGATTGAAATATGTAATGTTTATAAAATTGTGTTTGGTATGTAAGTTGGGTTTGATATGATATGTGAAATGACAAAAATGCCCTTCCCGTCAATATAAGATAGAAAAATGGAAAAAAAGAACACAATGACAAACCCAATTCCAGTTACAACTTTGCAAGCCATTAATTCTATCTTCTTCAATCTGGGCAGCGTGATTTGTAGGTGAATAAGATTGGGGTTTCTCCTTTCGATTCGACCACTCCTCGACACCATGATAAGTATGTCGTTCAAGTTCGATGCTCGATGTTCTGCTACAGTGAATAAGATTGGGCTGCTTCATCTTGTTTTTCCATTATTTGACGAAGTGAATGTGTGATGAACAACATATACGGAAAGAAAATGTGTGGAGACATTCCAATACACAGAAAAAAGTATAGAGAAAGACCAATACACAGAAAAAGAATGTGTGATGAACAACAGGAATTTTGAAGGTTATGGGCAAAACAAGCAATAGTTGTAAAGCAAGCAAAATTCCAAAACTGCCAACATTCCAAAACAAGCAAAATCTAATTAGCAAGCAAAATCCATCAAAAAAAGAAATGCCAAAGCTGCAAAACTCAAATTAGAAATGTGCATCAACTTGAAAAGTAATCAAAATTCCATTTTCACAGTAAACAATTTGCTAGATCCAAAAAATCATAAAAAGAAACAAATCCACAAACAATTGACTCCATTATTCCATTTCCACTAATCCAAACGTTATGGGCATTAAAGAATATTCACAACATTTTCACTTCGTTCTCTAAAAAATCGACTAATATTAAAACTGATGCAATAACTAATGCAAAAATCGACCACATTTCATATATGTCAATGTATATTCAAGAATCAACCCAAAACAACTCACCAAAACAATCAATATTGTATGTGAATCTTGATGAAGAAAGCCCTAAAACTTTGATCTACCAAAACTATGAACAAGAACACAGCAACACACAGCAAATTACGTGGTTCGGCAATTTGCCTACATCCACGGGAACAATGGGGGGGGGGGGGAATTCTCTTATTGAAAACGAAGAACACTCAAGAATTACAATCAGCAAGATCACACACTCTCAGCTAACTTCTCTCGTGATTTTCTCTCTCTACACTTAATGTCAATTGCAGAAAATTACATGTCGATAAACTACATGAACTCAGCTATTTATAGAAGAAAAAATCACTCAAAACCGATCTCTAACGAGTGAGATACATTAGCTTAAAGATTGGATGTCAAAGCTGATCCCGTTTCTTGAATCTGTTGCTCAGGGCACATGCTCCCAAATAACAAACATAACTGCCGCCACATGTCGCTTCCGGATTCGCCGAGCCATTCCTCGCCAATTGCTCCAATTAACAAACACGACTCTATTAGTGATAATGCGACTTCAACCAGCCAATGAGATTAAAACGCGCGGCCACGTACTCGCGCTTTTATAAGTGGAAACGCGCTTTCTTCTCAGCCTTCAAAACACATTCCACAACACCAAAATGACAACGCTTTTTCTTACTGTTGTAAAAGACCCGTTGTTTAAAATCTTTTACAAACTTCTCCATGCATTGCTCAGCTTATCTTTCACAAATCTCCACCTTAGGCTGAGCAAGCATCATACCACAGCAACACACCTCAGGTGCCATTGGTAGAGGGCTTCCCTCTTAAGCCAATTAGATCCATACATAGCATAAACTTTGAAGGAGGAACACTCTTAGTAAATGCATCGGCTGGATTAATTTCAGTGGGAATCTTCTTCACTTTTAGTACCTGTTTCTCCACCAAATCTCTTATGAAGTACAGCCTAACATCTATATGTTTAGTCTTCTCATGCATCCCTGGATGTTTGGCTAAGTGTATGGCACTTGAGTTGTCACAATTCACAGTGACACTTTGCTGAAACAGACCAAACTCCTCCAAGATTCCTTTCATCCACAAAGCCTCTTTAGCAGCATCAGTCAATGCTATAAACTCTGATTCAGTAGAAGATAAAGCCACTATGGATTGTTGAGCTGATCTCCAACTCACTGCAGTTCCAAACAAAGTAAACACATAACCAGTTGTTGATTTTCTTGTAACTTGATTTGAAGCAAAATCAGCATCCACATAGCCAACAACTGCATCATCAGTACACCTTTTGTTGCTGAAGCTCAAGCATTTGCTTAGTGATCCATTGATGTATCTGTAGATAGTCAAATTTTGTCAGCCTATCAAATGATGTCACATGTAAATAGTGTATTAGAAATCAATTTTCTATTTGTATTTAGGAATTTAAATTAAATTAATTCCTAAAATAATAGATAAATAATTGATATTTTAATATGTATTCCTGATCAATCAAATTGTGACATGTGTTCAAATCTAGTTGCTTGAGAATCAAGATTAAATCCTGCAAATATGGAGGTGATATACCAAATTTGGTAATAAAATCACATCTTTTGATTAAGGAAAATATATTTTCAAATCATGGATGACCAATCAGATTGCATCTCCCTAAACCGTATATGGAAATGTTTCATATCATACACCTATAAATATAGGCCTGTTTTCATAAGTTCAAGACACAAAGACAATTCAAGAATTCAAGAGCTCAAGATTCAAAGAAGACAAGAGTTCAAGATTTCAAGACTCAAGAATTTCTCTTTTTGAGGCTCGAGGAGTTCTTCGTAGAAAATCACAAAAAAACGGCGTTCGATCAGAGATCAAGGTGCTAAACCCCTCTCATCAACGTTGTCAAGTCAAAATTCAAGACATTCTTTACACATTCAAGGCGTTCTTCACGGAGGATTCCAAAATCATTGTTGAAGACCCAGTCAAATATTCAACTTCAAGATCCGTATCAATTTGAAGAGAAGAATCATAGGAATACATAGAGATTTGTACCCACTTTGTTTTAATTCAAATATATTTAATTTGCATCACTTTATTTTGTGTTTATATATTGCAGACACGAAATTTTATTGCTACAAATTTTTGGCACGCCCAGTGGGACGATCTCTTCCTTTCATCTCTTCTCTTCACCAACTTCCAAAGTATCAATGTCTTCAGTACAAGCCACGATGACCCTTGAAGAGCAAATCGCAAATCTGGCCAAAGCTTTCGAAGAACTCACGAGACATGTCCAAGCACGAGATGCGCTACTTACAAAGTTGATGGACAATGTTGATTCAAAATGTGTGATGAGCAAACAAATCAAGATTCACGATAAAGTTGAGGAGGCAAACAACTCAACGAGAATATTTTCAACTCAAGTGAAGAAGTCACAACATGAAGAGTTGCAAGTCTCGTCGAATGGAGTGATTTCTGCCGATCAACTGAAGGACTTCGTCATGGGAACTATCAACAACGTCAATGGAAGCTCCAAGTTGTCTTCAATGTATACCAAGCCATACACCGCAAGAATTGACAATTTGATGATGCCTGAAGGATATCAACCTCCAAAGTTTCAACAATTTGATGGCAAAGGCAATTCAAGACAACATATTGCTCACTTCATCGAAACATGCAATGATGCTGGGACCTATGGCGATCACTTGGTGAGACAGTTCGTTCGTTCTTTGAATGGAAGTGCATTTGAATGGTACACCGACTTGGAACCAAACTCAATTGACAGTTGGGAGCAGTTAGAGCATGAATTCCTCAACCGTTTCTATAGCACTCGACGAATAGTAAATATGCTCGAGCTCACAAACTCACGTCAACATGATGAAGAGTCGGTCATTGACTACATCAATCGTTGGAAAAACTTGAGCCTTAATTGTAAAGATCGATTATCTGAAACTTCAGCTATTGAGATATGTACTAAAGGCATGCATTGGAGAATTTGTTACATCCTTCAAGCAATTCAGCCGAAGACCTTCGAAGAATTAGCCACTAAAGCTTATGACTTGGAGCTTAGCTTAGTTGCAAATGAAGTCAAAGGACCACAAATGCAAGAAGAAGAAGAAGAAGAAGAAGAAGAAGAAGAAGAAGAAGAAGAAGATGGGGGCAAAAAATGATGACCCTACAAAAAAGAGCTCCTTGATAAGAGCGTAAACTGTTTGCAATGCTCCAAGATATGAGCAAAAACTATCTAAAGTTTCTCAAATCAAATGTCAAAACTCATTGACACGAGTATAAAAGGTACAAATCAAGTCATGTGAAACTCCTTGATATGAGTATAAACTATCTAGCAAATTCAAATTCAAAATAACTCCTTGATATGAGTATAAACTATCTATCAAATCCAAATCCAAATCCAAATGAAAGAACTCCTTGATATGAGTATAAACTATCTGTCAAATTCAAATTCAAATGAAAGAACTCCTTGATATGAGTATAAACTATCTCTCAAATCCAAATTCAAATGAAAGAACTCCTTGATATGAGTATAAACTATCTATCAAATTCAAATTGTCAAAATTGAAGAACTCCTTGATATGAGTATAAACAATCTATAAAATTCAAATTGTCAAAATTGAAGAACTCCTTGACAAGAGTATAAAATATCTGTTAAATTCAAGTTCAATATCAAGTTGAATAAAGCTGCATGATATGGTCATTCACATGCTTCAAAAAAAAATCGAGACTCGTCCACTCCAAGACATGTCGTCGTGAACAAGTCTCGAGGGGGCATTTGTAGATAGTCAAATTTTGTCAGCCTATCAAATGATGTCACATGTAAATAGTGTATTAGAAATCAATTTTCTATTTGTATTTAGGAATTTAAATTAAATTAATTCCTAAAATAATACATAAATAATTGATATTTTAATATGTATTCCTGATCAATCAAATTGTGACATGTGTTCAAATCTAGTTGCTTGAGAATCAAGATTAAATCCTGCAAATATGGAGGTGATATACCAAATTTGGTAATAAAATCACATCTTTTGATTAAGGAAAATATATTTTCAAATCATGGATGACCAATCAGATTGCATCTCCCTAAACCGTATATGGAAATGTTTCATATCATACACCTATAAATATAGGCCTGTTTTCATAAGTTCAAGACACAAAGACAATTCAAGAATTCAAGAGCTCAAGATTCAAAGAAGACAAGAGTTCAAGATTTCAAGACTCAAGAATTTCTCTTTTTGAGGCTCGAGGAGTTCTTCGTAGAAAATCACAAAAAAACGGCGTTCGATCAGAGATCAAGGTGCTAAACCCCTCTCATCAACGTTGTCAAGTCAAAATTCAAGACATTCTTTACACATTCAAGGCGTTCTTCACGGAGGATTCCAAAATCATTGTTGAAGACCCAGTCAAATATTCAACTTCAAGATCCGTATCAATTTGAAGAGAAGAATCATAGGAATACATAGAGATTTGTACCCACTTTGTTTTAATTCAAATATATTTAATTTGCATCACTTTATTTTGTGTTTATATATTGCAGACACGAAATTTTATTGCTACAAATTTTTGGCACGCCCAGTGGGACGATCTCTTCCTTTCATCTCTTCTCTTCACCAACTTCCAAAGTATCAATGTCTTCAGTACAAGCCACGATGACCCTTGAAGAGCAAATCGCAAATCTGGCCAAAGCTTTCGAAGAACTCACGAGACATGTCCAAGCACGAGATGCGCTACTTACAAAGTTGATGGACAATGTTGATTCAAAATGTGTGATGAGCAAACAAATCAAGATTCACGATAAAGTTGAGGAGGCAAACAACTCAACGAGAATATTTTCAACTCAAGTGAAGAAGTCACAACATGAAGAGTTGCAAGTCTCGTCGAATGGAGTGATTTCTGCCGATCAACTGAAGGACTTCGTCATGGGAACTATCAACAACGTCAATGGAAGCTCCAAGTTGTCTTCAATGTATACCAAGCCATACACCGCAAGAATTGACAATTTGATGATGCCTGAAGGATATCAACCTCCAAAGTTTCAACAATTTGATGGCAAAGGCAATTCAAGACAACATATTGCTCACTTCATCGAAACATGCAATGATGCTGGGACCTATGGCGATCACTTGGTGAGACAGTTCGTTCGTTCTTTGAATGGAAGTGCATTTGAATGGTACACCGACTTGGAACCAAACTCAATTGACAGTTGGGAGCAGTTAGAGCATGAATTCCTCAACCGTTTCTATAGCACTCGACGAATAGTAAATATGCTCGAGCTCACAAACTCACGTCAACATGATGAAGAGTCGGTCATTGACTACATCAATCGTTGGAAAAACTTGAGCCTTAATTGTAAAGATCGATTATCTGAAACTTCAGCTATTGAGATATGTACTAAAGGCATGCATTGGAGAATTTGTTACATCCTTCAAGCAATTCAGCCGAAGACCTTCGAAGAATTAGCCACTAAAGCTTATGACTTGGAGCTTAGCTTAGTTGCAAATGAAGTCAAAGGACCACAAATGCAAGAAGAAGAAGAAGAAGAAGAAGAAGAAGATGGGGGCAAAAAATGATGACCCTACAAAAAAGAGCTCCTTGATAAGAGCGTAAACTGTTTGCAATGCTCCAAGATATGAGCAAAAACTATCTAAAGTTTCTCAAATCAAATGTCAAAACTCATTGACACGAGTATAAAAGGTACAAATCAAGTCATGTGAAACTCCTTGATATGAGTATAAACTATCTAGCAAATTCAAATTCAAAATAACTCCTTGATATGAGTATAAACTATCTATCAAATCCAAATCCAAATCCAAATGAAAGAACTCCTTGATATGAGTATAAACTATCTGTCAAATTCAAATTCAAATGAAAGAACTCCTTGATATGAGTATAAACTATCTCTCAAATCCAAATTCAAATGAAAGAACTCCTTGATATGAGTATAAACTATCTATCAAATTCAAATTGTCAAAATTGAAGAACTCCTTGATATGAGTATAAACAATCTATAAAATTCAAATTGTCAAAATTGAAGAACTCCTTGACAAGAGTATAAAATATCTGTTAAATTCAAGTTCAATATCAAGTTGAATAAAGCTGCATGATATGGTCATTCACATGCTTCAAAAAAAAAATCGAGACTCGTCCACTCCAAGACATGTCGTCGTGAACAAGTCTCGAGGGGGCATTTGTAGATAGTCAAATTTTGTCAGCCTATCAAATGATGTCACATGTAAATAGTGTATTAGAAATCAATTTTCTATTTGTATTTAGGAATTTAAATTAAATTAATTCCTAAAATAATAGATAAATAATTGATATTTTAATATGTATTCCTGATCAATCAAATTGTGACATGTGTTCAAATCTAGTTGCTTGAGAATCAAGATTAAATCCTGCAAATATGGAGGTGATATACCAAATTTGGTAATAAAATCACATCTTTTGATTAAGGAAAATATATTTTCAAATCATGGATGACCAATCAGATTGCATCTCCCTAAACCGTATATGGAAATGTTTCATATCATACACCTATAAATATAGGCCTGTTTTCATAAGTTCAAGACACAAAGACAATTCAAGAATTCAAGAGCTCAAGATTCAAAGAAGACAAGAGTTCAAGATTTCAAGACTCAAGAATTTCTCTTTTTGAGGCTCGAGGAGTTCTTCGTAGAAAGTCACAAAAAAACGGCGTTCGATCAGAGATCAATGTGCTAAACCCCTCTCATCAACGTTGTCAAGTCAAAATTCAAGACATTCTTTACACATTCAAGGCGTTCTTCACGGAGGATTCCAAAATCATTGTTGAAGACCCAGTCAAATATTCAACTTCAAGATCCGTATCAATTTGAAGAGAAGAATCATAGGAATACATAGAGATTTGTACCCACTTTGTTTTAATTCAAATATATTTAATTTGCATCACTTTATTTTGTGTTTATATATTGCAGACACGAAATTTTGTTGCTACAGTATCTGAACATGTACTTAACAGCACTCCAATGCACCATTCCTGGATTAGCCATGTATCTACTCACCAAGCTCATAGCATGAGCCAAATCTGGTCTACAGCACACCATTGCATACATGGTACTCCCCACAGCATTGGCATAAGGTATCTTGGTCATTTCATCTTCCTCCTTCTTGCTCTGGGGACACTGAGCCTTGCTTAGTTTGATTTGAGGTTGGACAGGTATTGAAGTGGCCTTGGCTTGGTTCATTTGATATCTGATTAGCACCTTCTTTAAGTATTCAGATTGGCTAAGAACAATAGAGCCTTGATCATCCTCTCTGAAGATCTCCATGCCCAGCATCTTCCTAGCCATTCCAAGGTCCTTCATTTCAAATTCAGACTTCAATTGCTCTTTGATTTGATCTATACCTGTCATCTTAGTGCTAGCTATCAACATGTCATCAACATATAACAAGAGATAAGTATGAAAAGAGTTAAAATGTTTAAAGTATACACAGTTGTCAAACTTGCTCCTTTAGAATTTGATTCTATGCATGAAATGATCAAACCTTAGGTACCACTGTCTTGGGCTTTGCTTTAAGCCATATAATGACTTCTTAAGCATGCAGGCTTTATCTTGCCTCCCCTCTAACTGGACACCTTCAAGAATCTTCATGTATATAGTCTCATTTAGCTCACCATGCAAGAAGGCAGTGGTGACATCCATTTGATGCAAGTACATCCCAAACTGTGCAACCATAGCAAGTAGTATCCTTATGGAGCTGTGTTTAACCACTGGGGAAAAAATCTCATTGTAGTCCACTCCTTCCTTTTGAGTGAATCCCTTAGCCACAAGTTTCCTAAAGATCCACTTACATCCAACAAGTTTTTTGTTGTTTGGTCTGTCAACTATGATCCAAGTCTTGTTCTTTTCCAGAGAATTTAACTCTTCATGAATTGCTTCTAACCATTTTCTCATATCCTTACATGTGATAGCTTCTCTAAAGTCCTTGGGATCCTCAGTATCTAACACCTCAGCAGCAAGCAAAACAAAATAAACACTGTCAGCATGGCCAAACCTTGCAGGGGGTCTAATGTTTCTTCTTGTTCTATCTCTTACTAATAAGTAATTATTCATGATATTCTCATCCTGCTGATCCTCCTCTGAGTCAGAATAAGATGATTCATCCCTTTGAACTTCATCTTGTGACACTTGAGGTAGTACTCTGTCCAGAGAAGTCTCCACCTCAAGCCTAGTAGTCTCAGTTTCTGATCCTAGTTTATGAGCTGATTCCTCTTGCTTCAGAGGCATTTTTGCTTCATCAAAGGTGACATCCCTGCTGATTATACATTTTTGATAGTCCTTCTCATAACACCACAGCTTATAACCTTTCACCCCCTTTGGATAGCCTAAGAAAACACATCTCAAAGCTCTTGATTCCAGTTTGTCTTGCCTTATGTGAACATAAGCTTGACTCCCAAAAACCTTAAGCTCAGATTAGTTAGCTAGCCTCCCACTCCACATTTCTTCAGGGGTCTTGAGTTGGATAGCAGTGGAGGGACACCTATTTACTAAATAAGCAGCAGTAGTAACAGCTTCTCCCCAAAAACACTTGGATAGGCCTGAACTTAGGAGCATGCACCTTACCTTATTCAATAGAGTTTGATTCATCCTCTCAGCCAATCCATTTTGTTGAGGAGTGTTTGGTACTGTCTTGTGCCTTAGAATTCCCTTCTCCTTGCAGTATGAGTTGAATCTATCAGATGTGAATTCCAAACCATTGTCAGTCCTAAGGCACTTCAACCTTCTTCCTGTCACATTCTCTATTTCAGTTAACCAATCCTTGAAGCTCTGAAATGCTTGATCCTTTGAACTGAGTATAATGACCCAAACTTTTCTTGAATAGTCATTTATAAGAGAGATAAAGTATCTCCCTCCATTCCTTGTTTGAGTAGTAGCTGGCCCCCAGAGATCAGAGTGCACATAATCTAAGATCCCATTAGTACTATGACTTCCTGTCTTAAAGTTCAGTTTCTTTGCCTTGCCTAAAATGCAATATTCACATGTATCAAGACTAGTGATCCTATCATTGCCAAATACCTTTAGTTTCTGAAGTTCCAGCAGCCCTCTCTCACTGATATGGCCAAGTCTCTTATGCCAAAGCAAAGTTTTATCCATCTCTTTCACTGAATGAGCTTCATCCATTGCAGTGGCTCCATCTAAGTAGTAAAGTTCATTCTTCTTACTGCCTTTCATTACCACTAAAGAGCCTCTTGTGATCCTTAATTGGCCATTCTCAGACTTAAAGGTATAACCCTGTGAATCCAACATACCTAAGGAAATCAAATTTCTCTTAAGATCAGGGATATACCTGACTTTTGATAGGACTCTCACTGCTCCATCATGCATCCTCAAAGGTATGGAGCCAATTCCAGCCACCCTGCATGTCTGATTGTTTCCAAGCATCACCAAACCTCCATCACTGAGAGTTAATTGATCAAGCCACTCCTTGTTGGGGCTCATATGGAATGAACATCCAGAATCTAGCACCCAATCCTCTTCAGTGCCTTTGGTGGTGACAATAAGAACATCTGCAGATTCATAGCCAGAGTTAGGAGTAGATGGTTCACTAGATTGAGTTACCTGATTCACTTGCTTTTAGTTCTGATTTTCTTGACTTTGCTTCAGCTTCTTGAACTTCAAGTAATCCTTCTTGAAGTGTCCTGGCTTGTGGCAATGGAAACACCTTTGTTCCTCCACATCATCCTTGTGTTCTTGTGACTGAATTCCATCCTTCTTGAGCTGCTTCTTATTTCCCTTCTTGAACTGCTTCTTGGGCTTGTGCTTCACAGATAGACCTTCTCCATTTGCAGGCTTGATGTCACTTGCCTTTGTCAGCTCCTTGTTCTTCAAAGCTGTGATCACATCTTCAAGAGTTAGTGGTGATTGATTTCTGCTATACAACATAAAATCACAAAGATTTTCATAAGATTTAGGTAAAGAGCCAAGAAGCATAAGAGCTTTGTCTTCCTCTTCCACAGAGACTTCAATGTCTTCAAGATCATCTATGATCTTCAAGAAATCTTCTATTTGATCAGTCACTGATCTTCCTTCCACCATCTTGTAGGTGTAGAGCCTCTTCTTCATAAGTCTTCGATTTGCTAAAGATTTGGTTTGATACAAGGCAGCCAGCTTCTCCCAAATAGCTTGGGCAGTTTCTTCCTTTGAGACTTCTCTCAAGACTTTGTCTCCTAGACACAAGATCAAAGTGCTGTAGGCTTTATCCATAATCAGGGACTTTTCTTCTGCCTTCATGGATTCTGGAAGAGCTTCTTGAAGGGCTGGACCTAGTCCTTAATTCAGGAGCAGTGCCTTCACCTTGAGCCTCCATAGACCAAAGTCTCCTTTGCCATTGAACTTTTCAACATCGAACTTAGTAGTGGACATGGTTGATCTTGCCTCTTCCCACAGACGGCGCCACTTGTCAATGTATATTCAAGAATCAACCCAAAACAACTCACCAAAACAATCAATATTGTATGTGAATCTTGATGAAGAAAACCCTAAAACTTTGATCTACCAAAACTATGAACAAGAATCGAAGAATAACACCAACACACAGCAAATTACGTGGTTCGGCAATTTGCCTACATCCACGGGAACAATGGGGGGGGGGGGGAATTCTCTTATTGAAAACGAAGAACACTCAAGAATTACAATCAGCAAGAGCACACACTCTCAGCTAACTTCTCTCGTGATTTTCTCTCTCTACACTTAATGTTAATTGCAGAAAATTACATGTCGATAAACTACATGAACTCAGCTATTTATAGAAGAAAAATCACTCAAAACCGATCTCTAACGAGTGAGATACATTCGCTTAAAGATTGGATGTCAAAGCTGATCCCGTTTCTTGAATCTGTTGCTCAGGGCACGCGCTCCCAAATAACAAACATAACTGCCGCCACATGTCGCTTCCGGATTCGCCGAGCCATTCCTCGCCAATTGCTCCAATTAACAAACACGACTCTATTAGTGATAATGCGACTTCAACCAGCCAATGAGATTAAAACGCGCGGCCACGTACTCGCGCTTTTATAAGTGGAAACGCGCTTTCTTCTCAGCCTTCAAAACACATTCCACAACACCAAATGACAACGCTTTTTCTTACTGTTGTAAAAGACCCGTTGTTTAAAATCTTTTACAAACTTCTCCATGCATTGCTCAGCTTATCTTTCACAATATACATGAGGGAAGATTCCTAATTTCACAACTGCTGCAATAGTTCCCAATCTTGAGTGAAGAGTGTACTTAAAACCTTTTTGAACTAAACTCCAACTCCGGTGCAGTGTTTCAGCCGGAGCAAGATTGACAACGACCTCGAACTGCTTTAAGGGAAGATGACCTTAATTATCTTGTGTGTTCCGATGTGGAATCTTCTCTTCAAAGTGGAATTGTTTAGAGCTGGGAAATGAAAATCTGCTACGGCTTTTGGTTAATTGTCTTGAGATTGAAGATGGTAGTGGGTGTAATTTCTCAGAACATCAAGAGCAGATGAGACATAATTTTTTAATAGTAAGGGCAGAGTAGTAATTGACATAGGTCACTGTTAGGATAAATTATAACCCACCAAAATTGATGGGTTTGAAAATGCATATTGTAATGGACCCTAAACCCAGCCACATTGACCCAGGCCCACACCTTAAACCCGGGCGTCAAACACCCATCCCAAACATGTGTTTAACCTTGTTACCAAACTCAACCCACCCTACACCATTGTACCAAACAGCCCCTTATTTGTCTGATGGTACTACCGGATCCATAAGAAAGTCACATTATTATTATTATTATAGCACTCTAAATTTGGTTATTTTCTCTATATAGAATTGTTACTAATGTCTCAATATTACAAGGACATCTCTGTTAAAATCGTCTTGCAAAATCTGATTAAGTTGAATTAATATTTATTCCACGAAATAGAGATTAACTTGTTTGAATTATGAATAGTCACTATATTACATTTTAGTTCAAGAGCATGATGAATGTATCTACACATTTTCATCAAAATGAACCTAACATCTTATCAAATTTAAACAAATTGTTTCAATTTCTTTTTACTCAAATTGAGTTTGAGTAAGTTTTATGTGAAATTGTCTCATGAATCATTTTATATTAGAGGGATCAACTCACAATTCACATATAAATATATGGAAACGAGTTTAGCTAATGGATAAAAAAGATCTGTATGATTGTCTCATACAAATTTTTGTGATTTAGCTTTTGTTCCACTAATATTTGGCAAGTGACTGGATGAAATAACATGAGATGGGTCCATCATTTCACATGTGAGGGATAAATG
This sequence comes from Scutellaria baicalensis, assembly GCA_005771605.1. Classification (NCBI taxonomy): domain Eukaryota; kingdom Viridiplantae; phylum Streptophyta; class Magnoliopsida; order Lamiales; family Lamiaceae; genus Scutellaria; species Scutellaria baicalensis. The sequence goes on along the minus strand of CM016723.1, from coordinate 25,343,825 downwards.
GAATATATGTTTATATAGATACAAATATAAAGTTAGTTGAACATAAAAGAGATTTCGACCTTACTCTAGTCATTTTTGTGATGTCCAAAAAGTTTGCAACAAACCCACAGTACAATAAATGATTCGTCAAGGAACGGAAAAAAACTAAAAGAAAAAACAGGGCATCTTTTGTTTACATATATATTATAAGCCCCACTAATAGCAATTCCAGCACCTAACACGACTTTAGTATCTATATATATATATAAAGAAAACCTTTGAAAAAATTTACAAGAATGTCATTTTCCCTCCTAAAAATGTCATATCAATGAGCAATAAAATATTTATATAAATAATAGTTTTTCAATAAAATTAATGGGAAAAATTCAATTTTAGTCCACTTAGGAGGCTACTGCCCATTTTTCGTCCACTAAAGAAGCTAAATTCAATTTTAGTCCACTTAGGAGGCTACTGTCCATTTTTCGTCCACTAAAGAAGCTAAATTCAATTTTAGTCCACTTAGATCAAAATTCGTCACTATTTGGTTCAATTCTTGTCGAAAAACGGATTTCGCCGTCGAGTGCAATTCAAACGCGGTCGGAATTTTTTAAACGCCTATGTGGCACTTTCGGAGCTCACTTGGACCAATAATAATTATCTGACTCAACTTTTTATATATATGAATTTTTTTTGCGGAAAAAGTAAGAAAAAAAAACCTAAAATAATTTAAATTTGAAATCTTAATTAAAAAATTTAAAAAAAAAAGAAAAAAAGTCTTCTTCTTCCCCAAGCACCCCACCCCCCGGGAACTCAGCCACTCGGCCGCCGCCTCTTCTTCTTCTCGCCGCCTCTTCTTCTTCCTCCACCGCCTCTTCTTCTTCTCGCCGCCGTGCTCGCCTCTTCTTGCCCACCGCCTCTTCTTCTTCTTCTTCTTCTTCTTCTTCTTCTTCTCGCCGCCGCGCTCGCCTCTTCTTCCCCACCGCGTCTTCTTCTTCTTCTTCTCCTCTGGCGCCACAGATCTGCTCCCTTCAATTTGTTTTTTCATTTTTTTTCATTTTTAATTATTTTTCATTTACATTTTTTATGTTTTTTCTTATTTAATAAAAAATATATATATATATAGGTGATTCAGATAATTCTGATTGGTCCACGTGGGATCCGGTGTGCCACCTAGGCGTTTAAAAATATCTGGGGGCGATTGAATTGCACTCGCTGGCGAAACCCGTTTTCCGGTGAAAATTGGACCAAATAGTGACGAATTTTGATCTAAGTGGACTAAAATTGAATTTAGCTTCTTTAGTGGACGAAAAATGGACAGTAGCCTCCTAAGTGAACCAAAATTGAATTTTCCCCTAAAATTAATCATATCATTTAACATTTTTTTCAATATGGTATATTTTACTATTTATACTTAAAATTATTATCATCATCATCATCATCATCATCATCATCATCATTATTATTACTACTACTATTATGTATTATTATTTGTTGGTGTTGTTGATTAACGTTGTACAATAATGAGCAATAATTTAATTTTTGTGTATTAACTATCATTACTTAATGTCTAAAATTATTCTCATTCTCAAATTTAAAGTTAAATAGATTTTAGGATATTTTTTTATAATTTTGCAAAATGTTGTGTGCAAGCAAATATTTCAAAGTTGATCACAAAATTTATATTGTTGATTGAACAATTTTGACCAACTCCAAGAATCATTAGCTTAAATTATTTATTGATCCAATAAAAAAAATTCAACAAAAGATAGAAACAAATAGATGTAAGTTTTCAATTTTTTTGAATTTAATTGTTTTTGCTAACTTTAATTACTTAATGCTTATAATTATTCTTATTATCAATTTTAAAGTTAAACAAATTTTAAGATATTTTTTGTAATTATGAGAAATGTAATTGTATATGAATAAATATTTCAAGACTTATATTGTTACTTGGTCACATTTAATTAATTCTAAAAATCATTAGTTTATTAAATTATCTATCAAGTCGTGAAAAAAGTTCAATGAAAAATAAAAACAAATAAAATGTAAGCTTTCAAGTTGTTAATTCATTATCTTTTTCTTTTTTTGTTACTAAAATTACTTAATATTTATAATTATTCATATTATCAATTTTAAAGTTAAAAGAAATTATAATATATTTTTTTGTAATTATGAGAAATTTTGTACATAAATAAAGATTTCAAAACTTATATTGTTAAATGATAATAATCAAAATATCTATCAAGTCAACGACCATAAATATATTTTTATTCAAAAGAGAAATAGAATATAAGCTTTCAATTTCGTTGTTTAGATTATTTACAAAATTTGTATTCCAACATTTTAATATTGTCAAACATAATGTAGAATGACATGTTACAATAAAACGAATGCACAAGAAAGTTTGAATAACACAAGCGAGATATGGGTCAACCAAATTCTACTTTCTTCAATTAAAACTCTACATTACTCAATAATTTTTTTAATAATAAAATATAACTTTAAAAATCAATAAAAGAGATGAAAATTATATTTCAATATTATACAAAATTTAGAATAATAAATGATTTATAAATAACTTTTTAATATAACAATCAAAATAAATAATAAATCGCGCATCGCGCGGGTGAAATACTAGTTGTACTAAAGTATTGTAAAAATAATATTTCATCTCCATCACTCTAGACTACTTTTTACATCAAAAAGAAATATTTTATTATGTTTCTAATTATAAATTTATTTAATCATATTTTTCAAATATATTATAATTGAGTAACATATTTACATACATACAAGCTATTCAATATAATTTTCATTATTTATATTCAAATTGTATAAATAAAAAATTATATGATTAATTGAATGAAATTTAAGGTAAAATGAAAACAAAAGGCAACAACTTATTTTTATTGAAATTGAAAGTGAAATAGATATTACATAGTGATAATTCTTAATTTTATGAATTAGAATATTGTTCCCACAGATGATCAATTAATGCATTTCGAAGTGCAAAATGAGCATATGCATCTTTAATTTGTCTAAATCGACCAAAAAAATCCTGAAAGCGAGTAGATTCATTCTTAGCAAATTCGATGTCTGGAGGTGACAACTCCAAGTTTTCTTCAATTGGAGTATTAAGATCTCGTTCATCCTGTACTATCATATTATGCACTATAATGGGGCTGGTCTATAGGATTGGCTTCTTCTTCTTTTTTTCAATATTTTTATGTTTTCATGTATTATAATCAATTTCAATATTTACATATTTTATTTCGTGTATTGTAATTTGTTTTCAGTAATATGATGTGTATTTTCTTGTAATTCAATTTATTATCAGTAATTTTATGTAATTACTTCTAGATTCTCTAATTTCACTATCCATGTTGAGAAATAGTCACTCACGATCATTTCAAATTTTCAATTAGCATTCATATTGTTCAAATTACAATCCATATCACTTAAAATATTTTTATATCTCAATTTGTGTTGACAAATACAATTATACTATCTCAAATGTTACAAAATAATTTCACAAAATATAATAAATACAAAAAAAAAAAAATGTTGCACAATGTGGTGCCACAAGTAGCACCACACCGTGCAAATCTCTAAAGTAGCCCCAAGGTTAGTGTTGTGCTGGAGGACTTTGTTTGGCGGTGGACGCAACCCTAGCGCAGTGCTGGGGCTGCTCTAACTACTCACATTCACTATTCAAAAATATAATATATTGATTAATTTCACTTTCGATGTAATAAGATAATAAGATCAATTATATGTCAGCGATTGACATATTAAGAGTTGTCCTGGACATTTTACCTTTCTCTCTCTCTCTCTATATAGAGTCCTACTACCTTACCACCGTGCACATATTAATATGTGTCTACTGCTAATGTGTCAAAAATCTAGCATATCAATTAATTTTATTTTCCATATAATAAGAGATAAGATATTACACGTAAGTGATAGACATATTAAGAATTGTGCACCATAGACATTCTAACATCTTCCTATATAGATTTCTTAGCTACAATTTTAAACTTATAGTAATCTTTAAATCAAGAGAAATCTTACAAGGGCAGTTCTAATTCTATTGAACACTGATTTAATTGGTTAATAATATGTTAATATGAAGAAAATGAACACTGGGTGCATTGTTGCAACTTTCAAACAAAACCAGACTGACGTCACTTAATGAAGTGAAATTCAAATATTTGGAACTAAAAAAATAGAAAAATAAACCACAAAATTATTTAGGTATTTTATGTAATTATATTTGTGGGACAGTATGAATAAATTGTGTGTATCACAACTCAGAAGAGGACAAATCTTATTTTCTATGAACTTTTGATAAGTGTCGTTTTTACTATTTTTGTGTGTATGTTTATGTGTTCAATTGAGCATGTTTATGTACGTTTCTATAGTAATTTAGATATTTTTGATATATTAGTTGCATTTGATGGTTTTGTGTTTAGTTTTGTGTTTTTAGTGCAAAAATCGCAAATTTCAGCTTACATGCGCAGTTGTGGAAGAAATGACATATTTCACGATCTAAAGTCCGAATTGAAAAATCTTAATTTTGTTGGAAAGCTAAGGAAGAGATCTACAACTTTGATGTTGAACACGTTTTCCAATTCCTTCCCCAAGAAAGCAGAATATTAAGGAAATAGGGAAGTTGTGTCTTTGGTTCTTCGTCGTGATAGAGCTCTAGTATTTTGATCATAACTTTTTCTAAAAGACTGATATTGAGGTGAAATTTGTGGCATTGGAAAGCTAACTTTAAGACCTACAACTTTTATGAATAAGTCGAAGTTAAATTCAAAACTATGCACCAGCGCACGACCGTGTCTTGGGACACGGTCGTGTCCCACTGCGCATAAACACTAGCACTGGTGCATGGGTGACCGTGTCCTGGGGCACGGTCGTGCCCGAGAGACTCCTATTTCATCCCAAACTTCATTTTTGACGTATATATCTCACACTTCTAAACCATGTAGGAGACCTCCAAGATGCTATATATACCCAAATTCGTCCCAAAAAGGATGATTGGGAGGAGGAAATCAATCATTAGGGTAGGAAGAACATTCATAGAGAGAAAACACATATTCTAAGAGCATCCGGGGAGAAGAAGAAGATTTCAAAGATCGAATAATCGAGAGATCATTGTTCATATAGAGTTTTTCTTTATCTTCCCTTTTATTGTTGGATTATTTCAGTTTGATATGATATTTTCAATCTTATCTATGTTTGTTGATATTCATGTCTGGCTAGTTTTCCATGAGTTTCTAGGACTTGTTAATTATTAGTTTAATTTGAATTTGATGGATCTTTGATTTCAATTCAATTTATTGACTCTTTATCCTATTGATTTGTTTATGGTTTGATTACTTGTTTGATTATGTGGCCACTAATTGAGCATGATTGAGTAATTAAGTCAAAATTCGAGAGAGGTGATTTAATTACGGAAGAGTAAACATGTGACATATATACATGAGATCGAGAGATAAATGACATATGTGATGAGATTTTCAATCCTAGGTGCTTTTGGGAGTTGTTGTGTGATATTAGATCGAGTAGAGATACATCTGGTAGCATAATAATCAACCGGTTAAATTGACTATAGAGAGCTTTTAATTCGATATTTGTGATTGCTCATATAGGATAATTAATCATTGAATTGAATTGGTCAAGTGATATCGTGATGAGAATTAGATGAAAGCATGTTCTAGAACCGTCTCAATTATATTTGTTTGTCTCCGTATATTTATTTGTTTTTGTTTTAGTATAATTAATTGAATTTTTGATATCTGATAGTCTAGATAAAGTTAGAGATTGAATTTGGGTAATCGATTATTCCTAGATAATAGTCTCTGTGGGATCGACCTTGCTTATCGTATCTACAATCTACACCGTACACTTACGATAGTAGCTTAAAAAATTAGGTAAACAACTTTGATTTAGTAGTTAGCCACATGCACATTGGGTTCATCGAGTTGAGTTTTTCAACTTCTATATATTGGTAATATAGCTTAGCTATGTACAACTAATTATTGGTTGGTGCTTTGGTTAGGGATCACTATTATATGATTTATAGCATTGCAAGTTAACAAACTACTATTGCTTCAATGTGTTTAAACGTGCGTAACATTTAATTAAATATACTTCTTTTTTTTAATAATTCTCATTTTAAAACCTTAAATTTATTGTAAATTATTTATGTTTTAATTATATTATGGTTTAGTTTTTCTTTAAAATTCTATTCAAATCTCCACCGTAAAAAGATATTTTGTTGTTTGAGAAAGAAAGAGAGAGATTGGTCATGGTATGATTATGAATGGAGGAAAATATAGAATCAAAGAATTATTAATGGAGAAAGATAATGATTGATTACGAAATTTTTATATCAAATTTTATTTGACGTTCTTAACTTCGTAAAATTGTCTTATTTAGAAAATGGGTATATAATTAATCTTAAATTTAGTAAAAATTGTGATTTTTACAATAATTGTAAAGGTGATGATTTAAAAGAAAATCCATGTTGAGAGATGACGTGTTTGAATAACTGAATATATCAACAAATTACTTTTTTGAAAACTAACTGAAGTCAAAATGATTACTACATATATAAAGTAGTGTTATTTCCGCAGATATTAACAAAATAAATTAATGATGATTTATTAAAAATTGTGATTTTTTCAAAAATTAACCATTTTAAATCATAATAATGTACATTTCTAAGAACTTTATAAAACAGAAGTCCATTTGTAAGATGATGGATGAACTTTTCATGTTACCTTTAATTTTATTTTATTTTTTAAAAAAGAACTTTCATGTATTGACTATTACAAAAGATGCTTATAAGAAATCTGTAATGCTTGGTAAACGATGCAATTTAATGTCGATTCTTAAAAATGCAAGTAAAAGAACCAAAAACTCATTAAAATGTGCTTTTAGAGAAACAACTTATTATAAAATTCATTTGGAAATTAATTCCATTCATAAATGGCCTAATATGTCTAAAATCAAATTTAAAATGTACTATTTTTTTAAAAAGGGAATTTAAAAGGAGTTATTAAATTATTAATTAACCAATCTTTGTCCATAAATTTCTAATTATTGAAACTCACTTTAGGAAACACACGCAATTCACATGTAAAAACGATATCTTATAAGCAAATCTCTAAATACGAATGAATTTCAAAATTAGGTATCAGAATAAGGATTTTATTTTGAAAAACTTAATTTGAAATCTTTTTATAAAATGAATTAACAAACTCAAATTTTAAATGAGATGATCTTATAGATAAAATTAAATGAGACAAAATAAAATCACCCACATCACCTATCTAATTATACACAATTTAGAAAATGCCAAATTTCCTCCATCTTCATCCTCTCTTCTAAAAAAGATCTTGGCCATTCATTAAAGATAAAAAATGAGAGGGAGTGAATAAATACATACAATAAAGTTTAAAAGGAAGATATTGATAAAACAAACAAAATAAGATCCAAACATTATCATCAACATAGAACCAAACAAAATATCCATTCCAGTCTTCTACTCTAACAAGAAAGAATAATCAATTGTTATTTTCGTATTTTGTTTCATTAATACATCCATATACATATAATAATATAAATATTAATATATGAGTTGCAGATTAATAAAATATAAATTTTGTAATGGAAAATAATAATTTCAATTTGTAAAAGCTGGCATTGGCGATTTACCCCTGCATATATTTATTTATTTCGAAAAAAAACTACATTTTGATAAATTACGAGTAGATTACGAGATAGTGTTACAAATTTAATTTGTTATTAATTAATTAAAAAGTCCATAATACACATATAAATTATTAAAAGTAAATTTGATTTGTCTGTGACTAATATAGTATATCTCATAAAACTGTATATATATGTGTGTGTAAAACAGTCTTATATAATTTTTTTAGTTGATAAAATGTAAATGGCGTAAAATTTTTGGATTTGCTAAGTTTTATCATCTCTGAGTTGTAATTAGTGAGCAACCAAACAACCTAAAATTCTGTTGGTCTCCTAAAAGAAGTCCTGTTAGATTGCTATTAAGCAATAACTGACAGCTTTTAAAAGAAAAAAATGTTTTTACAAAAAATTATATGATGTAATATTTATTTTGTTAATGTTATCCTTTATTAAAGCAAGAGATTATTCTGCAACTGAAAATTATATGAAAAACTGCATATATATACTAAAATATATCGCGATTTATAAATTACTACTATAATTTATTGAAAATTTTAAATTGATTCTTGACACAAACTTTAAGTTTCCATTAATAAGAATATGATGATGTGCAGGATGAAAAGACTACACAACAAAAGAAGATTGTTTGTGAGAATGACAATATTTATGTTGAAAAGACAAACAAGAAGAAAAAATCACTAACTTTTATGGGTTTTTTGTTAACATATTAATGTATTAATGCATCAAAATGTTTCATCCGAATTTTTGATAGTATTGTATCATTTCGTCATTAAGGTATTTTTTTTTTTATAACTAAAATGTATTATTTATAAAATTGAAAGTTGTCACTTGTAGTTCTAGATATATTATAATGTAGAACTTGATCAATATTGTTATTGTAACTAAATAAAGATGATAGTACAGATGATGGAGAATATTATGTATGTTGGAAAAGGATGTGGTGTATTTGAAAATGACTTGGAAAACAAATAGGTAAAGTCGAGGCAAGAGTTGGACTCTTTCTCCGTAAGACGAAATTGCCCCGTATTCAATGCTTTACGGTCTACGGCACACGTCCCCAAGATACAACGACTTTCTAACTTAAGGATCGCAGCACAACGAATCCAAAAGTTTTCCGGCGAACAAAAGAGATATTTGGAACTTTCTAGGACAAGATGAAAAGAATACTACAATTGCTAGAATGCTATGAATGCAAGTTGTAGTGGAGTAAATGAAATGATTGAATGTGGGATCTATTTATAGAAGTTGAATAGGTGTTGTGTCTTTTCATAATAGACACCTTTTTGGTTTGAATTGATGTCTTTTCATAATGAGACACATTTTCATGAAATGATGTCTTTTCATGATTAGACATCTATTCATTTGAATTGAAGTCTTTTCATTATTAGACACATCTTTCTATGAAATAGTGTGTCTAATTGGAATGGTTGCATCCCTTTAATTTGGGTTGCATCAATTCAATTCAAACTCACACCCTTTCACACCTTCACACCTCTTCAATTTAAGTTGCCAACTTTAAGCATTAATTTCTCATTCATCCAAAATTGGATTTGAGAAAATAAATACTCTAAATTTATCTACTCGAAACGTAGATTTTAAATTTGCAACTTAATTTCGTTTTTGACAAACGAAACACCATGTAATCAAATTGGTCAAAGATTGGTCAACACCAACTTTTCCAAACCAATTTCCAACAATCCCCCACATGAATGAAATTAATGCATATGCAAATGCAGACACTTTAGAAAGTTCCATCGAACTGCTATTGCATCAGGATAGGTAGCTTCCGGCTTTGAACCTTCCTTAGTAAGATGCTATCGGATTTACTTGCTACTCGGTGAACGCGATGTCTTGAACCGGTTAGCTTTTTGTGTAAACCAAGACAATAACATTTACACAATAGTAGTTCTAATATTCTTTTGTTCTCACGTTGTGTCCATTTCGGCCCTGGACCATATCTTGGTTCATAAGTGCTTCATTGAGGCGGCCATCCTCGCACTTACATAGGTGACTACCTATTAGGACTATATCCAGAGAGTAACCTGTAATACTCCACCTTATTAGGTATAGGCGTCATTAAAAGCTTTATAAGCTTACCCTCACCACACGTCAACAGGATTTTATCTATTCGCACTTGGACAGCTGCGAGAATGAGGCATTAGATGTGCTCCAAGTGCACATTTGAACCATCCATAACTTAGTTGTCTCATTGAACCAAGTTCGTGGGATCTCCACTCATCATGGTTGAGTTACCGTTATGAACGTTCTTTAGTGTGTGGATTTTAACCCCATTCCCCTTACTGCATTGTACATTTGATCTCTATTTATGCCTTTTGTCAACGGATCCGCTATGTTTTCTTTTGACTTCACATAGTCAATGGCAATTATTCCATTAGAGATCAATTGTCTAACGGTATTATGTCTCCTACGAATGTGTCGAGACTTACCGTGATACATACAACTTTGTGCCCTCCCTATAGCAGACATACTATCACAATGAATCATAACAGGAGACACTGGTTTGTTCCAACATGGAATATCCTCTAAAAAATTTCTTAGCCATTCAGCTTCTTCGCCGGCTTTGTCTAGTGCAATGAACTCAGACTCCATAGTGGATCGAGCTATGCATGTTTGTTTAGAGGATTTCCAGGACACGGCTCCTCCACCTATAGTGAACACATAGCCACTAGTGGACTTGGAGTCCTTTGTGTCTGATATCCAATTAGCATCACTGTAACCTTCCAATACAGCTGGATATCTTGTATAAAGTATGCTATAACTTAGAGTATGTTTCAAATACCTAAGTACTCTTGTCAAGGCAGCCCAATGATCTTTTCCTGGATTGCTCGTGAATCTACTAAGTTTGCTTACTGAATATGCAATGTCAGGACGTGTACAGTTTGTAAGGTACATTAAACTGCCAATAATCCTTGCATATTTCAGTTGGGATACTGGGTCTCCTCTATTTTTTGCTAAGTGTAGAGTTAAGTCTACTGGAGTCTTAGCAGGGGGTAGGTCGCAGGCTTCGAATTTCTTGAATACACTCTCAACGTAGTGAGATTGTGACAAGACAATTCCATCGGATGTCCTAGAGATCTTTATCCCTAGTATAACATCTGCCAAACCCATATCCTTCATGTCAAAATTTTTCTTCAACATGTTCTTAGTTTTCACGATTATCTCATGATTGTTGCCCATGATCAACATGTCGTCTACATATAGACAAACAATCACATATTCATCCGGTGTGCCCTTAATGTATACACATTTGTCGCACTCGTTGATATGAAAACCATTTGACATCATAGTTCTGTCAAACTTTTCATGCCATTGTTTGGGTGCTTGCTTAAGCCCATACAAAGACTTGACAAGTTTACATACTTTATGTTCTTGTCCCGGCACAACAAACCCTTCAGGTTGTTCCATGTAAATTTCCTCTTCTAACTCTCCATTTAGGAACGCTGTTTTTACATCCATTTGATGTATCTCAAGGTTATGCAGTGCAGCAATGGCGATGAGTACTCTGATGGAAGTGATCCTTGTAACTGGAGAGTATGTATCAAAGAAGTCATACCCTTCCTTTTGTTTGAACCCCTTTGCTACTAAACGAGCTTTGTACTTGTCAATTGATCCATCAGCTTTGTACTTCCTTTTAAGGATCCATTTACATCCTAAAGGTTTGCATCCCGGTGGGAGATCAACTATTTCCCACGTATGATTCTGCATGATGGACTCAATCTCACTATTGATAGCCTCTTTCCAGAGAGGAGCATCTTGACTAGACAATGCCTCTTGAATTGTCCTGGGTTCACTATCTAACATGTATGTTAGGAAATCTGGACCAAACGTCTTGGCCACTTTGCTTCTTTTGCTGCGTCTTAGTTCTTCTTCAATAGGAGGAGAATTATTTACAGCTTCACAAGTTCTTTTATTCGAACTTATCTCTTTCCTTTCTTTGCTCGGAAAGACATTCTCAAAGAATGTTGCATTCCTTGATTCTATGATCATTCCTTCATTTATATCAGGAATCTCCGATTTATGCACTAGAAATCGGTAAGCACTACTTTGATATGCATATCCAATAAAAATACAATCAATTGTTTTAGGGCCTATTCTAACCTGTTTAGGTTTTGGTACTTCGACCTTTGCTAGACACCCCCACACTTTTAGGAAATTAAAGGAAGGTTGTCTTCCTTTCCATAATTCATATGGAGTTTTTTCTAATTTCTTGTGTGGTAATTTGTTAAGAATGTGATTAGCTGAAAGGATGGCTTCCCCCCACATGTTATGAGGTAAGCCAGAGCTTATCAACATAGCATTCATCATCTCTTTCAGAGTCCTGTTTTTGCGTTCTGCAACGCCATTTGACTGAGGTGAGTATGGAGCAGTTGTTTGATGAATAATGCCATGTTCTATGCAAAATTCTTCAAACGGAGCAACGTATTCTCCCCCTCTGTCACTCCGAATTGTTTTGATTTTCAAGCTAAGTTGATTCTCAACTTCATTCTTATAACATTTGAAGGCTTCAAGAGCTTCGTCTTTTCCTTTCAAAAGAAATACATAACAATATCTGGTGCAATCATCTATAAATGTGATAAAGTACTTTTTACCACCTCTAGTTTGCACTAGTTTCATATCACATATGTCAGTATGAATAAGTTCTAGAGGCGTAGTACTTCTTTCCACTGAATGGAAAGGTGTTTTGGCCATTTTTGCCTCAACACAAGTTTCACATTTGTTTTGTGGATCGAAATCTATTGCAGGTATTAAATTTAAACTTACTAACTTCTTTAGTTTGTTTAAACTTACATGTCCTAATCTATCATGCCATAAATTAGAACACTCAAGCAAGTAAGAAGAATTAATAACTTTATTATCACGCTTAATAGTTATTACATTCATCTTAAAGAGCCCATTTTCAAGGTAGCCCTTTCCTATAAATTGACCACATTTGGTCAGTACAAACTTATCGGCTTCAAATACTAGCTTAAAACCGGCTTTGCTTAACAAGGAACCGGATACTAAATTCTTGCGAATGTCTGGGACATGCAGCACATCCACAAGCGTCAGCTCTTTCCCTGAGGTCATCTTCAGTACCACCCTTCCCAATCCAACTACGTTGGAGGTTGCAGAGTTTCCCATGAACAACTTTCTACCGGTGATGGGTGTGTAGCTTGAAAACATCTCTCTTTCTGAACATATGTGGCGTGTAGCCCCAGTGTCCACCCACCACTCTCTTGGATTATCCACCAAGTTGGCTTCAAATACAACAGCTGATAGGTTTAACTCATTCATACTCAGAGATATTGATTTTTCCTCAGTTAGATTAGCCTGACTTCGATTATCTTTCTTGGGTTGTCGACAATCCTTTGCCATGTGACCGGGTTTGTCGCAGTTGTAGCAGTTGCCCTTTATCTTTCTAACTTTCTTTTGCTTTGGCTCCTGCTGTTGCTTCATGCCCGTCAACTTTCTCTTTTTAGTAGTACTTGCCTCAGCCAGGTTTGCTTTTGCCTCCATAATTGTCCTGCCGCTCTTGACTTCAGTTTTTCGGTTGTCTTCTTCAATCCTTAGTCTCACGATCAGGTCCTCAAGCCCCATTTCTTTCCGTTTGTGCTTGAGATAGTTCTTGAACTCTTTCCAAAGAGGCGGTAGCTTTTCAATTATAGCAGCTACTTGGAAAGATTCACTGAGTTGCATTCCTTCAGCATGAATGTTGTGGAGGATTAATTGCAACTCTCGTACTTGGTCTAAAACCGTCTTGGAATCCACCATTTTGAAATCCAAGAACCTACCGACGATGAATTTTTTCGATCCAGCATCTTCGGTCTTGTATTTCTTTTCTAGTGAATCCCACAACTCTTTCGCAGTTTTTGTCACTGCGTAAACATTGTAGAGAGAGTCGTCGAGTCCATTAAGGATATAGTTGCGACACAGGAAATCACTGTGATTCCATGCATCCAACGCAGTCCTCTTTTGGTCATCGACTTCATCATCCCCCACAGTTGGTGCGTCTTCTTTCAAGAAACGAACCAAATTCAACGTTGTTAGGTAGAACAACATTTTCTGTTGCCACCTCTTAAATTCAGTCCCGTCGAATTTCGCCGGCCTCTCTGCATAAACTGGTGCTGTAGGAACAGAAGTAGCCATCTTCAATTACACAAGATTTCGTCTTACGCTGTTGGAAAAGGATGTGGTGTATTTGAAAATGACTTGGAAAACAAATAGGTAAAGTCGAGGCAAGAGTTGGACTCTTTCTCCGTAAGACGAAATTGCCCCGTATTCAATGCTTTACGGTCTACGGCACACGTCCCCAAGATACAACGACTTTCTAACTTAAGGATCGCAGCACAACGAATCCAAAAGTTTTCCGGCGAACAAAAGAGATATTTGGAACTTTCTAGGACAAGATGAAAAGAATACTACAATTGCTAGAATGCTATGAATGCAAGTTGTAGTGGAGTAAATGAAATGATTGAATGTGGGATCTATTTATAGAAGTTGAATAGGTGTTGTGTCTTTTCATAATAGACACCTTTTTGGTTTGAATTGATGTCTTTTCATAATGAGACACATTTTCATGAAATGATGTCTTTTCATGATTAGACATCTATTCATTTGAATTGAAGTCTTTTCATTATTAGACACATCTTTCTATGAAATAGTGTGTCTAATTGGAATGGTTGCATCCCTTTAATTTGGGTTGCATCAATTCAATTCAAACTCACACCCTTTCACACCTTCACACCTCTTCAATTTAAGTTGCCAACTTTAAGCATTAATTTCTCATTCATCCAAAATTGGATTTGAGAAAATAAATACTCTAAATTTATCTACTCGAAACGTAGATTTTAAATTTGCAACTTAATTTCGTTTTTGACAAACGAAACACCATGTAATCAAATTGGTCAAAGATTGGTCAACACCAACTTTTCCAAACCAATTTCCAACAATGTATGAAAGATGATATGAAATGTTTAATTCTAACTTTTTTGAAAAGTTATTATCTGATGAAAGATATAAATTTTTTTTGGATAAAATGTAAAATTTTTATACCAAGCGTGACAAATGTGTACAATATGAAAGTGCTTTGTAGAGAAGCACAACGAGTAGAACAGACCCAACAAGGGTTAAAGAAAAACGGAAAGGCGGGGACAAACAGTCGTCCCCAAAAGCAGTTGAGGTTTGATGAAAGATATAACTTATTACTAATACATTACTTAGTTTATTAAGAATGTTTTACTTGTTTTACTAAAAAAAGTTCACTTGTCCTTGAATGTTATACTTTTATTTACTAGACGAAATGACTATATACCTAAAACGTATTAATCACTTTATTAAGATGTATTGCTTATGTAACCAAATAGTAGATTAATATAATTAGAAGTGTGATAAAAGATAGGGTTAATTGCAATAAAAAACACAAACTTTGCTCAAATTGCAATTTTAACTAACTTTTTGAATATTAGCAAATATAACATGTACTTTCATATTTGTTGCAATTTTAACCAATATGCAGTTTTCGAATATGTTTATTTGTAAAATTAATATCATAGTTTCGATATAAAACAATGGTTTTATAATATTCAAAATGATAGTTATTTGAAATGGTGAAAGTTATTGTCAAAATAAGCATACTTGAAATATGTCTGTTGGTTAAATTTGCAAAAAATATGAAAATTCATGTTATATTTGCTAATATTAAAAAATTTGGTTAAAATTGCAAATTAGGTAAAGTTTGTGTTTTTTATTGCAATTAACCCTAAAAGATATTCTACGATCTATTGTTCTTGATAACACTAGATATAACTAGATGTGAACTACAATCCGTTAATTTGAGAATAGGGAATGTAACGAGATGTGAAACAACATAATAAATACTGACCCATAAATATTAAAAAGATATCTCTTTCTTATTTTTATGAGTGAGTCTCTTGTGAATCAGGTGCATGGATCTCAGATCGATGCACCCTGATCTGATCCGGGTCAGGGGAACCGCTCTTTTTTTTTTTTTTTCGCTCATGATTTTTGAAAATGTTCATGTATCAATAGGTTATGTTAGACATACATTTATGTTATGTATGACATATCTTTAAGTTATGTTAAACATATCATTCAACCCAAATTTCATACCTTATATTTTTTGCCCTTGATTTTTGAATTTTGACAATTACCACTACATTATGTTAGACATACATTTACGTTGTGTTAGACATATCTTTGTATATGGTTAGACATACCTTTATATATGTTAGACATACTTTTGTATATAGTTAGACCTACCTACATAAGGTATGTTTAATATAACACAAAAGTATGCCTAAACATACATAAAGGTAGGTAGGTCTATTGGAGCGAATTTTGGGTGAGCTTCAGCCCGAGTTTCAGGCGCGTGGGAGCCCGTTTTGGGGCGCGTGAGCGGGTCGACCCGATTGCACGAATCTGGTATAAAAGTTTTTACCTATTTTTATAAATCAATCAATTATCTAAAATAATAAGATAACTTTTATTTATATTAATGTAACCTGAAATTTGAAAGGGGAAATATAAACAAAGTACACGTTTATTCATTAATTTCAGATAATACAACCGAAGACATCAAAATGCAACATAGAAGAAAATGAAGGATAAAAGATAAGAGGATTCCAACTATGAGATATATGAGTGAACAAAGATATGCATGGTATGGAGGTTGAAGAAACATGATGAGAGAAACCAACTTATAAGCTGAAAAACGAAGAAGAAGAAGAAGGCTATTGCGCGAAAATGAAAATCTGACACTCGTCTATTTAGATCGATAAATATATGATTTTGCTGGTTTAATGAATTTTTAGATTCATGTAATAGTTGTACCAAATAAAAACTCTCTCTATGATTCCAAAAAATAAAAAATAAAAACTCTCTATATTAAAACTTAACCAACTCTATATTTTTATTTAAATTTGATATTGATTTTTCATATTTTTATTCCCACCAAAAATTGAATATCAAACTTTTGTTTCAAAATTCAGTCTGTACACATCAATCGTATTAAATAAGTTATGAGTCATTCGTGTCAATTTAGGTTTTTGTTTTTCCATTTCAGGTTGAGACATTTATGTTATATTGGTTGACCTTATATTATACAAATGTAACATTTATATACAAATGTAGTGACCTTTAGGTTTAGTAACTTAGAAAGAAAAAAAATTCAAATTTTGTTTAGCTTAGATTGAGACCTTATGTTGTATTAGTGTGACCTTTATATTGTATTGTTGTGATCTTTATGTACAATGATTAATGTCCTCATTTTTTGGATCAACATACCCTTATGTGAAATTACTCAGCTTTGTGTGATATTAATTGTACATTTATATATTACATAAATGTGCAACTAATATCACGTAAAAATACAACTAATATTACATACAATCTTGCTACTTTACTCACCGTGAGCACATTAATATGTGCCCATCACTTACGCGTTAGATATCCGGCATATATGTGAATAGTGAAGTGTGGGTCATAGGTTGACTTGTCTCACATTAAATGATCCGTGGAACGGTCTCACATGAGACTTACTCTTCAATTAATTTCACTTTCCATTTAACGAACAAATGAAATCATTATACATCAGTGAACATATTAATAGCTATCTGTCGTGAGCATTTTAGCATTTTTCATGTTACATGAAAGTATATTCTTACAAATTTTGTGGAAATTCTTCATTTTCTTAAAGTTACGGTACACAAAGACCACATTTACATGACAAAAATCATACAAATATAATATAAATATTTCAACCTAAAGCGAAACATGAAAACAATACGGGCGCCAATCTAAATCTACCCGAACCGAATTTGATTGCATTAGTGCCCAGAAGATGAACTCTGTTCTCCAAGTTCCACGATATATCCTTAAAAATTTCTTTTACAAAATAAAAAATGTGGAGACTGGACTTGATTAATAAATATACAAAGATTTATTAATTTATTTATAAATAAAGAAACTTAAAGCAAAAAAAAAAAGGTAAAAATATAGAGACCTAAAATATGTGAGATTTTCCTATTAAATATCTCCTTAAAATATAATTTGCAGTATAAATATATATACGTGCAGAAAATCAAAGGGAAAAAAGCTTCACAAACGCAGCACCCTCAGCGGCTGCAAAACTGAGAAACCCAACATATCAAAAAAAACCTTATCACAATTCACATCTCTCTCTCTCTCTCTCTCCCCCTCCCTCCCTCTCTCTCCAGCCTTCCCTACCTCCTTATCCATAAACCCTCAAAACCCTTCTCTCCGAATTCTGTATTCAATTTGTTATTCAATTCAGTGCTTCCATGGAGTCGAAGGAAGCGGCGTCGTATCCCATGACCGATGCTGCCCCAGGTTCTTCTGTTTCTTCTTCACCTTCATATGAAAATGAAGTTTTATTGAGTGATGCTTTGAACGAAAATTACGAGGATACCACTAGGAACGATATAAAGGGCTCCTTATCTGAGGATGAGGGTTATGTGAGCGGTTATGAGGATTTCGATGGGGAGGTTGTTGGGGAGGGGAATTCTGATGCCTCGGCAAAGAAGATTGAATCTTTGCCAATTTCTGGGGTTGTTGGGAATGATGTTGATGATGTCGAAAAAGGAAATAAGGTTATTAAAGGAGATGATAATGTGGTGGGGAAAGAATCTGAGGGTGGAGTTGCTGCAGATGATGGTAGTGGAGAGGGTAGGGTTGAGGGATTGGTCATGAAGGGTGGATTGGGCGTGACTTCCGATGAGGGGGTGGTTGAAAGTGGCGGCGAGGTGGTGGACGAGGGAAAGACGGTGGTTGAGGAAGTGAAGGAGGATAAGAATGGATCTTTGAGCCTTGGGGATGAGGTGAGTGACCCTGTGGCGAAAGAGGGTTCTCAGGTGGGTGATGTTGAACCAGAAGAGTCGGAGTTTATTGATGCGGATGAGGTGAAATCCGTGCCTGAAGGGGATTCTGTAGTGGATTCTATTCAGGTTGATGTAGCTGGACCTGGGGTGGTAGTTGTTGGAGAGACGGAGGAAAATGGAGATGTGGCGTCTAAACCAGAGGAAGTGGTTGCTGAAGTGGCTTTGGCTGAGCCAGAAAAATCAGAGGTGCTTAGTCTTGGTGATGTGGGCCTCAAAAGTGAAGGGGATTCTGTAATTGACACTATTCAGGTTGATGCTTCTGAAATTGGAGCTGAGGCAAATACATCAAAGTCGAAGGAGGTTGATGAGGCGGTTGATCTTGGTGATGAGAAGCTCATGCCTGAAGGGGATGCTGTTGTTGATTCGGTCAAAGTTGATTTGGTAGAGCCTGGAGTAGCTGTTGTTGGGGAGACAAAAGAAAATGGAGGTGAAAAGATTGAAGGAGTGAAGGTTCCACTTGAAACGGTTGATGTTGGTGATGCTAAACTCACACCTGATGGGGATTCTGTTGTTGATTCGGTTCGGGTTGAATTGGTGGAGCCTGGAGTGGCTGTTGTTGGCGAGATAAAAGAAAACGGAGGTGAAAAGATTGAAGGAGTGGAATCTGTTGGTGGTGCTCCTGAAAGTGGTGATGGTATCGAGAAAGATGTGAGTACTAGGGAAGTTGGAGTGGATGTTAAGTCAAAGTCACTTAAACCTGATAACTTTGTAGGAGATGAAACAAGCGAAACTTTAGATGCAGGAGCTGTTACCCATTTGGTGAATGGAGTTCAGGAATCCATTTCCAGTAATGATTCTATCGAGAGCAGTAAAACTCTGGAGAATGGCATCACAGCCAAGACTCACACTGATGGGGAGAGTCAGCTTGATATCTCAAAAGCTATGCTTAATCCTGAAGAAATCAGAGAAGTGGAGGATGAAATGGATGAAGAAGTTCCCCAGGAATCAGATGAGGACACAGATGGTATGATCTTTGGGAGCTCGGAAGCTGCCAAAAAGTTCATTGAGGAGTTGGAACGGGAATCTGGTGGGGAATCTCTTACAGGTGTTGATCAGTCTCAAAGAATTGATGGTCAAATTGTGACAGATTCAGAGGAAGAAGAAGGTGAAACTGATGATGAAGGAGAGGGGAAAGAACTGTTCGATTCTGCTGCCCTTGCAGCTCTTTTGAAGGCTGCAACAGGTGCTGATACGGGTGGGGGCAATATCACTATCACCTCTCAGGATGGATCCAGGCTGTTCTCTGTTGAACGTCCTGCTGGTCTGGGATCTTCTCTTCAGTCTCTGAGACCTGCGCCTCGACAGAACCGGCCAAGCCTTTTCAGCACTTTGACTCCTGCCGGTGGTGGAGAGTCTGAGGAGAATTTGAGTGAAGAGGACAGGAAGAAACTGGAGAAATTGCAACAGATCAGGGTGAAGTTCTTGAGGCTTGTTCATAGATTAGGCCTTTCACCAGAGGAATCCGTTGCACAACAGGTTCTATATCGCCTGGCCCTTCTTGGTGGAAGGCAAGGCACCCAAACATTCAACTTGGATGCTGCCAAGGCAACAGCTTTGCAGCTCGAATCAGGGGAGAGAGATGATCTAGACTTCTCAATAAACATCCTGGTTCTTGGAAAATCTGGGGTGGGGAAAAGTGCCACAATAAACTCATTGCTTGGAGTAGAGAAGGCTGCAATCGGTGCATTTGAAACGGGGACAGCTTCTGTTAGAGAGATCTGTGGGGATGTTGATGGAGTTAAGATTCGGGTGGTGGACACACCTGGCCTAAAGTCTTCGGTTATGGAGCAGGGTCTGAACCGTGGTATACTTTCTTCTGTGAAGAAGTTAACTAAGAAAAGCCCCACCGATGTTGTTCTTTATGTTGATCGGTTGGATACACAGTCTAGAGATCTTAACGATCTGCCCCTTTTGAAGTCGGTTACTAGTGCTCTTGGCTCTGCCATTTGGCGGAGTGCCATAGTCACCCTTACTCATGGCATGTCTGCACCCCCAGATGGACCTTCTGGTGCCCCTCTCAGCTATGAGGTCTTCATCTCTCAAAGATCTCATATTGTTCAGCAGTCCATTGGCCATGCTGTGGGTGATTTACGGATGATGAGCCCATCTCTGATGAATCCAGTTTCTCTTGTCGAAAACCACCCATCTTGTAGGAAGAACAGGGAGGGCCAGAAGATACTTCCAAATGGTCAGATTTGGAGGCCTCAGTTGCTACTGCTATGCTACTCAATGAAGATTCTATCAGAAGCCAGTTTGATCTCTAAACCTCAAGATCCATTTGACCATAGGAAGCTCTTTGGCTTTCGAGCTCGTTCACCACCTCTTCCATACATGTTATCATCTATGTTGCAGTCTCGTCCACACCCAAAGCTTCCATCTGATCAAGGTGGTGACGGTGTTGATTCTGATATTGATTTGGATGATTTCTCGGATTCTGACCAAGAAGAAGAGGATGAGTATGACCAGCTTCCACCATTTAAGCCTCTGAGAAAAGCTCAAATGGCCAAGCTCAGTAAAGAACAGAGAAAGGCGTACTTCGAAGAGTACGACTACAGGGTGAAGCTTCTCCAGAAGAAGCAGTGGAAAGAGGAGTTGAGAAGGATGAGAGAGATTAAGAAGAAAGGCAAAGATGGTGCCACTGATTTGGGTTTTCCTGAGGATGATTCCGACCCTGGAGCCGCGGCTCCTGTGGCAGTGCCCCTCCCAGATATGGCTCTCCCACCATCATTCGATGGTGACAACCCCGCTTATCGATACCGTTTCTTGGAGCCCACCTCACAGTTCCTTGCCAGGCCTGTTCTTGATAGCCATGGCTGGGACCATGACTGTGGCTACGATGGAGTCAACCTCGAACACAGCCTACCCATCTTCAACCGCCTCGCAGCATCATACACTGTTCAAATCACAAAGGACAAGAAGGACTTCACCGTCAGCTTGGACTCCTCTGTTGCAGCCAAGCAAGGAGACAGCATCTCCACCATGGCTGGCTTCGACATTCAGAGCATTGGAAAGCAGCTCGCTTACATCGTCCGGGGTGAAACCAAGATCAAGAACCTGAAGAGAAACAAAGCAACAGGTGGAATATCCTTCACATTTTTGGGTGAAAACATTGTCCCTGGTGTGAAGATCGAAGACCAGATATCAATCGGGAAGCAGTATGCCTTGGTGGGCAGTGCTGGGGCCGTACGATCCCAGCATGACACTGCCTACGGGGCCAACTTTGAGCTGCAACGAAGGGAGCTCGACTATCCAATTGGGCAGGTTCAGTCCACATTCAGCATGTCCATAATCAAATGGAGAGGGGATTTGGCACTGGGATTCAACAGCCTGGCTCAGTTCACGATTGGACGTAATTCGAAGGTGGCTGTTCGAGCTGGGATCAATAACAAGATGAGTGGACAGATCACGGTGAGAACGAGCAGCTCGGATCATCTTTCGCTGGCTCTGTCTGCGATTGTCCCGATTGCTCTTTCAGTCTACAAGAAGCTGTATCCTGGTGGTGCAGTGGAGAAGTACTCAATCTACTAGTGTTCGTTTCTTTTATTGCTGTCTTGTTTTTTCCTATTTATATGAGAGCATGATTCGTGACTATAAGCCTTACATTCTGGCTACTTTTTGAATAATGATTCGGTATTTCCTTTGTAATTCTTGATGGTTAAATCAACTTTTTCTTCGCCCAGTCGATGAGATGCAGAGTTACACAGGCTTTTATCTCTTTCGCCTTGCGTCTTTTGTGTTTATGTGTTCTGCATGAAAATGCACAACAACTTGTGCGAAACTGTTTTACGGTATTTTCGCAAGTCAATTTCAGATTTAGGGTTGTGATTTGTGAGTCACACTTGTTTTATGAAATTAGATTCATGAATAGACATTCCTGTATATGCATATATACTTATCTCACGTTTGAATAAAGACATTGATACAACAATTTGTACAGGGTCCTGAAGTTGGTTTATAACTAAAGACTATTAACTGTAATTAATGTGCCATGTTGCTACTGAACCTTTAATGGTTGGAGATTGGAATTAAGCAAGTTTTTCATGTTAATTGAATTCAATTCTACGTAACAATGCTCTCAATACACTATATTTTCTGAACTATTTAGTGAAGTAGATTCCACTTCACTATATTTTCAATATATCATATAGCATGACTGCAAACAACTCAATCCACATAAACACGACTTTTAAAAGGCATGTCGTGCGCACGATTTCAGTGTAAAGGTGTTACCTTTTTCCATCAATCTAAACTGTCTGCATTCACTGCAAAATCAGCGGGAAATGGAGGACGAGGAGGAGCTCAAAGCGATTCTGAGCGAAGCTTTTGGCGATTCATCGTCGGATAGCGGCGGCGAGTCGCCGCGATCGAGGGATGGAGTCGTGAAGCCTGTGTCTGTTTTTGGGGATTCCCACAATTGGGAACCGGTCACTGAAATCAACGGCCTTTGGATTTGTAGGGATTTTTTGTCCGCCGATCAACAGTCATCTTTGCTATCAGCTCTTGAGAAAGGTAAACTAATGAATGTGCAATTTTGCGTTGATTTTACTGTTCAATCGAATTTATGCTTCGACTTTTGCTGGATGCAGAGGGATATTTGTCTGAAGCCTCACACAATCAGGTAATTAATGAAACTCACCCTATTAATTATTGGATAAATGTGTGGAAAGAGCTGAGTGTGGAGCTTCAGGTTCATGCTAAGAGTCGATCAGTTCTTTACTTGCTTAACCTAATGGATTGTTGAAATTCTCTGCTGCTGAGTTTCTGGAAAATTGATGGGGTTTTCATTTAAATCAAGTCTCTAATTGCAAATCAATACGATGTGAAGACAGCTTTCTACTTTTGCATACTTTCTTCCGAATCAAGGGATAAAAAGACATAGTTTTTCCAGTGGGAAACTGATTATATTTGGAACCTTTCGAGGGATAAAAAAGACATGGTTTCGACCTTAACCTCGTTGCATTAGGTTGTATGGATCCCATCCTCATTCTTGGGATTTGGAAGTATGTACTAACTATGCATCCTTTTCTATTCATTTAGGTGTATATATAGTATAGGAACTGATGTATATGTGTGATCATCCCAAAGACATACATGGCATGAAATTTGATCCGTCTGCATCTATCTCTTAGGCTATGAGGTTTGGAGATCTCCCAGCTTGGGCCCTTGAACTTTCGAACATCATCCGCGAAAATGTTGCGTTTAGCAGTTATTTTTGTGAATCAATAGACGTAATGAGCAGTGAGGAGAGCAAGGAAAGATGTATATTTCCGTCTGAGTTGCTATGGAGGGAACCACTATTCAACCAACTTATCGTAAACATATACCAGCCAGGTGAGGTGCGTTCCGATCCGATCCACATGCTCACTAGATTCAATCTGTTTACTACATCATAAATGATTTAGACAAAAGCAAGCATTGGTGCAGGGAATCCATGCACATGTTGATCTGATGCGTTTCGAAGATGGAATAGCAATAGTCTCACTGGAATCATCATGCGTGATGCACTTCCATCATGTTGACAAAGATGGTGTAGCCTCCTCCACAAAGATCCCAGTGCTTCTAACACCAGGATCCATGGTGTTGATGTGGGGAGAGGCGCGATATCTATGGAAGCACGAGATAAATCGCAAGCCCGGCTTTCAAATGTGGCAAGGGAAAGAACTCGAGCAGAAGAGGAGAACCTCCATCACACTCAGAAGGCTGGAATAGAAGCAGTCAGTGGATATATATAACACTTCACCTTTCTAGTGTAATCCACGCTGGATTATATTGTGATTGAATTGAGTCCCCTGTTTGTTTGTACGACTCCACCTTTTGTGTTATTAAAAGTTTAAAAACTACTTCAAATTTTTTTAATTTAGACATTAACCCACCCAACCATACATGATTTTTTACAACATATTCCCATCAACAAATATCGACGTTGTACTGCAATCTTACAATGAGTTGTCTTCACGTACAACCAGATTAGTCCTACAAAATAAAATTTCTATTTTAAATTCCGTGTTTTACCTCCACAGGAAAATCAGATTTATGGGGAAAAAAAGGACGAAGAAGTTAAACTATAGATATATCACATTCATAAAAAGACAAACCACTTTAATTACAATATACTTGAAAGCTTTTTTTTTTTTTTTTGGCGAAAACAAAAGACGTGTTAAAATACATATGTATCTACAAGATGATGAGAGAAAAGGAAAAATCTCAGTTGTAAGCGAGCCTGAAATTGGCAACAGCAAGGAGGAGGGCCCAGCCCAAACAAGGCTTGACCAAATCCCCAGCAATGGGGTTCATATTCCTGAACACTCTCGTACACTCTATCAACACTCCAAACAGGGCCCCGCAGAGGACCAGCCCGACCCGAATCGCCCCCGCACCGAACACCACCGGGTACCACACCAGGCTTATCATCAGCTGGCCCATGTATAGTCCCAACGCAGCGGGCCGGCGGTGAAACCCGCCCTCAGCCCACACCAGCCAGGCCGACAGGCCCGATAAGAAGGCGGTGGTTAGACAGGCCAGGTGCAGGGCCCACAGCGGGGGGAAGTAGAAGGGCTTGTGGAGACTCCGGTAGCGAGTGGTGGAGCCGAAGAGGAGGATATCCAGGAGGGTGAGGGTGAAGGGGAACACCACGGCCACGCTCAGCGATTTCAGGCCCCGACGTGCCGCCGCGCTTTTCTTCGGTTTCCGGTGGTGCATGTCGTCGTCGACGGAGGATGATTGGATTCTATTTTCTGGTGGATCTAGTGTTTGCTTTTCTTCTGCCTGTTTCGTTCGGTGTTTGAGGTCCTGGGAAGTATTCATGGTTAAAGATTTGAGGTGGGATTTGGTGGCGGAGTGGTGGAGCTTTTGTAGAGTGGAGCGTGTTTATCTGGTAGATTTGCGTGGAGGAGGCCGCCACGCGGCGGTGAGAGGTGCCAGGAGGTGGACTCTCTCTGTACACGTGGCAGCATTTCGTGCAATGACTCACTTCCGTTGACTCGGATGTTCTACATGATAATAATAATTTGGAAAGAAAGAATAATGTCACTTCTAAGATATAATTAGACTAGGACTAAAAGCACTACTTACATTTTTAAGAGCATCACATATATTAAGAGTATCACACATAATAAAACAACATCTTAAATTATTTTTTTACACACCACACTCATTACCAATATTATCCCCAAACAAATTAAAAAAATCAAAGTAATTAAAAAATAAGAAAAAAAGCAAACAAAAAGAGGAGCAGGAGAATCGAAAATCTCAAGCAACATTCGGTTGATTCATTCTTCATTTTCGTCACTTGTTTGGTTGTTTTTTGTAGAAATTTGTTTACATATCTTTAGGGATTGTTATGGGTTGGTGAATTAAGAGTTTAATTTGATGAATTTCTGTACAAAAATTGTTGTTTTTGGGCGAATTTCTTGAAAAATCGAACAAGTGTTTTTGAAAAATTCATGCACGCTTCGGCCCTGGTCGACCGAAAGCGCAGCGGGGCAAGCGGCCAGGGCTGTCGAACGCACAGCATGGCGTGCGGCCAAGGTAGCTGAATGCGCAAGGGGCGCGCGGCCGGGGCTGCTGAACGCACAGATTTAAGATGGAGTTGCAGGGAGGGGGTGGCTGACTGGAGATGCGGCGGGATGGGGTTGGAGTTGTGGGGGTTACTCTTGTGCAGAAGAAGATCCCTCGAGAAACTATCTGTAATGGCGGCTTCACTCTTTTTTTTTTTTTTTTTTTGATTTCTTCATAATTTTTATTTTGATGAAGAATATTTTAGTCTTTTTATATCTTATTAAATTGTATCAAATAATTGTGTGGTGCTCTTAGTAAAATGAGTGATGCTTTTAGTTCTACTCTATAATTATATATTTTTGAAATAAGTTCGCTATTACATATTCTATAATTTTAATTGAACAAAATCTATATGTTGAGTGAAATTTATAATCATAAATTTGTGATGCATGAAAAAATTGAATTTCATATCATTCTATTTAATACAACATTTTTCCATTTGTTTTTCTATGTAATTGAGTGTAAATGGAAGTTGAATATTTGTAACTTTTGTCAAGCAAATAAATGTACTTTTATGACTTTTTATACGCCTCGTTTAATTTCATTGATTAATATTGCCAGCCAAAATGAACCTGTTTAATGGATGAATTATGTATCACATTAAGATTACTAGTAGTGTACTTGTGCGTTGCACAGTGTGTTATATATAATTATTAAAAAAATATATAGTAATATATAAAATGTAATAATTATTATTTTAACAAAAATATATTGATACTCTTTTAATTTGTATTAGTATAAAGTTAGGTATTTTAACTTAAATTTATGTCATTATAAATAATTATATTCGAAATTATTAGAAATTTGAAATATATAAAGTAATATATTAATCTATTGATTAAACAAACAAATAAAAAAAATTGTGTCAGAACATTACATGGATAGTGAAATTTTAAAAAATAAATTTAATATCTAAAAATAAGTTATATGTATTAGAAACGTTATGATTTAAGTATTGAGATAAATAAATTTATATTTTATTGGCATTTATAACTATAAATACACACGTATTTTAATAAATTTTTTTGGTTCAACGTCACATATAACTCATTTATTTTAAATCAAATAAAAAATTATGTCAGCTTATCAAATACATGAAAATCTCTCTTACTATCTATTTAAATGAAACAATTCAAAATTGGACTTAATCTACACATTTTGAATAAAAAAAATTATGAATAATAATTATAAGATTGATAAGTCAATATATCAGGGACTAAGAATGATGAAATTTTAATTTGTGAAAAACCAGAAAAATTATCTATGTCCAGTCACTTATGCCACCTCAATTAATCAGAATATAAATATAAATAAAATTTGACAACAAATAAATATAAAATAAGAAAGATAAAATAAAATATTTGTATATTTCAAATGAATAAGTTGGTTAACTTGCAATAATAATTTTAATCTATTTTTTTCTATTTGATATGTTTTATATGTGTAATCTATTAGGTATACCTATAATTTTTTTTTATTTCTACATTTTAATATTAATTTACAATAAATTAATACTATATATCATAAAAACGTTTAAAAATGAAAAATCATTGAAGCCCACACACATACATTTCCATATTTTAGTTTGATAAATGTTATATGAATATTAAATTTAAGATCATTAAATAATGATTGATTTTATATATTATATATTTAAAATTGATTTAAAATATGGTAAATTACAAAAAACAACCACAGCTATCGACTGTTTTAAAATTGCAATCTAATCTTTTTTTTTTTTTTAAGATTGTCACCCAATCTTTCTATGGTTTTGCCGATTGCAAAATTTCCGGTCATTTTTCCGGCAAATGAATTAATTTTTTTCACTTTGCAACCCAAACCTTAATTTTTTTGTCAAATCGCAAATCATGATTTTTTTTTCATTTCACACTGATACTTTTATGTTATATATATGAGTGTGACATTTATGTTATATAAGTGTGATCAATATTCATAAAATAAATATCAAGAAATATAGGTCAAAATTGGTGAAATATATGTAACATCGGTAAAAAATCGATGGAATATCAATAAATATCGAGAAAATATCGGAATATATTGGTAAATATAGGAAAAATAACAATAAATATATGTACCCATATTTCTATCGATATCGATATTTTCACGATATTTCCGTGAATTTAAGTTACCTATATTTCCATCGGAATCAAAATTTTCATTCTTGGTTGCAATCTGATAAAAACACAAAGTTCAGGTTGCAATTAGATTAAAAAAACAAAATTTAGGTTGCAAAGTGAACAAATTAATCTCCATTTCATCGGAAAATTTGCAATCGCAAAAAAACACAAAAAGACTCGGTGGCAATCTGAAAAAAAAAAAAAGGTTGCAAATTGAAAAAAAGTCGATAGACGGAGTTGTTTTTTCTAATTTACCTTTTAAAATAAATACTTAAAAATAAGATGAGAGATAATAAATATATAATCTCTTATTTCATCTTATTTATCTATTTATTTTTTATTTGAAATTTATATACAATAAATACTAAATTGAGTATTATAACTGATTTCTTAAATTAAATATTTATTTATTTTTATTGAATTTCTTAAAATACAATAAATAGGTTTATTTGTATTTATTTATTTGTATTAAGTTTCTTACAATAAATACAATATGAAAGCAATTAATAGGTTTCTTAAAATAGTAATTATTTAATAGGTAGATAATTTATTACAGTTATTTTTGGTAGAATATCCTGCTTTTATATATATAATGATAAATAAATTAGTGATAAATTAACTTTAATCGTTGAAATATAATTACCTTTATAGAGAAAAACATAAGAATATACAACTTTTTTAATATGGAAAGAGTAATAATAACTAGTAAATTTCTAGTTCCAATATTAATAATTTGATTAAATTGGAGTATAATCTAAGGGACAAACTATACACACCCCATCAATTCCTAAACACACCCCATTTAAAAAAAATAAAAAAAATATATATATTAAAAGTCCAAAATACCCTTACTATTAACATTTCTAAACACACCCACTTCATCTTCTCCAATTTTGTTGCCTCTCATCCTGCTCTCTCTCTCTCTCTCTCTCTCTCACTTGTACTCTTCTCTCTCTCTTATTCTCTCTCCTACTTTCATGAAGAGCTTCGAGGAGATTACTGCATCCCCGTCCTCCGCTGCTAGCACCGGTGGAGAGAGTGAAGTGGTCGATCTAGTGTCTAATTCCGGCGAGTCTCGGGCGGATTTGGGGTACTTTGTTGGGAGCTTCTGTCGACGAGCTCGGGATTCCTCCTCCCGTTCGATGGTGGTGGAGGGCGACTCGAGAGAGGGAGAAAGAGAAGGGAGCGGGGGGGAGAGAAAGGGGGCGGGGAGAGAGACTGGAAGGTGCGCGAGAGAGTGCAGGTTTTTATGTTATTTGTGGATATGTTCTGGGTATGTTCGGCCCTGGTTGGCCGAACATCTTGAAGAGTGTTCGGCAATACGCCGAACAGACTTCATAGTGTTCGGCCACCCGCCGAAACACTCTGTAAATGTTCGGCGTATTGCCGAACACTCTTCAAGATGTTCGGGCACCCGCCGAACACCCTGTAAATTGGTAAGGGTAAATTGGTAATTGTGTAAATATTTTAATTTTTTTTTTTTTAATGGGGTGTGTTTAGGAATTGATGGGGTGTGTATAGTCTGTCCCATAATCTAATTTGCCAAATTTGGCCAAACATTTGACCCGAAACGCTGCGTTTAACATAAATCTTAACCTTGAGAGCTGCAGCCAAGCTCAGCGGGCGTTGAACTCCTCACTCCGATGCCGCGACAAGACGCCGCTACTCGCTCCACCGCCGCCGCTAGGTCCAGGGCCGCGAGAGAACCTCAGTCATTTACTAGGAAAATTACTAGGAATCCCAAAATATGCTTCGCCGTCGCCGTGCTCCTCGCTGACGCTGTCCTGGTTTCTCTAATCATCTTCTATGTCCCATGTAACTACAAAATTCATGCACACTTTTCAAATCGCGTTGCTTCTTTCAATTTTTCCTATTTCTTAACCTTTATTTGGCTCATGTGTTTTCAGATACAAAGATCGATTGGGATGCATACATGTCGCAGGTAAAACACACATTTTGACTTTTCTCTCTCTCTCTCATTGCTTGTTTCCTTGATTTGATTTTGAATATGAATGATTAAATTAATAATTTCTGCTTCCATTTGTGTATCTGAGAGAAGGTTGATGAGAATTTAGTAGAAACCTTTTTTTTTTTCCCAGCTAATTCCTAGGCCCAGAATATACCTAATTTCTGCTGGTATTTAGAAGATTTAATGTGCAAAGTTGATTTGAATTAGGTTACTGGTTTTCTGGGGGGAGAAAGAGATTACAGCAAACTGAAAGGGGACACTGGGCCTTTGGTATACCCAGCTGGATTTCTCTATATATACTCTGCTATTCATTATGTTACTGGCGGCGAGGTTTACCCTGCGCAGGTATATTTTCATTTTCTTTTGTTTCATCGTACGAAATTATCTTGTGTCTTGGCTTGTGCATATGGAAGAGTAGTAGTATTTCACATTCCTGATCCTAAGACTTAGTTCCTTACTGCCTACAATGCGTACTTGATCTAACGTATTTTCTTATTTTGTTGTTGTTATTCTATTGTTCTGGACATTTTTGATAAATGCAAAAGCAATTTCACCGATAGATTTATTTCCATTCAGGTCTCGCATCTTGAGTTATAATACTGGTCTGTAAGTAGTATTTTGAGAAAAAGAAGAAGAAAAGAAAGTATCTTTGGATTGCAACAATGTGTTTGGAATTAAGTTCGGTGAAAAATCAATGCATATATGTATACTTAGGCTCTTATCCTTATGGAAGACAACAGTTTGAAAGGGTTGAAAGTGTTCCTGAAGGGGGGGGGGGGGGGTGTAGGGGTGAGATTCAGGATAGATTATCAAGTGACAAGTTTTGTTGATAAACAAAAAGCTATGAGAAGTACAGCTATTTTGGTAGTTCTTTGTATGGGGATGGCTGATATGAGTAATTAGGATTTTAAATGTTTTCTTTCTGTAGTATTTTTGAGGATGAATAGAATAACAAGATTCTCAGGGCTATGTGGGATACTACTACATTTTTGGTTTTTTTTTTGGTTATTCATATTACTTTAGCAAAAATTAATAACAAAGCAATTCGTAGTCTGAAAAAAATAATTGGCAACATATTTTTCGTTTCCAAAGGTTTCTACTAGAAAACGGAATAGTAAATGTTGGAGAATTCTAAAACTCAAAGCTTGCATCTTTGTCATACTTTACTTATACAAAACATATTCAATGTTTATACAGTTTTTTTGAAATAATGTCTCGATGAACCTTCTTGGACTTCTTGAGGACAGATTTGTCGCACTCCTTTTAAATGCTTATGGAGTCTCCAGATGTAACTATTCTAAGCTACCAGGTCACTATCATATGTAGTCGATAGAAAAGGATTTTCATTTCTTAAAAAAAAGTAGACCTTTGTAATTTTTCTACAATGCATAAACTAAAAGTCAGCCATGGGCGTTATACCCTCTTTTGACTTCATCTTGAGCTACCTCTTGTTTGTTGATTTATGTGAGTTGTCATTACTTATATTCTCTTTTGATTGCAGATTTTGTTTGGCATACTCTACATCATGAATCTTGCAATGGTTCTCTTAATTTACCTGAAGACAGATGTGGTATGGAACTTGACATATGATTTTCCAGTCCTGACATTTATGAACTGCTTTTAAGTATGTCAATTACGAAATGTCTGATCTTATCTAATGAGGTTTTTCTGTTGGAATTGGAGTTTGAGTAATAGGATAGTGAAACTGAATGTCATGCTAGGCACTGGCGCTTTCAATTGGCTTGTCAAACGACTAAAACTATTCCTGATCAAAGAATAATCTTATCATGCTTTTGTACTGCCACTCATAGTGCTGATATTTGAAATTAGATTTCCTGCTGTTTTCTGCTTTAATGACTATCTATCCTACAATTAGCAACTGTAACATCAGATTTTGATATTAGAAGATCCATCTTGCAGGTTCCTTGGTGGGCTCTTTGCTTATTTTCTCTGTCTAAAAGAGTGCACTCAATCTTTGTGCTTCGCTTGTTCAATGACTGTTTTGCCACAACTCTATTCCATGCTGCTCTGCTTTCATTTCTTTATCAGAAGTGGCATCTGGGTTTAATTATTTTCAGGTAGAATACCAGGTTAATTGAATGTTTGTCCTGTAAATGCTGGTAGGACCATCATTGTTTATTGGTCTTTTTTTTATTGACTAAATGTGTTCTAGACATTCTTCCTGTTAGCGCAGTGGAGCTGTCTCAGTGAAGATGAATGTCCTTCTTTTTGCTCCTCCCCTTTTACTCCTCTTGCTGAAGGTTAGATAGATTTTGATTGCTCACGTTTATACAAGTCCAGAAATGAACTTCATATCTGAAGCAACATTTGACTTTTCCTGGAAACAACTTGAATACAGGCAATGGATATATTTGGTGTTATAACTGCTGGTGTAGGTGCAGCTGTGGTACAGGTGCTTTTTCTTTATTATTCGTGCTGTACTATTTTAGATTGTCATTTATTACCTCTTTAACAAACTATTTTACTGTGTCGTTAGTTTACCTCTTTAACAATTATGTACTTGTTGCTTAATGTGTTCCTTTTGTGATCCATTTACTTCATTTGTTACAGTTAATCAATAATAACGGAATATAACTTATACATGCAGAGAACATTATCTGATTGAAATCTTTATTTCCCACACCACCTTTTGGGGGGGTTGCAGGTTCTCTTAGGCTTGCCTTTCATTATATCATACCCAGTTGAATATATCTCAAGAGCCTTCAATCTGGGTCGCATCTTCATCCATTATTGGTACTCTCAAATAGATTTTCTATACATTATTTGAGTAATATATGTGAATAAAAAAGGACTGTAGGACAAATTTAACAATTAAATATTTCATCTGTGTCTGTGGAGTAACGGAAACTTTCTTGTATGGTTATGATTAACAAAGGACTATGTTTAACTATATTCTCCAGGTCTGTTAATTTTAAATTTGTCCCAGAACCAGTTTTCGTGTCTAGAGAATTTGCGCTGTTTCTACTGGCGGCTCATCTACTCCTGCTTGCAGTCTTTGCTCATTATAGATGGTGCAGGTAAGGGCTAACATCTTTTAAGCTGGCAGTTTTCTGGTTTCTTTCTTTCATTGTCTTTGCTCAATGCTCATTGCTCTTTCTGATGTCTGTACTCTGTAGGTCTTATAATTCTTCTTAAAGTAACAATGCTTTATTTTCATTCATGTTTTGTGCAGGCATGAAGGAGGATTATTCTCTCTCTTGCATTCTAAACTAATGCAAATGAAGCTCAAATTTTCCAATCTCAGTTCTTTCACGCTCAGAAAGTTCAATGGGCACAATTCAAATTTCAGGGTGCTTAGAGCAGACCGTAAGTGATAGCTAGCTAATTTCATCTCCTCGTCCCACAAATAATTTTATTTGTCTTTTTTTAATACCTATTCCACTTCTTCAATTGGATTCAGATATCATAACCACTCTGTTTGTGGGAAACTTCATTGGAATTGTGTGTGCTCGATCTCTCCACTATCAATTCTACTCTTGGTATGTGGTTCCTTAACATCTTTGAACAGGCTTGTCTTCATATTGTAACCATTTAAAGAAGGACCATTTTATGAACTTGGGTTTATGACATAATGTCATTTATTCTTGAAGGTATTTCTATAGTCTGCCCTATTTGTTGTGGCGAACCCCATTTCCTACTTGGTTACGGTAGGTTTCTTGACAATCTAACTAAATCCTCGTTATTTTTAAAGAAGCATTGTGCTCCCTTAATAATCCAAATATTATTTCCTGCAGTTTGATTTTGTTTGTTACAGTGGAGTTCTGTTGGAATGTGTTCCCCTCTAATGTTTACTCATCAATACTTCTGCTTGGAGCCCATTTAATCATATTAGGAGGTTTGTGGACGGCACCATCTGAATATCCATATGCTAACGATAAAAACAACAAACCAACTTCTATCAAAAAGAAGGCAGGCTGAGACTCTAATTTTAGCTTATTTCAATCACATTTTTCGTGTTCTACTTAAGCTTATATTGGATTTAACAACTGCGAATTCTTTTCCTGTAATTTAAAGAAAAGGGTTGCATGTATCCTGCATGTATCCTGCTTTATTTCTTTTTTGAATAACTTAATAGGAATGAGTTATAGCAAGTCTTATGAGTCACTTACAGTCTGTTAGAAGTATTCAATTGAAGAGAAAGATGATGATATTGAAGAGAAAGATGATGATACTGATCTCTCTCTCTCTCTCTCTCTCTCGTTATAAATATATATTACTGGCGTAATATTGTGCACAAGATTTGTCTTCTTATGTACAGGTTGTTGGAGAGGAAAGATTCTTGGCAATAAGTTGTTATCCTTCTTTTTTGTACATAATGATATTCGGGCTTATTGCGCGAGACCCCATTGTGATATCGAAATTTGACATCGAACCCCCCTATAAGACGGAAAGTGCAGAATAAACACGTGTGATTCCAGAAAATTGACACACGTCCCACATTTATTAACTGTTGCTTACGGCGTTAATTTTTACCACGTTAATGTCCTTTTTGTCCCTGATATATTCTATGAGGGGATTTTTTTCTTGTATACTTCCTCACTCTCTCCTCTTCTACAGTAGAAGTGCAATCAAAATGCTATCTTCTTCTTCACAAAACCCTAATCCCTCTCTCACCATTACCAAACCCCCTTTAGAAACTCCCTCTAAATCAACCAGGTTTCCTCTTCTCGTAGATTCCTCCCAAGCCCTCTTCAATTCTCATTATCTTTCTCTCTCTAAAGGTGTTGAGTGTCCATTTCTGTGGTCAAAGGTGTCGAGTGTCCGTGGCCACCAATACTACTGACGATGAACCCATCTCCGGCGAACGAACCCATCGCCCCCGCCGCTGCCAGCAACATCGCCCTCTTTTCTCTCTCCCCCTCTTTCTCTTCTCTCTCCCCTCTCCCCCTCTCTTTTCTTTCCCTAGTTTGGATTGGCTTCGATGAGGAGAGGGGGTCGTCGTCGCCGTCACACTGGTTCAGATCTGGAGCACACCGAACGAACCCACCTTCGCCGCCTCTCTTTTACCTCCCTGTTGAACAGTGCGTCGGCATTGGACGGGTCCAGGCTTGGGATTGATGAGGTGGGTTAGGGCACGGAAGGATGGTGTGGCCCTTTGCTGGGGTGGCGGAAGGGGCTCCCTTCGGGGTGAATAGCGGCGGCGCCACCATGGGTGGTGGAGGTAGAAAAAGTAAAGACAGAGGAGATTCGGTTAAATTTGCTGGGAATTGTATTGATTTTTTGCATAAATGGTGGATTAGCTGAGGGCATTGTTTATTCTGCAAGGCTGGTGTATAAGTTCTCGGACGAAGTGAAGGCGCATCGGGGTGTTAGGGTTTTGAATAATGGAGCTGAGGTAGCCGGTGGTGTTGGTTTTTGGTCGCAGCGGTGGAGCTTAGAGTATTATCGACGACTGTTGAGCACCGATTTACAACGCCAAACGCTTAAGCTGAATCCGCAGTTCCAATTTCTCTACCCTTCTGAGAGCGAGGGCAGCGCCACATTACCCTTTAGGAATGACTTTGGATGGTCAAAATCTCTCTCAAATATACTTTAATTATGTCTTGGCTTAGTTGTTATATATGTATTTACTTGTTTATTATGTTCAACTAGCATTGAATTCTTTTGCTAATATGGTATTCACTCAATACTTACGTATAGGGAATTCATTG
The DNA here is from genome assembly GCA_005771605.1 of Scutellaria baicalensis. Taxonomy (NCBI): domain Eukaryota; kingdom Viridiplantae; phylum Streptophyta; class Magnoliopsida; order Lamiales; family Lamiaceae; genus Scutellaria; species Scutellaria baicalensis. Next base: position 25,307,851 of record CM016723.1, on the reverse strand, counting down.
CAAAATAGTTCTGGTTGATTGAAGCCTTATATATGGCCTTAGGAAGATATTGCTGACTGCATCTAGTTAATGTTCTTGATCCAAGGAAAAGACAGAGACATACGTATTAGGAGAAAGAAAAAACCAAGGTTTTCGGAAATTGTGGCAGTAACTTATTTGTACCCCCATTGCATGGGAAGCTAAATTATTAATTATTTGGACCAAATTGCTTGCTATCTGCTTCCTGCCTTTCATCCCAGTTCTGATCATTCTTGCTTCTCTTTATTTTTTTTATTTTCATATTTTGCTTGAATTTGTATAAACAACATGCTAAACGGGATCTTTAATGCGAAATAGACAGAGAGACAAGGATGGAGTAGTGAAGCCGATTCTGATAGCCAAAGCAAGAGATGGAAGAGAGGTCGTTGGGATAGCTCTAATCATGAGGAATGATGAAGGCCCACAACCTTAACATTGCTTGTGATATCGTTGTCTGTCTAGAACATAAGATAGGTTCTTTAGATATTAAACCTTTGACTCTATTGTTTTAGTTGTGCTAGTTTTTTTATACAATTGAGATTTTGGATTCTAGCCAGTAATTGTGGTTTCAACTTTGATGATGAGGAATTTTGTTCAATTTAATTTATGTTGGTTGTTCAGTTGCATGTTAATTTGTTCTATTTCTTGATTATCTCCTCAGAAGCTAACTTTCTTGCTTGACAAAAACATCGTTGGAGAATCAAACAGGAATTGAGAGGTTAATCTTCCTAAGACAAATGCACACCAAGTGTTTGTTTATTTTCTTGAGAGAGTTAATTTCGTTTTCTTTTTAAATAATCTTTCCGGAGAGAATTAAGATAATGGAAGAGCAATAATTACTTAAAATTTAAAAATAGTAATACTTAATTATTACATAATGAAGAATTAAAAAATAATTATAAAATATATAATAATAAGGAACAAAAAATGTTAAAGTTATTTGGATTGTTGAACTTTCATTATTAAAAAATGTATCTTTTTTCTCAATTATTAAAATTAAAATAAACAATCATATGTACAAATTATAAATAACACTTGGATGATTAAAATTTCATTTTATCAAATTTAAATAGTTCAAATTTATTAAAATATAAACATAAACTGATAAATATTAAAATATATTAACAATAAAAAAATTGCAAAAAAATAAAACTAAAGAATTCATACCTAAGGCAGTGTGAGTTGAATTTGCAAGGTCGTGGAAGGGGGATTTCATGCATTCTAATAGATTTAGGTCATTGCATACATATATAGTTAAAGACAAGGGTAATTTCGTATTTTTACACACAAATAACGGTAAAAAACAAGTCAAATTCGCACCTGGAGCGCGTGCAAGCCACACCCGTCAAGTTTGACGGAATTGGGTGACACGCGCAGAATTTATGAAAACCCAGGTGTTTTTCGTGCAATTTCTCTAACACAATGGAGCTTGGTACGAATTATGATAACACGAGGGAGTCTCGGAGATTTTACCCAATGATATTCAGATGATCTTTCTGGTCATTTGACTTATTGCTCTTTGTTTCATATTTGGCTTTCTTTTTTTAACAACATTGATAATAAAAATAAAGAAGTGGGTGGGACTACTATGACTAGTTCAATGAATTGGGTTTTCTTCAAGCTTACAAGGACAAGTATACAAAATTGGTGTTGAGTCTACTAGGCCTCTACTAGGATTTTAAATTAAACTACTTAATTAGTATGAAATACATTTATGTGAAAATTCTGAGTTATTTGAAATGGATTTGGATTTGCATTGATTTGATTATAACATCTTTATATATATAAAAACATAAACATTTCCTTATATAGAAATGATAGAATTTTCCCGCCAAAAAGTTACACCAAATCTGGAAATATATTTTTATTAAAAATAAATGATAAATGACAAATGATATTTGATTTAAAAAGATATATGATATATAAATGAATTCTAATGAAAATGGAATATTATCATATGATTTTAATGATGATGTATATATTTAAGAAAGTGATTGACAAAAAATATTTTCACATATAAGTCTATATGGTAAGTCAACTTTAATTATTAAATTTCAATTGATATATTTATAATATGATTAAAACAATAATAACAAATATATATATATATATACACACACGATTACGTTGTATGATTAGTATAAACAATGATTTTACAATAATTATTTATATATAGAAATTAATATGTATATGAATAATATATATTATATAATTCACTACAATATAAAATATAATATTATATTATATGATTTAATTTTTATCTTTATCTTTATATATATAAAAATATTAACATTGTCATATATAGAAATGTAGTATTTACCATATAATTTTAATGATGATGTATATATTTAAGGAAGTGATTGAAAATAAATCTTTCACATATAAGTCATATGATAAGTCAATTTAAAGAAAATAAAAAGTGAACAAAAATGTTGGTATAAATGTTTCCCCTTAATTTTTAAAATTTAATTAATATTTATAAAACAATAGCAAATATATATATATAAATATATATATACACACAACATGATTACCTCATATGATTAGTATAAACAGTGATTTTACAATAATTATTTATATATAAAAATTAATATGAATATGAATAATGTATATTATATAATTCACTCCAATATAAAAGGATAATATATATTTTATGATTTATTTTTTATCTTTATATGTATAAAAATATTAACATTGTCCCATATAGAAATGCAATATTTACCCATCCAAAATCTCATCCTAGATATGGAAATGAATAAAATTACATTTTATGTTCAATAATACTAATTAAAATATTTAATTATGTATGTATATAGACATATACACATACAAATAATCAATGTATATATAATACCACTATTAACCTTACATAGTATTAACTAATTATATTGTATAAGGAAATATAATATTTCATATACATGTAAACAACAAATTTGAAATTTATGGTATATTTGTAATGAACTTAATTGGATGACACAATCGATCAAAGAAATTTAAAAAAAATTGCCTTAAAAAACATTACTTTCCTATTGTATTAGGAAATTATCAACTATAAATATGAGAACCAATTATAAAATTTTAATTCATGCTTTCATTTCTCAAATTCTAATTTTCTTTTCTTTCAATTTGTTTTCAAAATAACATCTGTGTCTACTCAATAGTTCAAATATATCTTCAATTTCAAAATGTAAAGCAATGCAAATCCTTAAAAATGTTTTGGACTTCAAAACTTTTCGAGGGCTTACAATCTTAATTTTTCATTTGTTTTTTAATTTGTGATCGAGGAGTTTCTCACAATTACACTAGCCAAATTTTTGTTTATTTACTAATGTAACTATTTGATAAATAAAAATCATTTATTTACGTACTAATGTAATATTGAATGAGTTAAGATGTTGTAGGATAATATTTTGATTGATTTGTGTTATTCAATATTTTTTAATTTAGTTGATGAATTTTATTTTATTTTAATTTATATAGTGATATGATTGCATATTGACTATTCTTACTCTAACATAATTTTTGTTTGTTAGATTCCTGTATGCAGGCGTTGATGAAAGAAAATTGGCTTCACTCGGAGGTAGTGAATAACTTTTGAATGTTTGGAATAGTTTTTGACTTGGTAGATTAGATGATGAAATGTGAAAGCTCACATGTTACAGAAGATTATCATACTTGGACAAATATATAGTGAAATATTTTGATGTATAGATATACAAATATAACTATTGAAACTAGAGTTGTGTTAGTTTTTTTAGAGTTATATATATATATTTGTATTTTTATCATTTATATATATATATATTTGTATTTTTATAAATATATATATATATATATATATATATAAAATAACATTTACTAAAAATAATTTGTCAATCTTTTGCCACCCAAAAACTTCATCATAAATTTGGAAAAAGTAAATAAATTATAGTGATAAAAATGATATTCATTTTAAAAGGAATATTTAGATCAATGACCTTATTATCATGGTTGACCAATAATTTGTGGAACACATTTCCGTAAACACTTTTAATTTTGAAACCTCAATTTTATTTTATTACTTTGTACCATACACGATTATATTGAGATTTAAATGTATTTTCTCATATGGATTTTAAGTATTAAATTTTATAAATTATTTTATTTAAACAAATTAACATCTACCCATAAAGGATTCACTTTTTTTATATGATAAAAAAAAGCTAGAAGAACAATCATTTAAACCAGAATTAGAAACAAACTAATGTAAGCCCCGTGTATTACATTTTTTATTTTAATACTAATCAAAAATTGTAATTTATAAATAAATTTAATTATTATTTATCATTAATTTGAGTTTAATTAGTATATAATTAAATTTAATTGTGTGAAAAGTTTTGATTATTATTTAATGTAATTGCAAACATTAACTTTAATTAAAATGTTTTTCTAAAATTTCATAATTTACAATTTTATTATCAATCATAATTATTAGCATTTTGTTATTCAATTGTTATTATTTCATTGAATGCTCTATTATAATAAATTATAAATATTAAATGAATTGATTTAAAATTAATTATAATTAAATAGGATTAACTAGAGAGCGACATGTGTTACTTTTGGTTAATCCTTTAGTATATATTAGCGTAAGTCCCGTGTATCACAAGAGTACTGTATTACTAATTAAGAAAATTGCAAACTGAAATTCTCTATTTATAAATAATTAAGTATTATTATTTAACATTAATTATTAGCTTAATTAGTATGTAGTTTTAGAATTTCATAAGTTACAATTTTACAATCAATCAAAATTATTAGTATTTTTTAATTTAATTGTTATTATCTCATTAAATCATTTATATAATAAATTATACTAAATATGAAATGAATTAATTAATAATGAAATTAAAATTAAAATTATTTAGGATTAATCCGAAAATGACATGTGTTACTTTTGGTTATTCATTTAGTATAGATATAGAAACATTGTAATGTAGTTCAGAATACTGATTCAATTGTTTCATTTAGATTATCTGAACAAAATTAACAAATATATTAATTGAAAGAAAAAGTTCAATTTTGATTAGATATGAATTTTGGAACCTTCTTATAATCAATACGAAAAAACTTAAATTATACAAGCAAACTAATTAATTTAGACCAAAAAAGTATGCATAGTAATGAGCATATATAATCTGAATACAATATATAACATATTGTCAACTATTATAAATTAGGGATATTAAACAATTGGTAGAAACATACCGTGATTGTTCATTTTTTATTCTTTTGCTTTCACCTTGGGGTGTATCATACCGAAAATCTCATATCGTACCGAAATGTTCAATATATTGAAATCCGATATATCAAAATTTCGATATTATAGGTAGTCATACCGTTTCGAACCGATATATCGAAAATACCATCATATAAAAATGAAATACATATATCGAAACTTCGATATACCGAAAATACCGTTATACCGAAATGATGATTATATACCGAAACTTTGGTATATCGAAAATACCGATAAACCGAAATTTAAAATATCATATTTATTCATTTATTAATAATAAATTAATATATATTTTTATTTATTCTATTATTTTCAGTATTTCGGTATATTTAAAATTTTAAGAATATCATACTCATACCATATGACCAAGACTTTCGATATGGATACTATGTCGAAAGTTCCGGTATGCCGAAATTTTGATATTTCAATAACCTCGATATTTCGATATTTTTCCCCACCCCTACTTTCACCTCATACATTGAAAATGGTCTAAAAAGATTAATTTGAGGAGTAAGTCTATTGTGAATCAGGTGGATCCATGCACCCGGGTCGGATCCGGGTTAGGGGGGACCGCACTATATTTTTTTTTTCGCTCATGATTTTTGAAAAAAATCACATACCAATAGTATATGTTAGACATACATTTACGTTATGTTAGACATACCTTTAAGCTATGTTAAACATATCAGTTCTGCCCAGATTCCATGCTTTGTCTTTTTTTAGCTTGATTTTTGAATTTTGGCACATACCACTACGTTATGTTAGACATACCTTTACGTTGTGTTAGACATACCTTTATGTATACTTAAACATACCTTTGTATATGTTATATACCTTTATATATAGTTAAGCATACCTTTATATATGTTAGACATACCTTTGTATATATTTAGACCTATTTACACATGGTTGGTCTAACTATACACAAAAGTTGGTTTAACTATACACAAACGTTGGTCTATTTGAGCGAATTTTGGATGAGCTTCAGCACAAGTCTTCAGCGCGTGGGAGCGCGTGCATACGCGTGGGAGGCGCATTTTGGGCGCGTGAATGGGTCGGATCAGGTGCATGGATTTAAGATTCATGCACCTGACTCATAAAAGTTTTTGCCTAATTTGAGATATAGGATTTCATCAAAGAATTTAAATGGATTTCCTTTGTTTCCATGTATACACAAACTATATATATTTAAAAAGAGTAAGTCTCTTGTGAATCAGGTGCATGGATCTTAGATCCATTGATAGGTAGAAAATATATGCATTTAATTGTTGACTTAATTGGATTTATATCATCTTTTATTTGATTGGATGCATTGTTTTCATACCTATATGCGCTTTTGAACTCGAGATACTTCATATTTTATTTTCTTGATTAATGTAGGAATTTATGAAGTATTTTGGAGTTAGATGGACCAAAGCCCAAGAGTAATGAAGATCAAAGAAGAATACATTATTACCATGGGCCTAGGGCCCACATCATATGGAGGAGAGAGAGATTATAAGTTAAATGGATTTCTTTGGCCACAAGTTGAGAGGAGATACACGGCAATTTGTAGGATTGGGGAAGAGAGAGAGTTTTCTTTAGAAACATACTTTTGCTTTATTTTATTTTTCCTTTGATGGATTTACCAAGAACTTTTGTGGATCCAATCGAGATGACGATTGGCTAATTCGTCAATTCCGGTTAGTAGGGATGTTTTGAACCCAATTATCTTTTTATGTTTTAATTAATTCCGTTTCTCCCTTTCGATGTTTGATTGGAATTGATTGTGTTATCTGTGATGAATGATTTCAATTATTGATGCTTGATTTAGATTCGCGACCTAGGTTAAGTGTTTGATAATTGATTGCTAGAATCTTAAATCATGAATCCTAATTGTTGTGGTTTAATTTTCATTAGTAGTAAACTAGAGGTCGTGCATCTCTAGGGTAGCATAATCCTAGATTATCAAATCGAGCTTGTGTATTTGGAGTCTAGTTCACCCTATTGTCTTGGTAATTAATGCGTTTAATGAATTAAATCTAGAGAGCTTATTCTAGGTTGTTCAATTAAATAGGGTTAATTAGTGATCTTATCCTAATTTAACTAATCATAAGAGACGATTCGATTTAACAGAGCTTGTTGTTAGATTAGGAGTGATAATTCCATGATAATCTGAGAGAAGGGGTAACATTGATTAAAGCGTAACTGATATTGGGGGATAACTGAACTGTTAACTGGAATGCTTTTTATCAACTGATTTCTGTTTAGTTTGTTTTCTACATCTTTAGTAATTTTTAGTTTAATTATCAATCAATCTGATAACCCTCATATTTCTTGTTCCTTTGGATTTAGATATAAGTAAACACAATTGAATTGTCACTCTCCGTGGGATCGACTCCGACTTGCCCTATCTACTAGTTAGATAGGTTAGGAAGGATATTTATTTAATTTTATCGCGTCACGACAGCGCGGTCATCCGTCCACCCGGGTCGGATTCGGGTCAGGGGCACCGCATTCTTTTTTTTCACTCATGAATTTTGAAAAAAATCACATACCAACAGTATATGTTAGACATACCTTTACGTTATGTTAGACATACCTTTAAGCTATGTTAAACATACCAGTTCTGCCCAAATTCCATGTCTTGTCTTTTTTTTGGCTTGATTTTTGAATTTTGGCACATACCACTACGTTATGTTAGACATACCTTTATGTATACTTAAACATACCTTTGTATATGTTAGACATACCTTTATATATAGTTAAGCATACCTTTATATATGTTGGACATATCTTTGTATATAGTTAGACCTACCTACACATAGTTGGTCTAACTATACACAAAGGTTGGTTTAACTATACACAAAGGTTGGTCTATTGGAGTGAATTTTGGGTGAGCTTCAGCACAAGTGTTCAGCGCGGGGGAGTGCGTGCATGCGCGTGGGAGGCGCATTTTGGGAGCGTTTTGGGCGCGTGAATGGGTCGACCCAGTTGCACGGATCCCAGATCCGTGCAACCGGTGCATTAAAGTTTTTGCCATTTAAAAAAAAAACATTTTCATTAATCCATTTTTGATATGAGGCCTAATATTTGAAATTGAATATATATGACAATAGAATTAAAAAAAAACACAATAAGTGGAAAATAAAATGAGGTGTACTGTTTTGAAATAATATTCGCACTTTTTTATTCTATCATGTTAAAGAGAAAATCAATTTTATATCTGTAAGTACAAAAAACCCACTTATGAAAATAGATAAAAGAAGTTAAGAGTTTTTATATATGTAAAAATATAGATTATATTATTTTATTATATTATAATTATACTTTTAAAAATTTAATTCCGTGCATCGCACCGGTGAAAAACTAGTTCATCCTTAATTGGATCAATATCAAATTAGTATCCAATTATTTGTTATACAAATATTAGCAACTCTCATTATCAATCCAAATCATTTGTGAATGAATAAGCAACAACTTCAAATTAAATTTGAGTATATAATACGCAACAAAATTCAAATAATTAACTCAATTCATTAAAATCCTAATACAAAGTTGGCAAATGGTAATATTAAATTAGACGATTTAATATACAGTGAAAAAAATATAATCTCCCGACTTTTTTTTTTTTTTTTCAATTATCCTTTTTCCCTTTCTACCAAAAATTAAATAGTGGTTTGTCCATTCAGACAGTTGCCTTCTTCGATCCTTCCATTGGTTATCAGGACCAACCAAATAAATTATTTCCTTCATATTTAGTGATACTTTAAGCTAATCTTACTTTATTAAAAATCTGTTTCAATATGATTCTATACATATTACGAATACCATGAATATCCTTTATCGAAATCATACATTAACTATTTATAATACGAAAAAAAAAAAGGAAGGGAGAACAGATACTTTATTTGCTATAAATTGAAATTTTTATTTTTAATCAATAAAAATAAGTTTTCGCCAATTATATTTTCTAGTTTTTGGCTATGTTATAACGAGTAGTAAACTCAACTTTGATTATTAAATTATGTAGCTAATATGATATATATATATATATATAAACAGAATATTCTGCCAAAAATAACTACAATAAATGTCTCATTTATTAAATATTTCCATTTTAAGAAATCATTAATAAATTTTATTTTAAATTTATTAATAAACAAATATATAAATATTAATATTTAATACATTTAATTTTATATTTATTGTATAGAAACTCAAAAGAAAAAGTAAATAGATAAATTTATCTATATATTTCTATACTATAATAATAGAGAAAAAGTTTGAGATATTTACATAAATGCTATTTTCTCAACAAAAAGTGTCACATCAACAATATTTTTATTTTGTATTTTTTATTATTTAATCCATTCAATTTATAATATATATATTGTATTAGTTTATTCTTATTTTATTAATACAAATTAAGTTATTTTTTATTGAATAATTATTATACACCAACAATAGATAATGTTCAAACAATAATTTCAATAATAAATATTAATTTGTTTGGGGATAATTGTATCATATTTAATATAAATATAATTTATAAATAAGTGTAACACTATTAAAGATGCGTATATGTACATATATGTATATATAATGTATTTAGTGTGAAATTATATGTCATTCTAAGTATTTTTTTAATTAATATTTGTAAGTGTTCCATCAACAAATTTTTTTATTTTGCATTTTTTACTATTTAATCCATTTGATCTAATAACATAAATATTGTATTAATTTATTCTCATTTTATCGATCTTAATTAAATCAATTTTTATTGAAGAATTTATTAAAAATCAACAATAGATATCCAAACAATAATTTAAATAAAAATATTAATTTGCATGGGGATAATTTATATACCATAATAATATAAATTAATAAATAAATATAACACTATTAAAGATGTGTGTATATACATATATGTATATATAATATATATTTAGTCTGAATTATATGTCATCTTAAATATTTTTTAAATTATAAATACCTCATAATCAAATAAAATTTTAGTCTTTTAATTTACACTTAGGACTTCGTATATTTTTATATGAGAGTGCACATTTTGAATTTATATGGCGCACCTGATTATTTAAATTATATGCTTAGTTTCTAATTATATTGTCGTCATCATGATCGTAGACTACTACTTATACATGTTGATTATGTGTTGAACTTAAATTGTAATGATCAATGTCGTGCTATATCAATTAATTTACATGATACTTATAAAGGAATAATTACATGTCATCTTCGATGTTAAGCGATATTAATAAAAAAAATTATAATTCTATTTATTTTGAAATAAAAGGTTGAAAATACATAATTGACAGTGCTTGCATCAAGTTCCTACGTAAAATTTCTAATTTTATTGTGTAATGTTTCTATATATACATACATACTCACACACACATGTATTTAATTTAAATAATTGAATTTGATTTTTAATTCATAATTTTTTTAGTTTTTTTAATATATTTAATTTAAATGACTGAAGATATTAGTTGTAACACCGATGATAAAAAAAAATGTTTCGACTATAATTGTTGTGTATAAAGAAGTTTTGAAAAAACTTACAAACTTTACAGGTAGAATTTCCAATTTTGATTTGAAGATCATGATATTGATGCTTTTGTTTTTAGTATTAATCATAGATCATAGATTAGTGAATTGAATATGTATAATATAAATATATTGTTGTGAATTAAATTATCTTAAGCAAATTTATACTTTCTTAGCTAATAAATATTATATTGTCTTTTATATACTAAAATTACTTACACTATATTATGAAATAATTAATATTTACCAACATTATATTACAAAACGCGCATCGCACGGGTGCGAGTATTAGTTAAGGGTAAAATCGAAAAACATAAAATATTTCTCGTGGTTAAAAAAAAGCATGAAACTTAAAGTTGCCACTGCTTTTGACATTTTCAATTCACTTTCAAAGATTTTGGTTGGAGAAATTCCATGTTTGGATTGTGTTCTAATTCAATTAGCAAAAAAGGGGGAAGCAGGAGTATTAACTTCATATTCTTCATAATTAAAGCTCATATTAATAATTCAACGAATTGATTCATAATTTTAGAAACTCAATAGCAGTTTAATGGAAGTTAAGTATAAAAAAAATTAGATTCTTCATCACATGGTGACATGAAAAAGCTAATAAGTTGTATCACAAAAATTATGATGAAACACATATTCTTTTACCACTAATCAAACCAATTTTTAGAAATTTATATGTGAACTATGGAGTATAAATAGACCCATCTCGACGATCAAAAGTAATGCTCGTCTTCTTGGGACCTTGACCAAAATACATACACTATGGAACAAAAAAATCAACACTCAACTAACGAATCGTTAGGTAACTGCAAATAAAATCTTTTGCTGACAATTTTCTGGAAATAAATGCAAAACAAAGTACCTATCTACTTCTATATTAATCTTTGCAAAAAGAAACTATTGCAAAAACCGATGCATCTCTGTATACATACATAAATAAATGTGCATTAACATTGAACAGAGACTATAAAGAAGAATGAACAAACCAGATGCAACTCCGGAGTGTGTGTAAAATAAATCAATTTATTCACCAAATTTTACCTGCTATAATCACATACATAAAACGACACAACAAATTGTAAAATAATTTAAGGAAAAAAAAGAAGAGGCAAAAATCAACTCCGGCACTGTGTGGCGGCGGAGCACGATCGCGTGTACGGATTAGCTTCGGCGCCTGGACGGCAGTTGTAGTAGGACGCGCCTCTGCGCGAGCAGGGTACACTGTTGGACTGAAGCGCACCGTAGCTGATGTATTTGGTAGTGGCTAATATGCGCCGGTTGCTCTCCGAATCCATGTCGAACTCACCTGTACCATCGGCCATGCACTCGGCAATCGATCCGTGGCAAATCGCCGGCCTACTCATCGGAATATAGGAGAAGTCGCCGCCTGCTTCGGCGGTCCTGAGGATGAGAGCGGCCACTGCTACGGCGGCGATGAGAAGGCAGAAAACACGAGGTTTCGCCATTTTGTGAATGAATTTGTTTTTGGGGTTTGTTTAATTAAGAAAAGAAACTGAGCGGGCTGGCAACCCTTTTTAAGTAGAGATGCTCTCCATTATCAATATTTTTCCTTCTCATCTTCTCTCTATTTACTAATTTGCCCCTCCACTTATTAATTATTAATATTATATTATTTTTCTTTACCATTTCAAGGAAATAATTACAATAATTTCTTCAAGAATTTGAATGATATTATCTTTTTGCTCTCTTTTTTTGGAATGATCAATGTGGGGTCTTAATATAAAACAATATATTGTTTTTATGAAGTTAATTTTGATGCATATCATGATTACCAATACTTTATATTGCTAATAAAAGTAAAATAAAAAACACGTAATAGAGCGCAATATTATTAATGTTTTGCATTGAAATTCAGGCCCTATCAATTTACATAATGAATAATGTATATATTCTTATCATGTAAATTTGGCTTAAAATTATTGTTTATTGATTTGAAATATTTATGGTATTACTAATCATAATTTCAATTTTAGATAAAAAGCTCTAGAAAGCAACTAGTATGTATTATTATAAATAAATAGAATGTCATTTAATATTGTGACGACTTATAAGTTATAACGGGTGGACCGATTCTAGAATAATTATAAATAATCAATATATTTGTGATTTATTTATTTAAAAAAAAAAACCACGCATAGACTTCGATTTCATAGTGGACGACACGTTTTTTTTTTTTGGTGAAGCAGTTATGAATTGAAAATAAACACAGCTGTTATAATTTGGTCAACGAATTAATTTTTTTTCAAGTAAATTGACTTGACATTTTATAAATTTAAACTATAGAAAAACATTTTTATGAGATTATTTTTATAAATTTAATTATGTAAAACATTAGTTATTATGAAACATAATAAAATGGATAGTATGGACTTTTTCCCTCTAATATTCTTACAAGTCCTGCTAGCTAGCTGTTTCTGATCTTTAATAACTAGAGTTTAATTAAAATAAGACCTAATCAAAAGTAATATTTAAAAATATATATTTACAAAGAAAGTAAGATTAACAAAACACGACAAAGATAACGACAAGAAAAGAAAGGATTCCCTATCTAATTGCCAGTCATGATCAATATCAGGTTCTGCTTTATTTATTTATTTATTAATAAGTAACAAAAGTAACTAGCATACATTAATTTAATTATTTGAGAATCATTATAAAAATCTCCTGTTTTCAAAAGTGAATTGCATCTTTATTAATCACCTTTAGGTTATGTTTTATTTAAACTTCAATTCAATCGATAAATAAGAAAGTAAAAATACTCGTCTAATGATCAAACAAAACAACGAATAATGTAAACTTTTTGTTTAATTATACTGAAAACTCGAAGTAACTTCAAATAAACACACATAATGTCATATTCATCTTAATTCGACTCCTTTATAATTACAAAAATAAGATCATCAACTCAGTTAAACCGGAAAGAGAAATTTAGTATTTTGAGATATATAATATTAATGATTAGTTGATGTGGGGTTGAAGAGTTCAAAAGATAAGTAAGGTTTAGCACTTTGTCAAATCAAGATATGGCCAACAACCATCAACAGTTGAATTGTCCTAATCTTAACCCTAACAATAGTAAAATAATTAATAAAATAATTGGAAATAGAAACCTAACACGAAGATTATAATAATTTAATAAGTTGAGAAATAGAAAAATGATTGTGATTGGTTGGGGGCATAATTGGAAATAGGGGTTAGTTTGAGCGGTTCAAGCGCGTCTTGCTCTTCATTGTTGGATTCCTCTAAATTTCTAACTTATGAATTAATCCTTCAAACCTAACCTCATGGACATTCATATCTTGATTTTCATTCAAGAGTTTTATCTTATTTTATTAAGTTTGGAAACTATTCTTTCCACCTTGAGCATTTGAATTGTTGTGTGTTTATATTAGGAATTAAGAACATCTCCAATAGTGTATATGATTTTATTGTTAATCTTATATTATTTTTATGTAATAACTGTCAATGATCTCTAACAATTTTCATTATTCTTTGTATCAAAAAAAAGTATTCCAAAATATTCCTTATAACTAATTTTTTTAACATGAAAATAAAAAAAAAGAAAAAGAAAAGAAACTAACTTGGCGCATGCGTTGACGAGTGGAAAGTTGGCGCAAAACATGCGGTTGAGATAAGTTGCGCACAAGTTTAAGTCATTGTTAGAGATGCAGAAAACACGCTATCAAATTGTAATGACGCACTGTTGGAGATGCTCTAAGACCATCTCCAATAGTACACAGGATTTTATTGTTAATCTTACACAATTTTTATGTAATAACTGTCAATGATCTCCAACAGTTTACATAATTCTCTGCACCAAAAAAGAATATTTCATAATATTCTTTATTAATTAATTTATTTAACATTTTATTTATTATCAATATTCGTTATTATTGTTAAATAATCTATTTTTTATCTTTATTATTTTAAAAGTGTAAAAAATGTATATATATATATTTAAATCTTATTTAATATAATATTTTAGCTATTTTTTTATTTTTTTCAGATTGTAAATAATATTATTTTTGTCGTGAGTTCTTTTGATTGGAAAAACAAAAAAATTTGGAAAAATGGACCCAAGAACAACAGCAAAAACAAGCCCAAGAAGAACAACAACAAAATAATGCATTTTCTTTGTTTGGACAATCTTTTCCAAATGTTAGTCGCAGACAAGTTCAAGATGCTGGAGGATCTGGACAAGTTTTGGATGGTGGAGGACAATGTTTTCCAATTATTGGTGGTGGACAAGTTGTGCATGTTGGAGGACAATGTTTTCCAAATATTGGTGGTGAACAAGTTTCCGATGCTGGAGGATCTCGTGAATCTCATGGTGATGACAATGTTTTCCAAATATTGGTGGTGAACAAGTTTCCGATGCTGGAGGATCTCGTGGATCTCATGGTGATCTTTCAGATTATTAAGAAAATTATTGTATTTCTTATTGATAATTTTTTTAAATTTATCAATAATTTTTTGTTTCATTACTTTATGAATTTTTATATTAAAATTAGTTTAATGTCTAGATATTATATGTTTTATTAATATGCTGTATTGTTTTTTTTTTCTTTCCAAAATCGGAATGATTATAATAGCACTTAATATAAAAATAAGGAAAAAAATGAATACAAAGTAAAATAATGAAAAAGAACTTTAAAACAAAATAAAATAAGAAAAGAAAAAGAATAAAATAAATAATAAATAATGATAAGAAAAAAATGAATACAAAGTAAAAATATCGAAAAAGAAATTAAAAATAAAATAAAATAAGAAAATAAAATGAATAAAATAAATAAATAATAAAAAAAAGAAAAAGAAAAGAAAAATCAGATGGCGCAAGGGTTGACATGTGGAAAGTTGGCGTAAAACCAGCGGTTAAGATGAGATGGCGTAAAAAAAAAAATCAGTGTTGGAGATGAAAACAGGAGCCATCAAATTGTGATGGCGTACTGTTGGAAATGCTCTAAATACTAGGAAAGGTGCTAAAATATCAACGGTGGTCCGCTTTTAATATGAAGCATATCGCTGACGTGTAATGATCTCATCCCCTAACTATATGAAAATTAAAATTAATTGATATGTTGGATGTTTGAAACGTTGGTGATGGACACATATTAATGTGGCTACAGTTGATAGGATAACAAGATTGATTTATACTGATTGTATAATTAAATTGTTGATTTTTTTTCTCATTTTGATCTAAAAAGTTCATATAATGAACCAAAACTTGGGATACTATAAAAGTATGATGCCTAATAGGACACAATATGAAAAATTATTTTCTTTTTCGAATTTATATTGAGGAAAAATGCATAAAGGTGTTTAGATGAGTTTATATCCAATATTTATAAAATTCTCTCATCTTAGAATTTATTACATCTTATCGTCTTGAAATAGATCAATCTTACTTTTACATAAATTGTAATATTTGATAAAATAAGATGAAAAAACTTTTGAAATGTTAACAATTATAATTATACGAGTTCAAATGATAAATTAGAAAGACTTTTCAAAACATCTGAACTCCTTATAGTAAAAACTTCCTTGTCAATCCTTATATTGTAAAAACAGCCTATAGAGGTGTTACAACCTATTTTTAGAAATCTGTCAATCATCCATCCACACAATGCATAATTGCAATTAGCAAAAAGGGTTATCATCAATCAATACAGATATGTACATGTGAAAGAAATCAAATCAATATAGGAAACAAATTTTGCAATAAAAAAAGTCCAGACATATATGTATTCCATAGTGGAAATAGAAACAGAGAAGTTAAGCTCAATGATCTTTGTTACTCCTCTTGAATGTTTGCAAGAATCTAAAGAACTTGTACTATCTTTCCAGCTTGCTCAAGAGAGCTTCCATTGGGGGCACTTCCTTCACAATTTCTTGCCAATCGGGCATCCCCTGGAAAGCCAACGGGTTAAAGACAGTCGATACAGAATTGTATAACCATAGAACTCAAGCTTGATGTGAAGGTTAAAATGCCCTATAATGTGAGATTAGATATCAAGTGTTTCAAGGTACGAGGATTTGAATCTATCGGTCTTAAATGGCTAAGATATTCGTATAGAGAATGACAGATCAATCAGATCAGTAATGCTTTTATGATCAGAAGCATTTTATGATGCAACTATTTTTTTTTCCTAGTTTTTAGAATTTGACATGTTACAGAATTTGAAAGGAAAAAAAGGTATAAAAGCTGCTTATATATCAATGCTTACACAATTCTGATTAAAGGGTAGTTTTCTCAGACCCTATAGTGATGGCTAATAGGAGAAAATATTGTGATTGTGAATGCAATAGGGTGGGGCAAGTACACAAGGAAGTCATCAATTCTGGTTGTTTCGTCACTAAACCTTTCATAGCATTGTCCATCACGATAATTTCATCAAACAAATCTAAAGAATTTATGAGTGCCCAGTATGATGTACAGCTCCGTGTCAATTTTATTGTATTATATAATCAGGAAAGGATCACTAACCCGCCCTGATTTCCGAACACGACCATCTAGACGGAGAATTATATACACATCTTCGCCAGGGGTTATGCCTTCAGACTTTTGTTGATCCCTAATCCACCTGGAAGGAGAAGGCCAAAGGCCATCGATGGTTAAAAGCTTTAAGTAGTGTAGAAATAATGAATAGAGAAATTAATAAAAGCATATATTCAAAACTCTAAACTTTCCATCTTATTTTGGAGGGAATCAATAAGTTGATGGACAGCCAGCATATTTGGGATACATATGACACAAATTGATGAAAGATTCTTGGAACTATCTCGCCTACATCTAACTTTAGATTTAAGATGCCTGATTTAACAGACACACATTCATACATTCAAAAGAAATTTTGGTATTTCAAAAAAAAAAAAAAAAAAGGAATTGCAGTTATTAAGCATATTTTTGAAGATGCTTTTACTTCTGATAGTGGGCAGTGTTTGTCATCCATGAAACTGAAGTGAAGGGAATTTACTCAGCATAACCTGCAAGCACCAACCTTTCCCATTCAACAGGTGATACCACTTCTGCTCGGAATCGTATCTCTGCTTTAATTTTTGATTTTCCCACTACTGATTGAGCTCTCTTATCAAATTCTTCCTACCAAAGACCAACAGATCAAACAACATATCCATTCTTCAAACACAGGAGAGAGTGGGCTTTCCAGTTAAAAGCTAGGCCAGTGCAACCATATAGATGTGTAAGAAAGCTATTCAACATGTTTATTATTTAATGAAAACTTTATAACACTCTGTCAGATAGTTGCAGTACAGCATTATTGACATCATGCAAGATTCAAAGGATTTACTGCATTTGAGAACACATTATGCCATGCCTAACGTGTGTTACCCCTATAGATGGAAGAGATGTGGCTGCTTTTGAAGAAAGACCAAAGCCTTTCTTCTCTGCTTGTTGTTCTCTGCCTTCACCCCATACAACAGGAACCAGGATAAATCCTCTTTTGAGAAGCTCTGTACGGAACTTCTCTGCCTTCCGCATGGCTGAAGCAACTGTCTCCTTATTCCCAGCCAAAATAACCTACAGTCAATAAAAGCTGCAACATCATCTTAAGAAAAATGTGGTAAGACATAAATGGAAAACCTTCAATAACTCCAAACGGGCACAAAAGTTACAATACAACCAAAGGAAAAACTCATTGCTACAAGGAGGAGGGAATCAAAAGACGTTTATAAACTTGGGAGTTATAAATCAAGAAATAAAAGGAGAATTGTATATCACGTGGTAATGTAAAATACTTGAGTATAGGCATAAGCAAGAAGCTGCAATACACAGCTACAATGATATGACATAGTATAGTTATCAGTGTACTTTCCTCACATTTATAATTTACTCCCCTCGTACTAAAGAAGTGTAATAATGCAAAGTATATAAGAAAGAAGGGTAACTAACAGGCCTTGCTGTGTCACGTAGCTGCACAAGTTCGACAATCCTGTTGGTTGAAAGGCGCAGAGGAAGCCTTGATAAATTTTCATTTCTAGTAATTTGTGCAAGTTGTTCCTCCTCTTTCTTGCTGTCCCATAAGAATAAAGCCACAAAAGCAATAATACCTGCACCATACTGAGTCAAGAACTTAATTAATTTCTCTTTGAACGATTTTCTGTTAATGCCACAAGCATTTACCTAGTGCGTAAAGTAATTATTATTATTATTATTATTGCTTTTTAATAGCTGAATAAAAATGTCTAGTGGAGATCCTGCCATATTTACCTCCAATATTTATTCCTGCATTTTCCGATGTCTCCAATAGGCCAGGAGCACTGTCACCCCCTTTGATTGCACTAAGCAGCCTAGGTATGGTAAATAACAAAGAAATTCCTGCAGCAGCTGTAAATGCCACATAGAAGAATTTGCGAATTCCACGAAATGGTGCTTGGACCTCACTAATGAGTTTAAGATCCCTCCTAAAGCTATAGCCTATATCTTCTCCACCCAGTCTGGCCTGTTTTAAGGAAAATTACTTAGTTGTTAGAAATATGTTGGTTGGCCAAAAAATTTCACATGCAAAGGCAACTGAAGAAAGGTGCCAGGTTTGAGTAGTTACCTCTTCTTGCAATTCCTTGAATTCAGGCATTGCTCTAAATGAGGCCAAATCAGGATCATTTAAAATGGTGCCAAACTTGAGGTTATATTCTCTCAAAGCTGTGCGTAAACAGTCAGCAGCTTTCTTTCCTTCCTCCCTTCCTCATAGAGAAATAAACATAGGAAAATAAAATTCCTAATAGATGCACAATGCTTAAAGGAGTGAATAGTTGAATCTGTTGGAAGAGTCTATCTTATGACAAGATATGCAACTCCTGAATAAAGAAGATAATTATCGCCGTGTCTTTAGAACTGGCATGTTACGGCATCATCTAAAGTACCATGAAGGTGGATTTTCATACGTTGATTGCATTTTGTATAACGATCGTTCAAATTGCTCACACACATCTGTACCAACTATATTGGCATTATATAGCACCTTCTAAATATGAACTAGAAATTGAGTGCTTTTACTAGAATGTACTTATTTCAAATCCTCCTAAATGCTGTCAAAAGCTCAAAAATGGAGACAAATCTTACCTGTAAGCATGACAGCAGGCTTTGTTATACAGAGCAGCTTGAGCCTCCTCAGAGTTCGGGTTCAAAGTTAGAGCAGCGTCAAATTGTGCGAGAGCATCTTTCACCTGGATAACAAAATCGATAATAAAACATTTTAAATCAAAATTAATATCATTCCAATGAGATAAGCATAAGGAGTAGCCCTAGGAAACTTATACCAGAAAATTTTGCAGTAATCTTGATATTCAGATATAGCGTAAAAATGCTAAATATTCAGGATCTCTTTGATATTTTTCTTTGATATACAGTATATAGCCAGTTGGTTCCGTGTTCTAGAATTTTGCTGATACATCAAATGACCACAATCGTGAACATTATATCTATGTGGAGGCAGGCAATTTGAGTTCCAAACTTGATTCAAATTTCTTATGGAGTTAAAAACTTCATCGACTAATGAGTCTAACCATTGAACTAGCCCAGCTGAACATGATACAGTGCAACTTTACAGTCAACCTAGCTTATCAAGTCCTGTTCGAGCAAAGTATCAGATGTTTTGAAATATTATTGTCGACTCTTAGTTTGCAACAGAAGCAAGCCAGAAAAACAAGATTCAAATAATAATCATAAGTTGAATGTCGATTAGCTAGGTCCACTTCAAAATTCAAGAAACGGAAGCATCATCATCATCATCATCATCATCATAACCCCCATCAAGATTAAACAAGTTATCAGCACGATTTCAGGTACCCATGCTAATACAATCATTCTAAAATCCAAATTATCAAAATTCCAATAAGTCCTGAAAATTGCAAACTTAAAATGAATAGGTAAATTACCCGTCCTTTGGCGAAAAGCGAAAGACCTAAATTAACACACGACTCCGCTGTCGGGGTACTAACTTCCGGCGAAGTAGATGACGAAGAGCAATTAACTACTCGACCATTAGTGGTTTTTGCGTACTGGATTGACGCCAAGAACGAAGAGGAGGACACTAATTTTCTGCTAAGACACCACGTTTGTGATATAAGCAATGAGTTCAAATTTGACGGTGAGCAATGGGACAGGTGGCGGCAGAGGAGGTGGTGGTGGTACGGTGGTGCAAAGGTAGCCGCGGCCATTGAGAAATCATGGGCAAGATTTTTCAGTTTATCCAAATGGTAACGGTTGCCATCCGATTTTTCTTTTTCTTTTTCCTTTTCCTTTTTAATTAGTAATTCCCTAATCTTAAATAATTCTCCATATGGGCCGGGCCTTATCCATTGGAACCCTTTAGTTGGGCCTTTTCTTATGGATGGCCCAATATAAAAAAAAAAAAGCATATCTAAGCCCCCAACTTTTATGTTGTTTTTTGTTTCATTGACCCACTTGTATCTTTTATTTTATTCGTATGATCACATTGAACATACTCATCGAACCTAATCCATAAAATTTAGATTGACTTGTGAAAATTGAAATTGGATTGTGGGTGGCGGAGATTCGTCCTATGAAGCTATATCATTTTATTAGTTTTTGAAGGAAATTATAAAATCATTCTCGTAACTATTGAACCTTGACAATTTCAGTTCAATATGAATCAGTTTTCGCACTTAAGTCGTTTAACTTTTAAAAAATTGGCAGTTACTTCAAATTTTAAAATTTATGCAAGAATCTGAAATTCATTTTGTGGAACTGTATTAGTGACATATATAGATGATCTTAAAAGAAAAGATGTGTGTAATATTAGTGATTTTGGAATATGAAATGGAAATTAAACTATGCATGTGGAGGATCGAGTCATGAAAAGGAAATTAGAAAACCAGGAAAAAAATCACATCTGGTCCCATATCTATTTCCATTTTCGCAATTAGTCCCATAATTATTTATTTTTTTAATTTAGTCCCGTAACTTAAATAATTGCTCACTTTTGGTCCCAATATCGTCGGAATTTTTGAAATTGGCCGGAAAATTGGGGATTTCCGACAAGAACTAATGACGTGGCATGGTGTGTCATTTCTCTATTGATTCAAGCACTAAAAAAACTCTAAAATAAATAAATAAATGACACATATTTATTGCATTTCCACATCATCAAAAACATAAATCTACTTATCCACATCATCAAAAACATATTAAAAAAAAAGGAATATGAAAGGGCAATGGCTAACGCATCCATAGATTGTAATTTCAAAGATCAAGTCCTCATCTATCAAACAAAACTCTTCTCCTTCACCTAAGTTAATTCAAACTGAATTCCTTAAACTATGAACCCTACTTTCTAAAATTATTCCGATCCTTTCACCAAAGCTATGGTATTCGTTCGAAAAAAGGGGGCTATGGACTGGTCCCTCCCAAATTATGGTATGTTTACGATATTTTAATTATATTCTGTTGCGGGGATTCATGAGTTTTGCAATGATTTAGCTAAATTTTCTGTCATTTGCTTATGATATTTTATTAGTTTAATTTTATTAAATTGTCATTGTGTTTTGGAAAAGGGGAACACGTAGGGTTCACGTGTTTTCAGTTGCGGGTTTGGTATTGAAAGTATATGTTTATATTTTCTATATTCATATTATTGTATTTGGTTCATGTTATTATATTCTCGTATTCTGATTGTTGGCTAAATATGTGATTTTTTTTTTTTTTGCCATTTTGCAGATCCTAAAAGTAAGTATCTTACTATACTGTTGCATTTTGGGGGGACTTTTGAAAATATGCCTCATACTGAATATGTAGGTGGTGATAGACTTGTCTTTGACTGGATTAAAGCTAATGAAATAAAGTCCACTGATTTAGATTCATTTAGCAAACAAGCGGGGGTTAAATGCGATAGAAGATATTACTTAAAGTTGAAAGATTGCACATATAAATTGTGTGGTGATGATACAAATATTAGAGAATCTGCTAATAATTTATTGGTTGTAAGGGAGATGTATATATTTGTTGAATCATTGGAGCTAGAGCCTCAAATCGATTTAGATTATGGAAGCATTATGGAAGGCTGGTTGTAGTAAGACATGTCATTAGTTTTTGTCGGAAACCCCAATTTTCCCAATTCCAAAAATTCCGGCGACATTGGGATCAAAAGTGAGCAATTATTTAAGTTACGGTACTAAATTAAAAAAGTAAATAGTTGTGGGACTAATTGCGAAAAAGGAAATAAATATGGGACCAGATGTGATTTTTTCCCTAGAAAACCATGCAATGTCTTTTCTAATAAATCCATTAAAAAGTAGCATATTGAAGAGTATGAAAAGAGTATTGGTGTTGCATATACACATGGATATGCATTTGCACGATTCCTTCCCCCCTCTTTCTTTTTCATTTTCCTTTTTAACTAAGAATTTTCCACATTTACATTAAATATGACATGGTTTTTTTCTTTTTTCTCACATTAACATGAGAAAAAAGTAAGTCACATTAAAATTAGAGAAGAGTCTGCTTTTTATGTAATATTTATTGGACACTTTCTTGTGAGATTAATGTTGATGTGGGCTTCAATAATATTTTAAAAAATTGAATGCAAAATGTGATTCGGAAAAGGATAACACTTGCAATTTCCCTTTTTTTCTGGGGTTTATTAAATAGTGTTGAAAAGGGTGCTTCCATTATGTGAAGATTGGACATCAATTGTATAGTGTTTTGAGCAATATGATCTCACCACTTTTGTCATGTATTACTAGTGTTGGGTTTAAAACAAGCAACAAATTATTCAATACTCCATCTGAGATTTGTCAATTCAATTAGATAATAAAGTACATATAAAGCAAACTAAATTGTTTTATTTGACTTAAGGTCTATATTTGTGTTAAATTGATTCATCGACATATTTTAATTTAATTTCCTAAATGATGATGATGATGATGATGATGAAATCTCTTTTTGAAGCACTATATGCTATAGGCAATAAGAACACATTTATTTAATATATAGGATAAAGCCAGCAATGAAGACTTTGAAGTAGAAGAAATTTCAAATATTGTGATCATGAAATTGCTTTACCATAGCCCACATCAATCCATTAATTTTCACATCCCTATCTAACTTATTAGGTACTTTACGGAATATAAACGTGTGTAAAATAAAATAAGGTCAAGAGTATAATAATAAAATATAACCCAAAAATTAAATCCCCCATAACCGTCACTATAATAATCAATTAAGTAATTAGCTTTCTCCTGATCATTTGCAACATTACTGATCAGTCAAAAAGGCCAGAATTAAGCTTTAGCTGCTAATTATTTGTAATGTCTGCTACGAATGTTTCATAAATAGATAAGCAAATGTTACTACAATTTAATCTTTAAAACGATGAGTTTGATATAACTCTTAACTACAAGATTAATATATATGTTTATAATAAAATAGACATTAATTCAATGTTTATGAGTAAGTAATTAATTAATATGGTGTCATGTGATTGATCCTTTAAATATGTGGTAGATGAAAGTAGTAAAAATGAAAAATGGAAAGATGAATGGATGAGATGATAATGGAAGACAAGATGATATAAGGAAGGGCACGCCGGCCAAAGTTGGTCTGAATCTACTCATCCCGACGCTAAAAAGAATATTGCTTTTCTTTTTTGGTTGCATTTGAGACAAGGAACAAATCCTCACGCACTAACTAAACCCGTATATGTTTCTCATCATCTCTTCGATCGCCTCATATATGTTTGTCCTTTTCATCATGAAATGTGCATCAGTTGTATATTCATTTTGAGCGTGTTTTCAACTTGGAAATCATCTTTCAGGTCATATATATGACTCGAACTGCATGAATCATGACTCGTACATTCAGTGCATCTAAACATTTGTGAATACATACATATATATATATATATATATATATAATTCTTGTTGGATGGGATCGAGTAGCTAGGCTTAAGGATACAATATGTAGCTTCTCAAAACCTAGATTCTTGATGAAGTATTTCTGTAGTTTGTTGGATATATATTTGTTTCTAGTGTGTGTATTAAGAATATGATGGAGCAAATTGATCCATGGATCCGTTCTGCATGATGCAAGTTGATTGAAGTATTAAAATTGAATTTATTGGATCATATATGATATAAAAAAAATCAAGACTAAAGCTGATTAATATATTTGACCAGATGGTAGACCATGAAAAGCTAAAGGGTGCATGGTACAAAACTAAAACTAAAATTTTAGTGAACATGATGAATATTATTACAAGAATAAAAACTTTAATGCAGATAGGATGGTGAAGTGGTACTTGACAATAATAACATCCTATTATGAAGAACAAAATGTCTTGAAAAACAGGGAAAAAAAGGGGGTACTTTTGATACTTGGAACATGGGTCCTTGGATTTATTCTGTATTAATTGCAAAGTAGTTGGACATAGGCCACAAAGGTTGCAATCAGCAAAAAAAAAAAGGGACATAAAATTCATTTAATGTCTTGAATATGTAATACACGTCAGCAATCACAGACTTTTAGTGATAAAGAAAGAGTTAGTGATGTAGAAGTGATGCCCTAATTAAAGCACAGAAATAATATGTGATTGATTCACCTGTCTTGTCTCATGCATGCACTTCTACTACTCATCATTTCATCTTTGTGTAATTGGGATAAGAATTGGAAAAGTGGATATGTAATATAATAGAATATATATTTTATGTGGCGAACCAAAACTCTATCTACCTCCATTACTTTCTTTTCTTCTCTCTTTTTATGATTCTCAGAATATGTTTGCTTTTTGTTGATATGTACGGATAGATTTCGTTTGGATATATGATCTACTTCAAGATCATTCAAATTCAAATTATTATTTCATCCATTCAATTACTCACTCTATACCAACCTCACATCTTATGTGATGGGGTGGTTCTAGGTAGACTGATAGTATATAATGTACATTAATACACCAAACTTTCCATCAATTTTCAATTATAGGATCTGAGATCATTGAAGGTCGGGATGCAATGATTTTAGATTTGATGGTTAAAAATGAATGAAACGTTAATACACCCTGATATACTATAGAGCCGTCCCATGTCCTAATATAATTTTCCAATCATTAATTTTCATCTGTGTATACATGCACCTTTAGAATGTGCAGCATACGCACTTCTTTGATAAGAAAGATTGAAAACTAAATACACACATCAATGTAAAAACACACATATATGTTAAAATAAAGAACTTCTTTGGTGAGAAGAATTAAAATTTGATCACAAACAAGAAAAACACGTACGGGGGTGAGAAACTGATACACGAGGGTGAAAAAACCAATTGATATTATATCAAAGAAACTGAGAACAAACATACATTAATTTCCACTATTCATCAGAGTTTAACTAAGAGTTTTGAAGTTAGATTTTCTCTGTAAGCCTAAATTAAAACAACCTAACCTAAATGTTGTGATATTTATACATATATATATATATATATTTGTTATGTCAAAGAGAAAAAAACATGATTAATTAATTAAGATGGCAATTATTTGCCTAATTTCAGTTATGGATTCGGATATATAGGTGTAGATGGTGAGAGAAGTTGAATATGAATAAATGGGTATTTCAGTGTGATGGAAAATGGAAAGCAGCATATTGAAGTGTTTGAAAAGAGAGGATGTTTTTTCAAATCAAAATTTGTATGAATCAGATTCCGTCTACCTTAATCCACTAAAATCCTTAAAAAGTGGGAAAACATTAAGAACCCATGTATCCATGTTCCCCCTAAAGTTTCATTTCCACACCATCTACTTAATTATTTTTCCATCAGTATACCTGGTCAATTTCCAAACTACCCAAATTTATAAGTCAATAAATTTTTTATCCATTTTTTTAAGAAATAATTTTTTTTACTCAAGTTTAGGTAGTAATATGTCCAATTTATCCTCAACTTAACTACATATTTACATTATGTAAAAATTAAATATAAATATATTAAATACAGAATACAAGTGAAGATATACTAACTAAATACAAAATTTAAAATTTAAAATGAAATCTAAAAACAAAATTCCCCCATTTTGAAAAGTTGAAAATTTATTTCCCCTACACCAAATATCATTTACCTCCACACCAAATTTCATTTCCCCACACCAATACTTTCCAGTTTGGCTTCTGAACTACTGCAAGACATTTGAGACTTATTCTAATATGATATATTTGATGAATCTAAAAAAAAAAAAAATCAACCAAAACTCCATTGTAGCAACCACTTCAATCATACACTCTCATACAAAAAATTCCACCATGTGCAATCCTCACCACTTCAACACCAATGACAAATGAAAATTTTAGAATAAAGTTTGGATTTCACTGGTAAATTTGAAGATGCATTTTGTTGCGGTTATCAGATCAAGATGGAAACCGAGTTGAGTGAAGGAGGTCGAAAAAGGTTGAATGTTATGGAGTGACTTTGAATTTGATGATTTGAAGGTTGAGTGAACCTCCTGAATTTTCTGGTGTGAATAATTGTATGTTCTGCGCATTTACGATACATTCACGATATGGATGTTACAGCGTGTTCACGATATGAGTAGTCGTGTTCACGATATAAATAGTCATTGTGTTCACGATATGAGTAGTCGTGTTCACGATATGAGTAATCGTGTTCACATTTAAACTCGACTCAAGTAATATTACTTGAGTCGAGTTGGACTCGCTGGAATAATTCATTAAGGCGACGACTCATGTGTGATCGTGAACATGATATACTTATATCATGTTCACGAGACACACATATCGTGAACACGATGACTCATATCGTGAACACGATGACTACTCGTATTGTGAACACGACTACTCATATCGTGAACACGCTGTGACATCCATATCTGAAGTTTTCATCTGAAAAAATGAAGTTTTCATCTCTAACACGCTTGAATAAGTTTTGAAAACCATTTTAATCATTACATATAAGTCTCATTATTCACTAATTTTTATTCTATTTTATTTATTTATTTCTCAATTCAAATTAATTATTTATTGGTTGCATTTTTTAATAGTGTCAAAATCATCATATTAGACTAATTAATTATGACATTAATACTTTTCAATTCACATTAAAATATAATTAATAATAAATAATAAAAAATTAATATTTAGTTCAAATCTTTGTTTTATGGATTAATTACATTAAAAAAAGACATATATATTGCTAGCAATTAATTGAAAATAACAATCGTGAACACGTATTAAATTTTCATATCATGAACACATATTATCAGTTCATATCGTGAATATGTATTACATTTTAAATCGTGAACATTCATTCTCAGAAATGAGAATTACCCAACATCATTGACAAAAAAACTAAAACGTAAAACAAAAGAGTTCACTCTCTATTAAATATCGTGCATATCAACATATCTTCATAAGGGAGCCGTATCGTGAAGAATCAGTCTCAGAAGTCAGAACTACCCAAAATCAACATATAGGGATAATGCTGAAACCTAAAACAAAAGAGTTTGTGCTATTAAATATGGTGTATATTAACTTTAACTTCAACATAAATTTAAACAATAAAATTCATGAGGAGTTTACAATGAAACATCACTAAATGCTCAGAACATAGAAATAGAAATGAAACTTACCATTTGCAATGAAACTTTAGTTGCTTTTAACATGCTTCAAGGTTTCAATGAAGATGAGGATCATGAAAAAAATGAGAAAATTGGTCAAGCCTTGCAACGATTATTCGGAGGAAATGAGAACATGAAAATGTGACTTGCAAAAAGTGGGTTATGGTGTTTTTGGAGTTCCAAATTACTTTTTAAACTTTCATTACATTATTTAATTTGAATACAATGTATTAAATTGTGTATTTGAATTAAATGACAATGTATTGCAATGAACATCAATACAAACTTAAGTTAAGGGTATTAAGGACATTTCACTACCCAAATTGTGTAAAAAACTTATTTCTTAAAAAAATTGATATAAAAGTTCATTGACCCATGAATTTGGGTAAAGAGAGGTATTTCCACATAAAATTATATGTATATAAGTTTATTTAATTTCTACCATATTATTCTTCATATGCGTGTTACAATGTATAATAATAACACACTATATAGGTTGGGGTTTAGTTCCCATATATATATATATATATATAAACTTGTATTGTCAAATTAAAGCTCATATATATATATATATATATATATTTCAAAAGTGATTTTGGTGTTTCATAACAAATTTTTGTTAACTTTGTCGGCTGGTCTCTAAATCTCTCTATATTGGTCCAAGACTAGTTTTCTTATTTCAAGAATTCGTTTTCTCAAAATTTGGTAAACAATTTGAGATACTTGAGAAGTAGTAGCCTGATGGGAATGCAACTCCAAATAACTAGACAAGCAATTGAGGATAACAACTACTTGCAAGAAAGGACCATGCAATGATGTCATTTGGATTTTTTTGCAGTTACTACAATTTCTACTTTTCTTTTTTCTTCATCAATTAATTAATTGCTAAAACCTTTTTCAACTTAATCCAATAAGTTATAGATAAGTTTGAATATTCTAATTTCACATCCCAGTAGGATTTAAAACTCAATTAATTAATTAGCTTGAACTAGATCTAGCTAGCACTACATGTAGGAATTAGCTTCTCTCTTTTTTTTTTCCCAATAAAATAATAACCACTCTAGCTCAATTCATAATTGACTAAAATTCAAAGTTGGAAATGGGATTACAGGAATATTCTTCAAGCACGTAGGCTAATAATCTGACATTAAAATATGAGATGAAATATGATTCCAAAAAAAAAAAAAAAATCTAGTTATGTGGGAGAAGGGAGAATTTGGTGAATATTGGAGGTACCCTAGGTAGGGCAAGTGGGTGGGTAGGGGTGGAATCAATAGAAGAAATTAAGGACAATGTGCAACCAAAATCATGATGATATCCAAAAAAGAAACTATGTTTCAGATAAGAATTTTACACCACGACATGACTTCTTATATATAGATCCATTGAGCCCTCACACTATTCCAACCACGAACACTTTAAGCAGCATATTACTTAATTATTATAATTCACGATCCAAGCGAAGCGGCCATTTTTCTTATTCTTTGAATTAATCTTTTATTCTTATTTCTAACAAAAATGGATGGCAAGAAATTGGAGTACAAAGGATTGGAAGCATTGAAGGAGCTGGAAAGAGTAACAAGAAGAGCTGGTGAAGTTCAAGAT
Organism: Scutellaria baicalensis; assembly: GCA_005771605.1. Taxonomy (NCBI): domain Eukaryota; kingdom Viridiplantae; phylum Streptophyta; class Magnoliopsida; order Lamiales; family Lamiaceae; genus Scutellaria; species Scutellaria baicalensis. Next base: position 25,277,779 of record CM016723.1, on the reverse strand, counting down.
GAAGTGTTGAGAAATATTTTGGAACAAAATTGGAAGACAGAGTATTTAAGCAAATACTTGAGCGGTCCAATATCAAGTAAAAGCGTATATCAGTTCAAGAGTCGCGTACCTGCGATTGCATACAAGGACATTCGTCCCTACATTGCAAGAATCGCTAAAGGAGAAGACTCCAATCTCATCACCGGCCATCCCATCACCGAGATGCTTTGCAGGTATAGAATTCATTTTTGAGCCTCCAGCTTAATTCTTGATCCATCTGTTTCAATCCTTTAGTTTGAGAATTGAAAATCTCCATGCAGCTCAGGAACTTCGGCTGGAGAGCCCAAGTTGATGCCTTCGATTGCAGATGACCTTGATCGTCGTACTTTCTTGTACAATCTCATCATGCCTATAGTGAACCAGTTAAGAATATATTAATTTCATCATGTTAATGGATGAATGTTATGTGTATGATTAATTAATTGATATGAATGTGCAGGCATGTAGGAGGGCTGGATGAAGGGAAAGCGATGTACCTGTATTTCGTGAAAGCCGAGATGTCGACTCCATGCGGCTTACCGGCTCGCACAGTGCTGACCAGCTACTACAAGAGCTCTCACTTCAAGCACCGCCCCCACGACCCCTTCAACGACTTCACCAGCCCCGACGCCGCCATTCTCTGCTACGACTCCGACCAGAGCATGTACTGCCAGCTCCTCGCCGGACTCATCCACCGCCGCCGCGTCCTCCGCCTCGGCGCCGTCTTCGCCTCCGCCCTCCTCCGCGCCATCTCCTTCCTCGAGCGCCACTGGCGCGACTTCTGCCGCGACATACGCACCGGCCACCTCGATTCCGCCGTCTCCGACGCCGGATGCCGCGCCGCCATGACCGATCTCATCGGACCGCCCGATCCCGACGCCGCCGAAGAGATCGAGGAGATCTGCAGCCAAACGACGTCGTGGAAGGGCATCGTGTGCCGGCTCTGGCCTAACGCCAAGTACATAGAGGCCGTGGTGACCGGATCGATGTCGCAGTACGTGCCGGCGTTGAAGTACTACAGCGACGAGAAGCTGCCGTTGGTTTGTCCGATGTACGCCTCGTCGGAATGCTACTTCGGAGTTAATATGAAGCCGCTCTCCGATCCGTCGGAGGTTTCGTTCACGTTGTTGCCGAACATGGGATACTTCGAGTTCATACAGCTGGGTGAAAACGGTTCCTTGTCCATGGATTTTGAGGAAGAAGATGAAGAGAAAGGTGTGCCGCAAAGTAATCTGGTTGATCTGGTGCATGTTAAGGTCGGATGTTACTACGAACTCGTCGTCACTACCTTTTCCGGTCAGTTTCTTCCTCCATTTTTCCTCTATTTTTGCTTAATAAAGTAATTGAAGTAAGAAAATCTTCAGTATTTGTTTTTTTAATTATATTTCCATGTCCTGTTTTATTTCATGTTTTGTCACTATATGTGTGTGTGATATATGTTAAATATATCTTCACATGCAGTAAAATCTACAATCTGATTAAAAAATTGAAAGGTTTTTTTTAGTAAACTACTAAATAAGTGCTTAAAAAGCTACTTGAAAGATGTAATAAAATTATAGTTATGATATATGACACAGAAAAAAAGAAAATTAATCCACACTAAACCAACATGATTTGATGATTCGTAGTACTAAGTACGGATTTGGTGTACCATCATTATAAAAAAAAATCGATTTTCTTTCTTTAAAATAAACCATTAAAGGATAGACACGTTTCTCTTGTTTTTTCTTCTTTTTATTTAAAACGTTTCTTTAAAACAATAATTATTACTTTGAAAACTTCCATTTAAAAAGATTACTAAATTAAAATTAAATATTCTCGAAAATAAATTCAAGAATAAAAATAAAATCATATCAATATTGCATGGATGCATAAATCAGGACTAAACCGGTATCGCATCGGCGACGTTCTTCAAGTGACCGGATTCCACAACCAAGCGCCGCAATTCCGGTTCATCTGCCGCCGCAACGTCGTCCTCAGCATCGACAACGACAAGACGAACGAAGAAGACCTCCACCGGAGCATCACCGCCGCCGCCAAACGCCTCCTCGAGCCACGCCATGCGCTCCTCATCGAGTACACCAGCCACGCCGACACATCCTCCATCCCCGGCCACTACGTCATCTATTGGGAGATCAACGACGCGATTAAGCCCCACGCGCCGCCTCTGTCTGCGGAGGTGCTGGAGGAGTGCTGCATCGCGGTGGAGGAGGGGCTGGACTACGTGTACCGCCGGTGCAGAACGAACGACAAGTCGATCGGACCGTTGGAGATCAAGGTGGTGAAGGCGGGGACGTTTGAGAAGCTAATGGATTTGTTCATCGCTCAAGGCGGCGCGTCGATTAACCAGTATAAAACTCCGAGATGTGTTAAGTCTAAGTCTGCTTTGAAGCTGCTTAATGCTAACGTGAGCCGGTGCTATTTTAGCCCCAGGTATCCTGCCTGGAACGCTTGAAATTGGAGTGGAGATAGGAAATAAAATTAGGTCTTCGATGAGCTTTTTAGCCCATGTTATGATCAAGCGATCATCAACTTGTAAGAGCCACCACGACTCACTTTTGCTTCAAGAAGAAATAACAATTTTGAATTTTGGTTTCTTTCGCAAAATAATTTTGATTTTTACTTTATTAGTGTTTTACCCGTGTGTTGCACTGAATAAAATATTTGCAAAGAATAATTATGTAGTTTGATATGTTGAAAATATTTTATGTTTATAATTTAGGTTGTAGTACATAAAATTATTTGAATTTAACTGAATAAATAATTTAATTTATATATCTTCAATTTTTTTATTATTTAAGATTAATGTGAATATTAAAAAAAAAACAATGTTAAACATAATGTAAGACTATTTGAACTGAATAATATAGAATAAAAGTGTGAATCAATTTACAAAATAAATTAACATTCATAAACTACAAATTTTGAAAAACTTCTTTATATACAACATACGCCGTGGTCTCTTTTCTTAGTCTCTTTATCACATGTTAAAATTTTCAATCCAGCACGTCTGATTACTTTATAAACAACAACGTATAAAACATCGATTGCATGAAAAATACTAACAACTACCATCATTAACAATTGCAACAATCTTGCAATACACCTAATAACTCCCAACCTAAGTGGAAAAAAAAAGTAGTTACAACAAAACTAAAATCATAATGATATAGAAAATATAAACATGATTGAAAAATATTAGAAAATGTAGAACATTATTTTATGTGATCATCATATTTTTGAAAACATAATTTGTCTGTCATAATATGTATTATTTAACAATTTAACAATTATATTATATTGGATATTTACAAAAGACTAAATATTAAGAAAAAAAAATGAAAAGCTCCGAATAAAATTTTAACTGAAAAGAGTAGTATTGATTTAAATCATGATAATAATGAAAATAATAATACTAATCATATTACTTCATATAAGTAAAATGACATTACAAATAATAAATTGTGTGTACAATCTATAGTTTATTTAAATGCAATTGAATAATTTCTAATCTATTAATTCACTGACATAATTAAAACATGCTCACATGAACATAATGTAATTGACCAACAAAAGTTTATATTGTGAAATCTATAAATAACATGTATTGATTTATAAATAAGTTCAATAATAGATATATTAGTTCTTATTTTTATGATTAATTACAAAGAAACTAATTATATTTAAAAAAAAAACAATGATAGTAACAACAACAACAAATCTATAGTACTTTAATAATGATAGAAATGTTTATTGAACTAAACAATGCTTACATTAATAAAATGAGCATTAGTTAAATCAGAAATTAAATAATTATATTTATTCTACATGTACATTTTATCTTATACACTTGTATTTTGTAAAATTGAATTTGTATAATTATTAACTTTTAAGAGAATACTTCTTACATTACAAAATACAAATATATACTTCTAATGTACTTAATATATTTATGTATAAGGTTTCCAACTTTGGAAAACTATGCACTTTTATGTTTAAATACTAAAATTTAAAAAGTGTGAATTTTCTTTTATGAAGTTAATTATCATAAATTTTATATAAAAACAAAAAAGACGATCTTAAAAAAAGATTCATGACGGGGTCAATATAAAAACATAGTTTTTCTATAATAAATAGAGTAACTATCCTGCGAGTAAGGGTAATAGATCTTAGATCCAAGCACTCGGGTCAGATTCGGGTCACCCGACTCATTCTTTTTTTTCTTCTTTCGTGCTTGAATTTTTAAATTTGGTCATGTTTTTATGTTATGTTCGACATATTTTTATATTATGTTAAATATACCATTATGTTATATTAAATATACCTTTTGCCCAAATGTCATAACTTTAATTTAAAAAAAAAACCACAACTTCGGCTCATTTTGTACATGTACATTTATGTAGTATTAGTTATATATTTATGTTATATTAGACATGCTTTTATGTTATAATAGACATACCTTATATAATATATAAAGGTATAACTAATATAGTTAAAAGGTAGACTAATATAATTAAAATGTATATCTAACATTGATAAAAGGTATGAAGGTATATTTAAAAATTCTAAATGCTTGTATAACATAACGTAAATGTATGTCAGCTTTGAGCGAATTTGGGTGAATTTGAGTGTGAATACCAGACGCGTGGGGCGCGTGAGCGTGTTTTTGGGCACTTTGACCGAGTCAACTTGGGTACATGAATCCTAGATCCGTGTGTTTGACTCGTAGAAGTATTATTTGTCTAATAAATATTATATTATGGAGATACATAGCTAAAAATTACTTTTAACTTCCATTTTAAGTATTTAATTCAAATTGAATCTATATATATAATAAGAGAGTTGCAACTCTCAAGAAGTTGACACCTAAGCACTTTCAAGCTTCTCTTCTACTGCCAAGTGTCATATCCTAAATTTAATTTTAAATTTTAAATTTTTAATAAAAATCTCAATCTATTCCCAATATGCAAAGAGTCTCTCCATCCTCCCTCTTAATCTCTCCATCTCCCCATCTCTCTAAAGAATCCGTACAGTCTCTCCATTATCAACTTCATGTAACCCGTTTTTGACAATAAACTCATATTTGTCTAGCTTTCTCTACGCCATTACCATTGCCATTTGTGGCTTCTGCTGTCAAGAAAACTTCCAGACCATAATGCTTGATCATTTTTTGCACCAAAAACATAATGTAAGAAATGTATTATAGTTTTTTGATACCAATCATTTATATATTACCTATGTTTTGTTATTTTTTTTCAAAGAAAACATCAATCTCATCTACTTTGGATACGTTGACATTCATTATCTTACTCTCAAATGTATTCTCATAGTAACCATTAAAGCTTAATGTATTTAGCAGCCTATGACTTAATTAATTCATGGAGCTCCACCGTCATATCTTCTTCATGAGTATTTGCTTTGCATATGTATAAGTTGGATAAATTCATTCATGATATGAAATTATTAGTTTAGGAGCATTTAGAATTTAAACAGAGAACACGATTTTAATTAAAGGACGAATAACATGAAAGTTTTCTAATCATACAAAATTAACCGAGAGCCATCTAACCCGTGCAACGCACGGGCTCTACCTAGTAGTATATATAATTTATCTGTATATAATAGACATGTTTATTCTTTCTTTCATTATAATGTAATCCTTATCTATATATATATATATATATATATATATATATACTTATTTATTTTTATATTTTTATTGTAATCATAAAATAATGATAAACAAAATTACAAATAAAAATTATAAATTTGTTTCATACATTATACCGATCTTTAAATAAATAAGATATTTATTTTAAAATCATAATTTGTTAAGAAAAGTCTTATAGCCCATCTGCATGACAATGCACTTATATCAAAATTACATTTACAGAATAAAAAATAAATTAAACAAATTTATAGATATTATTTAATTGCTAGCTACATCAATTAAAAATGAATTTTAAATAAAGAAACTATTTAATTGAAATTTTAATTTGTTTCAAAACTGTTCTCACACCACATCTTACCTTCTATCAAACTTACAACTTTAAAATAAAAATATCTATATACAAAATTACAAATAAAAAAATAAATCAATACATCATAGTTTAAGAATAAAATGAAATGAAAAAAAATTAATTTGAAGTGAAAGAGACTCATTATTGCCCCTATACTATAGGCCTCACCCCAAGATTTTATATATATATATATATATATATATATATAGTAGCCAAATATTTGATTGTTATAGATCTATTTATTTATATTTAAGAAATCCATTGTATTCTTTTAAAACTATAGTTGGTGAGATTAAAAAAATTAAATAAAATAATAAATTAAGGTCATCAAAGTACATTTAAACATATAAGGTATATAAGAATATTGTGCTTTTAATTGTGGAATTGTATTAAACAACAAAAATAATTAATAAGAGAGTTATGACTAAATTAATCTTTCAATATGAACTTCAATATATATACATAACCTATACTAATCTCATATATATACGTTCAAATATATTTTGATACATAAATGTAAAACATCAATTTAGACTGAATTATAAAAGATTCTATTGATCTAAAATCTTGGAAAATTCCAATTAATATTTTAAATTATCACTTAGAAATATTTTTGTTGTTTTGATTATGATTTTTTAAGGATATTAGTCCTTTTATTTGATTCTTGAGTTTTTTTATTGGAATAAGAATTATATAAAACAAAAAATGTGTGCATTATATTTCAAAGTAATGTAAGATTCCATAAATTTTGTTATCTATACATTTGAGTTTCAAAATCATTTTTACAATATTCCACTACTAAAATAAATAGTGAATTCAAAAAAGTAATTTTATTATAGAACACGATTTTCATAAATTATAGGGCAACCATCGATCACAAAATAAAATAATTATATATGGAAAAGAATACAAAATATTTTATGGAAAATGATTTTCATAAATCATGTTCTCCACATTTCAAGTAATCATTTAGTAATCAATATACATGTTTTTATTTTGATACTAAGAATTTTTAGTAGATTAAAACAATGGATTCGATGCAATTTATGTAGACCTTTTTAGAACCTTATTTCACAAAATTATTTCTAAGAATAATAAAAAATTTGGGCACAAAAATATAAAATAACTATCTTTTACAATGTTTTTCAGAAAACAAAAACGAAATTTATCTTGCAGTGTTCTAATCTTAAATCTTCAAAATCTCTAATCCAAAATCAGAAGCTCTCGATTCCGACCTGCACAAAATAATTTGAATTGGTAAAATAATATAATATTACATGGCAATAAGAATAATCAATATACAATACTAATAAAATAACACATATTGTGAATAATTATTCTTCAAAATACGATTAACAACAACAACTTAAATTATTCAAAAGTGAACACTATGGTCATTAACTATTGATCCAAACTACAAATATCTCTAATAAATTAATCAATTCATACCCAAATAAATATACAAAAAGGAGAAGAAGAAGAAGAAGAAGAAGAAGAAGAAGAAGAAGAAGAAGAAACAATCATCCGATCCATGAAAACATAATGTTTGGAATGCAAATTTTGAGAAATTGTGAATAGAAAAGACATGAGTGAATTCCAAGTTAATTCTCTCATATTTATAGTGAAAGATATGCTTATTAGATATGAAATTAGTGCATTATATATGGTATGAAGGTAAGTGATTGTTATTGTAAGTGCATAATTTTGGGTTTCTTTTTTTTGGAAAATCTCAAAATTTATGATTTTCTTATAAGTTATAAAATTTGTATTCATTTGGCTAAATACAATATATATATATATATGTATATAATATCATCTTATAAATTAATAAACATTCACATCCAAAATGTAGCATAGTAAATTGATTGTTTCCATATATAATGACATGTGTAATCTTTAAATAAGATAATTCTAAAAATATAGGAAATAATTTCATATCATGATACTTTTTTAATAATTATATTGATTTATCTTCTTAATATTTTAAATAGTTTTATCATGCTTTTTATGTATTTCAGTCATGACACTTCTTAAATTGTATGAGATGAATAAAGGATATTTAAAAATAAAATCAATGAATCAAATAGGACATTGATGTAAAAAATCAGTGTATCAAATTGGATTTTTTTTTCTTTCAAAAAATATATAATATCTCTATTTTTTCCAAATAAAAAAAAGTGTAATCTTTTTCCCTAAAATAACTAAAAGATATTTAAAGATAGTGGTTGACTTCTATACATATATATATTGTTCGTATACATATTAATATATATTTCTAAATATGTATTATATACTTAACGAATAAATAAACATAAAAATAATTATATCTATTTATTTCTGTTATAGTAGGGTTTTTTTGAGTGGAAAAATCATTACCATAATATATTAAGAAATGTTTGTATTTTTATATATATAAAGATTTGTTAATATAATTTTGGTATAGAGAATTAAATAAAAATTTAATTGTTTAATTTTGGAAGAAAGATCAAATCAAAATTGCAATCACATCATTATAGACATATGAGAACTATATATATATATATATATCATACCGTTATCTCACCTTTTAATGTGATTTTGATTATAAATTGAAATTTAATATATGAAAGTTAGTTAATGATTCCATAAGGCCGGTTAAAATTTCATTACCTTTCATCTATGCCATTTAATTTTAATAGAATTAAAGACCTATGAGACCATAACTCACAACTACAATATAAATTTAATGTAATTTTAATTTTAACAAAATTAAAGTCCCATAAAGACTTAACTCATGGCTATAAAGGAAGGTAATGATTTTTGAAGTCAAATTTTTGTAATTTTTTTGATTGATTGTGCCATCTAATTAATTCCATTATGAACATACCATAAATTTCAAATTTGATATATATATATATATATATTGAATATTAGATTTCCTAATATAATATAATTTTTTAATCCTATTTAAGGTTAATAGTTGACTTATATATGTATGCATTATATATGTGTATATATAATTAAATATTTTAAGTAATTAATAAATATAAAATGTAATTTTATTTATTTCTATATTTAGGATAGAGTTTTGGCGGGAAAATATTGCTTTTTATTTTTATTTTTCTAGTAATACTAAAATCAAATCACTCACACTTATATTAATAAAATATTATATTTATTGAGTCACTCATATATATTTTTATATATAGTGTGAATATCTTCCCTAATCTAATAAATATTAATTATAATCTATTAACATAAAACATATAATAAACTAAATCATATATAAACTCTTGTGAACATAATAAATGGTTATGATAAATTCACATATATAATAAAATATAACATATGACTTTATATGTAAGTTTTTTTTATTCTCAAATATATTGGTGAAATTTAATAATTAAAGTTGACTTACCTAATAAAATCATTTGTATAACCCTTTTTTCCCAAATTATTTCCTTATATATACATATCATCATTCAAATCATTTATAATTTATATTTTCATTTACATTTATCTATATATTGCATCTTTCATGTTTTAATAATAACTCAATATCTTTTATTTAAATAAAAAAATTATTTCCAATTTTGGAATTGTGTTTTTGGCGGGAAAAATGTGACATTACTATTTGAGGAAATGTTTGTGTTTTTATATATATAAAGATTGTAAAAAAAGAACTCTTCGTTAAAGTATTTTTAAACAATGTTTTTTTTTTTTTTTGGGAATTGGATACTTTACTCCAAGTTAATTTTTCATCTTATCTTTCATAATTTTCAATAGATGACGAGTGTACGTTGTTGATGTATTCTTTTAAACGTGGCGTGTGGGGATTATATTGGATACCAGATGAAACACGTGGTATAGAGGATCCCAATTGTGTTTTTTTTTAATCTTTAAATTGATATTCCTTTATACAATCAGTATGATTTTTTTCTTTATCAAGGTTAGAGATGGCAGTGGGGCAGGGAATCCCCGTTCCCCACGGGGATCCACCCCGAACAGGGCGGGAATTCCCTGAAATATACCCTCGCGGGGCGGGAAGGGGACAATTTTCTCCCCGACTAGCGGGGCGGGGACGGTGATCATATTCCCCGCCCCGATCCTCGTGACCCTGCCAATTTATATATATATATATATAATATATTTTATTTAATATATTTTTATACGCACATCAATAATACAAAACTCTCGTTTCTCATCCTCTTCTATATGCATTGAAGTATTGAAAAAATTAATGAAAATGTAATAATATAATTTATCATTGCACTTTTATGATAGTATGATCAAATAATATTTTATCTTTTATACGAACTGAGTAATTTTTTTGTGATTTTGTTAACATTTTAGTTATATATAATTATGTGGATTATTTGTATATATTAAAATATTATTTTTTATATACATTAAAAAATTAAATAAAAAAATCTTTTGTTGGGGGATGGGGATGGGGAAAAAAATTTCCCCACGAAGTTGGCGGGAACGGGATGGGGATTGCTCCCCTGACCCCGCTCCGTTGTCATCCCTAATCAAGGTCGCTATTATGAAACACAATATTCTTTGTTCGACTTTGATATATCTATTAATTTAATATCAACCGAAAAATATGAGAATGAGTTAAAAGGAGTGTGACAATTCAATTCGATTTTCACCTAGTTTGGAATTTAAAAAATGCAGTGCAAGGTCCAGATAAATTTCTAGCGCTCTGGCAAGAGAGTATCTGGTCTGTTGTTAGCAAATAACGATTTTGTTTTGGAGGGACGTCCCAAATATAATTGGGCCAATTAATCAAATCGTATAAAACTAGGCCCAACTACGATTAGAGGCCGCCGCTTAAAGCTCATTTGTTTTGTAATTCTATTTTCTTTTCTCCAGTGAGTGATTTTCAGAAGATAAATATATGTGTGTATATATATATTCTCATAAGAATTCATATCTCCATAAATTATAACGAACTAGTACAAATGTTATTATTTCATGGGATTTTCCAATCGTATTTTAATTTCTCTCACGTGTACTATAAGGTAGGAGAACGGAGAAAATAGAAGCACATAAATTTCTACCAATTATACTCATTGGCATACTCTATTTCATTATAAGGTGCTCTATTCTATCGTATATCAATTTTTTTTATGGGATGCGAGAAGGAAGTGATGGAATATAGGATCCAACAAAGTAGACTAAAAATATCATTACAAGCTTCTTAACTCCATGATCGTTATCCACAAAACATGCATGATGAAAAGAAGATAGAATTGGTTGATCAAGTATGGGTCCAAGAACTCAAGAACATCATGGTTCTGATTGGATCTTCAATCCCACATGACGACCTCTTCTTTCGTCTTTCAATCTCTAGTTTAGACATACAACTACTTTCACATGCTTGCCTGAATTTATCCCACCAACGTCGTTGTTTCGACTCGTGGAAGAATGAGCTGTCTCCATTCTGGGCCACCAGCTTCATGCTCAGTCTTCTTTGGTAGAAAGACAGAGTAAGATATTGGAGGCTTTGATGGCATTGAAAGACCTAAATTTATAGGAAATTTTTATGAGAGAGAGAGAGAGTGTGTGAGAGAGTATTAAAAAGGGGATTCTCATGTAATTGCAACTAGTGGTGGTTGATCTGCTTATTGTGAGTGATAGTGTTGTTATATTCTTCTTGTCTTCTATTTTTGTCATGATGGGATAAGCAGAGTTATAGATTTAGATTCTTAATAACTTGAAACTTGGTTGTAAACTCCAAGAGTAGATGTTTCATGTTTGATACTCAATTTATCACTACAACAAAAGATATACATGTAAGACAATTTTATGTAGATATGTTTATGTGAGACAAAACTTATTACCTATGTTCGAAATCTATTTTTGCAAGAGAGACTCTATTCAATGAGTTGTGGTTTAATGTATCACATGAAAATAGATTCATGATATAATCTCATAATTAAGAATTTTACTTTTACAAGAGTACAAAAACTCATACAAGACAACACCACAAACATATTAATCGGTGAGACACATATTAATTACAAATCTAATTTATTTTAACAAACGTATATATGAATTAATTATTACATCAGTATATCTTACAAAATTAAATTTATGAGATAGTGTCATAAAAGTCGTAATCTCCTTGGAGATGCTTATTAGTTGTGGGTGGATATTATGGAGAACAAAAGGCATCAAATTCATATAAGGGAATATTTTATCGGATAAGAAAATAATAAGATAAATTCTCGTGAATATTAAGACTAATCACACGACAAGTGAGAAGAAAATAATACAATTGTTGATGAATAAAAGCCCGAATTAGATGCTATGCTCTTTTTTGTTTCTTAAGTTATCAATATATGATTCCATCTATATTCTAATGTTTTGTATAAATGCATGTGAGGAAATACACTTTAATTTTTCATATTTTTTCTTTTGGTAAAATTATTAATCATAATTGGATTCTCTTTACAAGACAAATTTAACAATACAGTACACCTTGATTTTCACTTATTCAAACCTTTCACAAATAACAACGTGAATAATTGAAAGATTAATAATACTCACAACCTCTTATATACAATGAATTTGTTAGCATTAATTGATTTATTCTGTCTATAGTAAATATTATTTCATTGTATAAATAGAGAACATCATTATGTGTGGTACTAAAATGTATAGCAGTGTCATTAACATGCTTTGTGTGTATACAATACTAAAACACCTATAAAATTTCAGTGTGTTAGCTTAGAGCGCTATTTAAATGTTTAATTACTTATTTGGTACTTGGGCTTCAACAAGATAGAAGAAGACCGTTGGGCCTCTATTTAGGCCCAAATCAAAAATAAAATTGTATGAAATTTTATAAAAGCCCACTAGTAATTGGGCTTGAGCCTTACATAGAAGATGCATGTAAGAAGTCGAGGTCCCCTATTTCCTCCTCTTCACCAATTATATATTCATGTATGTTTTACCTAAAAACGGCCCAATTTATTCATCTTTTTTATTCATCATCACTTTTCACTCTCAAGTTTCAATTATATCCACATTGATGGAATATATTTAGAAATCTTGAAAGAAAATGATTGTGGATAACACAAAAATTCATTTAAGACCGTTTCCTGTGCGATAGTTTTACAGAACAAATACTTACAGTAGAAAATGACATATTTATAATTGTAAATACATACTTATAAAACTCATGTTTATATTCGTAAGAGCAACTTATACCTATAAAAAAACATACTTTAATCCTATTGCCCGTGAGAGGTCTCACAAGAGATCAACTCTGTGGAGAATCTTGATGCTGTAATTTGTGGAAACCTAATCCATAATATGGAGTGTTAAGAGTAAGATTCCGTACCACAAATATATATTAATGAGATGATTTTACTAAAGTTATTAGGGAACTATTTCTTAATCCACGATGAGTTTCTTCCCTTTTCAACTATATTTTACACTTAATTGACATTATTTAATCTTTAAGGAGGGGTTCTTTATACAAAAGTATTCCACTAAAAAGTGAGCAATATTTCACTAAACTCTCCAATCTTCTCCTTTCTCAAAAGTGGCCTCCTAAATTTTTTAATTCTCATTCCAACTCCTTCTGAAAAAATTAAATCTACAACTTATTTTTAATTCTCAACCCACAACATACCTAATATTTACTTTCAGAAAACTATACTCTATGAAGAATTATTGAAATAAAAAGATAATTGTTCACTGGAACCTTCATGAAAGTTTGATAAAGAGTTGAACAGCAATGGATATAGATACCAACTCTTTAGAGAAAGAAGAAAAGTAGAGACCTTTTCATTTCTGGATTCTGTCAATCAATTCTTTTCTTTCTTTCTTTTGTCCTTTTGGCATAATCTTATTACAACACACATCATGACACTCCATTAGAGATGAGATATAGAGGTTTTACTACTCATTTGTTGTCAAAGATTTCGAACTTTCCAGAAATAATTAAAAAAAAACACACACACACACATTATTATTCTGAGAATGTGGAATTGGATAAAGAATTAAACAATGACGAATGTGATATGGATATTCCAAATGGATAGGAGAGGTGAAACACTTGTACTATTACAATTGGATTGCCTAAAGCCATACATACAACTAAGAACTAAGAACACTTATCCTTCTTTTTTTTTTTTGTCTCTTATGAGGTCGTTTCATTGATCTTGGTCCGTAAGACAGAGCTTCTGCTTTGACTTAATAATGTGGATGAATTGAGTGAGACTCTGTCTTACAGAATGTAAGATATGAGTCAACTTCATCCAAATTTTTATACCCTAAAAAAGTATCCTTTTCTTCTCACACTACTACAAACTTATTTTTTAATTCATGTACACCAATAAACTCCAAAACACATGTTGCCACATCTCCACCATTGAATGGACCATTGAAAATGCAACCTTTGATCCTCACATAGAGTCATGGTTTAAAGTAAAATCCTCAAGATCTCAACACTAAGAACTATACCTTCAGAATACATATTACATGGGTCCATAAGTGAGCTCATTCCATTCAATATTGAACACAAATTACTTAATTAGCCGCTAGCTGATGGTACACGCTTGTATATACAGTGACGACATCATCAATACATTAGTCACTGATGAATGAAATACGAGAAATACAAACTTTTTATTGATAAGGGATGATCTAACATGCAATTAACCACACTTTTTTTCTTCAACCTAAAGTGGATGTATACCAACACTCTTAAGCATTAAAGCTAAAGCCACCCAAAAGTGAGGTTTCAGCCCAAGAAAGAAATCACTTTCCCAAAGGGAAAGCATTTCTATCTTTTGCCATTTACTTTGTCAGGTGCTTGAGCTTTATCAACAAAAAACTCATTTATACACAAGAGAGAGAAGATAAAAAGAGAGGTTTTTAGGTCCTGAAAGCATTATATGCTTATAAAAAGATGAATAATATGAGGGCACATTAAGTAAACACAAAATAATAAGCAAACCATATAAACCCACTCCTATTGGAGAAAACATGTAAGAACACTGTCTCTCTCTTCCAAAAAATGATTGTTTCAGCAACCAGATACTTTCTTGAGATTTTATGGAATTATGAACTTCTACATACCAACTCTTTTATTGAGTTATTGTCCTTATAATTAAGAGTATTAAACAAACTGATCGATCAGCACCAGAAATTGACAATATTTACTTATGCAGGTTCTATGTTCATTCTTCAATACTAGAAACTTCCAGACCAGATCTTTCATACTTGCTCTGTATTACACATAAATAAACTGTTCTATAACACTCAAAGCTACCTCAGATAATCTCTAGCATATTAAATAGATGATACTAAAAGGTTAAAAGTAACATAGAGAAACAAACAACTAGTACACCATATTACCATAGTCTCCAACGTACCCACACCCTAGCCCCAAATCCTACAACTCCAAAGCACATTCTGATTAGCAAAAATTGCATCACATGATTGAGCAACCAGTGTCATCATCACCATAATCATCATAGCGATTAATATCTTTGATAGGATCGGATGGTGGAGGAGGAGGATAATAATGTGGGCGAAAGTACGTATAAGAATGCAAGGGGAAAGTATAATATGAAGTAGTCGTACTTGCATTTGGTGGTGCAGAATTGTAGCTCATCCCATATTCTGGAGCAGCATTGTAAAATTGTGGATAAGAGAAGACTTGCTGATGTGGTGGGTTCAAATTCATGTGATCAGCAGGTGGGCCAGTCATTCCGGTAAGTGGAGGAGATCCACCGCTTGCAGTTGCAGGTGGAGGTGCACCACCAGTATTTGTTGAAGCTGTGTTTCCCTTTTTCTTTTTCTTTTTCTTCTTTTTAGCTCCACCGCCCCCTCCACCACCATTCTGAGCAGCAACTTCTGGAGCACTACTCTTTTCCTCCATACGGTCGTCGCCAGAAGCATCATCTCCCTCTTGTCCCTTTTGATTTTCCTTACCACTGCCATTGTCTTTTGTTGGGTCCTCAGCTTGTTCAGTTTTCTTCTCATCAACATCAGTAGTTTCATTATCTTTCAAATCCTTCTGCTTCTTTGACTCTGAATTTTCCGTCCAAAGCTCTGCATTTTTCCCGGACTTTATCAGCTTCTTGATCAATTTTTCAGATTCGACATTCCCCGTGACAATAACTTTGTGTTGTTTGGAATCTATCTCTATTTTATAAACACCTGAAGTATATAGATAGTTAGAACCTCAAGATAATCCCAAGCATATAGAAGAGACATAAAAACATCATAGATTTGTAACGAATACCACATGCATACTTTGGTATGCATACAACATAGTTATTACGTAGTATTATATTACCTTCAATACTCTGAAGAACTTTCTTCACTTTTTTCTTGCAACCTCCACAATGGATAGAAACTCTTAAGATCCATGTCTGCATAGAAGTGTATATATGACCTATGAACAGAGAGTTCATAACAAGCAAAATGATTATCATATGCATACAGAGATTAGACAAACCTTGTATGTGAGAGGTTCGGAGCTATCACTACCAGCCGGAACTTTTTCCATCCACTGTGTGTATGAGGTGGGAAGACGGTCGGTTAAACAGAGTGAGCTAAAGGAAAGAAAAAGAAGAGTCCTCTTGTCTTCAGTGAAGGAGAGAATAACATGGACAGACTAGTATAAAGAAGAAATAAAGCAGCTACAGCGACTTAAAGGACAATTCTGCCCCTTGGCTATGGAAGCCACATCAGACCACAATTTTAGAGCCAACATGGACTTTGACATATCATCAAATAACCACAGCCCAGTACAATTCCAAGCATAAAAGTTGAGTGTCCCTCTCCTTCAGTCACTCAAACTCTAGTTATTACTAATTACAATTGATCCAACTCTCCAGTCCAGGAAAAATAACGAAATAAATAATAACAATTAGCAGGACTAAGAGCCCCGTTTTCAGAGGCGTGCTTCTGAAAGTTGAAAATGAGAAAGATCTGATCAAGCCACTAATTTAAGTTGCTACTTGCTAGTGAGTGCAAAAAGTATTAACATGCATATCCATCTACATCCATGTATATATATTTGCCCATTTTTTAGTTGGATTTTGTGTGAACTAATATGTACAAATGCAGAAGAAGTAAGAAACTGAAATTTCAAGCTCTTATCTTGGTTGGCTGTGTGCCACCCAGCAAATATATTAATTATTGATTACTTATTAGGAGTAACATATTCTTCTTCTTCTTCTTGTGTGTTCTTTTTTTGGATTTCTGTTGGTCTCCTGGTGAATCAATGATCTTAGTGCTGGTCAGAAAACTGCATCTTCTGCTTTAGATCAAAGAATTAGAATCAAACAAGATCCAATTACAGTGTTACCACTAGTGCATATTGCATTTTGGAATAAATAAATTATTGGAAATAGCAAATAAGACAAAAGTATACCATGCAAATGAGTATCCCTAAAGTTGAGAAAAAGCAGGGTAGCAAAAGCTAAGCCATATATAAATGGTTAGCTTTTCATCATGTAAATATTTAATATCAAAGATAGAAAGCTGAAGGAGAAAAAGAAGTTTTAGTAAACAATTTTTACTAACGGATCAATATCAAGCAAGACATAATATCAAAAGGCAACCTTTTCACAAAATTGACATCTCTATCAAGCCCTATAATGGATCCTCCATCAGAATCACTAAGTTCCATCAGCTACTTGAATGAGATAACTTTGAAGCTTAAAATGAGATCTGACAACATTTAGCACTAAATTTTTCATGTTATCATGCTAGCTAAAGGGCTTCCATTCTAATTCCTACACACAATTATACTTTTTATTGATGTCATACTTAAAACTATAGCTATTAGAACAGAACCAGTCAAAAATTTTGGTACACACAATCCAAGCACTTTATATTGTCACTTAGTTGTACAGAAAGAGCCTCCACCACGAGGTACTAATTACTTTATCACACTCAAGCAGACAACAATCATCACCAAGGTCACAAATAAACATTCTATAAATTGCAAAAACCCTGTCCATCGTCAGAGATATCCAAGGCTAAGTTAAAAGATATGCTACAAATGTTCTTAGTTATATCAATATCATGAAGGTTCAGATCAACTTTAGCTCTATTGAATGTGAAGAAAGCCAAACTTCCATGAATACTGCCAGCTTGAAAAATAAGTAAATTGCATTACATCTGTTTGATTAACACAATCAGTTTTAAGTTCACTGGACTAAAAGAAATCCATTATCTTTTCACACACACAGCATCCAAAAATGGTATACAACCATAATAAGATGCACGTCTTCTTTTATGCACAAAATGAAGGAGAATTCCAATCTACAACAAGCTGCATCATACAGGGCCAACATTTTGGGCATCCAAGCTAATACAGTGGCTTGCAGAGCTACATTCAAAAGGTTGAATGCTTACTGAAGATCAAAATGTCATTTCTGGTGGCCTTCAACTAAACATCAAAGGATCCAGAAACCTCTCACCCAAAAGGAGAGAAGGTGGCAATAACTGACTTAGAGATTCCAATCCAAAAATTATCACACATTGCATGAGGTCATCTCAAAGAATTATAAAAGAAATGGCCCCTGATGCTCTAAGAGGCATATTTCAGACCACTTGATCCGTTACAATTATCCAAAAAGAGATCCTTTACAGATACTAAGAAGTTTTACTAAATCAACCATACAAACAAATAAACCAAATCACATGCTGAAACATAAAGGTCAACAAAACTCTTGCAGATGGAGTTTCACCTATTCAAGTGCTTTATCCATTAGATCAATCACACAAGCCACAATACTTATACAGTTCTTATAATGCTTTCTGTGAATCCGTCACACATAAGAATGTGTACCTGAAAGCTAAATTAAACTATCAAAAGCATGAAATTAACAGCAAAGCCAAGTCAATCACAAGGCTCTGCGGGCTATGATAACACCAAAAAGAATAGAAACAAAAGCCGTGAGAGCTCCATCTCTAGAAAGCCCAAATTCAGTCCATGTCAAAGGCTTTCTAACTTGGACTAATACCTCTCTGAAGTGTTCATTTAGATCATCATGCGATCCCGAGTTATCAATAACAATATCTGCTTCAGCCCTCTTTAACTCCAGGGGCATCTGAGAATTGATCCTACTCTTGGCCTCTTCAGCTGTTGTTCCATCTCTTGCCATAAGTCGCCGAAGCTGAGTGTCAGGGTCAACCCAGACCACAATAATGGGCTTGGTCCATTTGTCCATTTTAGCCTCAAACAACAGGGGTACATCAAGAACAATAACCTTACAACCCTTCACCCATAGCTTGAACACTTCCAGGAATATCCCAGAAGAAATATAAGGAGCCAACAACCTGAAAAACATGACAATCAAAAAACACAAAATACTACAATAACATCTAATAAACCCTCAAAAAAATGTTAAAGAAAAGACTAGAGTACTTAAGATATTTGATCGACTCATCTTGTAGGAGTTATTGGAGGGGGGGTTTAACAAGAGTGTCTGTCTTGCATTTAATAAAAGAATTCAAGTAATTGTTCATGGATGGCAGAAAGAAGCGGTTTTGTAGGATGTTATAGTGCATGGTCAATTTTAGAACATAAAAAACGTGGTAAATGTCTACTAAGGTACTCATCACGTTAAAGTTGAATTCTTTTTACATGTACAGGACCCTTCACTTCAGAAAATCAAGAATAAAAATAGTATGTGTTATAATAACCTCACATGCTTAAAAAACAAGCTGACATGCTAAGTTAACTACCTTGAAGCAACAAAGCATGTTAGAAGAAGGTACTTTTTCAACTTTCACGTGTCTTTACAAATTAAAAACAGATTATCTAAATACGTATATACAAGGTCAACACATGAGAGTATCTTTCCATGAAGCCACACATGGATAACATATTCCTCCATATTGAAGGCCTTTTCTGATATGAAAATATGAGTATGTTTTACATGGTTGAGTCACCACAACGACCATTTCCAACCAATCATCTGTCTGCCAATTCATATTATGCTAAACATTTCCCATACATAACATGAACCAGTAAAGACAACGCTCCACAACGAAGGACCATGTTTCAAAATTCCATTAGACTCGGTATAGAAATTAGACAGCAGCATAAATGCAATATATATTTTGTGTATATAATATATAGTTCTCCATAAGAACTGTCATCTGTATAACTAAAGAAATAATCAGGACCAGTAACTTTAATACCACCGAATAATAGAAAACTAATTGAAATGCAGCCACTAATTTATCCACAAAGAGGGATTCATCAAAATCAAAACTCCAATTAATTTTTTTTTTACTCAAGTAAACTAAGTACATCTCTTTCATAGAAGTAGCAGTAGTACCTATTAAGAAGCTGACGCTTATCAGGATCATTGAACACGATTTGCCCTAGCTTCGGTCGATCGACTTCTCCATTAGGCAGCAAAATCTCGTCCCCAAATGCAGCAACCACTTTTCTCCATCCACCCGTGCCTTTCTTCAGTACATTCTACAACTCGACACAACACAGAAGTGAGATGAATATGCTAAAAACCACGAACGAAACGATAACTTAAAGAATCTGGTAAAACGATCAATATACGAAGTGGAAAGAGAAGTGACATACGCGAGCAACGACGTCAGCATCAACGACGGGAATACCGTGAGCTTTAAACAGATTGGAGACTGTGCTCTTTCCGGAGCTGATGCCGCCGGTCAAACCGACTATCCTCATTTGGAATGATGCCACCGGAAAAGCCGAATTCCGGTGATTTCGCCGCGATTGTAAGAAAACTTTGACTTCACTTTTAGCGTAGCCACTGGATTAATGAAATATTAGAAAATGAGTTGGGCTTAAGTGGGCCTTCGTAATTGGACCCATAAGAAGAATCCTGAATAAAGCCTCTTTCCTTATCAGGCCTTACAGCAACCCAGCCCATAAGAATTACTTTCTAATAGTGGATTGTTATTCACTAGATATTGTAATTAAGAAAAATAATAGTGGATTTACTTGGTTCAGTTTCAATAATTTTCAGTAACTGGGCTTCTAATTTCGGAAACTATCCGAATGTTAGTTTGCCAAATTTGTAATATGAACTTGTGGAACACTACAGTGGTATATCTACATTTTATTAATATAGACATATGCAGTGTTGTTATCTTATACCGTGGCAACATATTGATCAATTTATTTTATTTTCAATATAACAAGAGGATGAAATCATTACACCTTAATGATGGATATATTAATAGCTGTCTGTCAAGTATATTGCAGTATCGCACAACTCTCTGAGGTTATTTCGACATCTCTTCCTGTCGCCACATATTTGAAAATCACACTGATTAATTTTTCCGCTACTCAAATGTTTAGAGTATCACAACGCTTCAGATAATTGGTCGTTCCATACACGAGCGGAAGGAACTAACACATGTGTCCTATGAAAATTTAATTTAAAAAATACAAAATCTCATGAATTATGAACTCATATTTACCATAAAATCAAAATCATTAAACAATGCTAGAAAGAGTTATACACTTCAAAAAAAAAGCATAAAATTGTAGGACACTTTTCTTGAGTTTCGAGCAATTATTTTAGGTTGAATTAATAAAATATTTTTAGTTTTTTAACCAGTAAATTTAGTTGAAGCACAAAAGCGCATCTGGTGTAGTGGTATCATAGTACCCTCCCACGGTACTGACCGGGGTTCGATTCCCCGGATGCGCAGTGAATTGATCAGAAAAATTCCTTTTCAATTCCTCTTCTTCTTCTTCTTCAAATTTAAAAAGTTTTTGATCAAAAAAGTTCCTTTTCAATTCTTCTTCTTCTTCTTTTTTCTTTGAGATTCTGTTTTGGTAATCAAATCAAGGTTTGTGAATGATGGGCATGTTGGGAGTTGGTAGTTGAAGTTGCATTCTGCAAATTGGGAATGTGGCGTTCATAGAGGCAACTGTTTGATGAAATGCCTATGAGAGATTTGGTGTAGAGTAGTGGACATGAACTCTACTCCAACGCTAAGGACTGAACGACCAACCCGTGCGTATTCTACGATGAACAGTCCAAGAATTCTGAACTCTGCTGCTGCAAGGATTCTTCACCTGTTAACTACTTGCTGCAAAACTGGATCCCATGTTCATCAAATTCTTGGGCAGCTAATCATCTGCAATCTGACCTCTAACACCACCATCGCTGCCAGTTTCATCGACGCCTGCCACTCCTTAAACCTCCTCAACTCCGCCGCCTTCCCCCTCTATATAAACGACCGCACAAGACCCCACACTTTCACATGCAATACTCTTCTAAAAGCCTTTTCTCATTCCAGCGCTCCTCAGAAATCTCCATTAGTATACTCCCACATGCGCAGGAATTTGATTCCCGTGAATCATTACACCTTTCCTTTTGTGCTGAAAGCTTTGGCGGATTTGAAGTTGATTCAAGGAGGAGTATCGGTGCATGCACATACAATCAAATTGGGTTTCGCGAATGATGTGTATGTGGGGAATGCTTTGTTGAATTTGTACGCTGCCACTGGGAACATGGTTGAGTGTGGGAAGGTGTTTGATGAAATGCCTGTGAGAGATGTGGTGTCGTGGACTGTTGTGATCTCGGGGTTTAAAGATGCTGGGAGGTTTGATGATGCATTGATCGCCTTTGAGAGGATGAGAAGTGAAGGCGTGGTGCCTAATCAGGTGACTGCAGTGAATGCTTTAGCTGCCTGTGCAGGTTATGGGGCGTTGGATATGGGTGTGTGGATCCACGAGCATGTGAAAAGGAGGGGCTGGCATTTGGATGTGATTTTGGGTACTTCATTGATTGATATGTATGGGAGATGTGGGCGGATTGATGAGGGGTTGCTTGTTTTTAAGGAGATGAGTGCGAAGAATGTGTTCACCTGGAATGCTGTTATTAAAGGGTTGGCTCTTTCTAAGAGTGGAAAGGAAGCTGTTAAGTGGTTCTTGAGGATGGAAGACGAAAGGGTTCAACCTGATGTAGTAACTTTGATTGCAGTGCTTTGTGCTTGTGTGCATTCCGGTTTAGTCCATATGGGACGAACTATATTTTCGTCATTAGTTGATGGAAAGTACGGATTTCCACCTAGTGTGAAGCACTATAGCTGTATGGTTGATCTTTTAGCGCGCTGTAAGTGTTTGGATGAGGCGTTTAGATTGATCAATGAGATGCCTTTCGAACCTAGTGTTAGTATTTGGGGAGCCTTGCTTTCTGGCTGCAGGGCTCAGGGCAATTCAGAATTGAGTCAGATTGCTGCTTGGAAATTGGTGGAATTGGAGCCGCATAATGGTGCATATTATGTTATGCTGTCTAATTTGTATGCAGAAAAGGGACGATGGAGTGATGTGGAGAAAGTTCGGAAACTGATGAAAGATAGAGGACTTAAGAAGGATATGGGTAGTAGCACAGTTGGATTTGAGAATTTAGAACACCCCCTTCAATTCGTTGCCTGAAAGTCTTGCTTGAGGTCGTCTTGGCACAAAGTAACGAAGCTTGTTCGTGCATGTCTTTCATTTGTTTTTTTCCTTTCTAGTCCGCACAGGTATTCGTATGGATCTCTTCACGTTTCTCAGTTTTCTGTTTCAATAGTTATCCCCCTAGGCACCTTTTAATGTTCAGTATTGCAAGTTTTGTGTTAAGAGTCTTATGAAGCATGCTTGACAGTGATCACCATTCTATGTTGTCATGCCCATCTAAGAGTCTTGGTGTTCTCATTATATCTATCAGCCTTTATGAATTTACCATCACCGAGCCAGGTGATCTGCTTTTGTACATCATGCATGCACATTCTAGCTGGCTTGTTTGGATTAGGGTTTGTCAGTACAACATGATGCATAAGAGATTAAGTCACTAGCTATTTTTTGCTCCAGTCATCTCTTTATATGCTCCCTTCTTATATCCTTGATGGTGATTTCATTGCAGCGTAGAATTCTTAGAAATCAGTAGTAAATTGATTAAACGCAAATCTTTCTACGTGAAAATCTCTTATTTTTACATCCCTAGTTGATTCTCCGTAACAATGGCCATGTTAAATGTGGTAAGTTAAAACATTTTCCTGTAAATGACTCTTCAGCCTCATATAAGGACTAACTGTGCCTGATTCTATTCATTGATTTATTTATCAGTTTCCTTGTTGAAAAAAATATGGTTTATGGTAATTATGTGATATGCTAGAAAAACATGTCTTTCATTATCTTTCAACATCATTCATATCTTCATATCTTCCACTGCAAATCAAAGGTAGAACTAGAAGGTTAAATTTCAACATCAGATATATTTCATACTAGAATATTATTTCATAGATTATATATAGCAAACTGAAAGTTACATTACAGGATTTATATCATTTCATAGATTATATTTAGCACACTAAAAATTACATTAAAAGATTTATTACTACTTGACAGACTCTTTCCATGCCTTACAGGTTTCAGATACAAAAAAGGAAACAGCAAGCGAAAAACAGAGAAGCTGATAGGCTGGAAAGCGAGGATTCTTGAAGCTCACTCTTTGTTTTTCATGGCAATAACCTTTTGCCAAGCTGGCCTTGCCATAATACCTTCACTCCAAGCCTTCACATGGGGACGTGCGTCAAAAACCGACTTAATTCGTGTTCCCATCAAATAGGTCATCGTTGGGAGATGATGGAGATCAGCTAGCGTGACACAGTCACAACCTAAGTACTTGGACTGAGCCAGTCGAGCCTCGTATACATCAAGAACCTTAGCCAGCACGCCTTCTTGCTCTTCAACGACACTATCATCCGTAACCATCCCTAAAAGCGGCTTAATGCAAAGCTCCCATGTCAACTTGGAGGCTGGAGGATCGTAATGCTGAGCCTCCACCTCAGTCCAAACACCAACAATCGCCATTGTTTTATGATCGCCGCATTTCAATGGAGTCCCTTTGTCGCTGTAATTCTGCACGAGGTATTGAGTGATTGCCCTTGATTCTGCATGACAAGTTATTACCAATGAGTCAACCAGATCATTGTGTGCAGATTTGTAATGCAAATTCTTGAAAGAAATTAGTTACCAAAGAGGTGGAGGTCCCCATCTTCGAAAGCTGGGACTTGACCAAATGGCTGCATAAGGTTAGAGACAGTTAGTGATCAATTTCATAAAGTTGCATACAACATGGTTGTTTAGAGTTTGTTTATTGTGCTTACATTGAGAGAGAGGAAAGGCTCCTTCTTGTGCTCTCCAACAGCCATGTTAACGAGCACGAACTCGTATTCGAGCCCTTTTTCGTGCAGGCAGACAAGAACTCTAGCTGCTGCTGTTGAGATCATACTACCATGGATCTTGATCGCCATTGTTGGAAGGTTAGGAAGATTGAAGGAATATGTATATGAGTAGTTGTTTCTTGTGGGTATGAAGTAGGGAAGAAATGGAGCTGGTATTTATATGCAACTCTAACCTCTCTTTCTCTCTCTAGATTAGATTAATTTTTTGGGAGTGAGTCTTGTGTGAGACAGTCTCACGGATCATGGTACGTGAGACGGGTTGACCCACAACCCAAACTTTCAAATTCACATATAATTTAATGGATATGAGTTTGATCCATGGATAAAAAAGGATCCGTCTCACGGAAATTATGCGTGAGACCGTCTCACTACGAGTTTTTGTGATTTTTTGGACAATTGAATTAAAGTTTACTTCTTTAATCATAGTCTCCTCATATTATCGAACTTTCGAGAATGAATCGATTAATTGTATCATTACATGTGTGCACATGTCACTGTTTTATTTTTTAAAAAAATCTCTCTCTAATCTTTTCATATTTAGCCAGTCTTTCCATATTGGATTGACCTCAAAGTTCTTGAAAATTGACTCTACTAAAACATGTTTTTTCTTAAATGCGTGGATGGGATATTTTTTCATAAACGAAAATATAAATCAAAGAAAGGTTCACTAATCTCAAATACAACTTATATGATAAACAATGAATAAATCTTATCTACTATGTAGGATTATATAAGTGCTTACGTCACCCAATTTCTGAATTAATTGACTTTTTCAAATAGAGGTGGGCCCTGTTGGGTCGGGATGGGTGAGGTAGAGAGGTGGGTGGGACTCATTTCTGCACTTCAAAAAATGCGAATCTCAAATTTGATGCTTTCCCATACATTTATTTAGTAATTTAATATTTTCTTGATAATGATAATAATTTTTTAATTTTAATATTATCACTACACGTTATTTTTCACCGACATTATTGATATTTTCACATCCCAAAAATAGTGCCATATTTTCCTCTTGTGACTGGATTTTAATATGTTTCTTGATGTACCCTTATTTAACAGTGT
Organism: Scutellaria baicalensis; assembly: GCA_005771605.1. Taxonomy (NCBI): domain Eukaryota; kingdom Viridiplantae; phylum Streptophyta; class Magnoliopsida; order Lamiales; family Lamiaceae; genus Scutellaria; species Scutellaria baicalensis. The sequence continues at coordinate 25,251,479 of CM016723.1, read as the reverse complement.
TACTCTCCCGTGCATCAACATGAATCTAAGATTCGTGTAACTGGGTCGCGTGCGGGCTGGGTTGGCCTCCCAATCCACGCCTCTTTATTTTTTTCGCGTGTTTTGGTCGTTACCTTCACGTTATGTTAGTGTTACCTTCGTGTTATATTAGGGTTATCTTCACGTTATATTAATGTGACCCCATCTCCAAATTTCATACCCTTAGTTTAAAACCTGAACTAAAATAACATGAAGTAACACTAATATAACATGAATGTAACACTAACATAACATGAAATTAACATTAACATAACATGAAGATAAAAAACAATGTTAATCATATCTTCATGTTATGTTAGAGTGACTCTCATGTTATGTTAGGGTTACCTTCATGTTATGTTAGTGTTACCACTAACATAAAATGAAGGTAACCCTAACATAACATGAGGGTATGACTGTCTGGGGCGAATCTTTGTGGGTTTGAGCGTACACACCAGACGGAGCGCATTAGGGCACGTGAAAACGCGCGTCAGAGAAGCGTGGGGCGGGTCGACCCGAGTTGCACAAAATATTTTACTTATTTAATGTGTCCAATTGTGTTAAGTTAATGGTAATGACTTTTTTTTTTTTTAACTCATTTTATTCCAAATTTTATTTATATTCTGATCAATATTCTTAAATTACTTGAAAAATAGAATAGACTATGCCATCTCTACTTTTCCATATTCTTAAATAGTCCAAAACTTTGAAAAAAAGAAAAAAAGGATCACAATAAAGCTAACTTTACAATATTCTTTAATTGATTAGAAAATAATTGTATGTAAAACCGTTGCTTAATTCAACCTGGTCCTCAAGTTTATATTTGATTAAAGGCGTACACAATACCAAAAATAAATGAGAAGGACTTGGGTGTTCCGGAGCACGGATCCTACCCCAACCCGACCCGGTCACATATATATACAAATTTTTTTCTTTTTTTTTCCTCAAATAGCGTGCCCTAGTACTTCTTCTTTCTTCATCTTATTTCTCGGTCATCTGCTTCTTCTCTTCTTTCTACTTCTTTCTCCATCTGCTTCTTCTTTCTCCATCTCTTTCTTCTTTGTATGGCGTGGATTCTCCATTGTTGTTGCTTCTTCATCTTTACATTCTCTGCTGTTTCTTCTTCTTCTTTTTTCATCTCGCTTTCTCTCTTCTTTTTCTTTTCTGTCATGGTTCTTATTCTCCATTGTTGCTTCTTCTTCTTCTTCATTTTCTTTCTCCTCCTCCTCCATAAATCCTAATTTTGCATCTTATTATATTTTTTTTATGTTTAATTGATCAAATAGATGAGATTTGTTTGATTGATCGAGAGATTTGCTCTAAGGTTTCTTTATACAATGTTTATGTGATAATAATTCATATGAATTCTGTAATTATGTAAATTTTACAGAAAAAAAAATGAGGAAAAATATGATATAAATCGCAGTTTTGTTGTTTAAAAATATTAAACTCACCATACAGTAATGTAATACCTATAAAGTAAATATGTAATACTTATAGAGTACACATGTGATACCTATAGAACAAAAGTTCGAACAAATAATTCATAACTTAATTGAGTTAGTTTGTAATACCTGTAGAGTAAACATGTGATACCTACACAAAAGTTCGAACAAATAATTCATACCTTTATTGAACCTATAGAACAAAAAATCAATGTCTTAATTGAGTAAGTTTGTAATACCTATAGAACAAAAAATTGAACAAAAAATCAATATCTTAATTGAATAAATTTGTAATACTTATAGAGTATACATGTAATACATATAGAGTAAACACATGATATCTATCATTGAATCTCAAGCAATATAAGTGTAATACCTATAGGGTATACGCGTAATACCTATAGGGTATACATGTAATACCCATCATTGGATCATTAACTACTGAATCAGGTGTGCGTGGGCGCACACCAGATTTGCTATGGGCACGCGTGGAGGCTGCCCACGCGCCGGGTCAGATCTAGGGGCATGAATCTAAGATCCGTACCCCCGGGTACACAAGTTTTTGCCAAAATAAATTGCACATTGTATTGCATAACAAATGCTATTTTACTTTTTCTCATTTTCATCTAAAGACTAATTATAATATTATATCAGTCTTGTTATCCTACCTACTGCGGGTACATATACATTAATATGTGCTCACTGCTAAGATATCCAACTTATCAATTTATTTCACTTTCCATATAATGAATGAATGAAATCATTACACGTCAGCCACAAACAACTTATATATCCACCGTGTACATTTTAACATTTTTCAATATCATATATATATATATATATATATATTTCTTTCATACATTACTGTGGTTATTTTCCATAGAGATCCCATTAACTTCAAATTGATTTGCGTAGTTGCTTCCTAGCTTTCTTTCATAATGTTTTCTAATACCAATTTGCACATAAAGTTGCTTCAATTAAAAAAAGCAAAAGCAACTCCACTATGATGCATCTATGTAACTTCCAAAACAATATACGATCTCAACTCATCAAAAACCACAAAACACAACACATCCATTAAACCATCCCATACAAGTTTCTCTAAATGTAATTAGAAAAAATTACAACAACAAAGAGTTTGATAACAAAGAAAACTCTCAAATTCTTCAAAGAAAACAATCAAACAAGAGAGACAACACAATAAAAAACACTACCACCACCACAGCAGAATCAGATCGATGCAAGGACCTTCTTCCAAGCGGACCGGGCCTGGATATCGGCTGCCCAAGCGCAGACGAAGGGCCGGGCTTCAATCAAAGCCTTAACCTTGGTGTTCATCAAGTTGGCAATGATGGGGACATGATGCAAATCAGCCAAAGAGTAGTCATCTCCTCCCAAGTACTTGGACTTGGCCAAACGGGCCTCATATATGTCGAGCACTGTGCCTAGCTGGCCTTGGAGCTGCTCGACTACGCTGTCATCAGTTTGCAATCCCTTCAATGGCTTTATAATAATCTCGAAACTGAGTTTGGAAGCAATAGGATCAAATTTGTGTGCCTCAACTTCCAACCAGACTCCCACCATTGCCATTTTCTTGGGGTCTAGTAATGCTAGTTGGGTTCCCTTGCCAGCATATGCATGGGCAATGTATTTGGTGATGGCCCTTGATTCTGATGTTCAACAATGTAAAGAAATTTATGTTAAGATAAATATATCAGATTTCTTAGTGTGGATTGATCCTCTGTCGTGCATAAAACACGACGAAAACCGTGAAACATGGCCGCTTCATACTGAAAATCTCAGCTCAGCTGATCTTCTCAATGTGAAAGGACCTTGTTTCGACCCATGTCAACAATTGTTTGTGCATAAACATCTGAGAATTTCGGTGTGAAACGACCTTGTTCTGATCAACATCAACAAATGTTGTGCATAAACCACAATGAAAGTGTAAAACATAGCCGTTTCACACCGAAAATCTCAACTCAGCTGATTTTCTGGTGTGAAACGGCCACATTTTGATCCACGTAAACAATTACTTTAGGTTGTGTTTGAATTGAGTGATTTAAAATGAATTGATTTCATTTCAAACTCACTCATGGTCCATTTGGAAAAGTTGATTTGAAATCCAATCACCAATAATTCTAAAATAATTAGTTCAAAATGAAAGTGATAGATTTCAAATCTATATTTATCCAAACACAATAAATCGATTTACTAACATGAGAATCAAATCTGTTAACATGAGTATCACATCTGTTCTCAAATCTATTTATCAAAATGGACCCTCAATTTAAAGTGGATTCAACACGAAAGCAACGGATTCTAGATACTTATTAATTCAAACATCATTCATCAATGGATTTTCAGATCTATAAATTTCAAATTCTCCCTCAAATCTCTAGATTCAGACACAATCTTGCATATGTGAGACAGAACAGAAAGAAAACTCAAAGTCAACGTAGCAGGTTTCTGTGTGAAGTGAAACGGCCTCGTTTTGAACCACAATAGATGTTGCAGTGTTCAATACAGAAACTCGAATCCCAAAACATGAAAATGAAAATCAATCAAATCTGTTAAGATTAGTCCAATAATGAAGAGAACATACCAAAGAGTTTCAAGTCACCATCTTCAAAGCCAGGCACCTGACCAAAAGGCTAAACAAAACAAGAAGAAGATGTTAGAAGAAGAAACATCGGATTTTGTTGCAAAAACTAATAAGGCTGTCTGAATCTGAATCTGAATCTGAAGCTTACATTGATAGAAATCAAGGGCTCATTCTTTTGCTGACCAGTTGCTAAATCAACGAAGATGAATTCATAATCCAAACCTTTCTCTGCTAAGCACAGAAGAACTCTCCTTCCTGCTGGAGAAAAGGGGTGTCCATAAACCTTGATTCCCATGTCAATTTATTTTCTTCTTTTTTTTTTTTTCAGAGCAAGAAATAGTAGAAGACTTCTTTTGGGTGATGAGTTGCACCTTATTTATAAATGGACGCTGCCCTATTCTTTATCATCTCTCTTCTTGTTTTCTTCCAATTTTTCTAATTTATTATGTGAATGGTGCATTAAATTATGTTTAAGGGGGTTGAATTTTCCTCTGCATTTTGGAAGTCTTCCCAAGTGGCATTATCTTAAATACACTTATTTTATTTCATCATACTTCATCAAAATACACGAGTATGTGGTAGTTATGTTAACCTATGTATTTATCTTCGATGTAAAAAAGATATGATGTGACATACTAGTTTTCAATGAATGAATAATTAAGACAACCATTATGTACTAGTACTACTTTCCTTTTGTTATTGTTTTTGTAGACTTTTGGTGATATAATATTTATTACAAAAGGTTTTTTCTTAAGGTAATTATTTTCTTTAATTTTCATTTTTGTTCCCATGTTTAAAGGCCTAATTCGTTGTGCTTATATATTAATAATTTATACGTGAAATAAAGATTGTGACTCATTTTTTTTGTGTATGCGGACAATTTTCTTCATTCGATAAGCATAATGAATTTGTTGAATTTTTTAAGTCGCAATTCATTGGGCTACTTGTATATCCTTACACTTTGCTTCTATTTCGAATTGAAACTGTTAAAAAGGGAGCATTAAATTTTGACATTTTGCAGAACACACGCATATGTACAGGAGATAATTTTCATTGTTATGAAATGCATACATGTAAAATATATTCCGAAATAAAGATAAATGTCAGCAATAAATAATAGAAAATAGAATAATAAGTAACAATAAATTTACATTATTGAATAATAATTAGCTGCTGAAACATTTAAAGGCATTATCCATGTAGAGCACAAAAAATCAGATTCCTTTTTCACCTAACTACATTTCTTCACCTAACTTTACACACGTTTTGTACACGTTAAAGCAGGCCAAGCAAGCAAGCAAACAAAATAAAAAGTGGATGGTGGTTATGGTCAACGGTTCATTTGATACCTAGCTACTTATCGAGCCATTCAAGCAGTTCTTGAACTCGAGCTAATCGAATAGTACAAATATAATAATTTGGACCTGTTTGATTGAATTAGAACATGTATTGAACAATTCAGATAAGAAAATTGGGCTGACTCGAGTTTAAAGAGTTCCCGCAAATGGAGTTGAGCTCAGAATAATCAAACTCAACAAAAATAAGTTGAGTTTGAGCTTCAAGAAGACAAGAACTTTTATTTAACTCAAAGCCCGATTCTGTATCGACTCAAATAAGCTCCCACCATGCGAAGAGTATCATTCATAGCACAGGAAAATGAACCAGGGTAATAATGCAACAATAACGAAAAGCGATTCACATGATAAAATGGGAAATTTACAAGCAGAATTCGCATTTTTATCATTTGCACGATCATTAACTCGTGTAGATTAAGCAGTTTGAAGGTGTTGGTTGAATTTACATTCGATATGTACAGGGTTATGAGGCAGAAATTAGCAAGAAACACAGAAGACTACACTAGAGGAAACACAATACTTGTTTGTGCACATAGATGGACAGTCCTCCCCGTGCTAATGCTAAAAGGCTTCTTCTTCAGGCTTGAGAAAATTGTGATACTCCAGTTGTGTCATCTCCCCACCATTCCCTGTGTCAAACTTGCACCGGTAGAAACTGCATGTAATAATACCACTTACGAATTATTACTACCCTCAACCACACACTACCAAAAGGTAACCTAGTAGTAAACATTAGTGTGTTATTCTATTTAATAAAATGTACATGTGTTATATGTACCTAGGAGTAAATATTAATGGGTATTTGACCTGTTTGCCCTTTGTTTGGAACAAGACTATAGGTTTTAGTGAACATCTACCTTTTCAAAATTCTTTATTTTTTTAATTGAATCAACGAATGGTTTAAATATAATTAATTGTCAATTAAGCTCAATAGGCTTGAGAAAGTTCTTGAGTCATGATAGATTCATAGACATCATAAATTAATCAAAACTCAATTCATCAAAAGTTCAGCTAGCCCCAAATCATTATTCACACAGCCTAACCTAGCTACATGCAGGTCGAGTCTTTTTCACTTTTTCTTGGGGTTTTTTACCCATCATACTAGACACTATCAAAGCTATATATCAACTAGAACAAGGAAAACTTCCCAAGTGAAACTGACCTTCCATCCAAGCCAAGAATTACAACTGTATTCTTCTGATGACCAAAAGCAACAATATATTGATACCCTTCAGGCAACCGGAACTGAGCCACCGACCATTCTGAGCTGAAATACTTGGGAAGCACTCCTGCCAAAAAAACAAAGAAACTCATATAGAGACCAAGAAGAATGCAAAGAGAGGCAATACAACTTTTGACTTGCTCATATATGAAAATTAGTGATAACCATCTTCATCTCACCAAATAAGTGAGAGACTGATGCAAGTTTGTTACTATATCCAGTTCATTTCCAATCTTCAATTTTTTTCCTCGGAAAAAAAAAAAAAAAAGGTGGATTTTGAATTTTATATTTTTCAGATATTGTATTTTCTTTCTCAAAAGAACAAATTACTGTCGTTGACCTATAAATGTTCATTGAAGACAAAAACAAAAGAATGCAGTTGAGAGTAAAAAAATTGTGTAGAAAAGATATATCATCTCGTTTCAATTTAAAAAAGAACATACATATGGCAGTTTCATACATTTTTTATTTTCTATATCTTAAATAAAGTTATAGATGTATATTTTTCCCATAATCTAATGGATTACTTTCTTCCCTCCCGTAGTCAGGTAGATCCAAAGCAAACCAATTTACAGAATCCCAAAAGTGTCAAAAGATCCATACCTTCTAAATTGAGTTTAGATGAAATGTTTGATATGTAAAACTCTCCATATTATTAGTTCATGAAGGGATATAGTATCTCCAAAAGATATCATTTAACAGAAAAGAGAGTTAACAGTAACAGGTCCCGTACCTTTAATGAAAGACAGTGAAGAGCTTGAAGTCACAGCAGAAGTATTTGGACTAGGAGGGCTAATCGACCTTTCACTCCCAGCATTTCCAGAATTAACCTTCAGGCTGAATACATGAACAGTGCCCTTATCACTTGAGACTGCAAGCCACTGGGCTGTAGGTGAGAATGCTAAGCTATATATTTCCGCCCTATCTGCACCCCTTCGTACCTGCATCATATTTCCAGAGAATACTTTCCAGGTCAATTTTTCCATGTATACACAGATTGGACACAAAACGCAGACTAATCAATGAAGGCGCAAAATCAGAAGACAAAGCTTTCTTCCACAACTCAGATATTACTCTTCCATGTTTATCATTCAGATTGTTCAAGAAATCCTTTTGGTGAGTCTGCAATAAACAGGTTGGGGTCTATGCAAAACCCCATATTTTAGACGGGTTTGAATTAAAATAAAAAATAAAACCAGACCAAAGAGGACTTAGGATATGATGATTGTTCACATTAAAAACATTGTACATGGACAGAAGATGAAAACCATAAATCAGCGGTTGGTGCCTGATAATATAAATGTGGGTAAATAAACAGCATGAACAGATAGGTCCTACTGAACTTTTAACTTAACTTTCTGATCATTCAATGATTGCTTGTAACACCATCACAGTGGCCATAGATTCAAAGAATCTCCATACTTTCCAGTGGCAATATCATCTATACATCACTCAAACCACTTTCTCATGAGTTGTGACAAGTTTTAGGACCCAAGCAGTATTGGCCATTACTTCTTCAATCACTTAATATTGCCTTCGATGCAAGCATCCAAGATCAGTGCTGACACAAAACTAAGTGATGAATAAAGCACGAGAGGGATCCAAGCTCTCATTGACTCAAACTGGTATCAACTGCTACAAGCTTTTCATAACTTGGCTTATGTTAACAAGCTTTTACCTAAAACTCAAGCTTGCACTAAATATTCAGAAAAAAACAATTTTACTGTGCTTAGAGAATTCAAGGAAACATCGTTCTAGATGAACAGAAAATCAACTCAATCCCAATGCATGCCCTATAAAACCAATAAACAATTAAAGATAACAACAATTTACCTCCTGCAACAAACTTCCATCGTGTGTATTATATATGCGAACCAGTGTCCCCTTACTGCTCGCAGTTGCGAGCAAATTCCCGTCTTGGGAGAGTGTAAAGCACGCAATTCTTGAATCATGAGCCAATATAAATTTAGTCCTCTTCGACGCATAATGCTCCACCCTAACCTGCCCCTTCTGCAGCCCTGGACAAACCAATACAAACGATCCCGCAACCTGCGACACCGCACAGAGTCCCTTAGGATTGGCGATCGTCTCAATCTGATGCATCAGCTTCAAATCCGCGAAATTGTACACAAAAATCTTTTGCTCGAGCACAACAACAATACGATCCCTCCGCAATCGAACCCCACGGACTTCAGACCTAAAGGACAGCTCCCCAATGCATCGGCTTTGATGATCGTCCCAAATCATGACCTTATTCAACGGATACTGCGGCGACTCACCACCGCCCACTAATGCAAGAATGTTGCATCGGAAAAGCATCTCGACGGCGCCAATCCCGCTGCCGATCCCATCAAAATCGCGGCGGAAGATCTCGCGGAAGGGATCACAATTGTAGATTCGGAAGCCGCGGTCGGTGCCGGTGGCAAAGCAACCATAGTCCTGGTTGAAGGAGACGTGAAGGAGCTTGATAGGGCTAGGGTTGGGGGTGGGGTTGGGGTTGGGGTTGAGGTTGGAGAGGGTGGAATTATCGTTCACAGGAGTAGAAGAATCGGGAACGGAGTCGTAGAGGGAGCCATCATCGGGCGGCGGGTCGGGTTGAACCCGATCCTGCTGCTGCTCGAGGTAGGGTTGGAGCATGGGGGAGATGAAATTGGGGTTGGAATTAGGGTTTGGATGAGAAGAGAGGCTGGAGTTGGTGCCCATGGCGGCAGTGCTGGAATTGTGAGAAAAAAAGGGAAGGAGTCGATTGAATTCGGGAATTCAAGAATCGAATCGAGACGATGAGGAAGATTGAGAGGGCTGAATTGACAGTTTTACCCTTCTATATAGTCATCCAATGAGGGATAGAACCGTTAATTTGGATCCAGAAGACTCAATTGTCCTCCTCTTTGTGGTTCGTTATTTGAAGGACACGCAATATGGAATTTCGCCAAAATACCGGATGACGTGGATTTTCTTTTTTATATTAGAATAGATTTCATAGCAAATAGTAGTACTTTGTAATGCATTAATAATTATTTTTGTGAATCATATTCGAGAACTAATCTTCTGTTTTAATTGAAATATATTGTTAATTGATATTTTAATTTGCATTAAATAAGACTTACCGTATATATATATATATATATATAAGTTAAAAATAGTAGAGATTAAAAAATTAATGAATTAACAACAATTAGTAATAATTACTACTTTGGAGATGAGTAATAATACTTTCATAAAAATCTAAAGTAACAACTCTGGATTGTTTTTTGTTGAACTGAAAGGCAGGCAGATAAACTGAAATCTGTTATTGATACATAGCTAATAAGTGGGTTTATAGATGAACTTATCAGGAAATGGGAGTTGAGTTGGGAGCTATAAGGAATTCTTCTCTTAAGATACAAGCAGCTCTGAACTCATGTTCTAACTGCTTTGGTTTGGGAATGATGGTGCTGGACGTTTTGAGGCATGCTGAAGCGGAAGGATCAACAACAGTAGTTGACCAAGTCCAAGCTCTATGTGAATCCATGAAGCTCTTTGTTGGTTTGGATTCCAAAATGGTTTTGGGCCTCTGCCATGTTTGTTTGAAAAATAATGTTTCTTTCGTTGGATTCTTTTTACCCATAAACGAATCAATTTTCCCTAATTTTTATATGAAATCGTTTTATCCATAAATTGAATTGAATTCATTATATGATTGATTAGACAGTCGCACATAATTTACGATGAATGTACTGTCTTTTAATTAATGCATTTTGAGTTTCAGGTTAATCAATAGCCACAATACCAAAAATTACACGAAACCCTATATAAAATGGAGTTTATATAAATTAATAAAAACGAGTCAACTCATCCAACACAATCAATATTAATCTCACATGGTCAAATCAATCACATATAAGACTACATAAATTTATATAACTTTATAATTAGTTTGAGTAATATTAAAGTTTTTACTTCCAAAATATTAGAATCAGAATTCATGGAATGGACATGAAATGTATTAATACAATTCTTTTCAAATAAATACAAGTCATCTACTATTATTTACGTTCATATAAATTTTTAATAAACATAAACTAAATTATTATAACAAAAAATAAAATCATCCATTTATCATCTGAAGGGAAAGTAAAGTATCCCAATATCTCAAGGAACAGTAATTTAGCATATATTTTACAAAATATTAGTCAACTTACAGAATTAAAATACTCAATAAAAAACAAACCTTTGGAACATGCTTATAAGTTTATTTATTATAACCTTTTGAATTGTAAGACGAGATTTAAAATTTTAACCTGTGACATGATATTAATGCCTATAGCAACATAAAACATCATATGCATGTGGCTGTATGCATATTTATCCTGACTAATGTGCCTCTTATAATTCACCAGATTTAGTATGAATCAAACACGTTGGAATTGTTTCCAAGCACATAGTGCTGATAAGAGCTCTTTCATTAGTTTGTTTGTTAAATATGTCATTGCAATATCAAATGATTTGAGAATGTGTGTGTACTCAAAAATGGAGGATAAGCAGAATCAATAAAATTGAGATAATCTCCAACAGTACCTTGTTCTGCAGAATTCATCAAGGTTGGACCTGGGCAAAGTATGAGCATAGAAAGATCACTTCGTCTCTCACCTGCACTTCTTTCCTGTTCCAAAGCAGATAACACCACAAAAGAATTCATAACATGAAACATCAAAGACAACGTAGATTAAGCATATCGTGATTTGTCTTGGTGGTTATAACAACAGTCCACTCTAGTTAACAATAGTTATTGGGTTGTGCAAGTCATACCAAGGTGGGCGTATGCTGATCACGTTGCCAACTTCAAGATCAACATCATTGCAAATTCTTGGGTTGAAAATGATGGTCAAAGTCCTTGCTTTCATCCTCGTTTCCAAGCTATTCTCCCAATACGAGTCCTGAGGACGCAAAACATAAAATTATTTAATATTTCTCCAACTATGAAAGAGCATGTGTGGAAACTATGTGGATCTGTTCATGCTGCAATGCAGTTACTAAGTGAAGTCACAATTGCTTGTTGCTCCTTTGCTGAATATCACAATCAAATACAGGACAAATAAGAAATTTATTTATTATGAGAGAACTTCTCAGAGAATTTCTTGTTTGCACACCTAGAAGAGATTGTTTATCAAGCAAACCTTTCCATTTCCAACAGAACTGCAAGAACAAACAATCAGCTTTCCCTCCAGAGACCTCGAAAAAATTCTGACCAGAATTGGCATTCCCTCATCTGGAAAAGAAAATTCAAAATTTAATCAGACTAACAAGCATATAGATGCTAATCAGTTGATAACTGGAAAATCAAGGTTTGCTTTTACCCTTGAATTCAATATCTGTACTGGAATTTTTTACTGAATCCATATCTCTTTCTTTCTCACTCTGTAATACTTGCTGCAACTTTCTATACATTCCACTGCGGCATGCTTTAATAAGTCAGTATAGAAAAACTTCATGCGCTGCATTTATTATCCATGTTATGTAGCATATTACTAGCATTAGCACCATACCCACCATAAAGGCATTGGAAAAGCTACATGAAGTTTGTCATCAATTTCAGAGGCTGCTCCAAAAGCCTCATGAAATTGATCTGTCATACTTCTAGGAATAATCGGTTTTACACTTCGAGCTTTCTCCTGACACAACCAGTTCAAGAGTCAAGCAGGTGAGTTATCACATGCATGAAATGATAGTCATTAGAACCTTGAAACCATTCACCAAGGGACTACCTCATCATCCTCGCTCTGTAAAGAAGATTCACTATCAAAATCCTCAGGTAGATCATCATCATCTAGGATGACATCACCCAGAGGAAACATATTTTTCTTTAAGACCTTATTATGAAACCTTCTCTTTTTCTGGATCTCCTGCATTCCTTATAAATTAAACCTTAAAATAAAGATCTTAGAGAAAAAAGAGTTTATAGAGACGAGACAGACAGCACTGACCACTTCTGAGCTTCCTTGCTGATTGTTCTCCTCTAAATAACAATTTAGAAACTCAGACATCGAATGCCCTCTGACATCATGCTTATAGGCTGGTTCAAATGGGACTATGTGGTTTCCCGGCTGTACAGATTCTTTATCATGAATATTCAGCTGAAACTCAGAAATATTATTGTCCATTTCATCATCAGTTGTAGCACCTATTTCATCTCCTAGAGGAATATCATCAGATGATGTCCTTCCATAGCTATCACTGACAACTGACAATAAGTCTTTCTTATGTGAATGAAGAGGGAATAAATATTTGGGTTTGGCTTTTCTCCTGCCACTTCTGCCTGCAATGTTGAGCAAGTATAATAAATAACAGCAAATCAACAAACCTGCTGCAAATGATGATGCTCTGTGAGAGAACCAAGTGGTGTACAAATACATCTTCACAAAAACATGTTTGCTTTATGGAGACTAAGTTGAATCAAAGTTGTGGTGATCATAGCATCTAATATGATTTCTTCCCTATTGCTTTTTAAAATGCATGCTTAGAACCTTTCGACGATGTCCTTTTGTTCACAAAGACATCATGGAGTGAGGAACAGCCAGACTTCTCATTTGCCCAAACTAATGCTTCCACTTCATGACTTGCTTCAGACCATGTATCACCCAAATCTTTTCTTGAACTTCTATAGGCAGGATGGTTGATTCTCTGGATGTGCTGCCACTCAATGTTAATAAACAGTGATCATCACGATAACATTACAGCATTTGATGTATGTTAACATAAGATGTTTCTTTACAATAAAGCAACATGAAACAGAAGTAAAGTATTCATCATCCACACCTCGTCATCAGAAATGATTTCTTCATTGGAATTTGAGATTGACGCTACTGTTGGTAAGCCAATCTTTCCATCATTGAAGTGAGGAAGGGTAGCAGAGACAACTTTATGGCAGTGACTAAGATCATCCCCATCATTGAACATAGGAATTTCAATTTCATCTTCAATATGATAATCCCCCTTTTTCTGTGAACAAATAAGCGATTGAACTTCCAAGGAAATATAATTTTCATTCAACTATATTCTCATCATTTTACTTGAAACAATAACAACAGCCGCAAGAAAGAAGTTAGAAAATCAAGAATACACAACATCTCGAGGAAGAATATTATTTTTTCCACAAAGACATGAGAACTTTCAATGTTTACATAGTCATCAACATAAGCTTATTCAGTATCATCTTCCCCAACAAATTACACTGTAAAAAAAGTTTAGTACAGAGGTGTATAGTTTAGAGTTTTGAGTTATACCCCATGGGATGAGATGGACTTCTCAGCTGAGTGAAGTTCACAAGATTCTGCAGAAATGCATCAGGACTAATTTTCCAACTCAATTTTGGAACCTTCCTCTATACAACATATCAATAATGCTCAAATGCAGAAAGTAGTAGTAAATCAGTCATACTACCTCTGAGGATGTCAAGCTGCGAGAGAACCGGCATTGCGCCCTGCCATTATACAAATTCAATATTATCACAGCAAAGTAGAAAAGTAAAGGAAAATTCATTAGATATAAATACATGGTTACCTGTCTCAATATTATCAATTCACAAAAAAATGTGAAATGGAAATCTACTAATTTCATAAAAAATTGTTGTTAGTTGTTTACTCCTGGTAGATAGCATTGTTACCTTATTTTTTCCTTCATCCAAGGAAATTGTATTTCTTCTCGACTCACAGTCAAAACCTTCCTCCTCTTCTGCCAGATCATCAGGAAGAAAAGATAATGTGACAGTAAGAATTCAACAACTGAATCATCAGACAGGACTAAGCCTAGCATAACCAGAACGCTAACTCATATTCAATCACCAGAGAACTTACGCTCTATAGCAGAAGCTGCAGAACCAAAAATCTCAGCACAATTTTAATCAATAAAATCTGATAATTTAGCAGGAAAACCTCAAACATGAAAACAACTTAACAACCAGCAGATTTCATATCAGAATAAACTACAAGCCCTAAACCAAACTTACATAATCAAACTAGGCAGATTGAATCAGAATTTAAAAAAATAAAATTACTCATCAGAGTTTTAGAGTTGATAAATGTTTCCAGCTCCTACCAGATATGCTCTGATCAGAATCTTGCGCATTAGCTCTGAACTATAAATTGAAGAAAAAAAAAATTTGTTAGCTGCAAAACCAAAGCAGTAAATTCATCGAAGAATAAATACTCATAGTAATCGATAAAATTACGATGGCTTCACCCATTCTTACAGCGTTTCTCCTCCACATCTGTGCAGAACTGATGAATGAGAATTGAATATTGAATTTGGCGCCCTAAATTTTGTAGATTTTCTCCGCCTAGAAGCAGGATTTGACAGTGCTAGAGTTGTTTCTTAACGAACAACACGGAGACGGAGAGTAAAGGATTTAAATGGGTTCAAAGAATAGGCCCCAAATTTATTTTTTCACAAATAATAATCTATCTATATATATATAAAAGTAGGATATTCTGCCAAAAATAACTGCAATAAATTATCTACCTATTAAATAATTACTATTTTAAGAAATCTATTAATTGCTTTCATATTGTATTTATTGTAAGAAACTCAATATAAATAAATACAAATAAATCTATTTATTGTATTTTAAGAAACTCAATCTATCTATATCTATATATATATCTATATATATATAAAAGCAGAATATTCAGCCAAAAATAGCTACAATAAATATCTCATTTATTAAATATTTTCATTTTAAGAAATCATTAATAACTTTTATTTTAAATTTATTAATATCAAATACATAAATATTAATATTTAATACATTTAATTTTATATTTATTGTATAGAAACTCAAAAGAAAAAGTGAATAGATAAATTTATTTATATATTTCTATACTATAATAATAGAGAAAAAGTTTGAGATATTTACAGAAATGTTATTTTCTCAACAAAAAAAGTGTCACGTCAACAATATTTTTATTTTACATTTTTTATTATTTAATCTATTCGATTTATAATATATATATTGTATTAGTTTATTCTTATTTTATTAATACTAATTAAGTTATTTTTTATTGAATAATTTCTTATACACCAACAATAGATAATGTTCAAACAATAATTTCAATAATAAATATTAATTTGTTTGGGGATAATTGTATCATATTTAATATAAATATAATTTATAAATAAGTGTAACACTGTTAAAGATGCGTATATATACATATATGTATATATATATAATGTATTCAGTGTGAAATTATATGTCATTCTAAATATTTTTTAAATTAATATTTGTAAATATCCCATCAACAAATTTTTTTATTTTGCATTTTTTACTATTTAATCCATTTGATCTAATAATATAAATATTGTATTAATTTATTCTCATTTTATCGATCTTAATTAAATTAATTTTTATTGAACAATTTATTAAAAATCAACAATAGATATCCAAACAATAATTTCAATAATAAATATTAATTTGCATGACGATAATTTATATACCATAATAATATAAATTAATAAATAAATATAACACTATTAAAGATGTTTGTATATACATATATGTATATATAATATGTATTTAGTCTGAATTATATGTCATCTTAAATATTTTTTAAATTATAAATATCTCATAATCAAATAAAATTTTAGTCTTTTACTTTACACTTAGGACTTCGTATATTTTTATATGAGAGTGCACGTTTTGAATTTATATGGCGCACCTGATTATTAAATTATATGCTTAGTTTCTAATTATATTGTCGTCATCATGATCGTAGACTATTACTACATTTTGATTTTGTGTTAAGCTTAAATTGTAATGATTAATGTCGTGCTATATCAATTAATTTACGTGATACTTATAAAGGAATAATTATTTGTCATCTTCGATGTTAAGCGATATTAATAAAAAATTTATAATTCAATTTATTTTGAAATAAAAGGTTGAAAATACATAATTGACAATGTTTGCATCAAGTTCCTACGTAAAATTTCTAATTTTATTGTGTAGTGTTTTTATATATACATACTCACACACATATATTTAATTTAAATAATTGAATTTGATTTTTAATTCATAATTTTCTTAGCTTTTTTAGTATATTTAATTTAAGTGATTGAAGATATTAGTTTGTAACACAGATAATAAAAAAAAATGTTTCGACTATAATTGTTGTGTATAAATAAGTTTTTAAAAAACTTACAAACTTTACAGGTAGAATTTCCAATTTTGATTTGAAAATCATGATATTGATACTTTTGTTTTTAGTATTAATCATAGATTAGTTAATTGGATGTGTATAATATAAATATATTGTTGTGAATTGAATTATCTTAAGTAAATTAATGCTTTCTTAGTTATTAAATATTATATTGTCTTTTATATACTAAAATTACTTACACTATATTATGAAATAATTAATATTTACCGACATTATATCACAAAACGCGCATCGCGCGGGTGCGAGTACTAGTAATAATAATATTAAATTATAATGGTCGAAATCTGTTTTTTTTTTTTTTAAACATCTTTTGTTCTATTTATATATGTAAATATTTTTAAATATATCTTTGAACTATATATATAGTATCTTGTACATAATTATTTTAGTCCACATAATTCTCTATCATTTTATTAACTTGTTTGACTTTTGATTACAAAAATAGAAAAATGCTAAAATGATCACGATGGGTGACTGTTATTAGTATGTTCATTGTTCATATATAACGATTCATTCCCTAGTTATATTAAAAATAAAATTAATTGATATATTTGATATTAATATGTCAACAATAAATATATATTAGTATAAGTGGATAAGGTAATAATAATGATTCTTTCTTTTTTAATTCATGCATGTTCGGTGTAACAACCTTTTTTATCAACTCTCATCAAATAAGAGAGAAACCCTTATTCATGTGCAGTCCAAATAAACTTATAAGTGGATCTAAATGGGCTCAAAATACGGCCCAATAATTTATCCACCAATTTCTAATGAAACTTCATTGCACTAACAAGTAAATGCGTTTTCAAATTCGACCACATACATAGAATTTAATGCTAGGCCTACTAATCATTATACAATGTAATTTAGAAGCTTTACCTATTTCAAATTGTCTGAATTTGTGTGTATATATATATATATAGTATAAAAGACAGAAAATGGGCATATATAGTTTTTTTGGAACGTGTTATATATGATATATTCAAGAACTCATAACAACTTCTAAACAATAACTAGCTCTTATAGTAGACAATAAGGAGACTATTTATAGGATGTGTACATGACAAAATGGACAATATACATACATATATATATTTCCAATCGTTCAAGATTGAGATTGATTCAAACTTAGGAAACCCTAGGAAGAAATTAATGGTCATACATCTTTGTCTTTCTGGCTGTCAATTTTTGTCTTGGATATATGTTATATTTAATTATTCATTCTTTAATTTTCCCAAAATGCACAATGGATGAGTCATCCAAACTTGTGGGAAGAAGGGAACAATCCAATTAAATTAGGTTAAATTCATAAATAGTAAGATGACAAGGACCTAGCTGGTAATTTTCTGACAAACCCACATTTTGGGAGCAAAACAAGAAGTGGTCCCTTGGGCATCTAGGGTTTCTTCTATTACATCAACACCATTGCCAATGTTCTTTTATCTTGCACAACGGTACCTATTGCATTCAACAAAAGTTGAGCAATATTTTATGTCCAATTGTACATGTACGCGAACGCGTTTCTGATCTATATAATAGAATACTTTTGTATTGCGTAAAATGTACGAACTAATCACGATTGAGTATTGAGTAATTAGATGCATTTATTTGAATAATATATATACTGATTATGTATAAACCGATCTAACAAACATGTATATTGTATTATCAATCATGAAAGCACATCTTGTTAAGCTAATCATAAACTCATTAAAATATCACGCATAAAACGTTTGAAAATTCATAAGCTCGTAAACTATAGGGTCGATATCATCAAGTATTTCTCAACAAAATGTCATGATTATCAATTCATTATTCACATGAACTGCTTAAGAAGTACTCTTTGATCGATGATTTATAATAAATAATCCAACTAAGAAGGATTTTATATATTAAGTTCCCATCAACTACAATAAGAAGCCAAAACTCCAACCAATTCATTTCATCTTGTTATCATATCCTCTATTTGGAGATAGTTAATTTCATTTCAGACAATCAGACAAGAGTTTCTCTTTCTCACAAGGACCAAATCATCATGATCTTGAAGAGTAGTCAAATATACATGTCTTCCTATACAACATGAAACAAGAATTAACCCTACAAATTACATATAAATTCACCAGAAAAGTTTCTTTTTTCTAACACCTACCTGCTAGGTTCAATATAAAACTCAGTAAAAATACAGAAAATTATCTGTAAATCCCAAACAGACAGTTCAATTCAGTTCCACAAGCTTCAACATCTAAAAAAGGCTTCAACATCAAAAAAAAAAAAAGGGCAAATTAGTAAGAAAACCAGAAGCTTAATTAGGGCTCATACAACAGAAAAAACCCAACTGGATTTCCCCTTTTCTCCATAATCACAACTCAGGAAAAAAAGAAAAAAAAGTTAAAATGACAACAATTTACATCAACAAATCATATCCCCAAAAAAAAAAAAAAGAAAGATGCAAAATAGAAAACGGTATAACAAAAACACGACTTAATTCCACCTTTTGTTTACTTACACGCCTAAATCATCCTCTTGTCCATGAGATCAAAGCTAAACGGCGTCGTATCACCGTCGCGGTGATCCTCACCAGTAGCAGCTCGATTCTGATTGGCCCTCTCCCCTTCAGCCTCTCTATACCTAAGCAGATACTTCTTCAAGGGCTCAGCATAATCGTCGAATCCGAGGCTCCCCAAGGCCCAGCAGATATCGTCGCCATTGACGGTTTTCCGCTTCTCTCGGTGGCATTTATCGGATGCTTCGCCGGTGACGAAGCTGATGAACTCGGACACGCATTCCTGCATGGTTTCCTTCCCCTCCTTGGAGATTTTGGCGTTGGGTGGGAGGATCTGCTTCATGATTCGCCCCACATTTGCGATCGGAAGCAGCCGATCCTGCTCCTTTACGACGTCGTCTCCGTAGGGAACTGCGTAATTGGAGTAAATGAGGCTGCTCTCCACTCTGTGTGAGTTATTACTAGGGCGTATATTGTTGTCCACCATTATTTCTATATAGAGAAACCTATCAACCCCCCTCTCAAACACAGACACGTTGCGCTTCTCATGTCCCTCCCAAATTGCTTCACTTTATATAGACCTCACCAAATCTATCTATTCTTAATTTCTTTTCTAATTCACCCTCTTTACTTTCTCTTATTTATTTTTCATCTCATAACTATCCTACCTATCCATTCTACTTATATAATTTTCAATTTAGTTTCACAATTTAACCCAACCATGTCACATTTTCCAGTAAAAATTTCGAGTTTTCTAACCAAAGTTGGATTGAAATCGGATTGATAAATTGAAATTTACAAGACAAAATCGAAAGACATGATCATAATTATGAAATGAAAAATGAATGTTGAGTTATGTAATTTGGAGTATCAAATTTGTTTAAAATTAATTTGGCGAGTTCTAATGTGTTTTCCTCTTCATCTTTTTATATTTTTATGTGAATACATTAAAATAAAAAGTTGAGTGAAAGAGAAATTGTTAACCAATATTTTATGAATATGTGAATTTAAAAATAATCAATAATTATAGAAATAGATGATCGAAATTAATTAATATTTGATACGCGATGAGATTAATTTCAGTGGAATATACAATTTAAAAAAAGTTAAATGTAAAATTAATATATAGTTTAAATTATAAATAATAAATAAAAGAAGATGCCAAGGGTATAGTCAGCATCCTTTAAGGGGGCACAGTGGCAGGCCAGTTTTCCATAAATTGTACCGAGTTAGGTCACCTTTCATGCTATTAATTAACTAATAGTATTAAATAAAATTAGAGCTATTAATGATCTAAAAATTAACCCTAAATCCAGATCGAGTACATAATTATTAAAAAGAGAAAATGACTTTTGCAATTTATAATCAATTGTAGTACTCATGTATGGTCCCCTCCTCATTGGGTCACACATATTTAGTTTACTAATTATGGTTTAAAGAGAGGGTAAATTGAATTAATAATTGGGTTAATCATGGTCTGCTTTAATTGTTGTGTGGCAGTGTGCAAGCGACCAAACTAAACCTAAAAAGAACCACATTTTGAGGATTATAATCTAAACCCTAACTATTGGACTCTCTCTCTCTCTCTCTCTCTCTCTCTCTCTCTCTCTCTCTCTCTCTCATATCATCCTAGTCTATATATGATCAAGCTATTGGTATGTATATTATCTCTCTTTATCCATAAATTAATTCCAAGAAATCTGGTAAATAAAAGTTATGGGGAAAATGTGAAATTAGTTCTATAAGTTTTTTTCTCATATCATCCTAGTCTATATATGATCAAGCTATTGGTATGTATATTATCTCTCTTTATCCATAAATTAATTCCAAGAAATCTGGTAAATAAAAGTTATGGGGAAAATGTGAAATTAGTTCTCTAAGTTTTTTTCTTAATTAGGGAGGGAGGAGGAGCTAGCCTCCCCTTCGACCGTAAGTCCCTCAGTTGAATAAGATGTAGATCGGGAAATATGCTCAAATGACAGATAGTTGTAGGAGAGAGCTAACATGATATAAACCTCTGGAGTCAGAGTGTGAATGGTAAAACTAGAAATATTTCTTGTGAGATCGAGTTGAAAAATTAGTTCTTATAACCATTTTAAGTATTTGTGTTTTAGTTTTGAAATCCCAAATTTAGATGTAATTTTGCAAACTTTGGTCAATTTCAAAGATATGGTTAGTTTCAATTTAATTTGCAAATTAATATGATACTATATAAGCAACATCATTGCTAACAAAACAGTGTAATAGTGAAATTGTCGATTGTCATCACCCGTGTAACGTTAAATCAACTACTTCTATTCATCTTGAAGCCAACCACACATGTAATGGATCAATTTAATTATAATTTTTTGGTAATATAAATTAGTAACTTTTTGAACCAAATGATTTTTCCTACTTGATCATCTTTTCAAAGCCTTTGTAATTGAGTTGGTTTTGTTTACTTAAATTTTCTAACTTAAAATTAATTCACAAATTAGGGGGATCTGACACAAGATTCACAACTAATGCACTATTGATCTATTATCTATGGTTCACTATCATATTTTATTTATCAATTTATATGGATCACATATACAAATAGAATTTAGAAAAAAGTTAACATGCGGCTTCTAGATATAGAAGACAAGGATATATGAAAATAACTAAATAAGTAGTAGTGGTCTGTAGTACGTAAATTAGGCAAGTCAATTATTGGTACAACCTCTCCCTCTCTCTCTCTCCCCCCACATATATATGTTTTGTATTATGTATGTATTAATTTTAGATGTCACAATCAAATTAAAGCGATGCAAGGAGTAAGTCTTGTTTACACGAGAGTTTCTATATTTGTGAAAATCACACATAGGGGTTTATCTCAATAAAAATGATTTATATACATAAATAAATGAGAATTAAAGAGATTTGATTGCCCCTTGAACAGGGAGCCATGATTAATGGAGCCCAACTAGGACAGAATTCTAACTATTACTATTTGATTAATTTGGAGTCATGATGATGATCATATAATTTGTTTAGTAGTATTAATATTCCCAAATTAATAAAGTATATAGGTCTCCTAGTATATCTTTTTGAAATTTATATTATTTCATTTCATCAATATCTTACACAATTATAGTATTGTACAATACATTTTCTACGCACCAACCATAAATAAACATAGTTCTAGAATCATATATATATATATATATATATATATATATATGTATGTATGTATGTATATATAATTAAATAGAATATTTGAAAATTAAACCATTTTGTTTTTAAAACTCATACAGACGGGTTGGGCACGTACTTATATAGCTTAAGGAACCATATATATATATATATATATATATATATATATATTAAATTGTGATGATCATGACATGCTCATGTCATTTGCTCAATTATTTCTTATTTATTTTTGTAATCATAATAGTATCATCATAATAGTATCATTTCCCAGCTATAACGTATTTAGTGGTGATCATATATATATATATATATATATATATATATATATATATATATATGAGTGTAATAACATTCATAAATTTGCCTCTTGGGTACCCTATAAGAAATCACTTCATTTTAAATCTCAAACATTTAGAACATAATAATTTTGTACCTAGTCATTTGTAGATATATATACTACATGGTCATAATATATAGTGGAAATACCTCCGTTTACACATTTTTATATGTCAAAGAACTTATTTACCCATTTTTTTAAAAATGTATTTTTTTACCCATTTTTTGGCCGAAATATCAATAATGCCCTCAACTTAAGTTTATATTTACATAAAGTAGAAATATCTCTGATATCATATCAGCATATTGTGAACACGATATCAGCATATTGTGAACACGATATAATTTTTTGTGTTCATGATATGTTGAACCTTTCTGCATATCGTGAACACGATTTTATTTTCCGTGTTCACGATATGTGAACCTTTCTGCATATCGTGAACACGATATTATATTTCGTGTTCACGACATGTTGAACATTTCTGTATATCGTGAACACAATATTATATTTCGTTCACGACATGTTGAACCTTTCTGCATATCGTGAACACTATATTATATTTCGTGTTCACGATATGTTCACCTTATCAGAAAAGTAGACGCGGGTAGAGTTTCTGGACACGAGTAGAGTTTCCTGGACGCGGGTAGAGTTCTTGGACACGAGTGGAGTCTCTTGGACTCTTTTCTTATGTAAATATAACTAAAATTGAGGTTATTATGGAGATTTCACTGTCCAAATTGGGTAAAAAAGTTATTTATTATAAAAAATGATAAATAAGTTCCTTAACTTATGAAAATTGATATTTTGGAAATTCTCCCTAATATATAATACTCATTTACTTTTACACACTTTTTTGAATGACTTCATCTTTTTCTCTTTCATCTTAATCATTCTATAACTTTTCTACTTATTTTAATTGCAGTTAGGAAGATTTTTCAACTTTCATATTGTTGATGATAAGGAATGTCTCACATGAAATTTACATAATTTTTCACTTTTTAATTAGTATTATAAGATATTTCAAAGTTGTAGGCTTATCTCAAAGAAACAATTACATCGTTCCTAGCCATTACAGAAAAGTATATGCTTAAAAAGGAAGTAATTACAGTATTTATCAACATATGTATAATTTATAATCTGAGTTTATTTTGAACAATTAAATAATAAAGTAAAACAAAATGATTGTAAATCATGTTGAACACGCTGGTTTATCGAATTATGTGTGAATATATAATAATACTCTTTCTTTTTATGATCATATAGGACCTGTATAGTGATATAAATCAAGCGTCATTCGTATGGTATCAAATTAAAAGGATGATTCATTTTCAAACTATTAATTAATTAGATATAAGCAAGGATGAAAATATCGCTATCGCAAGTGATATCGCAACTTTGATTTTACGGATATATCGATGAATATATCAATATCGATATCGCAAAAAATTTGAAAAAATGATGGAAATGTTATTAAAATTTTGGAAATTTAACATGAAATTTTAGGGATTACTATAACATGTTATTATACACATATTCCACTCAAAATCATAATAAAAATGACATGTTTAAAACAAACATATAGATAATATACTATATAAATATTGTATGCGTAAAACAATTGACAATGTAATACATAAGTAAAATTAACTCACTACAATTAATTATAAAACAAGTAGATACTAAATATTACAATTACCCTAAAATTATTATAATTGTAAGATATATAATTCTTAAATAATAGCTATTATAGCAAGATTATTTATTATTAAGTCATAGTTATATATTTACAATATGTAACTATTTATTTAAATAATACCTTAAAATGACATCAGAAATTAATATTCATTCATTAATTGTTATAATTCAATAGTAAATTAATCAGCATTAATTTATGTTAACTGATATAATATAATTACTATCGATGATATGGATTTAGATATGAAGTTGAGTATTAATATATAGTACTATTGATGGGTATTTAATCATAGAACTAAAAAATTTATGGTAATATTTTTTAAATATTTAAAAGATCATAATGCATAAAATGTCACTAATTCATAGTTCAATACACACACAAAAGTTATTATTAATTGTCTTATATATCCTTATACGCAATTATTTATGTAAAATTAATAATAATATTAATTATGACATAATTAATCGGAAAACTATTTATGTAAAATTAACTTAGAACTAAAATTAACATAACATTAATGCTTCTTTTAAAAAAATAAAAATTTCATAACAAAAAAATCGTGATTTTTTTTGTGTATTTGCGATATTGTGCGATATATCTGCGATATTTCCCGATTTACATCCAATTTTGTACTACGATTGATCGTTAACGATGTCGATATCGATATTTTACGATATTTCACGATATATCCACGATACTCGAAAAAAAATACCCATCATATAATATCGCAATATCCAAATTTACGATATCTATTATATTTCTATCAGATTATCCGAAAAAACAGATATATCGTGGATATATCGCACAAATATCGGGATATTTTAATATATTCGTGATATATCGCAGATACTGGGGAAAAAAATGTTTAACCCCATATCCATATCGCAATTTCAAAAAATAGTAATATCACGAATATATCATGAACATATCGAGATATTTTCATCATTGGATATAAGTTTGAAATAGAATTGTTAAAAGTAAAATAAAAAAATGAAGTAAAACTTGAACCAGATCCCTACTTTAGTTTGTGGTCCAAATGCTTTTCCTACTTGATAAGAGCAAAAGTGTTATATTATTTGTTTAATCAAACTGAATTTTGAACCACATTCCATGTTCCATTCTACAGTAAAAATCACTGTACGGTGGAGTAAAATCATTGGCTATTTCTTGATAAGAAAATAATATTGATGTAGATAGTGGAAATATTAAAGCAAAAATAATTAAAGAAATGATGGGATCTATTCTTGAATTTTGAATTATTAACCAAACTGGAAGAATTCTATAAAGAGTGAAGAGGTATCAAGATATTACTTTACACTTGAGATATTTATTCACATAAATTGAAGGCCATTGGCTTTACAAGCTGACTCACATAAATTGAAGGCCATTGGCTTTACAAGCTGACTTTATACGAGTTACTCTCATGTACACCAGTTGCATGAATCTCATCCACCAGTTGCATGGATTTCAAATCCATACAACTGGTCCGTGCGCGGGCCTCCCAGCCCGCGTTTCTTTACTTTTTTCGTGTGTTTTGGTTGTTACATTCACGTTATGTTAGTGTTACATTCGTGTTATGTTAGGGTTACCTTCGCGTTATGTTAGTGTGACCCCATCTCCAAATTTCATATCCTTAGTTTAAGACCACTTAACTAAAATAACACGAAGGTTACACTAATATAACATAAATGTAACACTAACATAACATGAAAATAACATTAACATAACATGAAGGTAAAAAACAATGTTAATCATACATTCATGTTATGTTAGAGTGACCCTCACGTTATGTTAGGATTACCTTCATGTTATGTTAGTGAGACCCTCACTAACATAACATGAAGGTAACTCTAACATAACATGAGAGTATGACTGCCTGGAGTGAATCTTGTTGGGTTTGAGCACACCCACCAGGCGCGTGGGGACGCGTTGGGCGCATGAAAACACGTGTCAGACGCACAAAATATTTTGCCTATTATAATTCTTGATGATCCAACTTCTTTTTTTCCACTCTCATGGTGAATGATTTGTCCATATATATACATCAAAATGTTAAAATGACTACGATGGACAACTCTTAATATATTTATCGTTGACGTATAATGTCTCACCCATTTATTAAATGAAAAGTGAAATTAATTGATATGCTGAATATTTAATACGTCAGCGACACATATTAACGTGCACACGATGTGTGTATATATATATAGACACACTAGTTGTAGTATGCAATGATCGATCACTTGATTCTAATTTATACTTGTCCCACATCACACCTATAATTAAATTAATTAATGAAATAGATCAACCAACAATTCATACCACGAGCTTGTAGCTCAAGTGATATCCACCTTATGATTTAGATTGTGTTGACTCTGGTTCGAATTCAGGACACGCATGTTATTTGATATTTTTAAAACCCAAACTCGGGACACACATGTTTTGATATTTTCTTATCTCCTCCACCTCTGCCAAGGCTATTAAAAAAAAAAAACTAACAATTCTTATAGGATGACTAACACGACAACATTGCCTTTTTTTGGCCTTTGGTGTATTTATTTCTCTTAGGTGCCCTAATACCCAATTTATTAGGGTGTATTCCTTTAAAATTAAGGAAAAAAGTTAAGCCTTTGAATAACAATTATTATATTAAAAAAAAGTCATAAAATAAACTTTGGGCGATATTGGGCCTTTTTCGATAATAGCCCTCCATTGAAATCCACAGTATAGAGCAAGACAAATCAGTGGAAATCCCAAAAGCTTAGTTCTACTTAAGATCTAGTAAGCATTTAAAGTAATTTGGGCCTTTTCTTATTTTAATGGATCCAGAAAGGCTCAACTTTAATGTTTGTTTCTCAATTAGGCTACCTGTTTCGAAGCCTCTTTCTTCAACCCAATATGAACTAAACTATTTCTCCCTTGCAATAATAATTTAATTATTAATATTAAACAACCTTCGCGAATAAAATTTATTCCTAAATATATTTTCCGATAAATTCAAATTGCTTGAGTAATTAATGTGGATATACGTATGGAAAAGCTAAGAGATTGTATTCGACTAGATTCCTAAATAAATCACAATAAATTATATGCACCTGGGGCACGGATACGGATCCAAGATCCGTGCCCCTGACCCGACTCGGTGCGTGGGTTGCTTCCACGCGCCCCCACGCGCATCCCCACCTGATCTGGTGTGCGCCCACGCACACCAGATTTCATACTATATATGTGATTCAGTTATAGATGTTATATATATACTCTTTAGGTGGTACATGTATATTCTTGAGGTATCACATATATAGTGATAGGAGGTGTTATATATATATATATATATATACTCTATAGGTGTTGTATATATACTATTTAGGTGTTACATGTATGTTCTTGAGATATCACATATGTGTTATATATATATATATATATTCTATAGATGTTATATATATATATATATATTATTGTGGAAATACCTTCGATTACCCAATTTGACATGTCAATGAACTTGTTTGCCCATTTTTATGGGAAGTTACTTTTTTTACCCAATTTGAGGCCGAAATGCCAATAATGTCCTCAACTTAAATTTATATTTACATAAAAGTGGAAATACATCCGATATTATATATCATCATATCAGCATATCGTGAATACGATATCAACATATCAGCATATCGTGAACACGATATCAGCATATCGTGAACACGATATTATATTTCGTGTTCACGACATGTTGAACGTTTTTGCATTTCGTGAACACAATATTATATTCCATGTTCACGACATGTTGAACCTTGTTGCATTTACTGAATACGATATTATATTCCGTGTTCACGACATGTTCACCTTATCTGAAAAGTTGACTCGAGTCAAGTTTTCTGGACTCGAGTCGAGTTTCATGGATTCGAGTCAAGTTTCCTGGACTTGAGTCCAGGATATTTTCTAAACTTTTCTTATGTAAATATAACTAAAATTGAGGGTATTATGGACATTTCACTGCCCAAATTGGGTAAAAAAATTACTTCCTAAAAAAATTGGTAGATAAGTTTCTTAGCTCATGAAAATGGGTACTTTGGAAATCCTCCCTATATTGTTTAGGTGTTACATGTATGTTCTTGAGATATCACATATATATATTATATATTATGTGATTCAGTGATAGGTGTAATATATATACTCTTTCAGTGTTACATATATGTTCTTGATGTATCACATATATAGATTCCATACTATGTGTAATATATATACTCTATATGTGTTATATATATACTCTTTAGGCGTTACATACATGTATGTTCTTAAAATTTAGTGATATGTATATATAAATAATAGATTGTGAATTGCGATTTTATCATCTTTTTCCCCAAATTTTTGCAAATTCATACTATTCAATCAGATTTCTACAACTTCATATCATCATTCAATAACCAACAAAATTGCATATCAAATTACATACATATACAATCCTGAATATATAAACCCTAAAGAAGAGAGAAGAACAACAGAGATGAAACAAAAAAATTCTCTCTCCAATCCACCGTCATTAAGGTGAAGAGGAAGAAGATGGGGAATAAGAAAATAAAATAAAAAACAGGCGTGAAGAAGAAGAAGAAAAGCACAGAAGAGAGGAAGAGGAAGAAGAAGAAGAGACACAAAGTTAGGGTTTAAGAAAGAAGAAGAGATGAGAAGAAGAGACACAAAATTATGGTTTAAGAAAGAAGAAGAGAAGAAAATTTTGCAGATTCACCATTCCTTCTTGCAGATAGCAGATGTACCCTGAGATGAATGCATTAATGGCGAAATATATATATATATATATAATATCCATCGGGTCGGGTCGGGTCGGTGGAGCGGGTTGGGGGCATGGATCCTTGGATCCCTGCCTAGGTGCATGTAAGTGCTACTCTAAATAAATTACCATGACTTGTTTGTTACGTGAATACTACTTTATTCAATCATTTAATCGACCAAAAAAAGAATGTTTTAAACTAATAGAAATGTAAGTAAAACCATCTCATGTATATAATTTTGTGAGACGGGTCTCATTACCTACAACTCAAACTCATTTATTTCACTATTAAAATTTTATGTTATTTCACTTTCACATGCATAATTAATTTTTGAAAATTTTCAAATATCATTTGAATTATTATCATGATATTGAAATTCTAGACAGCTATTGATATGTGAAACATATATATGGCCTACATCATGTATGGCCGGTGATGACAAGACAACCAGTGGACTAATCCTCTGCGTCAACAAAACCCACACCTCTTTCCCAAACGTGCTTAAAGGCATTGTACATTTGCATGAGAGGAAGAGATGTACAATCAAAGGGTAGTAACTGACCAAAATGTACAACACCTTGAAGCCCATTACATGGAATTGCTCAACCACAGAATTTTGATCTAGGGACAATATATTGCGTAATGATTTGAGGTGGGTTGCTTTTAGATTGAGATATTATTTAAAATATTGTTACCTTTTTTGTGATAATCTTTTCTCTCAAGTCAAAAAGGTCTAAGATTATGAGGAGGAAAGCAAACCCCCACCCTCAAAAGCCAATTTGGTCATCTTTCTTACTGTTTGAATCCCCAATCAAACTAAAATTTATTTTGAATTTAAGGTTGTAATATTTGTTGTTTCTATGGTGATATGTGTTCAGACGTAGAAGAGAAACGCTTTTGGTATGGAAGAGGAAGAAGTTAATATAGTTCAAAATCAAAATACCTAAAATTGCGATTACAATTAGAAAAAAAAAAAAAAGGGTCATATTTAAAGACAATAATCCTAAATAGAAAGAAATAAAATATAAGAAAAAATAGAAACTATTAATTAAAATGAGAATTGCTTCAAAGCAAGTATCAAAAAGTTGGAATCTTAGATTAAGACCATGCAGTTCATCGTGGAAAGTCTAGTGACTTCAATCAGAAATCCAGAATGGTAGCATAATAGCGATTATATGTGAGCTAAACTTCAAAAGCCATGCCTGTTTCGATTTATGTAGATGACTCCCCTTTACTCAATTGTCGATGGCCGAAAATACAAAAAAGTTATGTAACGCAAGTTAAAACTCTGGTTATCACAATTTGCTGCACCGTAACAAAAGTGAGATACCATTTGAAATATAAGATCAGTGATAGGATGTCAGATAAATATAATAATATGCTAAAAGATTTCAAATTATTTTATAGTGAATTGACTAGAAGAGCTATAAAGATTACCAACTTTTAGTTCAATTACTTTTTCTATAATTAGCTAAGATGGCATAATTTTCAAAAATATTAGTTGATCTGGTAGACTGTTACTCTGTTTCACATCATCATCAAAACGCGCAAATTAATTCTTACATAAATAAATAGACTTTTAAATGAGCATATTTGATAATACTTATGGATTTAAACTTTTATTTGATTATACTTTTAAGTGTGTTCTTTTTTCACTTATAACATTGTATTGTGGTTAGTTGAAACGCATTTTTAATTGAAAAGTCGCATATCTAGAAAATTATATATTCTAAAACCTACTACTAAACGTTAACATTTTCACAAATATATACACACACACATGGATCACTAGAATAGAAGTCTATATATTAGGAATTAGTTGATTTTTTTAGTGAGAATTAGCTATATCAATCATAATAAATATAACTAATGATTTGTTAATAGTATTAAAAAGAGAGTAGTTCTTCTGTGAGATCATCTCATGGATTTTGTTATGTGAGACGGGTTAACCCATAACCGACCTTTAAAATCTATATTCAAATTTGTGAAAATTGGTTCAACTCATAGGTACAAAGGATCCGTCTTACGTAAACTATCCGTGAGATCGTCTCACATGAGTGTTTGTGTTAAAAAGATGGATTTCGAGCTAGGGGCGGTATTCAAGCGTACAATTTCAAAAAATAAATATGCAAGTTAAAGCCAATTTGATCAGGTTTATTTGTCAAAAAAAAAAAAAAAGATTTTTTTTTAGGAATTTGTGTTTGGTATCCGGATGAATTGAATAAGTCATATATCCTGATTGTTCGATTAATTGTAAAACTTATTAAACAAATTTTCATCATATAATTCAAAATTTAGTGAATCGTTATCCACATATTCTATTATCATTTACTCTCATAAAGCATAAAATTTATTATGGACAAAATTAAACCAATTTGATTTATCGATTTGAACCCAAACCAATAGTATGAGTTCCATTTTAATAGTGTAATTGCGAAACAGTACTACTGGTTGAAAGGAATACAACCAAAAATTAAAATCTTCATACCCAATTATATACAAAAAAATATACACAAATCTAGAGGACTAAGCTACATATTCTATGTCCTAACATTAAAATATGAATTTATTTCAATCAAGTTTCCTAAATGGAATAATAATTTTGCTAGGCTTCTTTGTCAAGGTGGGCTCCATAGGGTTGCAATCAAACTTAATACAAATAGTAGGGCTGATCTGTCTCCCGTGTTTGTTTAAAGTTTGTGGACCCTCTCTTTTCTATTTATTTTTACTAGGTTTAAATACGGGCTTTATTTAATACTTATCTTATTTTTATGTTAAAGTAGTATTTTTTTTATATATTAATAGATTTTTTATAAGTGTGACATTTTCTATTTATCTTAAAATAATATTTCATATAGTTTTTTTTTTCATTTGTTCTTTAGCACAAACTTGTTAATATGATTTTTTTATATGTGTTTTAACTGTAACATTAAGTATTTTCATATCTTTCTATAAAAAATGTAGAATACATCTCATTTTTATGGCTCGAAGACATTTATTTTGTTCAAATTTTATCTTTAAATGCACTCATTAATTGCTTTACATATTGGTTTCCTTTGTATTTTTTTTTTGTTGTTTTGTTTTTATTAATTTTAACAAATTGTTATATTTGTTGTTATAAAATTTTAATATAATTTCCTAATTGTTTAAGGGGTGTTTCGACTGGATGTGCACATCCGGATTTGGATGACCAATATCCTAATTATGTTATTTATTTTGTTAAATTCTAGAATTCTAATTTTTTTTCTACTTTATCCATTTTCTTGAAATTTTAAAAACTTTTGTTTTCTTTTTTCAAAATAAAATAATAGGACATCATCTATTTTTCCTATAGTTCCAGATATGATATGATAAATTAATTATAATCTTACTTTCTAAAATCTCTTAACAAACCCAAACCTATCAAATTCCATCATTTTCACAATATACTTTCAAACTTGCAAAATCTACTTATGTCTAACCCAAACATATCCTAATTTTTTTAGCACCTATTTTTGTTAATGTAAGAGTTTGAACTATCCTAAATGCTCTTTTTGTAAAATATTAGTAATTTCAATATTTCCATATTATCTTTTTTTTTCTTCAATCCTACAAATAAATTTCTTTCTAAAGTTATTTTTTAATCTGAACTATCCTAAATGTTCTTTTGTAAGGTATTATTATCTTCAAACATCTTTTTTATTTATTTGTTTTAATTCAATGAAAAATAGTTGTATATTTACTCTTCAAAAAAAATTGTTTTTTTTTAGCATAAGAATTTCATTTTATAAAGGTTTATGTAACATTGTTGTGTACTTTTTGTTTTCTTTTTATAAGAATTTCATATTATATAGGCTAATGTAACCTTCTTGTTTACTTTTTTTTTTTTCCCTTTCAAATTGAAATGTTGGACAAATAATTATTCAAATTTGGAAGCAAAGATTTCATATAGTAAAAAATAATACAACATTAGCAAACATTAGTAACTTACATATTTATATATTTTTGTTGAGTAGTGAGGTGAGTATTTAATTGATATTAATGTTTTTATATTTGACAAATAAAATATGTTTTAAGAAGGGACACTTGGCATGCTGGTAGAGCTCTAAGTGTCATCACTTGAAAGTGTCAAACCACACTTTTATATATATAATTTCATTTAAAAAAATGTATCATAATATCAATATTTAAATATCAAATTGACTAAGTTGTTACACTATGCAAGTCTGCTAAAGAATCTTGATTAATATGTCTTTCGGGTTCCCATTTTAAATAATTCATGTAATCAAAATTAATGTCTAAATCAGCGAAATTAAATTAATCAAGAAACTGAACGTCATTTTCATCTGTTAAAATCATATATTAAGAATAATTAGAGGAATACATCGCGTTCATGTGACTCATGACTTCGTTGGTTTTACACTATATAAACTTAAAACTCATATTTTTCACTATATATTGCCTATAATTTAATTAATTAATAACTACACTTATAAATCCAACCTATTTTTACAAATTAATATTGTGTGTTGTGAGTCGTGACTTAAAACTGTTGACCACCTCACGAAATTAGATCGGAATGAATAATTACACAGATTAATCAAATAGTATATCATTATTTTTGTTGGATTGTAGATGTCATTACATTTATGTGTTGCTAATGATGCTCATTAATTGTATCGAAATCCATCGATGAATCCGAGGTAGATTTTTGTTTTATTAATCTTATATGTTTTGGAAATACTAATATTTGTACACATTCTTGACATTCTACTTTGTGTCTTCTTGTTGTTTCTGATTTTCATATTAGCCGGACTGCTTGTTTGTAATCTAGTAGCTAGGGTTTGTTGATATATATGATATATATATATATATATAAAAATATAAATATCGATTCATCACAAAAATTTCTGCGAGGTCTTCTCACGTAATTAAATTCAGTAATTTACGTAGAAATTTATATATTTCGGGGTCTAGATCCTTAAATATTAAATTGTAAACTCATAAGACATTAATATATACTCATAATATATTACTTGTATAACTAAAATATATGTTTACATTTTACTTTGTTAAGTGAAATGTATAAGTTAAATATTTATAAAATATTAGTTGGTTACTCATAATATATTACTTGAACTGAAAAATATATACCCAAAAAAATTGGTTGTATATTCATAAGATATCTACTGTTTCCTTATAAGATATTAGTAAATATATAAACACTAAAATTCACGTGAGAGACGGGTCCTTATTATCCATGAATTGAACCCAAATTCATAAATTTCATATGAATCACTAGGTGTGAGTTATGTGTTGATCCATCTCACGAAAAAAATCCGTGAAACGGTCTCACACAAAACTTACTCTTATATTATTAGTTAAACGTATTAGGCTCAGGGAGAGTACTCCCAACCGCAAAACTAGTCAAACTCTGGGTTTAGTTTAGGACAAATACATATCTTGCTTGAGTGAGGTTTCAGGTTCTAGTCTCAAACCCTAATTGTAACCAAAAAAAAAAAAAAAAATTTAATAAGAGTCCTATCCAAATGTATCCTTAAGTAATATGGTTAGTACCTTAATATGTAACAAGTAATACCTAGTACCCCCAACCCGAATTCTAATACCTTTAAGTAATATATATGATTAATAACTTAACATGTAACAAGTAATATCTTGAAGTATACTTTCACTAAAATATACTACATATTTCAGGTATACAAGTAATGTCTTATTGTCTTATAAATATGCAACTAATACTTTAATGAGTATACAATTAATACCTTCAGAAATACATCAGTAATATATACCTTATAAATACATCACTAATACTTCATGAATATATAATTAATACCAAACTAATACTAGTAATACTTTTGGGGTACGTACACCGGGGTACACAAATTTTTACCAATAACTAGTTATCAAAAAAATTTAGATTGTTTCTTCTTTTTTTTCGAAAAGAATAATTAGATTGCTATTTGTAATAAATTAAGCTTTACCATTTTCGTCTTATACTCGTAATTAATAACATATCATAATATTTTATAAGGGTAATTTCTTTTTCCAATTTTAATGTTTCTTAATTTGTTCGAAGTAATTTAAGAAATCATTCAAATGGAAACGGGAAATTATATATATACATGTGCACATAAAATTAATTCATTTGTATGGTACGAAAGAATTGGCTTAATGTGTATTTTGAATTCATCAAACACTACTAAAAAGTGAAAGCATGATAAAAAGGGGAAATTGACAAAATTGCGTTCTTCACATTTTTGGAACTTATATATCTTACAAACCATAAAAATTACAAATTTGAGTATAATAAAACTTCCAAACTACACTTTTGTTCTAATATTTTAGTTATAAATTACTCAAAATAAAATGTCATTTTTCATTTTCTTCTCAAATTCTAAATGATATATTGAAATAAACAAAGACCAACTTATTTTGTTTTATCAATCCCTTAAACCAAATAAAAACAATAATAACTCCAAAACCCGGATGCAAGCATGAATGCAAAGCAAAAGAATATATAGGACATGTTAGCCATAAATTAAGAACCAATATCACTTAGTTATTACGCATGATTAGTACTCATGATGTGAGATCGTATCACGGATTTTGTTATGTGATATTAATTCTTAAGGATCTTTTATGTACCGAGACGAGTAAATCTCATATTTAACAATTCATATAAGAATTTGTGATATATAAATGAATAAAAATGATCCGTCTCATGTAACCAATCAGTGAGAAATGAGCTTTTACGATTATATATATAATTCTCTTATATTCATCTCTTAATTCTGATTTTGTGAAAAGAGGTAATTCATAATTCATAACATCTAAATTGGCCAATAAAATGAGTTTGTGTTGTAAAATTGTGAGGTTCTCTACCTCACAGAATTGATAGCTCATCATATAGCTTTTTTTATGACAAAAGATAATATAAATATTGTTTCAAGGCCAAATTGTTGGTTGCCAAGGAAACAATAAATTTTAAGCAAACCCTTTTTTTCCTATTAATAGTAACTTACAATTGTTGCTAATGTTTTGAAATTGATATATATATATATATATATATATTTCTGTGTAATTAATCCTGAAAATGATTGTTAATTATATTTCCAATTCTTTTTAATGAATAAATTAAATACCACTCGTATGTGCATGTCCATGTTTTAAATTATTTTTTTATTATTGTGGAGAGTATTTATTTATAATAATTATAACAGAGTAAGGGGTATTTCTTTATCAGCTGTCTCTTATCACTTAGTATATATATATATAAATAGCATATAAGCCAAAGAAGACCAAATTCATATTTTCATATCCTATGCCAACAAAAGCTCTCTCTCTCTCTCTATTTCTCTCTCTCTCTCTCTCTCTCTCTCTCTCCAACCAGAAAATTAAAGAGCAGAATTCTCTGCTCTTTTTGTCCTCCTCAATCTAAACCAAACTTCTCATTTTGATGTTAAACAATTGCTCTTTTGAAGCCAAAAAAAGAGACACAAAATAAAGAAAAGGCGTAATTATCTTGAATAACAAAATCTTATACTACTATATAGTTTAATGTCAAATATTACAGGTGATGAAGGTAGCTTCTCTTCTGGTGAAGTCCAACAGCATCAAGAAAAACAGCTGCTTCAAAACCAGTACTCCTCGAATCCCGTCTCGACTAACAGCAATGGATCCTCCAGCTCTCACCAGAAACCCCACCAGCCTCCACCTCCTAAGAAGAAGAGAAATCTACCAGGAACTCCAGGTTATTATTATTATTATTATTTTATAGTAATTTATTAATTTCAACTATGATATATCAGCTTTTTTATATATATATATATATATATATATATATATGATTCCTTGAAAGGTAGAAAAATTTCAACAACTTTGGTGTGATCATGTTAAAATCACACACACACACACACACATGATCCAAGGTAGATTTAATAACCTTTTGAGAGTGTTTTTCTGAAGGAATACATGCTGTATATATTTTATAATTAATCAAAACAAGTCATTATTTAAAAAAGGGTCCAATAATTGGCTCCAGCTTCAATTAATATATATATTACGTACCAATAATTGGTAGAGCTAGCTAGGTAGCTAGCTAGCTAAAACAGTAGTACTGTTGTTGATTGCACGCACCTTTAATTTTATCCACCATCACGGACTTATTACTCAATTAATACCATGCATGTAATTACAAAACACAAATTATAATGATAAAATTGTTGAAGATCCGACAGCAGAAGTGGTGGCTCTTTCACCAACAACCCTAATGGCGACAAACAGATTCGTGTGTGAAATATGCAACAAAGGGTTTCAAAGAGACCAGAATCTGCAGCTACACAGAAGAGGACACAACCTGCCATGGAAGCTAAGGCAAAGGACGACAAATGAGGTGAAGAAGAGGGTTTACATCTGCCCGGAGCCCACGTGCGTGCACCACAACCCGGCACGTGCGTTGGGGGATCTGACAGGGATCAAGAAGCATTTCAGCAGAAAACATGGAGAGAAGAAGTGGAAATGCGACAAGTGTTCCAAGAAATATGCTGTTCAATCCGATTGGAAGGCTCATCAGAAGACCTGTGGAACTAGGGAATACAAGTGTGATTGTGGAACTATTTTCTCCAGGTCTTCTCTCTCTTTAATTTCCTCTCTCTCTCTCTCTCTCTCTCTCTCTCTCTCTCTCTCTCTCTCAATTAATGCCTTTATTTGTTTGTGACATGATAGTTTTCTTGATAATATATATATGTAGGATTTGTTACTACACAATAGTATATATAAATCCAAGTAAATAATATAAGCTTCTACCTTCAAGATAATCATGTAGACCAAACGTAAATATTGGTTAATTACTCAGCATATGATAAACATATATCATTATTGGGATGATAATCTAATGGAAAGAATTCATTTTTTGGTCATGTTCTCGAAAATGATCTAAGTATATATATTCAATTTTAGCTGTTTTTGTTATTGGAATTTATAGGAATCAAAGGAAATTGGCGTTCAATGTGAAAATGTTGAGGATTTCCAGTCGCGTTTAAATGACATGACACGATTTTTGCTTGCTGTGAGTATACATGTGGAAATTGGTAAAAGAAAAAACAACATAAAATATTTTTCGGAGTCAGCAAACTGGCACCACATCATTTAAGTGACACGAAATCTCAACGTTTATGGGTCATTGTATGAGTTACATGCCAATTTCGAGCTGATTTTATAATTTTGGTGAGAACAACATTGGACTAAAGTTGATATATAATTCGATCAAACTTAGGAAGATTGCTTTTAAACTACTAAAATTGAATTAAGTGAGTTTTACGTGAGACCATTTTACAGAGTATATTGTTTGTGACCGGCCAACCCATAATCTACACTTCATAATTCACATTTAAGCTAATAGAAATAAGTTTGATTAATGGATAATATGAATCTATCTCACTAATGTTATCCGTGAGACCGTCTCAAGCAAGTTTTTGTGATATTGAATTTCTCTTGTCAGGATCTATCATGAAATCAATTTTGAATTGATTTCATGATAGAAACTAATTTGTAGTAATCTCAAATTCACATATGTACTTTCATCTCATTATATTAAGTGTGTGTATATATAATGCATAGAAAATGCACTTTGAAATAAAGGATTAGGTTCACACTATTTGTACAAATACAATAAGATATATATTGATATTATTTGCTTCAAATAATAATATTAGTGTTGTTTTGATGTTATCCAGGAGAGACAGCTTCATCACTCATAGAGCATTCTGTGATGCACTGGCTGAAGAAAACAGCAAAGTAAACCAAGGCATAATGGGCTCATTGGGCCCAAATCTGTCGGCCCAACTTCCGGATCTGATGTCCACCAACCCAAACACATCAATGGGCCTCTCAGAATTCAACAATCCATTGAAATCACTTCCCCATGAACTCATCCCAATCCCATTCAAGCCCATGAACATGGCTGCCGCCGCCGGCATGTTCTCCACCACCTCCGGCAACCTATTCGGCAGCCCGAGAAGCATGCCTTCCTCGGGCCTCCAGCTCAGCTCCAACTCGAGCCCATCGGGCTACAACTTTCACCCAGACAGCAAGAATTTGGGCCACATCTCTGGGTCGGCCCAAATGTCGGCCACGGCCTTGTTACAAAAAGCAGCCCAAATGGGTGCCACAGCAACCAATTCCATGAACTCACCCATGATGCAGAAGACCTTTGTTAGCACCATGGCAGGCCCGGACCAGATATCCGGGCCTGGGTCCGAGGCCCAATTTATATGAGAACTACCAGAGCCCAAATGAACAGGGATTTAATGGAGGGTTTGCAGCCCAACTGATGCAGAAGAGCCCACAAGAGGTGGCGGCTCAGCTCTTCGACGGCGGCAGAAGCGGTGGCTCCGCCGTGAGTGACATGATGATGTACGGCGGGATGCTGATGGGCGGCGATCAGAATGCGGGGGCCGGATTCTTGAAGAATGTTCTAGAAGCAGAAGAAGGAAGTGATCAGAGCTCAGGGATTAGAAACAACAACAACAATAATAACAACAACATGATGGGAAGAAGATTAGGAGGTGTAGGAAACGAGATGATCACGACCGTTGATTTCATGGGGGTGGGAGGATCAAGAGCACAGATGAATAATGTGCATGAACAGAGAATGGAGATGGAGGCGATGAATCAACAACAAAGAATGCAGCAAGTGATGCATAACCCTTATCATCATCAGCACCTCTCACATGGAGATTCTGACGTCGAAAAGCCACTCTACGACACATTCTGATTTGAGAGAGAGAGAGAGAGAGGAGAGAGAGAGTTGACAGTCCTGGGTTTGGGTTCCAAATCATTATGACTCGTAGGATTTTTTTATCAAATTAAAAATGTACTTGCTCGATTAATTGTATAATTAAGTTAAATACATTAATTTTCATTATATAAATAGGAATAATACACACTGTATTTTCTATGAAGCAATGAACCTATCTATTATGAGGTCTGCTAAAAAAAGAGCAATTTTGTGATATGGAGTAGTACTCTACCTAGATGCAAATCAAGCACAATATGAGAAAAGTATTTATTGAATCTTATTTTCATCAATCTCTCCATTTGACGTTATGTCGATATTTATTTAAGATGAAAGTTTCAATGACTACTTTGAGTGGAATTTAAGCTACACGTATTTTTATTTCAACTTCAGATTTATTTAAGTTTTAAATTTAAAAACTAGGACTTAAATTTCATTATCTAATATCTAAAGTTTAAAAAGCATGTTAAAAAAGAAAAGGCGAAAATCATGAATTACATGTTATACCATTATATTAGGAAATAAAAGAATTCAGGCTCATGGGTGGACCAGAGATAAAGAATTGAAGGGAAAAGGACATCTAACTTCTTTTTAAATGTCAAAATATTAGGATAAAATGATACAAATAGTTCTTACACTTAAATTTATTCTACAAATTAAATACCCCTTCAAAGTGCAATCTATATCTATATCCTTACTAAAGGAATAATCAAGAGTGACGCATGTCACTCTCTGGTTAATCTTATTCTTAATTTAATTATAATTTCATTTTTAATTAATTAATTTAATACTTATAATTTATTATAATAGAGTATTCAATGAGATAATAATAAATGAATAACAAAATGTCAATAATTATGATGATAATAAAATTGTAACTTATGAATATTTTAACTTAATTAATGTTTGCAATTATATTAAATGATTATTAAAAAATTTGAACGATTAAATTTAAATCTATATGTATTTATACTGAAGAAATAATCAAAAGGGACACATGTCCCCATCTGGTTAATCGTATTTCTCACTCAAAATTTTAATTTAATTTCAATTTCAATTAATTCACTTTACATTCTAATTTATTATAATTAAAATATTTAAAAAGAGTGAATAAATGAAAACCAAAATGTTGATGATAATGGTTGCCAATGAAACTTTTAGTAAAATATTTTAGTTGAAGTTAATTGACTGTTATATTTGCATAAAATGATAATTGAATTTTTTTTATATAAATCTAACTTTAATTTACATGCCAATTAAATTAAGAATTAATAATAAATAAATAATAATTTTTATTTTTTAATTAGTATTATTAAAATATTCATGTGACAAATGAATCTTACATTAATTTATTATCAACTAAATGATAGATATCATACAAGATGATATATATAATTTTCAATATAAAAATATTTTAAAAAATTGATTTTAATAAATTTAATTTATGTACACGAGACTTATGCTAGTTTACAAATAAAAACAAATGTCAAGAATGCATAATTGCACCTTGTTCTGTCAGCAAAATAGTATTTGTATGTATTTCAATTTTCTAAAGCTACAGACTATATTCTCCATTTTCCATTAGTTTATCATACACGTGAAATATATTGATAAAACTGTTTTGGAGATTAAACATCCAATGTCTCCATCTAGATCATATTTATTTCAATCGGTTTTATAAAGATACAAAACAAAATAGAAAATGTATTCTCCGAGTAAGAAAATCAGCAGAGCTCATTCTTTTCTTGTCCCCTCCCTCTCCTGATATAGAATATAGTTAAAACCTACAAAAGTCCATACTCTTGAAATCAGCTTCAAAGTATACCTATTGTGCTCGTTCATAGGCCCGTGACTCACTGTTGAAACTCCGGCATTGGCCGGCCAAGTCGCAGCTGAATCGACACGTGCATGATGTTTGGAACTATCTCTAAGATCTTCTTTTCAGCCTCTCTTGCAACCGCCAAGGCCTCCCTGGTTATGCACCATTCAGAAAAAGATGAGTATTGCATTGCAGAAAACTCAAGAATATAGAAAAAATTCTAGTTGATCACATCAATTCATAGTGCCTTACCTCATTACAGTGTCGGGCGGCATGGAAACCTCAATTTCAAGAAAAATCTGCCCTTGTAACGAGTGGCGAGTGATGCGCTGGACTGTCAATTTCTGCAAGAGTTTACAGAGAAGATTGAAGTCAAGCAATGGAAGATTTAAAAAGATGGGACTATTGAACAGATTACAAAAGGATGGGACTAATAAACAGATTACAAACAGTGTTAAAAGATGGGTACTAATGAACAGTTACAAAAAGCAAATCAGACCTCTGGGAAATTGGAGGATAAAATTTTGGAAACAGTATTCTCGATGTCTGTTTGCTCTGATAAGGTGGTGTTGCTATGATCTAATCTTTTACAGTGTGTTT
This sequence comes from Scutellaria baicalensis, assembly GCA_005771605.1. NCBI lineage: Eukaryota > Viridiplantae > Streptophyta > Magnoliopsida > Lamiales > Lamiaceae > Scutellaria > Scutellaria baicalensis. The sequence continues at coordinate 25,208,936 of CM016723.1, read as the reverse complement.
TATGGTTAACTACACCTCCTGAAATATTTGAAGCTGCAGGCTCTGCATAAATTGAAAAGCATCATTTGATCATGTTTCAGGTTCTCGTCTTTTAAACAGCATTCTCAAAGGAAGGCAGAGAGGATATCTTATTTACCTATGTGTATGAAGACTTCAGCTACTTCAGGATGGGACTTCTGAAGCTGGCGACGAACATTTTCCCCAACATCATGTCCAGCACTCACACTAGAAAAGGGATCCACCTACAGAAAGTAAGTTTTTGCTGTTATCAACTCTAAAATGTAGGATAACTAAACCATGAAATAATAGTAGTTTTTAAGGTCAATTGTATGGGTAATAATTAAACTTGAGGAATTCCAACGAACCTCAACATCTACATCAAGATACAGATATGATCCTGCTCGCCTTCCTCTGAGGTGATTAGATCCCTGAAGTTTGCAAATAATTATATTTTAAAAAATTGAAAATATTTCATTGACTAAGATATTATTAATATATCCATGAAAGTTCATTGCTAAGCTAGGCCTGAGAGGCTGATAAAATTAACTTGATCATTCCATAAGCATGATTTATAAAATTAGGCATCATTTCACCCTGCACGACATCCTACACATGACTATTTGTTATCCAGCACATTTGGAGACTCTTTAAATGGTAATTCTTATTCTTGCATAACGTTAGATCATATAAGCTTATTCGATAAGGAGATACTAATTTGTTTTTAAAATAAGATCATACTTGAGAAATTAATTCTGATTTTGATCATTTTAATAAAAAGGCCTTGGTTAATCTTAAAAATGTGAAGTTTTATTTTATCCAAATACCTCAACAACTTTCTGTTTAAAATAACATTTAACATCTTATAAGGTGCAGGAGCTAATAAGATCTTCCAAATAAGCTGAACGGCAAAGAAAACATATAATAGACAACGTCCTGAAACCAGCCAGTGTATAGATATGATAATGACAAAGTACAATATCAATGTCAAGTCCTACGGTGCCAAAGAAAGAGAAGGAATATAAAGCAGTCAAACCAAGCAAGTTTAAGAACAATAAAATAAAAGTACTTTTGCAATGAAGTTCAGATTTACTTGCCTTGACTCCCTCAACCCCAAGTATTGTGCATTTATAAGGTTCCAGTTGTTGCACTGGAATAGCAGCATCCACCAATTCCAAGATACTGAATATGTCCACATGGGGATAGGACAATGTCAGAACCCTTACTCGGGTTAAAAAGGTAACTATTTTCTCAAAAATATAACCAAGAATTTATCTTGGAACTAATTGAATTTGCTACTGCAACAAATTGTTTTTACTCAGGAGAGAAAAATCCTTCAGAAACTCACTAGCGAGTAAGAACTTATCTAGGTTGGCTCTATCTGCTTATGGCTCGTTTATAAGATATAAACAATGTAACCCTTAAGATATTAACAGCATATTATTGGAAAGCAAAGATATAATGAACTCCACCTTTGATAACCACTTTCAAGTCCAGCCTTTAATATCATTCCAGAAACAAGAAGTCCAGCAAGAGGATCAAAAACTCTGACCCCAAGAATAGATCCACCTAATAGTGCAAGTTACAGCTAACATCATTAGTAATTGTAAAGGTGATATTAAATGGTAGAGCAAGTAACTGACTATATACATTTATATAGTTAAATAGCAATTTGCACTAAGGGGAAAATGAGATGTGGCTAAAATAGCAGATGGATTGGTTGATATCCTTTCAAACTTTGATATCCTTAGCGAGCAATAGGACAAATAACCATTGGCTAGTCATGCCCAATGTCAAACATGAAATGAATTCAGAAGAGAAATATTTACCAACCCCAATGAGCGCCACAACTGATGAAACAGAATCTGCACGATGATGCCATGCATTGGCTTTCATGAGTCCACTGCCTGTCTTTTCGCCTGCCCTTTTTGTTATCCAGTATAACCTTGTTAAGATAAAAATGCATTGTAGTCAATACATAAGATGTAGATAGATAATATCAGAAAAACTCAACCCCGCACTTCAGACCACAGACATGAATGATCTTTTTTCAAGGTAAATATAGGTGAATATTCTTATATATAATATATAAAGAAATGACTTGTTACCCTTCTTTAACAGCTATAGATACTAAAGTCATGTTCAATGCTAGAATTGGGTGGCCCATGTCAATTCCATGGTGATGCCCACCATGATGGTGACTGTGTGCCTGGTTATGAGCCGACGATTGATTAACTATATCTGGAGCAACCGACAATACATCCTACACATGCAAAAGTTTGAGAAGATATATTACAATTAACGATTTAGTCTACCAAATTTTCATATTGAATTATTCACGACAATGCTTCCCCTCCCATTAAGATATAGTATGTAATATACCGCCAAGACATCTAAAGCATGCCAGGCAATGCCTCCAGCAGTGACCAAAAGTGCAGTGGAAATTCCAAGGGCTCCTAAAGTCTCAAACTTGCCATGCCCTAAAGATCATGCATAAAATGAATTGTCAAATAAGGACAGTAAAATTCTATAAAAATTATGTACTTTCAGAAACATTAAAAAGCATTAGCTATGCACCAAAATATTCACTATTTTCAGATATAGTAACACAAAGTAGGCTTCACCACAGGAGTGTATTGAAATATTCATCCAGATTTGAATTAAGAAAGACAAAAATGAAAAAGAGACACTATGGCACAATGACAAGATGACAGGCAGATCAATAGTTTATTATACTAAACAAAAAAAAAACCATTTGTGGCAGTGAACACTGAGTTGCATTCAACCTAGAACTTATAGTCATTGTCATAGTTGATAAGACTTGTTATAATTTTCATTGAAGGATAAAGTACCCAAAAAAAAAAACTTAATTTTTTTACTGTTTCTTCATTAAAAATGTGCATCTGAGCAAACGTCTTTCTCAATTAGCCTGCTGAACAGACAAGCCAGTGGATTACTAGTAGAGCTCTCACTAGCCACCCGATAACCCTAAATTGTTATTTCATTCTGATCAATAAAAGACCAAATAAAATAAAATACAACAACAGAAAAACAAAACGGAACTTGTGCTCTCTCAAAGTATTTTATATTAAAAAATTACTGTGTTCCAAAAGCAACAGGCTAACAGCAGTAATTTTCAGAAATGCACATATATATAATGAATCTCATTACTATCTACAAGGACTATGCAATCGAAAATTGAAACCTTTTTACTATATTTATTTTTCAACCTTATCTTCCCTTCCCCTCATATCCCATAAAGTTTTACTTCAATCATCCTGAAAACACCAGTTCATAGTTTTGTAACATTCCTCTACAAATTTTGTTCAATGCTTGTAGCCAATGCCATAGCTGGTAATAAGGCAAAAAAGCATACACTGCACAAAGATCATCATTCACATGCTAATGAAGTGACTCAAGCACTGAAACACAAGAAACTAGCAATAAATCATTAAATTTCAAGCTATGAACCGAGAGTGCGTAGATACAGATCAAAGGTGACCATATGGATGTTCTTTATCCTTCGGCGCCTTGGCAGCTTTAAAGGACAACAATGCCACCCCACTCAATACCTAAACCATTAGAGAAAAGCATAATTAGCTCAAATAAAAACAAAAACTGAAGAAAAGAAAAGGATTGTTCTATCAAGATCATGTAAACAAAAAGGGTTAGAGAGTATACCACATCAGAAACCGAATGGGCAGCATCAGCAATAATAGCAGTGCTACCGGAGAGGTATCCAGTAACGGCTTTTCCGGCGGCCAATCCAATATCGGCGGCGAGGCCTAGACGGAAAATCTTCTCGCTCTCTTTGGCCGATAGAGAATTGTGGTGGTCGTGATGGTGGTGGGAGTGGCCGACATGCCACCGCCGAGAAATCGTGAAATTTGGGTTTTCAGTGTAAGAGGTTGCGTGATCATACAATTTAAAATTCAGAGCAGCACAAGAATTGCCGATGAGATTGGAACAAGAGGATGATGCGATTCTTGATATGCAAGATTTGCGAATAGGGTTTAGATTTATCAACAATTTGAATCCCATTTTCAGAGAAATCGAAATTGGTAAGAAGGAACAACAGGCGTTCTACATAAGCAATGTTTCAACTCTCAACTTATATAAAGAAAGGAAGCGGTGGCCCAAACAGAATATATGTCCACATTAATCAACCATGGATTCATTTATTTTAATTTCATTCAATTTATTTTAGTTTTCCCTCAATTTCATAATCATATTTACTTCATCAAAGTGCTAAAACCGTCCATAACTTAAGATATTGAAAGTAAAATTACTTAGTATATTACGTCAGGGTGGAATATCTATATATTTTGCATTCAATTTAATTCACTCAAATATAAAAAGCATCGGAAATTGCAAGAGAATGATGGGATATATTATTTCTAGTGAAACATTTAATTTTATGAAAGCATTAAAATCGTATTATAATTGGAAAAATAGACCTCAAAGCTTCAAGCTTTATCCAGTGATCAAGATTCAAGAATGTCCTCCATAATCCACATATTCCCACCAAAAAGGAAAAAATAATTTGCCAAAAAATTACAGCAATAAAGCTACTCTAACTCTACATTCCAACATTCTGCATCGCCATATTCATCAAAGATCTCTCTCTCTCTCTCTCTCTCTCTCTCTCTCTCTCTCTCTATCACAAAGCATCTTCACTGCTATCTTCTATGATCTTGCCACCTTTTATTACCGGTTTCTTGATAACCAGAATGTTTGGTTGTCTTTCCATGCCTGTATCCATTCCTCGAGTTCCCACCCGGCTCGTTGTGGTATCGGCCCGGTATATATTCATTATGGGGTCGAGACGGGCTGTCATCCGGGCTCCATGAATCGAATTCAGGCCTCTCTCCGTGGTTGTTTCTACCACCCCATGGCGGTGGCATTGCACCCTGCCCAGACCCTCCTGCGTAAGCATTATAGTTGTTCACTGTTTGATTGTTATGATACACATAATTTGGTTCAAAACTCTGCCTTGTTCTCATTGAATTGGAAGAAACTGTAGGCTCCTGTATGTAGAGGGACCGTGGTGGCGTAACCGAACGGGACGGGGGCAGTGTTAACGGGTCGGGCCAAATTGAAGGGGACGATGCAACAGCTATATTAGATTGGGCCCGGTTAAAGTTAGCAACAGTATTTGCGTTTAGCATCATTTCTGAGGTCAAGTGTTGTATGTTCGAAGAATAAGTGCTTTGTGAATTTACTTGCCACTGTTCAGGCAACCGTATAGAAGTTTGCACAGGCGGCACCACCATGTGGGCGTACTGTTGCGCGGCGGCTGATGGCTGAGGAGTTAAAATAGTGGTGGCCGGAATCTGGGACTGCATCGGAAAAGCAGCTCCGGCAGTCCTATATGCGATCCCATTGGCCACCCCGTTCTGCCGGGAAAATGGATTTCTTGAAAAATCAGGCCTCGCTCCATTCTGCAACAACAGATAAAATTAAAATTTTCAGAACGAGAAAGAAATTATCAACATATTCAGCAGAAGCTAGAACAAGATGAAGAAGATACAAGCAGAGTGGAATTGCTAATTGGAATATGGTGTTTTCTAGTCCATGGAAAATTATAAGTTTCTACTTTCTTTATTTTCTGAAAATGAATTTGTTCCATCATTATTATTTTCATATTGAATAAAAGGGCGTACGGATTTTGTGAGTCTTTTTTATTTAATTTAACCATGCTGTTTGATCATCACTCCGGTTCTAATTCTCATCAAACCACCAAACCAAACGAAACGACACTAAAGGCTCATCAAACGCAGAAGATTGTGGACAAGTTTTAGAAGAATTTGCATAATTTTTTCTCAACTTGAGTACACACAATGTGCTATAATTACGCACCGGAACAGGGTCGCTCGAAGGTGTCGGAGATGGTAGAGAAACCTCAACCTTATTGTTGGCATTTCCAGCTAAACCGGCTAAATTACCCAACGAGCTCACCCCGTTGGCTTTGATCATATCAAGCAGCTTCACGGTCTCGTTGCTCGATAGATTACCACCTTGTCCAGAAGTCAATGCAAAAACCAATTCCGGGTTTTTCAACAACTCAGCAAGCAGTTCAAAATCTGGTGCAGGCATACTCTCAGATGATGAAGATGCAACAGGATTGTTGCTATGATTTGGAGCAACAGACTCGGTTTCAAGCTCAACGTCGGGCAACTGCTCGATAGGAATTTCTGGGGTTAATGAATCGTCACAGTCCATTTCACGATCCCAGGGTTCTCTTGGGTCAGATGGGATATCTTGTATTGTCCTGTAAACTACTTCTCTCTCACGTCGTATTCTATTTTTCTGAACTTCGACTTCTTTGCTATTGGCCCCATTACCAACATGCCATGTTTCATCGATTTTTACTTCTGCATGAAAGAAACAAAGAGTCTAGCATAAATAAAGACGAGCAAAAAAGGAAAGTTCTTGAAGAAGACTACATGCATCATAGTGTGTAAACACACTCTCAGAGGATAGCTCGAGTACTAGAGAACCCATTACAATGAAGCTATAACAGGGGATATTCACAGGAATATTTAGATTAGTCGAGAAAATTTAAAGATTATTGAAGAAGACGAAATAGGGGCCCATACATATGGACAAATGGAGGCTGAAAAGCAACATTTCTAGTATAGTTTTGCATCACAAATTCAAGAAAATATATTACAAAAATTAACGAGATGTCAAAACCAATCCATCTAGCACAAACACATGTCTCAACACTGTTTTCTACACTCAAACCAGCTACTTGATGCAGCTTTTTAATCCCAGAACACACGTATTTACAGATGTTCTTAGTTACACTCACAAGTTCCAGTTTATTTTCTCAGCGTCAGTCAAATTGTGAGGCATACATTTAAATATATTCCTGAATTTAAAAGAATGTTTGAGTACCACTACTGGATTGCTTCATCAATACGATTGAGAAATCATCTAGTTAACATTGCATGGCAGCAAGAAGTACATAATCTCTCTCAAATGGGACTTTTTTTTTCCGAGCAACTACATAAAATTCATTTGGCACCGTGCTAAAATTCATAGCGTCGAACTGAGCTCACATTCAGTCGTTTGCAAAAGCTAACGACAAATCAACGTCATGATTCTCAAGGAATGCAGCCTTCAGTTAAGGAAACAATAATAGGGAGGCCTGAGGAGAGAATTGCAAAGGCAGTAAGCTCGAGAGAGCTTACAAATTATGGCTTTGGTTTTCACATATTCTGAACCACACAAACACAACCCCAAGACAAGTACCAGTAGAAACAAATTTAAGGCTATTCTTTCTTATGATTTTTTTATATGTCAAATATATTTTGGTTTTGGTTTGTATAACATCAGAGTTGCTGCAGATATCAATCTCTTTTTACCCCAACTTTTTCGATCAGTGGGTTAAATTAATATAATGTTTAATATTAGATGAGAAGTTGAAATGGATGTCTGGGTAAATTGAACTCGAAGAATAAATAGTAGATAAAATACAAATGAGCACGTCTCAATTGAGCATGATGATGAAATATGATCCATTCAGCCAACCCACCTGGTGGGATTAAAGCATAATTGTTGATTTAAATTAACTTAAATATAAATATAATTAAAACATAAAAACATATCAAAATAATATTCATTTTATTCTATAAAACATAAATATATAAAATTAGATCACATGGGATTTTTCTGCTAAATATAAATATGATTTCCACCCTCTGTCTTTCTGGAAAAATGGCGAACACATTTAGAACGAAGATAAACACAGCATTATTGTTGAACTTGCTACAGACAGTAAAAATACTGAGAAGCCATAAATGTCAAACGTGGATAAAAGGTTCTGATCACAATATAAATTTAGAGCATATAAACAAAATGAGGTCACCAAAAAGAAAAGAAAAAGATTAAAAACATGACTAACAGCAATTGCTACAGACATATCGCGGGAGCCTGCTTCACTTTGCATATCGCATCCATTTTGTTTATAAATCAGCATACAAACACATGAGAATGAAAATCTCCCCCAAAAAAAGAGACCTGTAATTCATGTTGCAATTTATCTTTCACCAATACAATTACTGTTGTTTTGATTTATATATTAATATGTTACTGGTCCCTTATCACAACTGGGGGGGGGGGGGCGGTTTGGAAAAAGAGAGGTTTCACGGAAAGCTACCAGCTAACATATCCAACAAAACCTTACGAAAAAGAAACACTTATTATAAATAAAACGTGGAGTTATTGTCCAAAAAACATATCAAAATTTCCAGGATACAAAATCTGATTATAATATGTTGATGATTAGGAAAAATGAGAAAGCAATGCTAAAATTTCATCTTAGTATAAATTCATTTATTCCTGACTTCACCACCTGTCGATAGATAGCATACAAATCTCAACAGTAAACTTTACTCTCCAGTAGATTAGAAGAAGGTAACCCAGAGAGGGTGGCTCTATGCTTAATTCTGAAAAAGGAAAAGGGAAAGGAAAACATATAACCAAGAAGTAGGGCAAGGAATGTTCAGCAATACAAACTCTACTTCTGAAAGAGATCCTAAATATAAGAGGAGTTAGCTTACTTTGATTATCTGACAAACTGTAAAATGACAAGAAAAAAACAGAGAAACCAAACAAAACTAAGGGGTAAAGAAATATGTACCTGGAGGTGTCCGCCATGGAATCTGGATTCTCTTGCACTTTTTCCAAGGGGGCTCCTCCAAATTTAGATAAGTTTCAGGAGGATTAGAAATTTTGGAGAAAGAATCATCAGGCTTCCTCGGTTCCTCAAGTTCATTCTGAACACTACATTTTGAAACCAATGGCTTGAAACTGGCAGGAGAAGTAGTAATTTTATTCTCACTTTCAGATTTTGGTTTTTCATCAGGACATGTAATTGGCTTCCCAGATTTATTATGCATAAATTGAGCACGCAGTTTTGCTTTCTGTATATCATCAGCAGAAAGAGGACGGCTTTGAGTTGTCGATGTTGATCTTGCAACCTGGGGACTCCTAACAACCAATCTCTGACCCGGATGCTCCACCATCAGAACTTTGCGGCGCTCTCGTGTATCTATTACTTGTTAAGGCATACTAGTTCAAGAACCAAGAGAACTGATGGGAAAAGGAATATATTTCTAAGAGATAGTTAACAACCAAGTGAACTACAAAATCAAACCAATTACCATGTACACACATTTCCCATAAATTATCCCAGTGTTAAAAACAACCCACTAACTAATAAAGGGAAAAAACAAACACAAAATTGGTAGAAATGCACTTGTTTGCTAGGGCCTTCCAAGTGCAGTTCAGGTCCAGTAACCTCTCATTTTCGCATTCCTTAGGAGCTTAGATTGGTGTGGCTACGATCAAGTTGGTTCTAATAGGCTACTATCAACGTTTTTAAAAAACTTAACAATACTTCTGCAGAAAAATGGATCTTCTTTAACATGGTAACTTGTCTCTTATTAAGAGACAGGTCCCATTAATTACTATGAAGAAAGAATAATACTTATTTCTCTGATAATTCTTAAATTTTAGAAGGATACGAGATGGCAAAACACCTCGCCTTTTATTAGAGTCATCTCCTGGAGCCATAAGCAATTTTAGAGGCTGAGCAGTGTCCGGCTTCCTGTGAAACAAATCCTGGCTTAAAACTGGGTTTATAAAAAAGCCAGAAGGTAATTTGATGGCAACAAACTAACGGAAGCCACATACCTAGGGTAATCAGGATTGTCACACAAAAATTTCAAAGCTTCTTCCTGAAGTTTAAAGATATAGTTATCACTTATCACAACATGTTTGAACAAAATAATTTTATAAAGTCAACAAACACTTACAGAGCTCTCATTTTGTAAGTCCCATGATTCATTGCCCATAACTTCACTGATACTGCATAGTAAAAGGCACCAACTCTGAATTGATGTGGAAAGAGCATTTTCCAGGTATATGTGATAAAAGAATAAGCTTACCTCTGCTTCAGCAGCATCTCATCCTGTAAATCACTGGCTGATTTCATGCCATTGCTATTCTTAGAAGATAGTTTCTTCCCAATCCACTTAGATAATAAAGTTATTGCCTTGACAGAGATGTCTGAAATTTTGAACCAGAAAAATGAGCCAACTAGCAAGGAACTTCAAGCAGTGTGATTAATAGTAAAAACAATTAAAAATCAACCATGTCATTATTTAATTTATTTTAAGACATCTAACATATTTATTTTTTGAATATTGCATTAGGAGCAATTAAATAACCGCATCAGATGATATGATCTATGAGAGATTGAACTAATATCCACATTTTAACTTTTATCCCAGTTTAATGGTTCAGTATCTAGTAACATATTCATCAGTAAATTAAGAATCACTTAGGCATTCCTCGAGAGAAGCATAGAATTCACTGAGGTGTGAATTTGTGATGGATAAGCAAAGGGGGCAATCGACAAACTTCTAAAAGTAAAATAACACACCTGATGTCCTGTAGAACCGTAGCCTATTAACACTTTGCAATATGGCAGACATATGCACAGGGAGAGCCTTGCTCATTGGCAAGTAATCAAGCAACTGAAAATGCCATATGAGCAGTTAAAGCATGGGTAGTAATCAAAATAAATCATGCAATAAATAAAATTACATATGGAAGTACCTTAAGAGTAACAAGCAGAAAACTTGTCTGTTCTTCTTTAGCTGCTTCACATAACCATGTAGCTAATATCATTAGTCCACCTTCAGTTAAAAACCTGCAAACACATAAGAATCAGATCGCAAGGGAAAAAAATTCATTCAGTTAATCATCAGATCCAAAAAAAAAAGAAATATAAAGTACCAATTTAAAACTGAAGGATTCTTTATTTGTAAAATCAACCGCAGCAATTTAGACTGTCCAGAAAATGATTCTTCTTTTCTCATTAAGCTAAATATGTTTTCAACAAAATGGAGGTCTGACTCAGACGTGCCAGATAAACCCTCATGCCTCTTTGAGCAAGAAGGCCCTTCATCAATATTTGTTGGAGTCGGTGGTATTGTATTTATAGGGATGGGTTCAGTAGTCATATCAGGATTTGAAGTGGATGGAATTCCATCATGAATCATATCACAGGCAGAAGATCTACTAGCCTTCTCTCTGGACAATCTGACAAACTTCCTCACTCTTGATCGCTGCCCAGTAAAAAAATCTCGAACCTACAAATAATAAATATTCAAATACCACTCAGTTGGCTCCTAGCATCAATGATGAATTTTTTTCTTTTTACAAAGAGGTTCTGATTCACGATCAACAAAGGCTGCAGGGGAAAATGTTGAAGCCAAAGTTACCGGTGAGAAAAGAAAATGAGTGGAAATTAAAACCTGAGTAACAGTAACTCCAAATTGAGCACTGATCTCCCGAGTTTCCCGCTTGCTAATTGCATCCTTCATGGAGAACACGAGTTGCATGTACTTTACAGCCTTGGGATTCAGCAAATCTCTAGGCCTCTTTCCTGATTTAAAAAAAAAAAAAAAAAAGATGATAGGTAAATAAAATCAAGAGTTTGTAAACTCAATAATTTCCAAGTACAAAGAGTAACAAATTAACACTCATAAGAGCAAGAAGCCCTACCCACCTCCAACACCACCCCAAAAAAAAAATACATAAATGGATTCAGTCAACAAAATTACAATAGATTACGTGCAGGTTGAGGATACTTTTCCAGTTAAGCTTCATATATATTCAAGTTCATGTTATTCATTGAGCATCATCTCAAGGTTAATCTTGCAATGGAAGTTCTTGCGGAATTCATGAACTGTTTTCCCAGCAGCAATTATAACCCCCATAATTATCAATAATCATATCAAGAAAAAACTACATTTTGGCAACAATCAAATAAGAGAACTTACATCAATCATATGAATAACACGCATAGAAGAAACAAACATACGGGAAGAACACTCACCAATTTTAATGGACAAAGCCCCAGCAGCCTGCATTACATTTTAAATTAATCAGGGAATCAAGCAATGAGCCAAAAACACAAAATCAAACAGAGTTTAACAGAACACAAACCATCTCTTGAGAAAGGGGATTGACGCCGGTTAATTTGCATTGTGTGGCGACTATCTCTTGCAGCTTCTCGATCTGATTCTGAAAAATATCCTTCTGCCCATCCAACAATTCCTGATACGACGTCGTTGTCGACGCCGCGAGTTCCATCAGTTGAGTATCCTTCGAATACTCCATCCCCCTAATCCCAATTCACCGATCCAGAAAGCACGCGCATTTTGGGAAACACATATGCTAAACGAACCCTAAAATTACACAAAGAAATCAGGGCTCCGATTTCCTACAGGTCTAGAGTTGCTGAAAATCCAAAACTGGGAAGAACTTAAAATGACAAATTCAAGAAAAGGGGAGGTGAAAGTGAAAATTAGGGTCGTGAAATTGCAATTTGACTAAGGCTTATTATTATAGGATTGAAGTTGAGTGTCTGAAGTTAAAAGAGTGGAGTGGAGACCACGCGCTCTCGTTTTCCACTGAAGAACGGCCGACCTAAACCCTCTATTATTTATGTAATTCAATATTTTAAAATCATAAGTGAGAACAAAGGATTTTGTAATGAATCCTATGAAACTCAACTTTAATAAAATTTGTATTTCACAAAATAATATACATTGCTGCTAAAATAAAAATATGAATAATTCTTTTTTTTCGTCTATTTTTTTGTAATGTCTATTTTAACTCTCCTTTTGATTTAATTAAAATTTATTAGTGTTTTTAAATTCAATTAGGACTCTAATTTAGAAATCTAACCACCAAATAAAATTAATTGACTTCCATATAAAACGTGCATGATCTAAAACTAGTATATGTTTCTCTACTAATATTTTAAGTATCTAACATATTTATTCATTTAAGAAAATGTGATATATGCGCAATATTTTTTTATATAAAATTATTAGTATATATTAAAACTTTAGAAGCAAATATATAGCTTCGAATTTTATTAGTCTTGCTAACTGCTAAATATACAAACAAAACTAATAATATAACAATAATAACAATTATGTAAAAGTAAAATCTATTACTTGCAAGACTCTAATTGAAGTTAAACATCAAGTAATTAGCATTCAAATGATAATGAGTCTTGTAAATATATTAAGACGTGTTAAATATTCAATATATTTATTAATTTAATATTTCATAAAATCAATAGATGGAGAGTAGCCCATCATACACATTTCAACATTTTCCGTTTAATAATGACTCAGAGAATGTTTTTGTCATTTATGGTGAAACGTTTTCTTAAATTTCATGTTAAATTTTGACAATTTTAATAACAGTTTCGGCATTTTTAAATACTCACTCTATATTCTATTTTTAAATAATGGTTTCACCTTTTAGAATTTTTATACCAACGGTTAAACCAACCTGTCTTCGAGTTGAAAATATCCTGAGCTGAAACTACTCTAACCACGGTTCGGTTCCGATTATTGAAAAAGGATGGGCAAGTCCAATTGAAACAACTGCTATAATGGAGGGTACAAATACAAATTGACTTGAGAAAAGGTATAGTTTTTTTCATTAATATTATTACCATGTGGAGATATTTTACAACCATAAAGTATACAAAAATTTACATGAACTTCCCAACCACAGAGACAAGTGATCCCAAAAATTTTCAGCAGGATAAAGAAACAACATTTGACTTTCATGTACTCTTCAGAAGCTGGAAACTCATCTCCACCTGCACCAAAATGTAATTTATTTAAAACCAAAAAGAAAACCCCATGCCTATAAACCTCCAATTTCCAGAGGCGGAGAAACTATCCTTTTACTACATGGTGTGAAGAGAGAGGATTGAATGGATTTGTTCTGTTTTAGGATGAACGAAACGGGAAGAGTTCAGAAAGAAAATATCTCGAAAAACCTTGATTTCAGATCCACACCAACACAATAAGTTATCAGAAATATCACTTTTGAAACTTCAACCAATTCGAATTCTTCAGGTGGAAAAGACTAAAGCATATACAAACCATGAGTTTGTGCTGTAGAAACAGTATTATTACTGAAGACACGTGTACATATCTTTTAAGCAAACTAGCTAATCTTTATGACGAGAAAACTGAGAAATTATCGATCATATGTTTGGGGGTGGATTTGTGAATGCAAATACCTCAATAAAATAAAGAGATGGTGAAGTACCTGGCAATTGCAGATGGCTGAAGAGTATTTATCAAGAATGCCATGGGAATGATGCATCACTTGCACATCTTTTCCAATTTAAGCATAGGAACTGTATTGTCAGAGAAACGAACACCTAGTATTTCCTGAAGAACCACCTTCGCATAAAATGCACATATACACCCTCCAGGGATGACTTCCAACCCACTCATCAATTAGAAACATAAATGACTACCATATTATTTTTTTCGCTCCAAGTGAACTTGTTTCAGCAACTTATTCTATACTTGTCTAGTCGAATAAAAAGGGCAAATTCAGTAGGGGCAAGGGTGGAAATGTATGAGCAGACCTGCAAGCATCAGGAAACAATGTGAGTGACAAAAGAGAAGGCAATCAATAATCTCTCAGCATGCCTGAGAATGAAAGGAAATTTACCCGAGGACATAACCAACATTCCTTAATTTGCCAGATCTGCATGAGTCATCATTATGGCCAAAGTTTGTAATTATGAGCTAGAGATGAGTTGCAAGCACCCAGCCCATAGTCCTCTTAGGATCAAATTTGTCATTGAAATATACTGACGTTTCACCATAAAATGATCCTGCCTTTGTCAACCAAAGGTAGGATCAATGCTTCAGTCATACACTTCAAGTATCCACCATGCAGTAGTCTTTACCAAAATCATCAACCCAACTCGTAAAAACATAGAGGCTTGTTAGAGAAATTACGGAACTAAATAGGCAGAGACTCAATAGAACTGTACAGCTTTGCTAGGGTGATATTCCGATAGAACTCATGACTCAACGCATAGATTATTATTTGGTGAGGAGGAAGAACCAAAAATTTGCAAAATAGGTTACAAGTAGTTTAACGACTGATGGCCTCCATTGCAATTCGCACAAGCCGCAATAAACCATCGACATCTTGGAAGTTGAAATCGAGCGCCTTTTTTAATGAATAAATACCCTCTTTATGCGAGGTTTCTCCAAGTCTCAAAGTTGCAGCTGTAAAAGCAATTCTTGATTTCCTTGAGGCTTCCATTGCAAAGTTAACATCCTGTGCCTACAAAAAGTTACATTTAATGGGTAAAATTATTACACATGCAAATACACAGATTGTTGTTTTAACCTTCTACTGTTCTACTACATGTCAATGGATGAAAAACTTATATACCGGTGCCTATCAATATACAATGCTGCCATAACCCATATGATCAGTAGAGCATCTAATTTTACTTACAAAGTTCAGAACACGCAAGAGACTAGAACGATTCCTTGAAGTGATGACATGGTTTCCAGAAACTTGAGGTGAACCTACAACTTTGGCTGAGGCAGCCTTGTCCGCAGTTGCTTGGTGGTTCAAGTTGTCAACATCAGAGGCAGAGGAGGAAGGAGATTCACCTAACAGGATCAATCAAGGAAACTGTCATTAGGATGTCAAATATATTGCACATTACTTAAAACAGATTAGCTACGATAACATTTACCAAAGCAAACAAAATTGTATCTAATTGATGGCCTTTTTATTGATTTTCAGGATTGAATCTCTCTATGTCGTATACTTGTATCTCACTAAGTCACATTATAACAGCTTAATTAACACTTCCATGATGGAATGAAAGGAAGACAAGAAAGTGCAATATAATTCATAACTTCCTTTTACACAAGGGAAGGCACACTAAATTTCTGACTGATTGGCAAAATGTTTAATGAAGGTGAAATAATACAAAGCCTTGACCTACCATAAGCAGATTATAATTTACACCTCCGTCATCATATCAATTGAGAACAGAAAAGGAATCAGCAGTAAAACATTCTGTTCTAAACCATATTATCAACAATGTTACATAAATGCATCTAAAATTTACCAGGGGGGACAATTTGTAGAGCAGATTGCAACTCATTACGATCCCTGCTTGCACTGCCATGCGAAGAATAGACAACTCGCATGTGCGCAACCTCCACACATTTATATGCCAAAGCAGCAGCAGCCATGTCTTTTGACTTTTCATATTCATGGGCACAAAACCTTCCAAAAAGTAGCTTTTCAAACAAACAGAAGTGATATGCAGTTGCTCCAAGTCCATTTAAAAATTAACCACTATCAGATGATGGACAAGTAGATATTCAATACTTATACAAAATTAACATATAATTCTTCAATAGGATTGTCCATAAAGAACACAAGAATATATCACACAGGTCATAAACACTCTATAAAGTATAACATACAAGAAAGCATATGAGACATGCAAAGCCTAGGTGGTTCCTAGATGGTTATAGTAACTTACTCGCAGAGTTTTGCAGTGCTACTATATATATGCATTGAGTGCATCAATTCATTATGCTTTCCTTCACTACTTCCAGATTCCAACAATGATGCTCCATGGAGAAATTTGAGGGCAGCTTGGAAGTAGAGCCCATTACTTTCACTAGATCCAGAATTCTTTAAAAAAAGAAAAAAAATACATACCATTAGCGGTTATTGGAAAACTACAGTACAAAATGGCAGAATCACCAAAATGAGCATTAACCTTAAGCCGATCAGCCATGTGTTTGAGGTCCTTCGCCTCTTTTAAAGCATTATTTGCAGCATGACTGGTGGAGTCCCGTCGAACAGGACTTGGAGCTTCAACATCTCGAACCTTGTGAGAATTTGGTGTTGGATGCCTTAAAGGCTGACTATTCAGATTTTCAGATTTTTTTCTGTGGTTAGGAACCTTTACTGTATCACCATTATCAAATGCATCAACAGCCAAACTTTTTACAACATTTTCTTTCTGAGATCCAGAACCAGGCTGCACACTGGCAACAGCTTCAGACTGTATTCTAGCTAAGGGTGGAAGCGAGTGTGCCTTCCCATTCCCATTAACTTCTGCCTGGTTGCTTTTCTTGGCTATTTTTTCACTCTCATGCTCCTCTTGAAGATCACGTTTCTTATCCTGGCTTCTGATAGCATCTTGTCCATCATGAACAGATTTCTTTTGACTTGGCCCTTTACTGCTCTCACTTGACGTTCCTCCAGCAGTCTCTCTCTTGCAAGCTAACTTCTCACCCTTAATAGGAGTGCCAGATTTCTCATCAGACTTGTTTCGTCTACTCTTTGACTTCTCATCATGCAAATGCACGTGATTCATGGAATCATTCCTAAAATCAGAAGCCTTGATGCTAACCTTTTCTGAGTCAGATCCAGAAGCAGAAGCCTTATCTTTAGAATGTGAAGACAATCCCTTTCCAGATTTCTTTGAGTTCCATCCACTATTCTGAGATTGGTCATTATTTGTTCTTGGTTCAACTTTACATTGCTCAGAAGAATGCTTATTGTTAGCGTACTGATTACTTTGACATAACTGATCATTGTAGACATCAGTAACCTGATCTTTAACTGCATCTTTTTTTCCCAATTCTATTCGGAAGTTCCCTCCATCTTCACCACCTAAAAGCCTTCTCGCATTCACAGCAGTGAGAGAGCCAGAATCATGAAAATCATCTTGTCCATCAAGGTTCTTTCTTGTTGATGTGACCTTATCTGCATTAGGAAACCTCAAAGGAGATGAGGAAACTGATTCAACTGGGGAACCTTTAACTTCCAGGCCATTTGTTTTGTTTTTATGTGAGCCAGATACCTTGGAGGAGCTTGAATTAGCAGCAACTGAAGGATGTACACAACCCATATCACTTTTTAGATAATCTGTTGCTTGAGTGTTTTTCAGATACTGCCCATCATGGTGGTCCTTCATACTCCGGCTTTTTCTCTCAGTTCCTGAGCTGGCTTTGCTTCCACTAGTTGATTTACCCGATTTAGAAAGTCTAGCTTTCTTTTCTTTCCGGTGGTCACTCACTGACAGTTCTTCTACAAAATCACCAGAGTGCAGGTGATGTAGTCCTGAGTTAGAAACAGGCTCGGTATGAATTCGAGAACCATGATTTTCCTTTGCGTTCCTCTTCCTAGAATCCCCATCATCACATTTTCCAGGAAAGTGTAGACCGTCGCCGGAGGTAAATGGAACATGCATTTCTGCACTAAATACAGCATTTTTCTTTGCTTCACCACTCAAATCCTTATGGTTATCATACTTGCTCCGATCATTTCCTGATGTATTATTTGACAAACTGGAGGAGCGGCGGCCTGCTTTTGAGGAAGCCCCGCCGCCATTGTCAGAAGTCCAATTTTCATCATCAAAATGTAACTCCTCACTCTTAAATCTTTTAGAAGCTCTAGAGCCTCCCATATCAGATTCTCGCTTGCTCTTCATCTTTATGTTTGCACCTATGCAATCGTTCAAGACAAAAGATGACGAAGTTGAAGAAAGGGAAGTACAAGAAGCTCAAAGTAAATATGACTCAACATACATACTTGAGATCATTTATGACAATAAGAGAAGTGCAAAAGCATAATAATATACCTTTACCAGAAGAGCTGACAAGAGATAATTTGTGTGTTTTAGCATCATTGCTCTTCTCAAAGGCCATACTCGATTGGCGCATATGCTGGAATCCAGATGCATCTATGGAAGGTGAGTTATTTCCGCTGTTCAATTTACTTACTTTTCTTGATGTACCAAGGTTCATCTTTCGTGAGTTTGACGAGTAGGTGGAACCATCTAAATCGGCTGAATTTGCCGCCCTTGCAGACCCATGCTTTTTCTTCCCACTGGTTGTTGCAGTTGGTATAGTAACATTTTGATGTTCTTGCGCATGATACCTACCATCACCAACCAAGGGCATTCCTACTGAAGTCGAAACAGAATTATAGGGCCCAACGTCTTGATTCTCAGAAGCAAGGGCGGGAACTGAAGCAACAGGATGGTAAAGGGCTCTCAAAGCATTAGTTGTCTCCTCCTCTGGGATGGTACAACGGTTCATTCCAGGCCTGTGCAAATCAAAAAATAATAAGTTAACCATATTGATGAACTTTTACATAGACATGCACAGAGGCAAAACTCTTGCCAACATAACAACACCTGGCCATCAAGGACAGTAGTTGCTAATTTTCAGTTTACTATAACCCACCCTGATGGTCAGATAGGAACTGACACAAAAAAACAAGTCACTTATAGTAAATCTTGAAAGAATACAGATTTAAACAATAAAACTTACAGCCAGGTAAGCATCCTACAAAGCCATTTATCAGGAAGACTTTTAGGATTTGTACCAAGTGGAAGAAGTCTCCATTGTTTACACTTATCACATTGGACCCAATCTTCCTTAACCAGTGGAATCGTTCCCACTGGAGCTTCAGAACTTGGACCATTTTCAAGTGGAGGAGCGGGTCTAGGGTATCTTTCTGGCGGTTGCGGTTTTTCAGAATTTCTGCTACTATGTTTTTCTTTAGATATGTTATGATCTTTGCTTAAATTCCTTTTTCCACCAAGTTGGGGATTTCTCAACTTTCCAGAAGATGTCATTACTCCTGATATTGATTCATTATCATCATTATCATCATCATCAAATTCGACATCTCCAAAGAAGTCCTTATACCTGTCCCCTGGTTTTTCAAGTTCCTTTAGGGGATCAAGTGAATCATTTTTAGAGACGAGATAATTATTGTGAGAGCTCTTCCCATTTTTAGGAGTACGAGAAGATTCAACCATTAATTCGTCTTTTGCCGTATGAGCACCTTCAGAGACTTTCCATTGAGATAATTTTTGTTTCCTCTTGCCCCCAACAGACGATTTCTCAAGAGCTGATTCTTCCTCACTAATAGATCCTCCTTTCTGAACAACAAACTGTTTCAAGGGATCAGAGGGTTCAGAAGCACTGAGAGCCTTTATTCCCTGAGAGGTGCTCAACTCAGACTGGTCCAAAGCATGAGGCCTTTCTGCCATGGATGCATCCTCCTGAGAGCCAGCTGCAACAATACTGATATGGTTTCCTTCTAGAGATTCAAATGCCTTGTTTGATGAACCCAACTTGCCACCCAACTTCTCAACTTTGCCAATATCTTGAGCAGAATCACTCTCTAAACGTTCCTTCTCAATGAATGGAGAGAAGGTTTCTCCCTTCCCAACATCTTTAAGAACAATTGTTGAAGAGGACGTGTGTTTTGCAGAATCGGCAATGATATGCTGAGAATTGGATAAAAGTGGAAGTCTCAAAGCATTAGAAACAAGCTCCTCACATCCTAGCATATCAAAATCAGTTTCTTTTTCCTTCTTTAAGGGAGAAACTTTATTACCCACATCGCCATTATTTTTTGCATACACTAAATCTATGGAGAAATCATCATCCTTTTCAGATAATAACATTTTTTTCTGCTCTAGTGCTTTCTGGCTGCTCCTATTAGAAAGATATCCATTGACTAACATTCCAGAATTTTTGCTTGTCTTGTCAACTGATTTAGTTTCAAACTTTCCCTTGAGCTTCCTCTTTTCAGGTAGATGAATCAGATCCTCCGATAGAGGAGATAAAAGCAGTTCCCCAGGATAGAATGTCATAATCTGCCAAGCACAACCAGTAATGAGAAGATTTAAACTTCAGTAACGAGCACAACCAACAAAGTTCTCACAAATCGATATCAATGATAAGGATCATAATTTACCTGAAGAATACTGGTGGGTGATTTGTCTGGCACATCCAAAAGTTTACCACATTGTCCTTCACTAGTTGTAGGACTGTCATCCAATGAAGAAGATGGTGAAACTACAAGACCAAGCCCACTGTAGATTTCGGCATTCTTTTGTGTCGGAAAATTTTCAGAGCCAACTTTGATTCGAACCTTCAGAGTTCTCTGATCATTTACTGACTTTTTACTAATTCCACTTTTTAAGCTGGATTCATCAGCATGTCTAGATTGTAAATTGCCATTGCCTTTCAAGGAACTTCCCACTGATACAGCCTTTCCTGAAGTGGTACGAGACCTTGTTGATGGAGAAGCACTTGATGGAGCAAACAAGCTCTGTCTTTGATCCTAATTAGAGACAAAGTCAATAGCTCCAGTAAACATCAAGTTATGCCAGGCTAGATATTTTAGTTCTGTTTTTTCTGAGGAGGTTAAAAGGGTATATGCTGAATTAGTTTAGATGCACAGGCATATCTACCTCTATATGTAGCTTTCTTGGTGAATCATAGTTATGAGCCTCTGCTGGACTCTTTGTATGGGACCAAGATGGACTTCGCTGATAAGTAGGTAAAAACGAACCATAGCCACCAAATTTTGCCCCTGTATAGTATTCAGATTTCCTATCAATACGTCACATTCTGAAATCACATCTACACAACCCTAAGGTTACATGACTATTTGGACTCTTTCCAACTTACCCAAATTTTCAGCTGAAACGCCACCTTCAAAGTCTTTCTGGAAATGACCCAAAACATTTTGGAGTTTCTCCTCCTTCAAAATAACACAAAAGGAGCAATATCAAGTCAAGTTCGTAAGTGGAAACAAGAATACAAGCCATGCTTAACACCAAGGGATGCAGTAAATTTTAGTAATCCTTATCAGTTATCTTCAAGAATGGTAAGAAATCGAAAATTACATAACAGCAATCAATGTTCTAGTCATCCTTTTAACCACGTTGCTTTCTTGTAATATTTCTACATAGAACTTGGATTCAATGAATCCCAAAGGAAGGAGATATATTCTATATTATACAGAAAGCACTTATAGAATACGGTACTACTTTACAACAACGATAACTGATAATTCACATTAAATACCCTTAATTACACTAAATGATTCGTGAATTATCGGATTGCTTCTTACGGAATCTTTTTCTTATTTAATTTCGCTTGATGCATATACTCCTACTTCTCTTAATCTAAATAATAGAATTGGATTTACCTTAGACTCTTTAACCAAGCTACAAAAATTCATCTCTAAATCCAACAAATGAATTCATATCAAAACAGACCTAGCTGATCGATCATCATGCTATCACCATTCGACAGTAACTAATTATCGGAGGCAATAAGTGTGCCTTAATTGCGGCCAAAAAACCAAGATCAAACGAATCCTACTACATAATTGAAATTCATTACAACATTCCAAACTGATGAAGTGGTTTAAACGGAAAAAGAAAGAGGATTAAAATGAAGATTCTTACAATGTATGAGAGAGCAATATCAGGGTCAATGGTGGAATCTCCATCCTCCTCATGAGGACTAAGAGCCTCTCCTTCTTCAAGCTCAGTCTCTTCCATCTCTAATCCCAAACCTATCCTCTTTCTCCCATCTCTGCTACCCACAGATATCATCAGACAAAAACTAAATAAAAGGAAAAATAATTACTCCCACTAACAATCAAAAACTCCCTAAAAAAGTAAAACCTTTTTCTCTGACCCTTTACTTTTCGCCAAAAATCTCAAACACCTGTTTACAAAATTGAGAATTCTCAAAACCATAAACGATTTTCCCTGATCAGACTTAAACTTGGATTTATTCACCTAACACAGAAAGAAAAAGGCTTTATTCCTTCGCAGTGGTATATATGGGCGTGCACCAATATACACTCGGGGAAAATTGTGGATATTCAGAATTTCTTTTGAATCTGAGAGCTCTCTCTGATCCACGTATCGTGAAAAATGGATCGTGTTATGCGATCTCCGAAACTCAAAACGATGAGCAGAAAGAAATGTAGAGAGAGAAAATATTAGGGGAGAGAGGGGGGGGGGGGGGGGAAGGGGAGAGAGAGAAAAGACTCTGGTTCAGCAACCGCGTTTGTTTCTTCCAATTTTTATTTATTTTAGGGTGGGGGACTATCACACACCATAATAATCTTCTAAACACACCCCGTTACTAAAAACTATTCTTACTTATAAAAATTCTAAACACACCCCATTTCATTCCAATTTTACCCTTTTAGAAAAAAACAAAAAATGAAGCAATAAAAAACTTGCAACCCTATTCATCCACCATCGCCGCCTCCTTCACCTCTCCATTCTCCATTTCTTTATTTTATTTTAAATATAAATATAAATATAAATTAATTGAGGAAGAACTCCATAATCATAAGTTCAACCAGAGAAAATTGATCAAGGAAGAAGGAAACACATATCACTGAACCCATAAATTGGAACGGTGCTAGTCAGGTTCAAGTCGAACTCAACATCGAGATGAACCTTTTAGTCTTCTCGTATCAGCATTGTCACCATAATCTTCGAAACTAAAGAAGAAGTAGGAGAAAGAAGAAAAGACTTGGGCAGAAGAAGAATTACTTGAGGCGTGCTCTTCTTTTCCCTTTCCTTTCCATTAACTAGGGTTAAGGACATTATGGACATTTAATATATAAATAATTTTGACATTATTAATTATGGTTTTAGTAAAGAATGTAAATTTTATCTTTTTGAGAAAATAGGAATATTCTGAAATAATTTTAGTTTTATTTTTGGAAAATAACTATTTTGTTACTTTTAGCAACAGTAAAATTCTGTTTCAACGCAACGGCTTTTCTCTCTTAAGCTGGAACCGTTTGATAATATACCACCCCATTTTATGGCGCGTGCTGTACACGCCTGCTTAGATCTTAGGTTTTTGTGTATTTATTTTTGGTATATTACAATTTTTCAAACTTGATTTAATTTAACTACTTAGGCCCCGTTTACTTTAAAGGTCCGGTTTGTTTGGATTATTAAAAAAATGTTAATTTGAGTGTTTGGTATGAAGATTATGTTGTGGTTTAGTAATAATTTTTGTTTGGTATGAATATTTGTAGGTTTTGTAAAGTTGGTTTGTTTAAAAAATATTGTTTGGTATATAGGTTATAATGGATTAAAAATGTGAAAATACCTTTTTGCCCTCATTCTATATTAAATTGAAAATGTATTAAATGGGTTTGTTAAATTAAATAAAAAATTGAAATGAAAATTTCATCCCCAATTATATAGATCTGCTGATGATTCTCGAGGGAATAACGGTAATAGTAATGCAAATCTCCAATTGAGGAAACCCTAATCCTATAAAGTACCAAAATTTTACAGATTTGGAATCAGAGCTCCATGTTCATCAAAACCGTACTTGGAATAGAGGGAGGAGACCGGTTTCCTCCCGGAGGCGCCGCCGTCTCGTGTCAGAATCGTCAGATCGCAGCCGATGCCAACTCAATCTCCGAACGCCGTGGTTCCTTCTGCTGCTCAAGTTAGGGTGGAAATGGATTGTTTTATCTAATGGCAAATTTGTTATTTCCATGAAGTATAATGGCAGAACGGTAATAATATTATGTACAATAAGGGCTTTTTAGTTATTTTGTCGAACCACTGTTGGGCTTAGTTTAAACCCACCACTTTTGGTGGGTTTAATTAAGGGAGCCCAATCCATAGCATAGTCCAGCCCTATCCATTGGATAAAATACAAACTCGGGCCGCAGACCACCAAAGCAAACATGGGTTTAGACTAGATTTTAATCCTAAACCAGCCTAAAACCATTAAGTAAACATGCCCTTAGAATATATATATATATATATATATATGTATGTATTAGATTCTTGTCAAACCACACAACACATCAAAGTATGTCGAAACAACTTATTTTCAAAGTTTTGTATCAAAACGATAAAATCTTAAATAAAATATATATCTTAAATGGCTTAGATGCGATTAAAAATATAACAACGGAAATAAGTGCCAGAACGATAATACCTTAAATGGACTAGATGTGTACTAAAATATAACAATGGAAACAAGAAACATAACAAAAATAAAATAAATGAAGCCGCATAAATAGTAGCTCCTAGATGAATAAAATGCATAAATTTATTTTTATCTCTATCATTATCTCTTGATCAAATTTCATAGGTCAAACCTACAAATTATTTTCCATAGAATAGAGCTTTTTAATTCATGAAAATGAATTTGAATAATAGATATTAAGAGTTGTCTGAATGAAGTATTTATGTAAGATAATCTAACTTTTTTTCATTAAAAATATCGCACTTGATTGAAATTAATTAATTGGAACTTTTATGTATTTAATTGAAATAAGAAATTATAACTTTTCATCTACAACTTTAATTTTTTTCCCCTTTCTTTAATGCTTACAATTAAATATATATTTACATTGCACGTTTAACAAAATTAAATTGTAACTAATATATACATTAGATAATTAAAGATGAGTTAGCAAGAAAGGGGAAAAATTTAGCCCGAATCAATCCACCAATGAATTGTAAGATGTAATTGTCGAAGAGTTTTTCTTTAAAATAGATTACATTCTAATAAATAAACAATTGTCAAGTCTTCAATATTGTACATGGTGTCTTCATACAAATGAAAAAACATTAATTATGATATGTATATTAAGTGTTTGGTATTGTAAAAAAAAAAAATCATACCAGATTACAAATGTTAAATCTTGATAGTCTTCTAAAATCTAAATATTATCTTATCAAATAAATGTAGTAAAATATGCATAAATTCATTGATCAATTTTGGGTTAATTTGTTGTTGATTAGTGCTGCAATTTGTTCTTATTATAACCTCAATTTAAACACAAATTAGAAAGTAAGAGAATAACGAGATTCTAACTCTTAATCTTGTCTTTAGTCGGGAGATTATTACCTTGGGCAAAAACTTATCCGTCAGGGGTACAGATTTTAGATCCGTGCCCCCAATGCGTGGTGTTACATATGTACTATTCAGGCATCATGTGTATACTCTTAAGGTATTATTTTTCCATGTTAAAGCGTAGTGTTAGTTATATACTCTCTTCAGACATCACGTGTATATTCTTAAGGTATTATTTTCTATTCAAGGTATTACATATATACTCTTCAGGTATCACGTATATACTCTAAAGATATTACTTGTTTATTCACTAAAGGTGTTGGTTTTTTATTTTTTATATATGTAAGTATTACCTTAAGTGTATACACGTGATACCTGAAAAATATATACCTAATAACATGCGGTGGTTCAGTTGGGGGCACCGTGAGTGCCCCTCATTACCTTGATACAGGCCTTATAGATATTGATAATTCATATTATATATATATATATATATATATACGAGTATCAGCACATGCGTTGCATGTGGAAGATAAATTATTTAAATAAAAAATATTATAATACTATTAACCTTAAATAATAATATTTATAAGAATATACAATCTATATTAAATTAAATTAAATTCAAAAAAAAAAGTATAGTAAATTAGAGTCCCACTTATAATAGAACTCTTTATGATTTTTGTTTGGAATTTTTTTGTAAAATTATTTAAATATGAAAATCATAAATTACTATTATAACCTTAAATAAAATATTTAATAAGGATATATTAGGCAATCCATATTTTGTAAGAAATATTCATACTTTTATATAGGTAATAGATATATGGCAAAAACTTATATACCACTGGGGCACATAATTAGGACACAGATCTAGGTATTATATAATGTTATTCAGGTGTTATATATTACCTCTATAGGTGTTATGGTTCTTGGTGTTATAAATATACTCTACAGGTATCATATGTATATAAGAGTATATATGTGATACCTGAAGAGCATATACATGATACATGTAAAATATATATTTAACATCGTATGATAATTAATTTGGGGGTACCATGCCCCTGAGGCACACAAATGTCACTCTAGATATATATGTGTTATATGTGTGTATTAATAAGACATTATTTAATCAAAAACGGCCCCTTAAGATAAATCCATTGTTCCAATCTGTATATTTTCTATACCAAATAATATTAATCCATTTAGGTCAAGGTAATTAAATTAATTAGCATTCACAATACCAAATATACCTGGGCATATCCGGTTTTTGGCTTTGCTCCAATTCTAGAATAGGAAAGATTTTGAGATCAATAATATAGCTATGGAATTCTTTATAATATTGGTATCATCACAAAAATGTACATGATGTTATTTAAAAACATATACTAATTTTTTTGAGATCAAATCCCAAAAATAACTATAACTCAAACATAACTAATCAAAATCATTATATATGATGTTGTGGTTGATATATCCGTTTGGTACAATTTACTGCTCACATTTAAGTTTGATGTATTCCACAAAATTGGTTGTATATGAATTGTAGTAAATTAAAGAAGAGGCAACTTCTTGTTTCTTTATTAATATATATATTCTCATCAATGATTTGCTTGGACAGATTGGTATCTCTAATTTGATAGTGCACCATTAGATCTCTGCATTAAGGAACCACATACATACACATATATATATATATATATATATGAGTATCAGCACATGCGTCGCATGTGAGGAATGAATTATTTAAATAAAAAATATTATAATACTATTAACCTTAAATAATAATTTTTTATAAGGTTCTACAATCTATATTAAATTAAATTAAATTTAAAAAAATGTATAGTATATTAGAGTCCTACTCATGATAGAACTCTATATGATTTTAGTTTAGAATTCTTTTGTAAAATTATTTAAATATAAAAATCATAAATTACTATTATAACCTTAAATAAAATCTTTAATAAGGATATATTAGGCAATCCATATTTTGTAAGAAATATTCATACTTTTATATAGGTAAATATTCATACTTTTATATAGGTAATAGATATAAAAAAGTGTATTTAATTTCGAGCTATACAAGACATATATATATATATGTTGTGATTAATTAATGAAAGAAAAGATTAGTCAATATAGAAGGAAGGAAGGAAGGAGAAGATAAAAGTTGGAAGGCATTAAGAAACAAGTGGTGTCACACATGTTGCTTTGCCTCTACATATAATTTGGTCCTTATCTTCCTCTTTTATTTTCCCATTTTTTCCTTTTCAATATTTTGGATCTCTCTCTCTCTCTCTGACTTTTCTAGTCAGACACCCAGAAATTGCAGTTGGGATTTTTTTACAAATCACCACAAATTGTAAAGTAAAGATTGATTTCTGAAATTAGATAGATTTTTATACACTATATATTATGATGATAAAATATGGTATATATTAGAAATAAGATATGAAGAGGACCATTCATCATCATCATTATCAGTATTCTCGTCATTTTGATTGTTTTTGTTTTTTATAATTGGTGCTTAAAATATGATCTTGTTACTTTTTCTGTTATTCTTTTTGTTTTGAGTACTATTTAATGAAAGTGCGATCAATTCAAGTAGATATGAATATTAGAAAAGTTGAGGGGAGAATAAAGCTCTTCACATATGGGCAATTACACAAAATAAATAAATCAAATATTGCACAAGAATGAGGTTTCCACTTGTTCCAAAAGAATTATACATAGAACGGCCTAAACCAAACTTCTAATATTCTGTGTTGGTTCACCAACTTATTTCCGCATTTGACTTCGACATTTAGACAAAAAGTTCCATCTCAAAACATGGCAACGTTGGCATATCTAAATAAAGACAAAAATATCGTAAAGCAAAATTGTTGAGAAGATATCCATGAAATTCCAGAAAATGATATCCCTCGTAAGCAGTGAAGAGACGAAACTTGAGATGGGATAAAGGGGATTTGACATGAAACCCGAGCACGTTGGAATACGTGGGATATATGAAATTTTACATGATCGAAGAGGGGATTATGATATGCCATGTTGACATTGAAACTTTTCTTTTATGTATCAAGCTTTGGTATTGTACGGTTCAAGAACTTAATTCCATAGATAAGGAGACTAGTCGCAACTCCTTGTATAGAGATTGTAAGTATAGGAAACTGACAGTGATCATCTCGATGGCCCTTGGAACTGATCCCTCAGCATCTCGTATTTCTTCAGCTCCGCCATTGATAGTGAAGGAGACAGCTCTCTTAATACCTTCAATGTATAAACACAACATTTCAGAAACCAAAATGGAGACATGGAAGATTACAACCAGTGAGATGATTTCGTTTCATAATTTCGTCATAAGATAATTCATTGAATCACGGATAATCCTGTTTTGCTTTCAAGGACTTTTTGAGGCCTATTTTGGTTTAATTAAACTGGTCGAACATTGCCCTAATTATATTTTTAAGAGTTATAATTTGTGGCACATGATTCTTGCTGTCCTATATTTTATATACTATCACATTTGGGAAGTTTGGCATTGTACCTCAACAAAATCCTCGTATTCAACAACAATGGCATCAGGTTGATCAGGTGGGCCTGAATCTGAATCATCAACTGATGCCTACAACAGGATAATGGAGGACAAGATTAATCCTCAATGAATAGAAACAATTGTTGAAAGCAATAAAAAAGCTGGCTTGTGGCTGTGCAGTGGAGCAACTTATGTAAAATCACATTCCCAAAATTTCGACCACAATACAAGAAGATTACTCACTCAGTGGTCAGGCCTGAAATTCTAAGAGTGCAGAAGACTAGACTTACTTTGCGTTTTGCAGCATGAAACCAAGCATCTGCACAGAGGGCATACATGTCGGCACCAGTGAAATTCGAAGGGCATTTCTCTGCTATCTCATATAGAGACACATCCTCATGCAATTTAAACTTTCGGGTAAGTGCTTTAAGTACCCTGTTCAAATGTTAAAAGAAAAAAAGTGGATTCATATAGGAATGCAATTATATCAACAGTTATGCAATAAAAAGCACCAAAGAACACAAACCTCTCCCTATAAGATGCTTCAGAATTAACTCCGACATAGAGGAGCTTGTCAAATCTGCCTGGTCTCAAAAGTGCTGGGTCGATAAGGTCAGGCCTATTACTAGCCCCTATGATAAACAAGTCCTATTGAACACCACAAGGATTATTTAAATGACAAAGAGGATGGAATATGCCATCGCAAAAACAAGAATGATGGAAGTATAAAACTACTATTGCCAACAATTGTAACCAACCTGGCTGGAATCACTCAGTCCATCAATTTCTGCAAGCATCTACACAGGGGGAAAAAAAAAACACATTAGATAAGCGCAGGTCTCTACCATTACCGCCACATGCATATAGACATACTTAGATAAATAAATAAAAACATCACTCTCATGTACATTGTTTTGGTCTAGTGTGGGATCTGGTAAAGATACAGGAAATTTTACCTGAGAAACCACTCTGTCCATAACACCCCCAGAATCTCCAGAGGCACCTCGGGCTGGGGCTAGTGAATCAAGTTCATCAAAAAATATAACACATGGGCGTGCAGCTCTGGCCTAAAACAACCAAACAGAATAGGTTCACAAGTTTTAGAAGTTTATTTTAATTGCCACTTTCTTGTTAGAAAAGAACCATAAAGGCTTTTACCTTCTGAAAAATGTCTCTCACGTTTTTCTCTGACTCTCCTATGTACATGTTAATCAACTCAGGTCCTTTGACGCTCAGAAAATTCAAGGAACATTCTGTAGCAACAGCTTTTGCCAGTAATGTCTGAGGACAGTGTAATAAACGCCAAAGTTATCATATTAGAGATGAATAGGATATTCAGCATCAAATGTAAATCATAGCGGAGAATCAATGGAAAATTGATGGATTTACTTTTCCAGTCCCTGGTGGGCCATAAAGAAGAACCCCTGATCGTTTACGTAAACCAGATGAAAATAAATCCTTGTGCATGAGAGGAAGCTGCCAATTTAAAAACAGTACATCAACCATCAATAACAGTGTAGAAGAATCAAGCAAATTGAAGTCTTAAGATGAATGAAGAATGCCGACGGGTTCAAGAGTAGTGTGACATGAAAACCATTAAAGTGTTTTTTCAACTCTATATTTGCCATCAAGTTAAAAGAATGTATAAACCAGTAAACTCTACTTTCTCAAGTAAGTAAAGTATAACACCAGATAACTATAGTCTGTATAGAAGGTTACTTCACGGAAAGAAGCAGAACTTCTATTTCCTCAGAAATAATCTAGAAAAATGTCCACAATATGTTTCACAATGGAGGGAAAAATAAGGCTTTACCTGAACAGTGTCCAGGATAGATTTTTTGACATCCTCTAGCCCACCAACATCTTCCCATTTGACGTTAGGTACCTATAAATGCAGTATTAATCATAAATAAGGGTTATCACCTATACAGAAAGGAGTATCTCTAACAGAATATTCCTCTTTATCATTTCACCATAAATATTTTCTACAAATCTTAAACAGGCCCTTTCACCTCTAATGCTCGAGAAGAAGAACAGCATGAAACAAATTTGGAACAAACTACTTATTTGTGACTTGCAATTGTTTCCTACGCATAATTTCCAGAAAGCACCACACACAAGGAAACATCAAAAGTTAGTCTACGCCTTACATACTTTACCTTTGGAGTACCAAGAGCTGATGCATTTCTTTTTTTTGAACGTTCCAGTGCTTTGATTATGTTTTCTTTATCCTGAGGTACATTGTTTATTTTGCTACTATCTTCCACCGAATAGGGCACAGATGAACTTGAGTTTCCAGGCTCCAGCTTCTCCATTTTTGATACTATATTTGCACCAACATCAGCAATTACCGCACGCAAGTCCCTGGGCATGAAACCCGATGTCTGTCCAACTATATCCTTAACAAGATCCTCAACAGAATTCTGCAATGAGATCAATCAAAATAAAAACCAGTGTAGAAGTGGATATGGCAACCATAAAATGTCGTTATCTTCATGTCATCATTTCCATCCCTATGTGACGATAAATCTTGGACAAATAAAATAAACCATAACAGTGGCATGGCAGCCACGTGTACAGAATTGTGAATCCCCTTTATTTTTGTAATCATTGGGCAGCAGCACCATTTGTTGATTTTCATATCAAGGGAAGAGCACGCAAAGGTACCAATTTATGAAGAACATAATTTTACATGTAATACATGCAAAATTGAGAGATGAGGAATTGACAACGTACATCAGGAAGCAGTTTAGACACATGCTGAAAAGACTGAGACAGCAATTGAGATCTTTGTTCTTCATTCAGGGGTTCTATTTTGATTTCATGACTAAAACATCGCCTAATAGTAGGAGGAAGACCTTCAGAATTGTCAGCAGCTGCAACTAGCAGTACTGGATGCTGGTTTATCATTTCAGTTACTTTTAACTGCTGCATCAGTGAAACAAACAATGGGATATTAACCAATTATCTCTTAAACATGTAGATGTATAAACCATGTGACTTCCTATGAAAGACTTTCATCTTAATTTGGCAAACTATTTATCTTCCAAAAAACAAAAGAGTAACTATATCCTCAATTCTGAAAATAGTATCACAAGAAAGTTATGTTTAGTTATATTATTGCTTATCAAAGATTAAATAGAGTAAGAGGACAATGAAGTAAAAGAAACATGGAGAAGCTAGTTGGACTATGAATTCTGATACAAACTAACAAATATTTGAGAAACAAAGACAGGAGCGAGTTACATGAATAAACAACTTGTAAACTTACAGAACCACCCTCTGAGTTTTCCTCAAAATAATGATTTTCATCTTTAGTAATTGGCTCTGTGAATTGCTTAATGACAGATGCAACTTCCGAGTTAACTCCAACTTGCTCATTAGATGGCCCCTCTTGAGCAGCTTGATTGCGGAAAACCTCAAAATGACGGAGAAGAAGAATTGTTGGAGAATATCTAGAATAGCATATCAAATATAAGGAATTCTTCGATGGATCAAACACACAATTGAAGGCAATTAAACTCAATTCGCAAGGTTTCCCTTATAATTCAAAAATCGCAGAAGGTTAATTATTTGAAACCCTATGCACTATTAAATGGTTTGATGCTACATGATTTATAAGATAATGGCTTCATACTGCTTAATGTTTAGCACATAGTGGTATTAGAATACCTGCGAGCAGCATTGAAGGCTTCAGCTAGAGCAATAGATGTTTTCTTTTCAGAAGATGTCACAAAATCATGACAACTATATTCCACCACGTGCAATCCCAACTGACAAGCAACATATCTTATCACAGTCCTCTTCCCACAACCTAAAAATCACTGTGGTATCAGCAAATCCAGAGGAATTTCTTCTAAAGTACAATTGCTATTTTTGATTTCATGAAATATCAGATTTATTATCTCATAAAGTTATATAAACCGAACATTTCCATAGAAAAAGTAGGATAAGCAAATAGATGTTTTTAAGCAGACAAAACTAAAAGTTATGACACACCAGGAACACCATGTAATAAGATCGCGACCCTGAATTTTGATGATAATGCTGATGGAAATGATATCGGTGCAAGTATGGAAGCTAGAGCCAGAACTGCATCATCTTGTAAAGGCAAGACACCTTCCATTCGTCGAATTAAAGGATCTGGAGGGATGGCAGATGGAACACCTCCTCCGAGAACAAGAGCAGTTTGATGTCGATTCACTCTCAGTACAGGTTCCTCTGATGGTTCCATAGCTGCAACCTGAAAACAAGCATATACTGAATGTGTCTGCTCCATGTACCTTCAAGCTTATGAGAGACAAAGAAAGCAAACATGAAAATAAAGTTTTTGACCTTGAAGTAAACTGTATCGTCTCCACCATCTAGCATCTTTTTGTTGCAAGGGATGCACAAGTCCGATTTGCAGTTCCAATTAATGCACACACTGAAAAGGTCGCCCCTGGTTAGATATCTATCTACAGAAAAGTAATCATTTAGGGCTAAATCTATCAAGCCTTGGCGATCTTTTGCTTCTTCAGATGAACTGCTTTTAAGACGTTCAAGGTTTCCGCATTCTGGTATCTTCACAAAAGAGGTCCTTAAATGTGAGGCATACTTAGGCAACTCAGCCCAAGGTTGAAGACCTATACAAACAGACATGGGCTCATTTTCTTTCCCATTTACTTCATCATTTCCTTTCACATCAAACAAGGACGATAATTCATCTTTCCCTCGTTGAACAACAGTTTTCAAGCATGACAGATGCAAGTTAAGGTTAAATGACAGAATTGGAGATAAATAAGCCACTTGATGATCCAAAGATGCAGATTGAGTTTGAGGATAAACATATGATGGAAAGGCCAACATTGTCCTAGGAGCATGCTCGATAACTGTTCCATTTTCAAAGGAGTTGTCGTCAGGATTTGGAGGATCCAGCACCACTGCTTGCCCAATTCTATCGACATTAGCATCCTCATTCTTGATGAGAATCTTCAAATAAAATAAAGCAAACTTGAGATGCCATAGATTCACTCATCAATCAGAATCCTCTTCTACCACAGTGAAACACACGAAATGATAGCAACCAAAAATTGCATCACAGTACTACAATGATGTAGAACAGATACAAAAAATAAAAATAAAAATTTCGATTTTTCAACTAATATCTAAAAAGAACCTAAAATCATCAAGGAAACATGAATTAAGAATTGCGTAATAAAGAAAGGAAAAAAAAAATACCAGCGAGCCAGAAGTAATCGATAATTGTTTGAGCACAGAAGTGGACAATCCAACCACAACAGCAGCATCAACAGAATTCACAGCCGTGTCGTTGGAAACTCTGAGAATACCAGCCGTTAACTGGAGGGCGCGAGTGGAGGAACCTGGGGCAACATTAGAATCTTCGGTGGGTTTGCGAGAATTGACGAAAGAGTCGACGAGGGCTTTAGTGGAGGAAAGCACCAGCGGCTTCCTCTTCCTCCTCTCCACCATTGATAAACTATGTACAAAACCCTAAACCGTCGTCGAATTCGATTGATCAGTAGTGAGCATTAATTCAGACGAAATTAGAGAGATAATTGTTACTGGTTGTAGATACAACTGTGCCTATTCAGAGAGAGAGAGAGGGGGAGAGAGAGTAGATTGAGCAACTCAAGGCACCCTGCTACTGCTTTACTGTCACCTAACCGTTTCTAACTTCCAAACGACAAAAAAAGAAAAAAGAAAAAGGGAAAATTTAAGAAGCCAAAACTCATATGCACGTAAGACGGTGTCGCGCACTGTAACCTAATCGTATCCCAGTACACATCGATATAAGTGTATGATTTTTGTATATAATCATGTCTTTTATAATTATAAATATATGTTCTCATGTATAATTGATTGTATGTATTTTCGTGTACGATCAACCATCTCTCAAGATAACTGTGTGTGGATATCGTCACACATGAGACAATCTGACACGAGACCAACTCAATGTAAGAAACATTCTTAAATTTTTTTATTTTTATTTTTTGGCAATCTGACTATAATTTTAAGAATATTGTCATGTAATGTATGAATTTTTTTTTATTTGCAATTCAGTGCACCACATAAACATTAACCTTTATGAAATTCTTATCTTCTTATTTTTTGCAATTACAATTCGGTGAATGAATTTTTTATGGTTGGATATGATGAGGGATTCATAGTATCAAATTCATCATTTGTGTTTGGATGAATGTGAAATCGAAATTCATGACTTTCATTTGATAGATTGATCATATCAAATAAAATACATACTTCTCTTTCACAATAAGAGAGTGTTTGACTAAGGTTATTTAAAAAAAGGGTAAAATCCTGAGGACCCCCATATGTTATGAAAATTTTGCATCAGTCCCACTTGTATTAAAGAAATTGCGGGGCAAACACCTGTGATTTAAAAAATTCGGCGTGAAACCCCCAAAATTGTCAGACTTCACGGGAGTGCGGGTTACGCGCCTGAAGTGCGATGTTGCTTATTTTTTGACTGTTATGTGGGCTTGAAAATACAAAATTACCCCTGCTTTTCAATTATATATGTATGTGTATGCTCTATTTATTTAGATTATGTGAATAAAAAATAAACATTACAAAATAAAAAAAATAAAAAACAGCCCCTTCCCCTTTCCCCTGGATGAAACTCGTGGCTCAGCAAACCTCCTATCTGTTTACTTGCTCTTAACAATTAAGGATGCATAAGATCTCATATGAGAAACAGCTTAAACCAGGAAGGTAACACACTCACATATGAAAATGCTTAAGACATTCTATCACTAATTGTCATTTCTCAGAAAGATCAGCATATGCTCTCCGTGGGAATGGACCAAATATGATTATAGAAAAGATGTATATTACAAACCCCAAGAATTAGAGCAAAAAACTTGTACAATCTCCAACCACTGAATTCAGCAGCAAAAACAAATCCAGAAGTTCAATTTCAACAACCAATACAGAAAATCAAATCGAATTCTACACGTACAAAACTCGGTTTCCATTTTCCCCTAATTCACAGCAAGTTGGATGAAGATCGGCGCACCGAACACGCCACCACCTGCGCCCATTGCTTCAATTTCACTTTCACCGTCGCCGGATCATCACCTTTTCCCAACAAATCAGACTAGATTCACTTCACTCTTCCCTAATTTGATTCTGATTTCGGAAAATACAGGTTTTTGATGCGAATAAATTAAGAATTTACCTGGATCAACAATCGACGCGAGGCTGCCAAATGACGACGTATCGCAATCGGAGAACGACGCCGAGGAAGATCGGGGCAAGCTACTCACAGCGTGATAGAACTCGAGCACCGAAAAAGTGGACGAGAGCCTCCGATCCAAATCCGGCGAGTCGAAGCTGAAACCAATGTCGAAGCTGAAACCTATGGTGCTGTTGGGGGAGGAGACGCCAACCTCCTCTTTTAGAGAGAGATGAAAGGAGAGGGGAAGAGGCGGTGGGGGAAGGGGGCGGCGGGTGGTGGTCGCTGGTGGGAGAAATCATTTCTAGCCCTAAAATTTCTCAAATGTTCTCTATTAGGGTATACGAGGGACATAATAGGAAAGACGATGAAAAAATATCACGACATTAACATCTGTTAAGTTGTGTGGAATGTGTGCCGAGTTTCTATTATCACACGTGTTTAAGTTGCAATTTCTTTATCACAGGGGGGACCGACGCAGACTTTTTGAAACACGAGGGGGTTTCGCACAATAAACCCTTTAAAAAAAATTAAAAATTGTTGAAATCCTCTTATTTTTTAGAAAAAAACTTAATGAAATGAGACTTTATTTTTAAATTATTGTTTTAATATTCATGAGGAGTTATAAACTTTTAACATCTTATAAGAAGTTTTAAGAGCTTATAAGCACAATTGGCTAATCTTATTTTTAGAGTTTATAAGTTCTTACATTTTATAAGGTGTTTAATTTAAGTTTAAAAAGAAATGGTTGAAGTGTTTGGATAAATAAGATGATTTATATTGTAACGTGTTGGTACTGTCAATTGTTTTTTTTTTCCAAACTATATAATATTAATGGTCTTGATATTTGTATATAAACGACAAATACAATATAAATATCACACCAATATAACATAAATATTTCAACACTTGGGAGGAAATAAAAATCAAATAAGAATAGCTTCAGATTGAGTCGAACTAGAAGCACTGAGTTTTTCCATCTATCCTATCGTTTCATAGGGCAAATGTTATAAATAGAAAGGCATAACCTATTTATGGTTTCATTTCATAGGGCAAATTTTATAGATAGAAAGACCTAACCTTTTTATAAGTTTGATAACTTATCCACCTTTGTTGAGGGGTTTTCCCAATCAACAAAATTGAGAAATGTAGTAGAAAATATCTAAAGGATAGAGAGAGAAATATTTGGTAGAAGAGAATAAAAATGGATAACTTGGATGAGAAGTCCTCATCCATAGAATTTATACTACATTGCAAGGGTATGATAGTCATTTACTTCCTATAAACCCTAATTGAATAAGGATTTATGGCCCATTGGGTCCATGCTTCATTAAGCCCAACATCCTTCATTGGACTCTCTCGTCTGACCTCTTCTACATCTGACGTCTTCCACGTCATCACATTTGACTTTTTCAACGTTTTCACGTCTGCCGAGTTATGCCAAGTCAGTTATGGCCCTCCATGTCTGCCGAGTTCTAACATGACAGTTTTGACCCTCCACGTCTGCGTGCCAAGTCAGTTATGGCCCTCCACGTTTGCTGAGTTCTGCCGTGTCAGTTTTGACCCTCCACGTCTGCTGAGTTCTGCCAAGTCAGTTATGGCCCTCCACTTCTGCCGAGTTCTGCCATGTCCGCTTATAGTGTTTAACTTCTCCAAAGAGATATTGTTCATCAATGGGTTTAAGCTCCTATCGTCTTCCCACGTCAACCTTAATCTAGGTGAATCTGAAATCCATCATGCTATCTCAATGGAATTTTAAATCATTCAATACATTTACAAACCCATTAAATATAAACTTTAAATTAATTTCAAAATCATATTTATATAGTTACGATGGTAGAATAGAAGTATTAGAAGAGAGATTATATATATATATATATATAATATTCATATAATTCTCATTTTGGTTATAAAACATTTTTTATTTTTTAACAATCAAATATTCAGTTTCCAATTTTGATCTTCTATATTTTCATTTTTTTCCATTTTCAATTAAGTTTCAGAATTTTCAAAATTGTTGTCGAGACAATTGGAAATTCTAACGATTTTCAAAAATATTAACAAATGATGATTGAAATAGAAATAAAATTAAAATATAAAAACCAAAGTTGAGAAGATAAAAAAATAAAATAAAAATTGAAGTTAAACTTAGTAATAGAAAAAATGAATTAGTTAGGTAGAGGTGGTTGTTCTGAGCGTGTATGGGGGTAGTACTACCTAACCTCAAAACCCTACAACACAACCACCATTCTCAGTTATGAGTGCAATCTCACACATACAAATACCTCCATCTCTCTCTCTCTCTCCTATCAATCCATAATCAACATGTCTGCTTCGCCATCCGTCACCAAAGTCCTAGTCGAATCCATCGAGTTCTCGCCGGCCGCAAAGCCGCCGGGATCCTCCAACACCTTATTCCTCGGCGGCGCCGGTAGGTTTTATTTTTCCAGAACAGTTTTTTTGCCAGCTCGGTTCAATTGAGTTTTGACCCATGGTGATGGTAATGTGCGCAGGGGTGAGAGGAATGGAGATCCAGGGGAACTTCGTGAAGTTCACGGCGATCGGTGTTTACTTGGAAGACAGCGCCGTTCCGTCTCTCGCCGTTAACTGGAAGGGCAAGACCGCCGAGGAGTTGACGGAGTCAGACGACTTTTTCAGGGAAATCGTGTCTGGTGTGTGTGTAATTCTAGAAATTAAAGTATTTAATTGGAGCTTGAAATTCAACGCTGTGATTTATCCATAATATCCGCGAAATTTGCAGGTCCTTTCGAGAAATTCACCAAGGTGACGATGATTCTGCCATTGACGGGGAAGCAATACTCGGAGAAAGTTGCAGAGAACTGCGTTGCGTACTGGAAAGCCGTAGGGAAATACACGGATGCTGAATCGGAAGCAATCGACAAGTTTCTCCAAGTGTTCAAGGACGAAACGTTCGCGCCTGGAGCTTCCATCCTCTTCACCCAATCGCCGGCCGGCTCCTTGACGGTACCGTGAACGAATCATAGTAAATCACGATCAATATTTGGATTGACGACATTGACATTGCATTTTGTGTTGTGTATCTGCAGATTAGCTTCTCGAAAGACGGATCGATTCCAGAGCAAGGGAAGGCAGTAATAGAGAACAAACAGCTGTCGGAGGCAGTGCTGGAGTCGATCATCGGAAAGCATGGTGTGTCGCCGTCGGCGAAGCAGAGTTTGGCGGCAAGACTATCGGAGTTGTTTTAAGCGGAGGAATAGGAATAAAAGGAAAGATAACATTGCCTCTTAGCATCTGTTATTACTCAAGTCGAGTGTGTTGAGTTTGCATCAAATTCAATGGTTGGGAATAATAATTTATATGACTCCAATGTTTTTATCCTATAAATCAAATTATCATCACAAGCATAATTCAAACTCATTTTTAACAATTAACCAATAATCATTGCTCGTTAGACAAGTATAAGATGAATGATAGTAGAATTCAACGTTTGAGTTGGAGTTTATGAACAATTGTTGTATCATTGATATAGTTTTATGAGTTTAATTATTATTTTTACCCATTAACTTTTTGGTTCTGATAATTTTATACATTATCCTTTTGAATTGACAATTTTATCCTTTATTTTTTGAAAAGTTGGAAATTTGACCCAAATTCGCCCAAACATCCAATTGGACTTAATTCGCATGTAATTGACATGACACCTATAAGGACAACAAACTCAAAAAGTTAATGGGCAAAATTGCTTAAACAATAAGTTAATGGGTAAATTTGTCAAAACAAATAAATTACCAGGTAAAACTAGAGTGCACGTACTAGTCACGTGCGAATTTAACTCGATTCAGCAATTCAAGTTGAATTTTGATCAAATTTCCGAATTTCCAAATGATAAAAGGGTAAAATCACCAGCACAAAAAGATAATGGATAAAATTGTCATAACAAAAATGTTAATGAGAAAAAAAAAAAATTAACTCCAAATTTGATAGCTAGTTTAGAATTTTAATTAGAAACCACGTGATTTTGTATACAATTATACACAGAAACTATAACAGAATGGAATAGAGGACTTCATTAAATACTCATACTAGCAGTTACCAAAATATAAAAACAAATTCATATAAATCAAATAAAACACTATCATATAAAACATGGGGCCATGTTTCTTGTACGTATATATGTTTATAATGTTGAGTTTCAACTGAACAATAATTTCAATCAATTGAGTGTCAGCAATGCACGACATTCTCGAAAGATAATAACTAATATGAACTGGATGAAATCAAATCTCAGTTATATACATACACTATGAACCTTGGTTACTAAGCAATCTACAGTGAGTACGCAAACAATAAACTCCGACATGACGATTTTATTACATACGAGAGCCAACGTATTATCACGTGTACCGACTTTATTTAGCAAGGAGATAGCTCACTTCAAGAGAAGAGATTTGAGGGCTTTGGAGTCGTGCACTGGAGGACTGCAAGTGAAATTCTGGCACACGAGTGCAGCAATCTTGTCGGACGAAAAGTTGTTTTTGGCCATGAGAGCAATCTTCTCGTTGTTTTGCTCCCAGAATCCCATCTCTTCTACATCGGTAGGGTCAATATGAATCACCTGTTTGTTTGCAGTTACAACAGTTTTAAGGATGTCAATGGGAAGAAAGCAAGTCGGGCAGTTCGGGGGGGAGGCTTACCGTTTTATTAGGATCATACGATGCGTGAGCTGCAGCTAACATGCTGTCAAAATCAGGAGAAGCTTTGTGTCCGACAATTACGACTTGCTTTCTTGATGGGACGACGAGCATATCTGCAGCACAGCACATCAAGGGCACTGCCATAGCTGTTTCTTTCAGCCTCTTCTCGAAGCATACCTGTAATAGAGTAGGTTAGGGAGAGGGAGAGGGAGAGGGAGAAGAAGAAGAAGAAGAAAAGGGCAGAGTTGTAGGATTATCAAAATCTCATGACAAACATGAATGAGATTACTGAAGAAAGAAAGAGCATACCAGTAGACATTCTGCGTTATGT
The DNA here is from genome assembly GCA_005771605.1 of Scutellaria baicalensis. Lineage (NCBI taxonomy): Eukaryota > Viridiplantae > Streptophyta > Magnoliopsida > Lamiales > Lamiaceae > Scutellaria > Scutellaria baicalensis. The sequence goes on along the minus strand of CM016723.1, from coordinate 25,167,625 downwards.
CTGTAACCATCAGAACCTGGAGCGACCAACGAAGCCAGTCTCACTAAATTGATCACTGAAACAGAGTTTCCAGAAGGTTCTGCACCATCGTGATCTTCTTTCACACGGAGGAGAATCGAGGGATCTTCTCCAGTGGTATTGAAATATCCACCTCCTTCTTTGTCAAGAAACAGTTGATCCTGGAAAACATATAAAATTGACACCAGATTGAAGAACCAAGATACACCATGGGATTCCTGTATAAGTTGCAGATGTTTTACCTGTATTTGCTGTAGTTCAATGGCCCAACCTAGCCAAAATATCGAGCTGCCACATTCGAACATATCAAGAAGACCAGATATTAGGAATGCGTAATCATCTAAAAAGCCAGGTGCCTTGGAGGGGCCCTTCCTGAAGCTGTGCTGCAGTTTTCGGGTCTGGTGGTCATAAAGATGTTTCCTGATAAAACCTGCTGCCTTTTCCGCAACTTCCATGTACTCTTTTGGCTGCGAATACCAGGTTGAACTTAGATGTCATGAGCTACTTATAGAAGTTCAGTAATCAAGGTACCACTGGTAAAAGCAACCGTGAGAAGGTGGGGGCTAATGAGGTATTAGTGAATAGATGAAATGCAAATGGACCTAAGAGCATGGAAGTTTTGACAAAGATGATGAAAATAAAGCTGCTTGTTACACTTCCCACTCTTATATGGAACCAGAAAAAAGGAAATCTGTTTTTTAAAGCAGCATCAATTCTACATGTATTCCTTTTACATGAAATCAAAAATCCATTGAACAAAAAACATAATCCAAATGATTAAGGTCATCCCAAGAATAATATGAAGCACGACTGAAGTATGCATTTAATAAAACTACAGACACAGTTGCATATCTTACATCAGTTCCAACAACTGGGAAGTGGAACTCGGTTCCTTCTGGTTCACCCTTCAGAATTTTTGACGCTCTAGCAAATGAGGAAATTGCAAGTCCATTCCAGGACACAATAACCTAAAAAATGAAAAAGAAGATGGAGATAAAAGAACCAGAAATTTAGAAGAAGCCAAGAAATCTAGTACTGATCTATCCATATCTCAATGCTACCTTATCATCCAAATGGGGTCTTGGGCGTTTCAATCGAACATCAAAAAGCTTCTTTCTACAAACCCCCAAGATATTCAAATACTCCTCCAGTGTCATGCCAAATTTTAAAGCCATTGCAGAAGTACTATTTCTTTCTATAAGCACATTTTTATCCTTGAACTCATTGTGGGGATCGCTCATTCTTGATAGGTCACAGTTTCCTGATGGTTTAACGTAATACTGTTCTTTAAACAGAGGAGAATGCTCTCCAAGTATCTCGTCAATCTGCACATGAGCAGAATTGAAGAGACCAAGAAAAATTAAATTATCAATACATACAGATATTCATGAAGGAACATCAAGAATGAAGGTGAGGTGCTCTTGAAGACTTGAGAACAAATAAGTCAAAAAAGTATTACCAAGCAGCATAATAAACCAAACTACCCTAAAAATATTAATTAACATGTTGTCAACTTTTCTCATCTAAACTACAACGAAAGAGAAAAGATTGAAAGATACATGACATAGGACTTTTTTACTCATAAACAATGAAGTGACACATATGTACCTCTTGGCTGGTCCAAACATAGAAGGCACCCTCCTTTTTCCCTGAAGCACCTTCAAATTCTGCACTATCAGCATCCTCAGCTGAATATATCTCCCCACTAGGGCCAATCATATCTCTCCTTAAGTAATCAAGAATGTCCCGCGATGCACTTGAATAGAACACATCTTTTGTGATAGAGAAAACATCGAGGTAAACATTAGCAAGCTGTCCTTGATCATATAACATCTTCTCGAAGTGTGGCACTGAAAGAAGGAAGTAACAACTGCTTATCCATTACCAGAAATCCACCACCAACAAACAGCATACATAAATATATAGGTAAACTAACCATGCCAACATTCATCCACACTGTATCTGTGAAAACCACCTCCAATGTGATCATGGATACCCCCCCTTGCCATGCACTGCAAGGTCAGCGCCACCATGCTTAGGTCTTCCTTTGCTTCACCTCGCATTCTGTTCTCCTTTAACTTCTTTTTATGATAAAGAATAAGCTGAATTTCAACAGGTCTGGGAAATTTTGGTGCTGAACCAAATCCACCAAATTTTGAATCATAGTTGTCTGCTAACTGTGAAAGATCAAGAGAAAAGTTATATATTTAATGTTCACTTTGGTTTTGATCAACAGTATAAACTAAAAATGAGTACATTTATTTCCTTGTAGGCATACCAAAAATGCATCCATACCATTAGGGACTTTGGCATGCACTACTCACAAAACACTTTCAAACAAGGTGTTCTGCAAATATTTAATAGGTTATTATTGTGCCGTTGCTTCATCACAACTACCAGCAGATTTTGAAAAAGAAGAAAAACAACATTTATGAAGACAGATTTTAAGAGGACGAAATCTAACTCATAATACAAGCTAAAATCAAATATACAACAAAAAGAAATTGGGGGGGGGGGGGGGGAGGGAGGGAGAGAGAGAGAGAGAGAGAGAGAGAGAGAGAGAGAGAGAGAGAGAGTACTCAAATTATATTTTTAGAAATATAAAAATGTTTGTCAGGTGCACCGCTAGAAAATTATACCTGTTCAGCACATTTTTGCAATGTCCTCTGTGGAAGTCCTTCCTGAAGTTTTTTTGATCTTGCAACAGCAGATAATGCTTCTGAGAGCTGCTCAATTGCAAATGCCCCACTTTGGACTAGGGCTTCCTTCTTAGAGTCCCAAGCTTCTTTAACCTTCCTATTGGATACAAATATCTGTTCGAATTATTAAATACTTGAAAGAGAGAAAGAATACTTGCCAACCACCACCCCACACCCCCAAGAAAAAAAAAGAAGAAGCTTCTATCTGTAAAAGTAAACAGAAATACAGACACCTGATAATTTTCATTGAGAGGCATATATACCTCAACCTAGAAGTAATTGAGAGGACAAGTATGTTACCTAAGTACAGTTTTGAAGCCCGGCCTGCCATAATTATCATCTGGAGGAAAATAGGTGCCGCCCATCAAAGGCTTTAGATCGGGTGAAAGGAAGACACTTAATGGCCAACCACCACCACCATATAATGCTTGTACATATGTCATGTATACCTGGAGGAACAATGGAGAACAGTTAACAACATTCATAACCAGTAAAAAGAAAATGCCTGCCAAATAAGGCACCTCACATATAGAAATAGTGTTTTATGCCCGCAAAATATCAAGGCAAATTACAATGCAGGACTTCAAACACATACGACTTAACAGGACTTCAAATTACAAAGCAGGACATCAAGCACATCTGATTCTGACTTAACAGGAGAAGTATTGGTTTTTACATGAGTATACTAGTTTATAATATCTCAAAACATATACAATGGACACATACTATTAGTACCTCACAACTATATTAAAGAAATAGAGAAGATTCATTTTGTCAGGGAAATGAACAGGACATCATTACATAATATGTTCTTGGAATGTTCTAAGTGCATTGATAATTTCTAAAAGAATGGCCCCTCTTAATGCTTACTAACAAATCAGTATTTCAAGTAAAGCATACTCGAAGCTAGAAGCTGACCTCATTTTCAAATATGTACAAACATGAACTTGTTAATAAAATAAAAATTCTTAAACCAAGTCCATTCTAGTTTCATTTGAATGGGAGAAACCAGTTAAGCAGTTAATCTAACACGGTGCAGTACCTTATCAACGTCTGGTCTTTCTTCTCGATCCACCTGACCAAAAATGTATCTTTAATCATAAATACTACTACAGAGAATGAGGAAAAGTATATTCTCCTAGCCCTAGGCAGCTGAGAAGCACACCTTGATACTGACAAACCAATCATTAAGCAATTTTGCAACTTCTTCATCCTCAAAAGATTCAACTTCCATCACATGACACCTAAATTTAATGAGTATTCAGATATTGAAAACAATCAGTCTCTAGATATTTGATGCTTATACAGCTAACTGATGCAAAGCAAGAGCAGTATTAAATGCATTCGAATTGAACGAATCCATACCAATGACAAGTGCTGTAACCAACTTCATATGCAAGACCACGTAACATCGCAACAATGCAAAAAGATGCCCACAAAACACATATTAATACAATGATACTACAACATTGGAGCAAAGACCAATTCCCAAAATAAGAATAAAGATAAAGAAGATGAAGAATAAAATAGAGGAGAAGAAGCTGTACTTGACAGGAAAATAGGAATATCTCTTTTACGAGCTTCTGAAAATGCCTCTTCGCCCCATGGATACCAATCAACCTATTCACACAACCACAGACAAAATAAAGAAAATAATTAATTATCACCAAATTCCCATGGATCCACCAAAACCCATGAAATAAGGACAAGAAAACAATAAAATTCTTACGACATCATAGCTGAATAGCCCACTAAAAAGGATCATACTCATAAAATTCAGACAGAATAAAATAAAACTTACAGGATTATGGGCGTGTTGAAGAAGGTAAGGACTGTGCTCCGCGGCAAGCCGGTTAGTGTGCTTGTGGGCCTGGGACGACGACGTTTCAGCGGGCTCGTTATCCGCCATGGCTAATACTCTCGAAAATTTAATGGGTCGGTAAAAAACAAGTGACAAAGGCCAATTAGAAAATGAAAAGGAGCCCGAAGCGTCGAATTTTTGAGGCGATTTAGGTTTGTAATGAGAAGCAAAGTGGCGAGAGCATGAGGAAGAAAAGAGCAGTCTTTTGAGCATATTAAGGAAGAAGAGAAAGTTGGGATTATAGCGTGGTTTTGTAGAAAATAGAAAGAAATTAGGGGAGAGAGAAGGTTTGAGATTCGGCATTTCGTAGCGATGAGGTTTGATATTCACACGTGGCGCAAAACTGGAGAGTTGAAGGAGAGTGAATACTAGTCTATGATGTTGTTGTGCATGCAAAATTCTCTCTTCTTTCTCATTTCCTTAATTAATAATTAAATGTGAAGCCGACTTAGGCTCTATGTCTGCATATATGATCTATGTCTAGATATAACCCTAAATTTCTAATAAGAAAATAACTAAAAGGAAAAATTGTTTCTTCACTTTAGTTTTCTTAGGGTTGATCAGTTAATAGAGTAGAACGATACCATGTTGAAAATTTGCGGTTTTAAATTGCAGGATAATATAAAATAGGAATGGTTTATTTGCTATTTGAAAGTCGCAAGAACCATGTTAAAGTTGCATTCCATGAAAGACTTTTTTGGTTTTGTTTTTAAAATAACAAAGCTATTAATTAATAGTAAAGATAATTTATGATCCAAAATTTAAGAGAAACTAGTATTTCTCTCCTCTGATTTACCTTCTTAAAATTTTAATTCTTTAACTTTTTTTTTTTTTTTTGTATTCTATAATTGAAGAAGTTTTAGATTTAAGACTGGTCATTTTCACATGTCATTACGCGTTAATCTAACTAGAAGTTAAAAAGTCTTCAAAATTATAAATGAAACATAGATTGATGGCAAAATCTAAGGAGATAGACTTCAATATTTTTATAGTGCAAAGACTTAAACAAAGATGCAGGTCATTCCAAATCAAGCAAGTACAAAAATAAATAATACATTTCACAAGAGAATCAAGTTGCCATGGCGCCCACTGACTCAGAAAGCTCCTCAAGTAATTCCTTCTGCTCCATAGCAGCACAAGACTGCATTTAAAAGCATTAGCATCACGAACCCATATAGGAATGTATAATAGAGAATGAAAATAGTGGTATCAGTATCACCACATTGGACCTGAGAGGAGTACAAGATATTATGAGAGAAAGGCAAGCGAAAAACATTGTACCTGAACGGCTGTCTCAATGTCTCCATCCAGAAACGAAGTGAGCTCGAAACTCATTTTTAGTCTGTGATCTGTCACCCTATTGTCCTGGAAATATGGAAGTAGAAGGAAATTTTAACTTCCAATGTCTCAACCTTCAACTTGTAAAATTCACTTGAGCTTTTGTTATCCAATAACAAATTTTGCCCGAGTTTCTCATGGACCAGACTTCATTAATGACATTATATGAATTAGGACTTTTTCCAATATTCCTCATTTCTATTTTGAGACAATTAGACTCCTAAAGTTTCTGGGAATCAATGATGCAATTCAAACTCAAAGCATAGAAGAAACACTGCGAATTACCTTATAGTTGTAAGTTCTAATCTTTTCTGAACGAGCACCAGTACCCACCTGTCATATTTTTAATGTTAGTTTGGGTTTACAGCACAAACAAATCATAGCTTTTGCAGTTATAACACCTGCATGGCAGGAATGTGTAAAAGTTCTCGCCTTATGAGCAATAGCATGCACAAACCTGATTGGTAGCATAATTTAGTTAAGGACTTGTATACAGCGGACGGAAGCATTTTTAATCTAAGTAGTCAATGATAATACTCCATTACATACATATATTTTGACTCGTATGGTGGCTAACTTCACTTTACCCGGTGAAAATCTTAAGAAAACAAATAACGTGATACAAAAGGTTTACAAAGGTGATTATAGTAGAAGCATGCAGCACAGTATTAAAAAGAATGATTTGTTCTCTTATAGAAGAATGATTTGTTCTCTTATAGAAGGGTATATAAGGCAGTTAGAGCTCCCCAAGACAGCTTTTTATGTAAAGAACAATCCATTAGGGGGCAGAAACTTCATTACGTGAAGGAAAACCAATTTATTCTCCAGCTCTTATAGAAAACAGATCTACTTATGTGAGCCGTGCCTTTAGCAAAGCTACAATATCTAAACAAGAAGCTTGAAGCTTGAATAAAATGACAGAACAGTTTAAAGTTCCATCCTGTTTAAAATGGAAGTGAGAATGAGCGCAACTAAACCTGCATCTTGCGTTGATTCCTTAACTTCTCTTCTTGTTCTCTTACTTTGATTTTGTACCTGATACATTGTTATACAATAAGAGGTTAAAATCAGCTGTTCTTCATACAGATGTTTTTACATGCAAACACAACAGGAAATATTAAAAAATAGACAGTGACAACATTAAAGAAAAAGGCTCATCTAGCATGAACCAGAATCACCAACTTTATTAGAGCCTGAAAAGTGAAAACTATATGAATATAAAGATATTGTTCCTACAATTTTGCTCGCAATAGTTGGAGAGCTCGATTCTTGTTTTTAAGTTGGGTTCTTTCTTCTGTGCAAAAAATTCTTATTCCTGTTGGTTTGTGGAACAGATCAACAGCCGTCTCCACCTTGTTGACATTTTGCCCTGCATCAGGATTACATGCATGAAGGGCAAAAGAGACAGAAAGAAGAGGGATATTTGATGAACAGGTACAAGATTGTAAGTGAAAAACTACTGAATCTGAAAATTAGTAAATTATGAAGGCTTGGAGAACAAATTTCCTCAAAACCAATTCATTGACAATACCTCCAGCACCACCAGATCTTGCTGTTGTAAGCTCAATATCCTTTGGGTCTATTTCCACATCAACTTCATCAGCCTGACACCATGTAGGCAAAGAATAATATTGATATTGATCAAAGTTGAACTAAGGATAAGAACTCAAAAGCAAGATGATGATATAGTCCCATCAGATTACTGAATATTCCATTCACACTATTCAAAATTATTTAAAATGGTAATGCAAAAGTATTAGGATAAATGACATTGGACAAACTATTTCTATTCAGTTATTAAAAATTAAATGAGTTTTGATGAAGTTACTGTTCAAAAAAAGGACTATGAAACCTATTGAAATGACATGGCAGACAAGAATTGCTTCATGACATTAAGAAAAGATTTACCTCTGGCATGATAGCAACAGTTGCTGTTGATGTATGAACACGGCCTTGAGCTTCTGTTTTGGGGACACGTTGAACTCGATGAACACCTGACTCATACTTCAGTTTGCTATAAACACATTTTCCTTTTATCTCCATTACATGGGTCTTATATCCTCCTTTTTCAGCCTAGAAATGAGAAAAACATTAAGCCATCACACAAGGTAGTATTGTGTGCCTTAAGCATGCAGGTATACATTACCTCAGAGCTGGAGATGGAGGAGAATTTCCATGAATTACGTTCACTATACCTCTCATACATGCGTACCTAGCATATGTTAAGAGAGTAGAACAAACAAGTTCATTCTTATATTCATGCTAATGGATGTTCTAGAAAAAAACATACATGATACAAAGAACAATAACAAACATGTACCGACAAGATCACCAGCCCAAATTCCAGCCTCATCTCCACCAGTGCCAGCTCTCACTGTAAAATTTAGGAATATCAAGCACCTTTATATCAGCTCATTGAATGAATAATTGCAATAAAAGAACTGGTTGATAACTAAAGAAGATTACTGTAGGCTATTACAGCTCTAAATTCTTAACCACAGTATCATACAAAAAGATGGTAACCTTATCCAAAGCACTTAAAATAAGAGATTTTTAAGATATGCAATACTCTCCAATTATCCCGAAAACGCACTAGCTACAGGCTTCTAGTCATCACATCTTCACGAAAGATGATATTGTCAAATGACTAACTACATCAGGATTGAACTAAATCTTCTTCACTAATGTGAAAAAGATATTTAAGCCTACCTTCAAATTGCATGTACATCATAAAGCATTGGCTTTAAGTACTATATGCATTTAATCAAATAAATTATAGTTTTAAGAAAAACAGCGCAGCGAACCTTCAAGCATTATATTTCTTTCATCCAGGGGATCCTTTGGAAGTACCAAGAACTGTTGTGATGACAAAAAAAGGGAAAAAGAAAATTGATGTCCATGAAATTAAACAAAGCTAAATAGTAATTAACCAGCTACCACAGAGATTAAACCTTTAGCCTCTCTTCAAGCTCTTTAATTTGATTGGTTAAGCTTTCAACTTCTGAGCTTATCATCTCGGCCATGTCTTCATCATTACCTGACTCTTTCGCCAAAGCTGAATTGAAAATTGAAGAAGTGAGCAGACACTTACACAAAGTAAAGAAAGGATTTTCTTTACCCATTTTACCAAAGAAAATTGGACAAGAACATAAACCTTTAGTTTCCTCTAACTCCTTTTCACAACCCTTGAAGCTCCTATATGTTGACACGACCTACTAGTTCAAAGAAGTTGGTTCCAGTGACGTAAAGAACATAATAATTTATAAGCACTAGAGTGAATAACACCATGCTCCGGAAAAGATTTCAGCAGATCATCAGGTGCAGTACCTCATCCAGCTCTGCCAAAGACTGTGCTAGTTTCTGATATTCACTTGGATTTGAGGCAACATCTGGATCAGCCAGTTTAACCTAATGTTGGGTTTTGCATGAAAATAAATAAACCTTCTCCAAATTTTAAAGTGATCTCAAGTAATAGGAAAAAGCAAAGTGCAGAACCGATCACTTGGAAATAATTTTTTTTAACAGAGTGACACCAATCATTCAGGCATTACCAAAGGAAACAGTGCTCACACATAAGAACAATGTTCTGGTAATGAAAAGATACTTTCCCATAGCATTAACATAAATGATCATAAGCATGTAAGCACCTACTTCATCACATCAGGTAAAGCTGCAAGGTTATGCCTTTTGGACTCCAGACTGCAAACCAAAATTGTTTTTTTCACTATATCATATGATCTCAACTTGCGCCTTTCATCCATATTCAATCATCAATTTTTACCTACCAACACTACATTTTCTAATATTAACATATCTTCTATATTCGCAATCAGATAATTACAATGATCTAGTCCATGACTGGAAAACACAGTTACAAGATCTAAATCACACTTCATCAAACAAGGGAAAGTAAAGCAGATGATATCTCAGAAGCTAGGAAAGAAAATAGAAGCACCCCATCTTCCTCATTACTATTGCAACCTACTATTATGATTTCCATATTTCTTCTCATATGTCATATTGCGCATGACCAACTCCAGTACAACAAACTAGTAAAAACCTCAGGGACCATACTAAAATGAATCTCACAAGGCAAAGACACTAACAGCATATGCTTCTCTGGATCCTCAAGATATACTACCACTGCATTGTCCTAACTAAATAATAAAACTCAGAATCGTTTCCATGTGCTAAAGTTTTTCTAAGTAATCACTGTATTCATAATAATTTTCACAGTGAGTGGTCCCAGCTAAGAAACAAATCAAGTAATGCTTCAGATTGAGTCTTATTTATATGGTAGTCCATGACTACCTCAAAGTTACTGTACCAGACAACATGTATGCTTAAAAATTCCTCCACAACCTCTGACTCACATATTCCATTGATTACGTAATAAATTCTACAGCAACAACACAAAAATAGTATCAGGAAATCCTGACAGATGTACCAAAATCGAAACTAGAATAACAAGTTAATCGAAATCAAAAGCAAGAAATGCTAAGAACACACTCCAAATCGTACGAATACAGTCCAATTCATACCGATAATTCCTTCCACCTTTTCTCGGAGGACTCCAATTTCGTAATTAAATGAGGTTCCTGCATTTTCCACCAAAAACAAAATCAATATAACAATAACAGAAATAATGGTAACACAAAAAAAAAAAAAAAATTACATAAAATCCCGAGCTCTCTAATCTTCCCGAACGCCAGCGTTGAACTGGTGGTTGAACGGAAAACGAACGCCGTGAAAATAGTCCTCTTGCCGGAAAATACGCTGTGGAGGAAGATGAGAATCGAGCTGTGAAGCTCGCCGTTAAACTGCTCATCGTGCTACCGCTGAGTTCGGAAGATTTGGATAAACGCGCGAGTATGTATCTTTTATTCTACTCTGCTAACTTATTTTCCCTTTTCACGAAAACGTTTGGTAATCTAGAGTAGAGATCGGATTGGATCCGGATACAAGATAGTGGTCTGGAAATGGGTCAGATGGCCAAAAGCGTGTGGCCACACTGCCTCCTGGTTTCACTAATATCTTCCTCATAAATATATCTTTTACGTGCTGTTTTTTTGTTTCATCAAAGTAATGAATTTGATGACTTAATCGGTCATGCTTAAATGCACGATTTATAAGAATAAAATCAACAAACTTCTCATCATCGAATTGATTAATGTATCTTTGTTAGTTTTAATAAACATAAATGAACAAAAAAAATGTTCGTTTATGTTTATAAACATGTTCGCAAACATATACATTTGATGTTTGTTTAATATTCGTTTATTATTCATTCATTATTTTTTCATCAAAACTTTTATACAACGGGTGCATAGACCCGACCCGACCCAGCTCACGCACCCCAGATGTATTCCATGTGCATCCAATGTGCCTGCATGAGCCCCACGCATTGTGGTGGTGCGCTCGACACCCCCTCCTCCCTTTTTATTTATTTATTCAGGTATTATATCTTTATGTTAGTCCTATCTTTAAAGTTTTTTTGTTATATCTTAACATGCTTTTAGATAATCATTTATACGTTTCATATCATTTAGTTATGTTAGTTATATATGTATATATTATATAAACGTATGGTTATGTTAATATTAAAATATAAGTAGTATCACTTGCATAATTTCACATAAAAGTATTCTTGTACAAGTTGTCCATAAATTATGGTTTTTTTTTTTGAATAAAGTTTTACATCAAAATACTATATTTGTATATAAATATATGACTAATATATGCAGTGGTGGACGCAAAATTTTTCTAAAGAGATGACATAATAATATATAAAAATTTAAATTTTCATACAAAATAATTTATAAGTGACTTTAAATTTTTAGTTTATACAAATCATTGATCTAATTTACAATTGATCCAGACTATTTATCAATATTTTGAAACTTGTGAATGATAGCTTCATTGTAAGTAACAAACTCGAACATATTTTTTAAAGATAAACCATCAAATTTTCATCCATATATGCATCACTCATTTGGTTGTGAAACTGTGTTTTTATATTACTAAAAAAATGAGAAATTCATCAAAGTTATCTGACAACTAATAGAAACTTTAATTAATGTCAAATTGATAATGTCCTAATCAACAATAACAGTTTTTTTTTTTTAACTTATGGTTCATTATAAATCAATTTTTATGTTTTACGTGAGAACCACTATCCACCAATAATAGTTGATACACTTTAGTTTCGATGGACTTTCACCGTAGCAACAATAAGTATGAAAGGAAATACTCGATTTGACAGAACTAGTGGGTGGAAGTTGTATAAAGTTAATTTGAAAATGAGAAAGAAAATACATTTTGTAAATAGTTAAAATTTTAATTCTTTTAAGTTTAAAAACATCTAAAAATTTATTAGGTAATTCATAGGGAAGAGAAGGGGTGGCACTTGCGACCCCATGCTGAGTGTCTCTGCCACTTAATATATGGTTCTTCTATAGTACATTGATGATATAAATAATGGTTTCAGCATCAGATCTTGGATCATTTTAAATTTTAACATTTTTACATATCTCCAAAAGTTGTAGTAGTAAAACTCACTTTTTCCTCAAATAGTCTAATATCACATCAATGTAATGATCTTGATCTTCCTTCCTCAATTATTATAGGCAAAAACTTATATACCTCTGGGGCACATAGGGGTATGGATTTAGGTGTTATATACGTACTCTTCAGATGTTATATAGATACTCTATAGGTGTTGTGTATGTTGGTATTATAAATATCCTCTTCAGGTATCACATGTACTATTCTTATACACATATGATACCTGAAGAGTATATACATGATACCTGTAAAATATATATTTAACATCATATGATGATTAATTTTGGGGCACCGTGCCCCCGAGGCACACAACAAAAATGCTAATAACACACTCCAACTCGTTCAAGTTTAGTCCAATTCATACCGACAATTCCCTCCACCTTTTCTCGGAGGACTCCAATTTCGTAGAGGTTCCTGCATTTTCCACCAAAAACAAAGTCAATATAACAATATCAGAACTAATTGCAACAGAAAAAAAAGAAGAAGGGAAAATTACATAAATTCCAGAGTTCTACAGCCCTATCTTCTTAACATGGAATGAAGAATTGATTTGATTTAAAAAACTAGCAATTACCGCCATGCAAACTAATCTTCCCGAACGCCAGCGGTGAACAGGAGGTTGAATGAAAAACGAACACCGTGAAAAGCCTCCTCTTGCCGTAAAATAAGCGGCGGAGTAAGAGGAGAATCGAGCTGTGAAGCTCGCCGCTAAACTGCTCATTGTGCTAGCGGGGGCTGAGTCTGGAAGATTTGGATAAACGCGCGAATGGGAATCTTTTATTCGACTTTGCTTCTTGTTTTCCATTTTCACAAATCGTGTTGGTAATATAGCGCTTTTAGAGTAGAGGTCGGATCGGATCAGGGTACAAGATGTGGTCTGGAAAGGCAAAAACTTATATACCTCTGGCATAAATTTAGGTGTTATATATATATTTTATAGGTGTTATGTTTCTTTATGTTATAAATATATTCTACATGTATTATATGTATATAAGAGTATACATGTGATACCTGAAAAGTATATACATGATATATGTAGAGTATATATTTAAGATCAAATGATGATTAATTTGGGGGCACCGTACCCCTTATTAAGGATCCTATTAAGGATAATTGATTTAGTCAAATATCCTCCCGATTATTTAGGATCTTGATTGATACATTCCTTGTATATATTATTTCTTGTATCTTTATATTGTTGTACTCTTTATTGTAATTGTATGAAAGATATTATACGATCAATACACTTTCTATATGGTATCACGAGTCTCTCTCTAACGAGATATCGGTCCATACCTATTCTTCTTCCTCACGCACGCCTCCTCTGTCCACATGGCCGTCGGTGCAGACCACACTGATTCCTCATTCACTTCCACAACACCCACGCTCGTCACCACACCCACCACTCCTTCCCAAATCATCACCATAACCGCTCATCACCATATTACTGTGAAACTGACGGCGTCTACTTACTCACCTTGGCGTGCTAATTTTCTGGCCGTTCTCACTGGCTTTGCTCTCACTCATCACATCGACGACAGCCGTCCTCCCCCGCCATCCACTGATCCATCGTACGGTCATTGGTTTCGCCAAGACCAACTGATTCTTGATGCTATTTTCGGGTCCGTTTCCATCGACATACTACCCATTATTTCCTCCGCTACGACGTCTGCCGGTGCCTGGGCGATTCTCACTCGTTTATATGCCGGTAAGTCTCGTTCTCGAGTCATGCAGTTAAAATCAGATTTGTCTCGTTTGTCCATTGGAAGTAGGTCCGTCACTGAATTTCTGCACTCCATGAAGATGAAGGCTGACGAGTTGGGCCTCATAGACTCGCCGATAAGTGATGACGATTTAACTCTATATGTTATCAATGGCTTAGGCCCTAATTTTCATGAAATTGCTGGAGCGATTCGATCGCGAGAAAACCCTCTTCGATTTGAGGAACTCCATGACATGTTGGTCGCACATGAACTGTACTTGAAAGGCTTGGAAGCCGAAACCACCAATCTTGTTGCAACTGCTCATTTCGCCCGTAATGGTCGAGGAGGACAGACGGGTTCCTCCTCTCAAACCCGACGCTCGCAACAGTCCCAGGGCCGTGGCTTTTCTCCTGGTCGTGGGAATCAATCAGCGCCCACACATCGTGGTGGCTCACAAGGACGTGGTTCGTCCTCTAATTCCTCAACTGCCTCTACCGGTCGTCCTTCGGTTGTCTGCCAATGGTGTGGGATTCCAGGCCATGCCGTACCCACATGCAGAAAGCTGAATGCTACAGCCCATGTAGCTCAGTCCCCGACTGCCCAAGCATCTCCACAGTCTTGGCTAGTCGACTCTGGTGCATCACACAGTATTACGAGCGATCTCTCCAACATGTCCATCCACACTGAGTATGACGGTACTGACGAAATCCAGATCGTTGACGGTACTGGCCTTCCTATCACTCATATTGGTACATCTCATTTACAGTTTCCGTCTCGTTTTTTCTGTATTTCTGATATGCTTTGTGTACCGGCTGCAAAACAAAATTTGTTGTCTGTTCATCAATTCACCAAGTCGAATAATGTCTCAATGGAGTTTTTTCCCTTTGATTTTGTTATTAAGGATCAACGCACGGGGCGCCTCTGGCTCAGGGGCGCTCTAAGAATGGTGTATATCATATCCAGCCGCCCTCTTACTATCTAAAGTCTCCTGAGAAGTTTGCGGCTCTTGGTGTCCGTACCATTACTTCAACATGGCATGCTCGACTGGGACATCCGTCTCCATCTCGTTGCTCTTCTATTATTAAAAAATTTAATTTACCTATTTCGAATAAATCCACTATTTTGGATTCAAACTGCCTATCTTGCGATGTGTGCAAGTCTCATAGACTTCCTTTTAATGATTCGTCACTTATTGCTAATTCTCCTTTAGACTATATTTATGCTGATGTGTGGGGTCCTGCCTCTTGTGTTTCTTATGATGGGAGTCGCTATTTTCTGCTATTGGTTGATCTATTTACTCGTTATTGTTGGGTGTTTCCAATTCAAGCAAAGTCTCAGGTCTCTGACGTTGTCAAACAGTTTAAATTAATGGCTGAGAAAAAATTCAAGACCACGCTTAATAATTTTTACTCAGACAATGGTGGGGAATTCATAGCACTGCGGTCCTTTTTTGCGAACTCTGGTATTGGCTGGTTCACTACCGCTCCACATACACCTCAGCAGAATGGTATATCTGAACGACGGAATCGACACATCCTTGAGGTCACCTGGGCTCTCTTACATCATTCTGGTCTGCCTTTTGAATTTTGGTCATTTGCAGTTCAAACTGCTGTCTATCTCATAATCGTATCCCCACACCGACTATCGGAACTCAGAGTCCCTTTGAGCTGCTGTTCAACCATGAACCTAACTACTTGAAGCTCCGCACATTCGGCTGTGTTTGCTACCCGTGGCTTCGTCCATATTTTCCTGGCAAACTCTCATTTCCATCAACGCCTTGCATTTTCATTGGTTACTCCCTATCACAGAGTGTCTACCGCTTTCTTGATCCCTCAACTGGCCGTATTTATGCTTCTCGTCATGTCAAGTTTGATGAGTCTCGTTTTTTGGCATCACTCCCAAGGCAACCAGATCCATCTCCCTCGTTGATTCGGCTTTCTATTCTGCCTCCTGCTCCACCCCAGGAGTCTCCACATCCTTCACGGACTCCACCTGCTCCAGCATCCCCACCTGCCCCTCTGGCTAATAGTTCTCCGCCGGTATTGCCAATTGCTGATCCTCCGCCTGGCCCTCCTGCTGCTCCGCCTCGCACTCATGTCATGACCACAAGGAGTCAAAATAATTTTTTTCGCCCGAAGAGGCTCTTCTCCACCACCAAACATCCTTTGCCGCCTGATATAGAACCCTCCACTGTATCGGCAGCTCTCTCTGATCCTCGTTGGCGTGCTGCCATGGCCGACGAATTCACTGCCCTACAGAAGCACGACACTTGGGATCTTGTGCCTCCTCCTGTACATACAAACATCATTGGTTGTAAGTGGGTTTTCCGTATCAAGCGACTCCCTGATGGCTCTATCGACAAGTTCAAGGCCCGTCTAGTTGCTAAGGGCTTTCACCAGCACCCTGGTATTGATTATCACGAGACGTTCAGCCCGGTTGTCAAGCCTGTCACTATCCGCACTGTCCTCTCGCTTGCTGTTACGCTCTCCTGGCCTTTGCGTCAACTAGACATCAGTAATGTTTTTCTCCATGGAAGCCTGTCCACTCCTGTCTACATGAAGCAGCCTCCGGGGTTCACTGATCCCCACCCTCCTTCGCACGTCTGTCTCCTCAGAAAGTCTCTTTATGGACTTCGCCAGGCCCCTCTGGCTTGGTATCAGGCTCTCAGCACGGCTCTGCTACAGTTTGGTTTTCTGAGATCTCGTGCTGATCACTCATTATTTACATATCTGAAGGGTGATGTTAAACTGATTGTTCTGGTCTACGTCGATGATCTTCTTATCACCGGCTCCAGTACGTCTCTTATTCAATCTCTCACTTCTCATCTTGAATCATCCTTTGCTGTCAAGGATCTTGGCTTGCTCTCTTACTTCTTTGGTATAGAGGTCGCCCGTTGCAAGGAAGGTTTATTTCTCTCTCAGCACAAGTATATTGTGGACCTGCTCACCCATCACAAAATGGATGGTGCCAAGCCTATCATGACTCCCTCTGCCGCTAAACCTGGCACGACGACTGGATCCGTGGACCCTACAGAGTATCGTAGTGCTCTTGGCAGCCTACAATATCTCGCATTCACTCGTCCTGACATTTCCTTCACTGTTAACCGTCTTGCACAGGCCATGTCTTCTCCTACACCTGCTGATTGGGCCGCTGTCAAATGGTTGTTGCGCTACTTGAAGAGCACCTTACATTTTGGTCTTCTCCTCCGGCCTGTCCATGACTTCTCCCTGTTGGCTTACACTGATTCTAACTTTGGTGGGGATTCTCGTGATGGTAAGTCCACCTCTGCGTATTTGGTTTTTCTTGGTCCCAACCCCATCTCGTGGAGGTCTCGAAAGCAAACTGGTGTTGCTCGTTCGTCCACCGAGGCTGAGTACCGTGCTCTAGCCTCTGCTGCTTCTGAAGTCTGCTGGGTGGTGCAGCTCTTCAAAGACCTTCACATCTCTGTCTCTAAGCGGCCTCGCCTCTTATGTGATAATATGGGTGCCACTCGCCTTGCTCTCCATCCTATCCAGCATTCCCGAATGAAGCACATTGCCATTGATATTCACTTTGTTCGGGATTTAACGTCTAAAGGTCTTCTATCTGTTTCCTATGTCAACACGATTGATCAGTTAGCCGACTTGCTTACGAAATCTCTCCCTCGTAAGCGCTTTGAAGTCCTTAGATCCAAAATCTCCGTCGCCGATGGGACGTCCATTTTGCGGGGGCGTATTAAGGATCCTATTAAGGATAATTGATTTAGTCAAATATCCTCCCGATTATTTAGGATCTTGATTGATACATTCCTTGTATATATTATTTCTTGTATCTTTATATTGGTGTACTCTTTATTGTAATTGTATGAAAAATATTATACGATCAATACACTTTCTATACCCCTGAGGCACACAAGTGTCACTCATCTGGAAATGGGTCAGGTTGTATTTTAGGGCAAAAGCGTGCTCTTGCTCTCAATAATATATTCGTGACAAATACATGCATAATATCATTTTAGTGTTTTTCTAATTCATCATAATAATGGAATATTTGATATTTCATTTTATGACTTAATCAATGCTAGTTGGATGCACGATCTGTATGACTATAATTAGGGTGTAAGCGAATAGAGCGTTTTACAAATTACTTATATTCGAGTTTGATTGGTATTTGTTTGTTAATTTTAACAAACATAAATTGATGGGATAATTTCTTAAACTATTATTTGTAGCGCAATTATATAATCCTCCTTATGTGAATCCAAGTAGGAAATTATATCAATTAGAAGCAACAAATTAATCATCAATCAACACATAGAACACAAACAATTTTAACGTGTAAAACCAAACCTCTATGATGTGAGGAGTAAAAATCATGAGACCGTAGTCCGCCCAAAAAATTACACTATAATCAAATGTAGCAATACACAAGCTCCACAATATGTCATAACAAATTTCAACCCCAAAACAACTCAAGATTATATAGATCCTCACAACAATCTAGCTAGAGTCGAACCAAACTCATCTGACACCCGTTGTTTACAATACTCGATTATCCAATGCTGATCTCCAATGATCAGAACCTTCATTTGCGTATCCTGAGCATATATACTGTCAAAGCTACAACTAAATCCGACGATTGGAATGTCCAAAACGATCTTTTGAACTAGACTATACACACAATCTTCCAACACAGCACCCTACTACCCATGCACGTTCCGTATGCTAGAGAGCACCATATAAGAATGATCAGGCATACATATGATTAATTAAGTGATCTATGTTTACAAGGAACTATATGTATTTGTTATGCTTTAAATATAGTGGATATTCAGTTCGTTTAAGAGTAAAACGTTGACATTTATAGTTAAAATGAAGTGGTTGTAGTTAAAATAATTAACTTGAAATGCACTATGGAGATGTGCTAGCTTAAAGTGTTTTATTTCTGTTATCTCCATTTAATTCGTAACCTTGATAATTGATATAATCAATTGCAATACGAGGGATTCTAAAACTCCACACCTGGTAATGTGGTACATAAAGAATAAATTTCTCTTTATAAACTATATATGCAAAAATGATGATATATGTGTTCAGCAGCACTCACTGATGAGAGCTTGCACATCTTGATCCAACATTTCATTGAACAATTTAATTCAGAAAACTATCAAATAGCTATATATATTTATTTAATAATAAATGGAGGAGTCTGTAGAATATGGCAAGAAGATCATATTCCCTACCACATTTACCTTTCCTAATTAATTATACCCTCTCCATAACATAACTGAACGTGATAATAATAATAAAAAGTTAATTGTATTGAAGTTGTTAATTATATATATATATATATATATAGTAAGTATAAAGATAGAAGAGAGATATATGGAAAGATAATGAGCTACTGAGATACAGGGGATATGTAGTTTGAGTAACAAAAAAAGCGGGATATGATATAATTGATATATAGTTACAGCAAACCCAAACCCAAACCCTAGCTATCTATCTATCTATATATATAATGAGATCGAAGTGAAGCAGTGTAGGGTTGGGTCATGGCTTTCTCAATGTTATCATCGGTACCTACCTACCTTTGATATCTCCCAGGTTGAAATGTCTGAACTACCCTCGTGTTCCGAAGTTGAGAATGAGCATTAGGGCCAGCTCATCACCATATGTGTGCATCGCCATGGCTGATGATACCATTAGTCAATGGATTTATAACTAATTATATATGTTTTTCTCTCATCTTCAAATTAGGCCGGCCTTTTAAATTGAATTCTGATGAGTTGCATGCTTATTTTTGTTTAGTTAGTCATTGTGAATTCAATTATATATCTTACGTTTTGTCTTTCTCTCATCTTCAAAGGCTTTTTAAATTGTGCATGAGTTACTCATTAGTTTTAATTTGCATGTGATCATAATATTTGAATTGTATCTTTTCGTTTTGCTCATTGTACGTTGTTGAAAATAGCTAGGTTCCTATAAGTTGAATGGTACTGCACATCATGCTTTGTTCATTACAGTTTCATGTTTGAATTTGGATCCTTCATTACAGCTTCATGTTTCAGTTTGGATTAATTTTGCCATTCTGATGCATTCCAATATTAGTTGCACTTATCTCAACTATACTTATATATCTTGCCATAAGAATGTCATAAGAAATAATATATATTAATTTGATGTATTGTACAGTACCAGTGTTTTTTAACAAATCTATTTTGTATTCCTACCATATCACCGCACTTTGGAATCTCAATTAATCCAACAATAAGTTATCTATTTGAAGAAAAATCGACCCGCGGCCGGTACATATCTACTTTATACCTGAGTTGTGCTGTTTGTTTGTTTGTTTTTTTTTTTTTTTGTCAATGATAATTATGAGTTTGATATAGTTTCAACATTAATTCGTTTCTGTGCTATAATTAGTTTAGTGATCTGACCTAAAATGATTGTATTGTGTTGTGGACGAATGAATGAAATGTCAGCATGTGCTTGATCAAAGTAATTGTTTTTATATATGTTATAAGGTAATTGTTTTTTTATAATATTTGTTATATAGGGCAAAAGCTTAATTGTGTATTCATAAGGTATTGGTGGTATATTTTTGAAGGTATTAGTGTATAATCATAAGGTATTAGTTGTCGTGCGTCGTACGGGATATGATATAATAAAGATTATGTTATATTAATATTAATTAGTAGCTTTAAATTTTATTATCTTTATGGCTTCAAAGGTTATTTTTAATATTCATGAAATAATGTTATTTCTAAAAGATCGTATTTTCCCAAAAATTTTAGTGCATCTCTTATTATAATATTAAAAAAATTGAATTTTTAGTGTAATAAATATTTTATCTTTTGATAAGAACGTAATATATTTAGATTATTTTTCAACTCATATGAGAAACTTACTATAAACTTAGTATAATTTTAATTGAGATTGCTAACAAAATATTGTAATTCTAATAAAATATTATATTACAATTGTTAAATAATTTGATAAGCATTTAGTATAACTCTTAAAAAAGGTTAAATTATAACAACTTTAATGTTTATTCACAGTAATTAATCTAATTTAAATAAATAACCTAGAAAAACTTTCTGACTAGAAAAATAACAAATTTTATTTTATGCACATTTTTCATACTTTTTTTACTCAATTATTAAGTTTATTTAAACTGAAATGAAAAATCATATTGAACCTATATTTGTTATTCAATTATTTATATGTAAATTCTAATATTGTTCAGGGAGTGGGACAAACAATAATTAAGTGAACAAACTTTTTCATTATAAATTGGAAAACTATTTCAAGCTAGAACTTCAATTTTGAATTTAGAACTTTATTTATCTATTACAAATTTTAAATTATATATTAGAAGTCTAACAATTGAAACAACATGAGAAAATTCAATTTTGGTTCACTTAGGAGGGTACTGTCCATTTTACGTCTACTATGATAGTCAATTTCAATTTTAGTCTACGTAGGCCAAAATTCGTCACTATTTGGTCCATTTTTCGCCGGAAAACCAATTTCACCGGCGAGTGTAATTCAACCGCCCCCGGATTTTTTAAAATGCCTATGTTGCATGTCGAATCCCACGTGGACAATCCTCGACCAATCAGAACTATTTGAGTCAACCATATATATATATAAATTAATTATAAAAAAAACAGCCCCAGCTTCTTCTTTCCCAGCCCCCACCACCGGCCTTCGGAATTCCCCCACCGCCGGCAGCCGGAATTGGTCGTCGGAAAGTTGTCATATTTGCCTAAATCACCTTTGAATCATCCCACTTTCATTCTAACATGTTTTCTATCTTATCCACCAAGAAATCCTTCAAAATGATACATAAAGTGATCGAAAACAGCCCAAAACAGCCGCCTACTTCGCCGGAAAACACCATAGCCACCACTTCAAGCTCAAAAAATTGATTTCTTCCAATTCCCCACCAAAATGGTTAAATGATATACCAAAATGATTCTCTCCTAAAGTTCAAACACAATCTCATATCAATTTCATGTTTCTTGTTACGTTCAAGAAGTTTACAACAATTGTGGCTGGAATAAATTTATTTTTTACATTTCACATATAAGTATATAATAAACTAACACAAGAACTTGCGTGAGACGATCTCACGAATTATTTTCGTGAGACGGATCTCTTCTACCCATTTACCAAACTCATATATTCATAAATTTACATATGAATTGTAACATATCTGTCTTACATGAAATGATCTGTGAGATGGTCACACGATTACTTATAAACTAATTAACTCAATTTTCGGATGTACAGTAGGACATGAACATATGACATCTCCAACTAAGATATTCTTAGTCAAATCAAATAATATGGGAAATAATGATTATCGCCGTCAATCGTTCAAATCAAGTTATCAAGTAAAAAAGTAGTCCAAAAGTTATATCTTATTGTTATTTTCATAACATTTGTAGTTTTTCGAAGCATTCAAATTAGGAAATATATAAATGAATAATATATAAATGAATAAGAAGTATATGAAGAGTTGAATAGCCGTGACACATGATACGTCCAATGCATATTGTATTAATAATGAATAAGTAGGTGGAAAATTCAATTTTAGTCAATTTAAAAAGTTATTGTCCTTATTAAGTCCAGAGGATAAAAGGGGAAGAGTGGAGCATCCAAACTGGCTCTTCACTGGTTTTAGGAATGTGGTCTCTGATTGTAACATTCATGATCTTCCCCTCACTGGCTACCAATTCACCTGGTTCAGATGCAAAGGCACGGCAAATGCGGTTGAAGAAAGACTTGATAGGGCGATGGCAAATCCTTCTTGGAATGATATGTTCCCTCAAGCGAAATTACTAAACCTGGTGGCCCCTGTGTCGGATCACAACCCAATATTGGTCGACACAGAACCTACTGTTATGATTCGAAGGCATCGCCCTTTTAGATTCGAGAACAAATGGTTCGAGGAACCAGACTTGAAATCTGTCGTGGGAAAATGTTGGGAAGGTTTCAAGAATTTGTCTACTCTCGAGAAATTAAGCGCTACGGCAGAAACCTTAGCCATGTGGGGTAACCACATTTCGACTGCTTTTCGGAAGAATAAAGAGGATTTGGAAAACAGAATTCATATGCTCCAAACCAAAAATGATGTGATATCAACCTCAAACCTGATAGAGGCTCGTTCTGATTTAGCCAAACTTTTAATCTTGGAAGAAGCACACTGGCGTCAGCGAGCAAAGGTGTTCTGGTTAAAGGAGGGGGATTTTAATACGCGTTTCTTCCACCAATCAGCTTCTTCACGAAGAAAGGCAAACCGTATTGAAAGTTTAAAGAACACAGCAGGAGAGCAGGTTGACAGCAGTGATGGTATTAACCAAATTGTCCATGACTATTTCACTGACTTGTTCACAGGGATGGAAAATAATGATGTCTCTTATGATTTTATCTCTGGATTTCCACCTCGTGTATCTTCTGACGATAATGAGTTTTTGTGTAGACCTTTTTCTCACAATGAATTTGTAGATGCTATCAAAAGCATGCACCCAGATAAGTCTCTAGGCCCTGATGGTTTCAATCCAGGTTTCTATCAAAAATTCTGGTATCTTCTTGGTGATGATATTGTGAAATCTTGTATGCTGTGGCTTAATGATTCTATTCTCCCAAACAACTTGTGTAATACCAACGTTGTCTTAATTCCTAAGTGTGAATCACCGAGTTCGATGAAGGACTTACGGCCTATATCTTTGTGTAATGTGGTCTATAAAATTCTTGCAAAAGTACTTTGCAATCGTTTGAAGGGGGTTTTACCAAAGATTATTGATCAGGCCCAGTCTGCTTTTGTCTTGAACAGAGCTATCCAAGATAATATTTTAATTGCTTTTGAGACAATTCATGCTTTGAAAAACAAAAGAAGGGGTAGAGTGGGGGATATAGCCTTGAAGATCGACATTAGCAGAGCTTATGACAGAATTGATTGGGGTTTTCTTGAGTATATGCTTACGAAGTTGGGTTTTTGCAGTAAATGGATCAGTTGGATGATGATGTGTGTGAAGACAGTGAGCTATAATTTCCTGGTAAATGAAAATCTGGTTGGACCCGTTATCCCTAGTAGAGGCTTGAGGCAGGGCGACCCTCTATCACCTTATCTCTTCATTATTTGTGCCGAAGGTCTGTCTATTTTGTTGAACCAAGCTAACAGGAGGGGGCTTTTACATGGAAGCAGAGTATGTCGGTCAGCACCTTCCATTTCTCATCTCCTTTTTGCTGATGACTGCTTATTGTTTTGTCGAGCAGATAGACAACAATGCATCACGTTAAAGAATATCTTAGTTAAGTATGAGCAGGCTTCTGGGCAAGCCATTAATTTCGACAAGTCTGGGGTCTTCTTTAGTAAGAATGTTACAGATGATTTAAAGAGTGTTTTGACAGGAATTCTGGGTGTAACTAGACCCTTAAATACTGGCAGGTATTTGGGGCTACCTTCTCTTATTGGACGAGATAAGAAAGCTATCTTCAGATATGTTCGTGACAGGTTGTGGAACAAATTACAGAATTGGAGGAGTAAGAAAATCTCTAAAGCAGGAAAAGAGGTTCTCATTAAATCTGCTGCTCAAGCAATTCCATCCTTTTGTATGAGCGCTTTCTTATTACCACCTTCTTTAGCAGATGAGTTGCAGAGGATGTTAAACTCCTTTTGGTGGGGAAACCACACGGAACCTCGAAAAGGAATAAAGTGGGCTAGATGGGACAAGATTTGTGCCAGGAAGGAGAAAGGGGGTATGGGTTTCCGATATCTCCATCTGTTTAATTTGGCAATGCTTGGGAAGATTGGTTGGAAGTGCTTCTCCAACCCGAACACCTTGATTTCTCGTGTTTTCAAAGCTAAATATTATCCTAGAACGGGTTTTTTGAATGCCATGTTGGGGCACAGTCCAAGCTTTACTTGGAGAGGTGTTTGTTCGTCTCAAGATATTGTTAGAAGGGGCTTTAGATGGAGACTGGGAAAAAATTCTAATACCCCTGTGTGGGGGGAGCCGTGGTTAAATGATGACATCTCTTTTCATCTGATTACACCACCTATCCTGGGTCTTGAAGATACAACCGTTTGTGATTTATTGATTCCGGGAACAACCATGTGGGATAGAGAAATCTTGAATGAGCTCTTTCTTGATGATGATCGAAAGAGGATTCTAAGGACATCAATTCACCCGTCAGCGTGTATGGATAGACTTATATGGCATTTCAGCCTAGATGGAAAATACACAGTTCGTTCTGCATATAAAATGATAGCCAATATCACGGTTGATGATAACCATGAAGAGCGACCAGAATGGAGTAAAATCTGGGCCCTCAAGATCCCTCCCAAAGTAAAGGTGTGGTACTGGAGATGTTGCAGAAACTTTTTGCCTACAAAGCTTCAGTTGAGAAACAAAGGTATTAACCTTGATGCTATCTGCAAGTTATGTGAAGCTGATAATGAAAATTCTTGGCATATTTTCATGAATTGTGACTTTGCTCTCAAGTGTTGGGATAGTTGTGGGTTTCGACAAAAACTTGAGCAACTAGCTCCCCAAGTGGACTCCTTAGAAGATCTTTTTCTGAAAATTTTAACAATCTTAACACAAGATGAAGCAAGTCGTTTTGCCATGATGGGTTGGAGAATTTGGCGTGAACGTAATGCAGTGTATTAGGAAGGTAGACGTACACATCCATCTAGGGCGATTATTGAAACAGATGCCTATCTACACGAATGGAGGGTGGCGAGGAAAATCTCCATGATACCACGTGCGAACCTTACTTGTGAAAAATGGCATAAACCAACTGTGGGATCAATAAAGCTTAATGTGGATGCAGCCATTTTTAATGATACAAGTGAAGTAGGAGCAGGTATGGTTATTCGGGATGATGAAGGGAATTTTATTGCGTGTCGCTCCATATGTTTCCCTGGTTTATTCCAACCAGAAGAGGCTGAAATTATGGGTGTTCACGAGGCACTTTCATGGCTGAAAAATTTGGGGTTCAATTTGGTGGAGGTAGAGATGGATGCGAAGTTCGTAGCCGATGCTATTAATGAGAGGAAGTATGATGATACCGTTTTTGGTGGTTATGTTAAAGCTTGCAATGATATTTGCAACTCTTTTCATAGCTGTAAGGTTAGTTTCGTTTATCGTAAAGCAAATTCTGTGGCACACTCTATTGCTAGGTCTTCGAGGCTTTACTCGAGTCCTCATTCATGGATTGAGCCTCCAACTTTTGTGGATGGCCTTCTCGATGATGTTTGCATTTCTTGTTATTAATTGACTTGTTCCTTTGGCTTCAAAAAAAAAAAAAAAGTCATTGTCCAATTTTCATCCATCATGAAATCGGTTTTCAATTTTAGTCCAATTAAGTCAAAAATCATCACTATTTGGCTTAATTGGACTAAGATTGAAAACTGAAATTGAAAACCGCTTCCATGGTGGACGAAATAGTGACAAAAATGGACCAAATAGTGACAATTTTTAACTTAATTGGACAAAAATTGAAAACTGCTTTCATAGTGGACGAAAATTGAACAGTGACTTTTTAAATGGACTAAAATTGAATTTAACCCGAATAACTAGTATAAACCCGCGTATCACATGAGATCTTTGAAATAAATATCTTTAATAAATTAATAAAAATATATATATATATTAGTAGGAAATATAATATATTGGAGAATATGGTAATCAAAAATGTGTTTTAAACAAAAAAAAAATTGCATTTGATTAATGATTTTATGATATTTCTTAGCAAAATTTGTAAAACAAATATATACTTTTACTCTATGTATAGTTAATTTAAAGATAAAAGATTTTAAATGAATTAATATGTAAATTAACTTGAAAGAATCCATATTAATATGATTCAATGCATATTGTTTGATTTGTGATAGGTAGCATTTATTTTAAAATTTTCAATTATCATATATCATTAATTATTAATTAGTTCACACATATTAAAATGGTTTGCCTTATTAAAGTAGGAATCAATATCAATATT
Organism: Scutellaria baicalensis; assembly: GCA_005771605.1. Lineage (NCBI taxonomy): Eukaryota > Viridiplantae > Streptophyta > Magnoliopsida > Lamiales > Lamiaceae > Scutellaria > Scutellaria baicalensis. Next base: position 25,140,444 of record CM016723.1, on the reverse strand, counting down.
AAAATGTTTTAGGTTACAATGTTAGCAATTATCATTAAATAAATTAATTGAATTGAACTTTTAATCAAAAAATATATAAATTATGAAAAAAAGTAAATGGAAGAATGGAATAACCATAGAGTGACATGTGTCATCTAGTGGTTATTTCTTTAGTACTAATGAAAGATTGTATGTTATCTTTATATACGGATTAAATTTCCAATATTAATTTTATGTAATTCACAATTAACGTTTAGACGGATTGTATCATGAGCCTTATATATCAAATGATACCACATCTTTATAAAATTTGAATTGTGATGACTAAGGTTCGAACACTTATCACACTTCTAGTTCTTATTATGTCCTTCCACATTCCCTAACTTGTGTAAAAAATAAAAAAGTTTAATCGGATCGAAGACATGTGAAAATATTGGATAGTGTTATAAATATATTATAAAATATGGACATTACTTGCTAAACCTTTCAATTCTCATGTCCTTTCGTATTCATAATTCATGTATATAATGATGTATTCCATTATAAAACTTGGTGGGAATAAAAGGGCATTTTTCATATTATCTCGTCTTCTCTCATTATCGTTTCTTTACCATTGTTATATGATATTTTGGGTGCAATCGAAACAATACAATTTACAACATGTTGTCAGCATGATCTGTTGGTCCCAAAACTGATGTAGGTAGGCTTAGAGGGGGTGAATAAACCTACCTTATTTTCAAACTTTTCTTCCCACTCTGTCGGCTCATTTCAAATGTCAGTAAACTTTTGGGAGGTTACTGATCAGAGTGAATGCGGAAGCCTATTTTTGTGCCGAGTAGAAGATGTGCAGCTTATCAGAGAGAATGCATGTAATGCAGTAAGTAGATAAAGACGCGAGGATGTATAGAGGTTCGAAGGTGGAGTAATCCTTCTACGTCATCTCTTCTTCCACACAGGAAGGAACCTTTGTTAAGCTGGTTGATTTACATAGACCTATCTATTACAACCCACCCTTAACACGCAAGTAGCAAGCCTTCACACAGATGCTTGTCTACTTTCCCTGATCCACACATGATCCTACTCTACCCACCTAGGGTCCTCACTTTCTCTCCTAGAAAGTGGTAAACTCAGCAGGACATTACTCCTTGCACTGAGTACTCCGAGACAACCTTTTAGAGAGGTTTATCTCCTTCTTCTTCAACTGGGTGCAGCAAGCTTGGCCTTCGTTTGCAGACAGATCTGCTGAAGCTTGCTGCATGACTGGTAGACTGGGTGTGCGTTTTCTTGGGGTGTGGAGTGTTCAAGCTCTTCTTCTTTTCTTTTGCTCTTGTGAACACTCTCTTCTTCTTTTTAACTTCCCCCCTTTTCTGCGCTTCTCTCTTGTAAGCCTTCTCTCTGATGAGCTCTTCTCTCTTCTTTTGTGCTTCTCTCTGCGAGCTTGGATATTCTGATGTGCTCGCTTTCTTCTCTCTTGCGCTCTCACACACAGGGTGTGTTCTCTCACACTTTCTCCCACACCGCTTCAGTCTTCAGTCCTCCTCTTTATAGGTTGTGAAATCTGCCCGTTGAAGGTAGACAGATTTCTATCATTTTTGCACCGCACTCCTGACACACACCAGCTTTTCGCTTTCCACGTGTCTTCTTCCGATTGACTCCTCTTCTCCTTTTCTCTACCGATAACTTCTTTGTGTCTACCGATAACTTTGACTTTCTGCCCATGTCTGCTTTGTAGCTCCCTCCTCTTACTTCACTCTGGAGCTTCCTTCTTCTGGCTCGCTCCTTCAGGTGGCTTGAGGCGTCTGTAGCATGCTGCCTCCTGCAGTATGTTTTCGGCACAGTCTTCTCAGGTAGCTTCCTATCTCGCTATATTCTACTTTGGCGAGGTCCCTTCCAGTAGCTTCCTGAAGTCAATAGTATCCTAGTTAGTTTACCAGAATCTTTTCAACCATTCTCTTCAGTATCCTTCCTTCGACATATTCTCTGATCCTTTTTAATCTTCTGCAATAACTCTATTGCAGTAACCTATCCTAAGATTGGTTATGCTATAGAGTTACTTAAGGATTTGTCTCATCAAAACATTCTACAAATATGTCCAACACGATCCTTTACCTGAATTTGAGTGGTGTCCTAGGAAAGAATCGTGTATTTCCTGCAAGGTATTTTTGCTTTCTCAATTTATTATGATGATTGCAATCTGATATGCTTTAATAGTTTTATCAATCTTGTGTAGTCTCATTGATGTAGAAGTTGACACCTGAGCACAAGATAATTAGAGTGAGCTATGTGCTATTGAGCTTTGTTGCATGTCAAATTATAAAATGGAAAAGATTTCTGATAAACCACCATGTAATCTAAAAGCTTAATGTGTTAGAATTGAATATCACTTAACTTCTAATCTAATATCTTCATGACTTAAACATAAGAGAATAAAAATTAATTGAAGTCAGAATAATACACGTAGAAAAATTAATAGATGATCAATAGCCCCTGGGAGTGTTGATCTTGAAGTTTTTGAAGATCATTATAAGAGTATGAGAAAATGAGCAATTTATTTTACATGTTTTCTATATGCGTTTTTAAGAATGTTATGATCAATGTTTTATTCTTAGTACCTATCATGATCATTTTAATATTTAATTTTTCAATTTACTACATTATCGTAGTACATCATTGCATTTCTTTGGATATGGAGAATGAGAATACTATATGCTTGGTAGATAATGCTACAACTCACACTATCCTTAAGGATAGAAAATTATTTCAAACATTAACTGACACTACAAGAAAACTGTCCGACAGTGACGGAAAAATCTGTCACTAAAATCAGAATTTCTGTCACTAGCAGGTAGTAGTGACGGATTTGTGACGGAAACAGTCTGTCAAAATCAGTTTTGTCACTAAACTTTAGCGACGGATTTTAGTTCCGTCACTACAGGTGTGACGGAAAATTCCGTCACAACAACAAAAAATTTCATCATTGATTTTTTTGTCACTTGGCTAGTCAAGAAATTTATGACGGAAAATTCCGTCACTAACGTGTGACGGAAGCATTCCGTCACTAATTAGTGACGGAATCTTTCCGTCACACGTTAGTGACGGAATGCTTCTGTCACTAATTAGCGATGGAATCTTTTCGTCACACGTTAGCGACGGAATCTTTCCGTCGCTAATTATTTTATGACAGAAAAAATTCGTCACTAGTTTATATGCATCAAATTAATATATATTATTTTGTTTGCTCTCAAATTTTTTTTTTGTAAACCTGTGATAATATTATTCTTCCAATAATTTTATCAACAAAGCATAAATCGTTCATTCATAAAATTTCTTACAAACAAAGTCAAAATATACTTGAGAGATGAAGTTTTAAAGTCAAGTTATAAGTCCAAAAATATAACATGGATGTCTACTCATCCCCCAAAGGAACATCATCATCTTCTGCAGTTTGATTCTCTAAGATGGGTGGTGGATCTAAGGTCGGAATCACTCCATACTCCAATTCAAATGATAATGTCTTAATAGAAGGCTCCGGTAGAGCTTCACTTGTTCTTCTTATGGGTACTCTATTAGTAATTGATGATGCGTTATTATATCCACAATCTAAACGTACCCTTCTCAGTTTTAAAGACATTCGATCAAATGGTTTTCATATTGAAACTGACACCAAAAATAATGTAGAGTATCTCTTAATGACTCATCCCATAGGGTGTTGGAAACAAGTTGTCGAAAAGCTCTCTTCTCTCTCCTCGGGGTTGTATTATACATACATTCACTCTTCTAATCTCCATATCTCAATGAGTATGAAATTTCATGATTCAAATTCATTTAAACTATGACATGAACAGTTGGGTCATCCGGGACAAAATATGATCCACCAAATTTTGTCTAACTCTACTGGAGATAGTATGTCAGATAGTAGAATTCCTTCTGTAAATGAATTAATTGTTTGTAAAGCTTGTGCAAAAGGAAAACTTATAGTACGACCTTTTCGTACTAAAGTTGGATTAGAATCTCCTATTTTTCTTGAACGGATTCATGGAGATATTTGTAGACCAATTCATCCAGCATCAGGACCATTTCGATATTTCATGGTCTTAATTGATGTCTCCACTAGGTGAACTCATGTATGTCTTATATAGGTGAACGGAATATTGATGTCTCCAATAGGAGGAGAGAAAACTCAAAATTTAAAAGAATGCTGAGAAATTTCATGGAATGTGGAAAAACTTCAATATTTAGATCCACGCACTAGTCAAACTGAACTGGAAGTTAAAAAAATAATTAACTTGTAGTATTTAGCTAATAATCTGCCAGATGCATTTACTGATTATAAAAGAGTGACAAAATCTTATATACCTGTTGTGAATGCACCACCAAAAGTGGAAATTCCTAAAGGTACAAATATATCGGATGCACCTCTGGGCCTGAAGCGTAAAGAACACATGTGTATAAAAGATAAAAATCCGTGGAAAACAAAATCTAACAAAAATCAATCACTCCAAATATCTTCTAAAAAGATTCGTCCCGGAGATGAAAATCCTAGTAACAATGCACGTGCACAAAATAATCAAAATACTAGGATTGCGGAACGACCAGATCATAATATCTTAGGAAATGAAGAAGATTTGGTAGATGTGAATATCAAAGTTGCTATATATAAATTTTATAAATACAGGAGAAATTTACAATAGAAATATAATAGTCGTCGATGACACATTTGCCTCTATAATTGTTCTTACTATCTCAAATAATAATCTGGATCCAGAACCCAAGTCTATAGCCGAGTGCCGGAAGCGCTCAGATTGGGTAAGATGGAAAGATGCAATTGAGGCTGAGCTGGACTCGCTAAACAAAAGAAAAGTTTTTGGATCTATCGTACGTACCCCTGAGAATGTTATCCCTGTAGGATATAAATGAGTATTTGTGTGAAAAAAAAATGAGAAAAAACGAGGTGGTGAGATACAAAGCGAAATTAGTAGCTCAAGGGTTCTCGCAGAGACCCGATATTGATTTCGATCAAACATATTCTCCTGTAATGGATGGTATAACGTTCCGCTACTTAATCACTCTGGCAGCAAATATGAACTTAGAAATGTAGTTAATGGACGTCGTTACCGCATATTTATATGGATCATTAGATACCAATATTTATATGAAAATCCCTGATGGATTTCAAAGTCCCCAGATGAGGAAAGATGAAAATCGTAATATGTATAGCATTAAATTGCAAAGATCTTTATATGGTCTAAAACAATCAGGGAGGATGTGGTATAATCGACTGAGTGAATTCCTCCTGAAGAAGAGGTTATACAAACAATGATGCATTTCCTTGTGTGTTTATAAAAAGGTCGCTAAATGAATTTTGTATCATTTTTTTATATGTTGATGATATAAATATTATTGGAACACATAAGGAAATTGTAGAAGCTAGTTTGAACTTAAAATCTGAATTTGAAATGAAAGCTTTATGTAAGACCAAATATTATCTCGGCCTGCAGATCGAGCATCTCCCTGAAGGAATTTTCATACACCAGTCAACCTACTCGAAGAAGGTTTTAAAAAGATTTTACATGGATAAATCGCATCCACTTAGTACACCAATGGTTGTCCGATCTCTTGAAGTGGATAAAGATCCATTTAGACCTAAAGAAGACACTGAAGATATATTAGGACCTGAAGTTCCTTACTTAAGTGCAATTGGTGCATTACTCTACCTTGCAAATTGTGTATTAGACCTGATATTGTTTTTGCGGTCAACTTACTAGCCAGATTTAGTGCTTCTCCTACAAGGAGACACTGGAATGACGTTAAACATATTATTCGATATCTTCAGGGGTCACAGGATCTCGGTTTATATTACATGATGTTGGAAACATTCAAGTATGTTTTGATGAGACAAAATTATAAGAAAGTAACTCTAAAGCATAATCAATCTTAAGAGAGGTTACTGCAACATAGTTACTACAGAAAGATAAAGATCAGAGAAAGTGTCAAATGAAGGATACTGAAGAGAATGGTGGAAAGGAATCGGGTGAACTAATTAGGATATTGATGACTGCAGGAAACTACTGGAAGAGAACTTGCTGAAGCAGAAAAGCAGCAAGCTACCAGACAGGAAGCTACCTGAAAGACCATGCCTAAGCATACTGCAGAAGTAGCATGCTACAGAAGCCTCAAGCCACCTGGCAGATCAAGCCAGAGAAGGAAGCACCAGAGTGAGGAGGAAACTATAAAACAGGCATGGTAAGAAAGTCAAAAGTTACCGGTAGACACAAGAAGGCTACCGGTAGAGAGAAGAGAAGAGGAGTCAATCAGAAGAAGACATGTGGAAAGCGAAAAGCTTGCGTGTGTCAGAAGAAGTGCGACGCTATCAATGATAGAAATCTATCTACCTTCAACGGGCAGATTTCCTAATCTATAAATAAGAAGAAGACTGAAGACTGAGAAGAGATGTGGAGAGAGAGCTCAAGAGAGAACGCACAAACAGAAGAGAGCGCAAGAAGAGAGCTTAGAAAAGAAGGGGAAAGGTTACACAAAAGAAAAGAGAGCAAAGTGGGGATCAAAAGAAGAAGAGAGAAAATAGAAGCTCAAACACCCCACACCCCAAAGACGTATAATCAGTCTCACAGTCGAGGCAGCAAGCTACAACAGTTCAACCTGCAAAATAAGTCTAAGCTTGCTGCATCCAGTTAAAGAAGGAAAAGACAAACCCTTATCTTAAGGACTGTCTTGGAGTGCTCAGTGCGAGGAATAGAGTTCTGCTGAGTTGTCCACTTTCTGAAGAAGAAAGTGAGGACCCTGGGTGGGTAGAGTAGGATCCTGTGTGGGTCAGTTAAGAGAGTAGGCAAGCAGTTGTGTGAAGGCTTGCTACTTACTTGTTAAATCCGTGTTGTAATAGATAGGGCTATATAAACCAACAAGATTTAACAAAGGTTCTCTCTTGAGAAGAGGCAGAGAGGATGTAGAAGGATTACTCCACCTTCGAACCTCTATATATTTATGCGTCTATATGTGCTTACTGCTCTACTTGCATACTTTATGTTAAGTTGCACATCTTCTATACTTGGCACTTCAATGAGAGAAAAGCTTCCGCAACCACTCTGATCAGTAACCTCCCAAAAGGTTACTGACTCTAAAACTAAGCCGATAGAAGAAAGAAAAGTTTTGAAGTTACAGTAGGCTTATTCATCACCCCTCTAAGCCTACTACCACCGTATTTGGGACCAAGACATGAGAAATCAAAATAAGTCATTGGTGGGTTACTCGGATGTTGGTTATATGTCCGATCCACATAATGCAAAATCCCAGACTTATTATATTTTTCTCTGTGGTGGTACTGCAATCTCATGGAAGTCTGTCAAACAATCTATGGTTAAAACTTCCTCAAACCACTCAGAGATTATTGCTCTATATGAGGCCTCACGAGAATGTGTATGGTTAAAATCTTTAATGAAACACATTTGTGAGTCGTGTGACATTTCTAAAACTGATATATTCCCCATTGTAATTTATGAGGATAATGCAGCATGTGTTGTACAAATGAGTAGTGGGTATGTCAAATGAAATTTAACGAAACACATAGCCCCTAAATTCTTTTATCCACACAAGCTCCAGAAGAGTGGTGAAATTATTATACAGAAAGTACGCTCTAATGACAATCTCACAAATTTGTTACTAAATCCCTACCTATGTCTACTTTTGAAAAATATGTTCATGGTATTGGAATGTGTAGGCTTTGAAGACTGTTGTCTATAGATATTTTCAAATTAATCATGAATGTTGGGTCGTGAAGACCATAAGTTTTACTTTTTTAACCCTGAAGGTTAGGTCCTGAAGATCAGTGACTGTACTATTTTTTCCTTGACTAAGCTTTTTTCCCACAGGGTTTTCTTAGTTAAGGTTTTTAACGAGACAACTAGTGCAACACATTAAACATTTATATGTCATGTACTATTTTCTCGTCTAGTTTTTTCCCATTGGGTTTTTCTAGCGAAATTTTAATGGGGCATGTACAATGTGGTCATAATGTCCAAGGGGGAGTATTATAAATATATTATAAAATATGGACATTACTTGCTAAATCTTTCAGTTCCCATGTCTTTTCGTATTCATAATTCATGTATATAATGATGTATTCAATGATAGAACTTGGTAGGAATGAAAAGACATTTTTCATATTTTCTCATCTTTTCTCTTTTTCGTTTCTTTACCGTATGATATTTTGGGTGCAATCGAAACAATAAAATTTACAACATACAATAGATATATTTAGGGAATGAATATGAGTAAGGTAAATCGATCGATTTGATTGAATTTGACTTAAAACTAACCCTTTATTGAATGTGGCATGCATTATTATGTCATCATTAAAGACATTAAATATGGAACCAAAATTTAATTGACGGTATGAGTTATTGGCCCATTGACTAACAAGAAAAGCAAGATTCCACCATACCCCTACAGTATAATTTACATCACATCTCAATGAATTGTACCATTAAATGTGCAATTTTCAATATTTATTTTAGATCTAGTTGTAAAAATCAATCACTACTTTCTATTAAATTACATCTAATCATAACTACTCAATTAAAAAAGGGTAAAATCCTACGCACCCTCTCGTGTTATCGAAATTCGCACGAAACCCCCTTGTGTTAGAGAAATTGCACGAAAAACATCTGGGTTTTCATAAATTCGGTGCGTATCACCCAATTCCGTCAGACTTGACAGGTGTGGCTTGCACGCGCTTCAGGTGCGAATTTGGCTTGTTTTTTACCGTTTTTTGTGTGTAAAAATACGAAATTACCCTTGTCTTTGACTATATATGTATGCAATTTGACCCTTGTAATTTAAAATTCTTTTATTTATTTTTTCTTTTTTTAATTGTCAACTTTAATTTCCCTAAATTATCTTAGAATTTTTGTTTCATTATTTTCCTTTAACTATAAAATAAGAAATAAAAAATAAAAATTAATTTTGAAGAACAGAGATCTTCTCCTTAATTTTTATCATTCATTCAACCCTGCTTCTTCCTCACCTCCAAGCCGTCGTTTCTTCAACTGAACTCAACTGAAATCCATGGATACTGATACTGTTCAATCCAACTTCACTTACATGGGCCGCAAATTCACTGATCTCAGCCTCACCGCCTCCTCCTCCTCCGCCTTCAGTGACTGCAATAGCGACAGATCCGGCGAGTTCCCAACTGCCTCCTCCCAGAGCCACCGCCTCTTCCTCGCCTACGCCTCCGACAATTCCGACGAGCTCATCTCCCAGCTCATCGCCGACCTCGATTCCGACAACATCGACGAGCAGAAACAGGCCACCATGGAAATACGCCTCCTCGCTAAGAACAAACCCGTCACGGGAAATGAAGAACTCAGAAAATGTCGAATCACTCCAACAATCGAGAGATTTGTCCGACGAATAGACCAAATTAAACACTCCTAAATTTGTGAATTATGATTGGGGATTTTTGAGAGTTTTCTGCTTCTGCTTTTCCTTCCTGGGGTGGGGGAAGGTCTTGCTGATGCTAGGGTGGAATTTCACACAATCTATGGATATTTGCACAATTTCACACATTCGGAGTTAGGCGGCGGCGCCGCGGTTCAGGCTGAGCCTCTGAGATAGACGGCGAAGGAAGTCGAGGGAGACCAACGGTGGGTTGGATTTGGAGGCGAGGATGAGATCTTGTATGGAGATGACCTTGAGGAGCGCACGCACATACACACCAATCATCCACCTCAACAACCACACAGCTGGCGGAGGGCGGCGTCGGAAGTGGTGGTTGCAGCGGGGGGTCGGTGTGAGAGAGAGAGATGAAAGGAGAGGGGAAGGGGCGGCGGGTGGTGGTGGGAGAAATCCATTCATTTCTCACGATCTTCTATTAGGGTATATGAGGGACATAACGGGAAAGAAGGTGGAAAAATATAACAGCGTTAACACCCGTTAAGTTGTGTGGGACGTGTGCCGAGTTTTTGTTATCACACGTGTTTAAGTTGCAATTTCCTTATCACAGGGGGGACCGACGCATATTTTTTAAAACACGAGGGGGTTTCGCGCAATAAACCCAAATTAAAAAAAGATCATTAACTTATGAATTATAAAAGCGAGTCAAAATTATGATATATATTTTGTTAAATCTATATATATATATTATTATTATATATAAAATCACGATATCCTGCCAAAAATAATTGTTATAAATTTCACATTATGAAATATTTCCATTTTTAGAAATTATTAATAACATTCATTTATGCATTTATTAATGAAAAATATATAAACATTTAATTTAAAACTTATTTAAGATATTAATAATGTATTTATTGTATATAAACTCAAAACAAAGAACAGATAGATAAATAAGATAAAATAAGGGATGATATATTTATTATCTTTCATCATTTTTTTAGTATAATAACTATTTTATTTTAAATTAATTTTAAATGTATAACATATTTTTAATGATCTTAAATGTAATATTCATATTAAATACATCAAATTAAATTGGAAATGTATGTTTGAGGGTTTCAATGATTTTTTAAATGTTTTTATGATAAAATACAAGTATTAATTTGTCATAAACTGATATTAAACGTAAAAAAAAAAAAAACAAGTGGAAATGTATTATATGTATACTTAATAGTTTACAAATACAAAACAAAACCAAGTAATATTTATGAAATTATTAGATAAAAATTGTTATTACAAATTAAACAACCTCTTCATTTCAAATACACACATGTTTTATTTTATTCTTCTTATTGTTTTATATTTTTATACACACATAGTTGATTTTTTTTTTTTTTGGCATATTTATATTTTCAATAGAGGTCGCCTAATGGTTTGGACAAGAGTCATTTTTTGGTTTTTTACAATTCATGCATGATGTATTGATTTATCAATCTTATCATTATTATTTATAATATTTTTATTGAAAATGTTAGATAATGTCCAATTTTATTATTTTATTTAAATAAATAGCAAGATAGATCTTTGTGTATTTGTTAAGTTGATATAATTTTTATTCGATTTAGAATAAATGAATTACATGTGTGTGTTATAATGTTTGAATATATATGTATATAACATACCCCTATTTTTTTTAATCTTTTGTGGCACTAAATTTAATTTATTTAAAATTTTAATGGGTGCACAAGTTTGGTCAAATTAATCATGTTTGTTTAATCCATACATTAGTATATTACTTAATGTACTTCAAATTTCTAATATTTTTTAATATAATTATTTATAATGACATAAATTTAAGTTTAAAATACCTCACTTTAACTATTATAGTAATTAAAAGTATTATATTATTTATATTAAAATAATTATAATCGCATTATATATGGTATTATAATTTTGAATAACTAGAACTCGTACCCGCGCGATGCGCAGTCTGTGATATAATGTTGGTAAATATTAATTATTTGATAATATAGTGTGATTAATTTTAGTATATAGAAAACTATAATATTTAATAACTAAGAAAATCTAAATTTGCTAAAGATAATTCAATTCATGACAATATATCAATATTATACACATCCAATTCACTAATCTATGATTAATACTAAAAACAAAAGTATCAATCATGATCTTCAAATCAAAATTGGAATTTTACCTGCAAAGTTTGTACGTATTGTAAAAACCTTTAATACACAACATTTCTAGTTGAAACATTTTTTTTATCATCTATGTTACAAATTAATATCGTCAGTCGTTTAAATTAAATATACTAAAAAAGTAAAAAAATTATGAATTATAAATTAAATTCAATTACTTAAATGAAATACATGTGTGTGTCAGAATGTATATATAGAAACAATACACAGTAAAATTAGAAATTTTACGTAGGAACTTGATGCAAATACTGTCAATTATATATTTTCAACCTTTTATTTTAAAATAAATTGAATTAGAAAAACATTTTTAATTAATATCGCTTAACATCAAAGATAACATATAACTATTCCATTATAAGTATCGCGTAAATTAATTAATATAGCACGATATTGATCATTAGAATTCAAACCCAACACAAAATCAAAATGTAATAGTAGTGATCATGATGATGACAATATAATTAGAAACTAAACATATAATTTAAATAATCAGCTGAGTCATTTAACGTGCACTCTCATATAAAAATATACGAAGTGCTAAGTGTAAAGTAAAAGGCGAAAATTTTATTTGATTATGAGATATTTGTAATTGTATACTTAACAATATCTTCAATTCATCATTAAAATTTATCGATAAAGAATAAAATATTGACTAATATATTACATATTTGAAATATAAATATTACGCATATAATTCAGACCAAAATACATATTATATATATACATATATGTATATACACACATCTTTAATAGTGTTATATTTATTTATTAATTTACATTGAATATGGTATAAATTATCTCCATGCAAATTAATATTTAAGAAATATTTACATTAAAGAATAGAATGTTTGGATATCTATAGTTGGTATTTAAGAAATTATTTAATAAAATTTAATTTAATTAAGATCAATAAAATGAGAATAACGTAATACAATATTTATATTGTTAAATTAAATAGATTAAATAGTAAAAAATGCAAATAATTTTTTTGTTGATGTGACACTTACAAATGTTAATTTAAAAAATACTAAGAATGACATTTAATTTCACACTAAATATATATTATATATACATGTATGTATATGCACACATCGATCTTTAATAGTGTATACTTATTTATTAATTTGTATTAAATATGATATCAATTATTCCTATACAAATTAATAACTATATTGAATATATTGTTTGGACAATATTTATTGTTGGTATTTTAAGAAATTATTCAAAAAAAATTAACTTAATTAATATTAATAAAATAAGAATAAACTAATACAATATTTATATTATAAATTAAATGGATTAAATAATAAAAGATACAAAATAAAAAGAAAAAAACAATTGTTGATGTGACACTTTTTGTGGGGAAAATGATATTTCTGTAAATATCTCCAATTTATAAAAAGTATCATAAATATCTCTTTATATATTTATTTTTCTTTTGAGTTGTTCTATACAATAAATATAAAATTAAATGTCATAAATATTAATATTTTTTCAATTTTTTTATTAACAAATGTATAGTGAAATTTATTAATGATTTCTCAAAATAGAAATATTTAATAAATGAGACATTTATTGTAGTTATATATATATATATATATATAGATTATATATAATCAATCAATATTTATACTAAAGAAATAACTAAGAGTGACTTATGTCACTCTCTGGTTAATCCTGTTTAATTACAATTTAAATCATTTAATATTTACAATTTATTATAATAGAGCATTTAATGAGATAATAACAATTGAATAACAAAATGCTAATAATTATGATTGATAATAAAATTTTAAATTATGAAATTTTAGGAAAACATTTTTAATTAAAGTTGATGTTTGTAATTATATTAAATGATAATTAAAAATTTCACATAATAAATTTAAATTACATACTAATTAAATTATGAATTAATGATAAATAATAATAATTAATTAAATTTATTTATAAATAAAATATTCAAATCTCTTAATTAATTAGTATTAATAATGTGTGATACACGGGACTTACACTGGTGTATATATATATATATCACATACCGTGCAACACGAACGGGTAGACTACTAGTTCAATATAATAGGAATAAATTACAAATTTTGAAATTAGTCGTCTATTTCAATACATTCATTTTGAAAAATAAATAAATTATAATCATCTCACAAAAAGTATCACCCCATAGCATTTTTATAAACAGTTGATAATTGGGATTGTTACGCTTCGAACCCGAGTTGTTCAGAGTTGAGACATGTGGCCAACCAGGGAGCCTGTCAGAGACTGACGGGCTAGGGACCAAGTTGACTAGAGCATCGAGCAAGGGACCAAAACTAAGTTGCGCGGGACCAGTATGAGGAAGGTCGAGCCTTAGCGGTCTCAAATTGACACTCCCTTCCTCTCCGTGATTTGAGGGATTCAAGATGTTTGTCTCAAGTAGAGTTCTTCAGGTTCAGTATATATGGAAAATGAAACAAATTCAAAATAGTTAAATTCGATTTAATCATATCAGATCACAAAATCATGTGACTGTACTTTTTCAAAATTTTTGTAATATTTAGCTTAGCCTACACATAAGGTCTTAATTATAAAAACGGATCCAAAATTCATTGTATTAGAACATATTATTTCCAGATATTTATCAATAAAATTGATTCGACCGAGTGGAATCGCTTGGTTGGTGGTCAGACAGACTTTTGAACCCTAATCTTTATGTTTTTACATACATTCAATTTATTTTGAGTTTAATTGGTGCTTGAATCGATTCGTCCACACAACCTCCAACATGCATATAAGTAATATAATTAAATTAAATATCATATATATATATATGGAAAAAAAAAGGCATTTATTACCCACCAGCTAATGAATACACATACTCTCTCAACTTTGAAGGCTGAGGAAGCAATAGAGAGTAAAGACAGATAGCAAAGAGACAAAACTACTAAGCACCAAACTAGGAAACAAACATTTACTATTTCCCAAATTCCTCCCATCTCATCTCCAACCCCTCTTATTATCATTCCCTTAAGATCATTGGATCTCCTCCAAATATCTCTCTATTTCCAAATGAGGTCACACTTTTCTTTTTTCATACAAGATTTATGTGTCCTTATTAAAACTACAATTTTAGTTAGTTAAAACTATCAGCAAAATTACATAGTTCTAATAGTAATATATGAATGCATGAGACATTATGTCTATATTCGATAATGTAAGTTACAAAGATTAAATAACCAAATACAGTCCAAATTACTTGATGAAAATAATCTTCCTTGAAATTGTTGATGTATAGTTAGAGTAATCATTTTCCGTCTTTTTGTTGTTTTAGCCATTTTCAATCATTCCTTGATTTCTTTTTTTTTTTTTTTACTTTTGGAATCGATTCCAAATAGTTAGCTCAACAGGTTAGATTGAATTATCAAACAATGAATCTATTTGATTTGTACTTGAGAACAAAAACAAACAAATCAGTTTAAACTATTAAATTTCTATGAGAGAGACAAGCTTATTTGGTCTGTTTACATAAGTTAAATTATTCAATTTATATGTTATTGATTATGTCTTGCATGAGATCGTCTTACAAATCATTTTATGTAAGATAAGTTAATTCACGACTCACGTTTCACAATCCATTTATAAATGTGTAGACACAAATTTAGTTAGTTAATAAAAATAATTTGTCTCATGAAAATTATTTATAAATCGTTTCATGCAATTTTTATATATATATATTCTTTTCGAATATTTAAAATGAAAACTTACGTAAAATCATTTTAAGAATGAAGTTCTATAAAGACATTCCAAACCATTTTCGAAAAGGCATTACAATAATAAACCAAAATAAATTCAACATTCCGGTCTTGAATCACATTATGAATTGAGGTACAATTAAATTATACCAAAATATAAATATAGTATTAAATGTTTCCCTTTTTTTTTTGAGAGGCATGCCCAATCTACCCATTTCTACATAAGGATAAACAAATTTACCCATGAATATAATATTTTGACTCCATGTACCCAAAAATTTAAAATAATGTCCCCATATACCCAAAAACATTTTCCAGACTCTGTCAGAGTATGTAAGAGTGCATCAGAGTACACATTTAATATATATTCACTTATATTAATTGAAATGAAAATTACACGTGGTAATGTAATATATATTGACTTATATAAATTGAAATTAAAATTACACGTAGGATATTAATTAATATATTGATTTATGATATTATTAAGTGTTTCTAAATTTATTGTAATGTAAATTGATTAAGTAATATAAATTATAGAGTTGCAATTACAAGTGTAATATATATATTGTAATATAAATTTATATTAAGTGTAAGTGTAATATATTGATTTAAATTAAAAAAATATTTGTAATAAATGTGGCATATCTACCCCACCCCCAATTAGGTTAACGAATTGAACTCCCCATTCTTTCCTCCCACTTTTCTTTCTTTCCTTCTCTCCCTCTCTCACTCACTCTCACGGCGGCGGCGAAGACGAAGGTCTTGCTCTCCCATTTCTCTCCGGCCGGCGACCTTTCCCCCTAGTTAAATGGCCGAACAGGTTAGTTAGTACTCTAGTCTTTATACTTTGTTTTATTATTTATACTTTGGTTTTTATTATTTTGATTATTGTTTGAAAGTTGTGATTTTGTTTAGAGTTTAGTTAGTATTAAATTATTGTTGTGATTAGTATTAAGAGATATTAAATTGTTGTTGTGATGAAATTGTGATGAAATGGTTGTAATGTAGGAATGGCCAAAATAATTGTTTTCTCATAAAATTAACTACTAAAAATCAAATAGATTCGTTAACCCCACAAATTATAGGGTTAACGAAACGAATTAGCTAGAGAATGGACTATCATTCGTTAACCCCTAAATTTGTGGGGTTAACGAATTGCCCTAATTTTCCAACTCAATTCGTTAACCCCTATATTTGTGGGGTTAACGAAATGCCCAGGATTATGCATCTCAAATCGTTAACCCCTGATTTTTAGGGGTTAACGAAATGCCCAGGATTATGCATCTCAATTCGTTAACCCCTGATTTTTAGGGGTTAACGAAATGCCCAGGATTATGCATCTCAAATCGTTAACCCCTGATTTTTAGGGGTTAACGATTCAACATATAATTTCGGCTTCAATTCGTTAACCCCATAATTTTAGGGGTTAACGAATTCACTAATTTGTGCAATTGGATTCGTTAACCCCACAATTTGTGGGGTTAACGAATTCGAATAATTTTTTCTTGCAAATACTAATTTCTAATTCGTTAACTCCTAATGTAGTATTTAGTCCACTTGTTAATTTTAAATCTTAAGCTTTTGTTAGCACTAATTTCCTTAGGTATAATACTTTAATTCGTTAGGCATACTTTTTTTAATTAGTTTGTTTAGCTAATTCCTCAATTAGTTAATTAAATTTTTAATTCTTTAATTAGATTCGTAGTTAATTTTTAATTAGCTCAGTTAATTAATTTATAATTCGTTAGTTTATTATTTTTTTAATTCGTTAAATGGTTTAGTTAATGATAATTATTTTAATTCCTAGTTAATTTTTAATTTGTTAGTTTTTATTAGTTTATTAGTTAATTTTAATTTCGCAGTTAGTAGTTAATCATTATTTTTATGGTTTGTTTAATTATTTGTTAATTTTTTAATGTAGTGGACATATGTTCGTGGAGATTGCCAGCGTACCATAGCATATATAAATGGATATGTTCGGCTTGCGGTACTGGATGAGGTGAAGGCACAGCTTCGATCTATGGGTCGACAGTGTCTTCGTGACTTTTGGAGGACGAGTTTCGGCCATTTCCTGTTGTGGAAGACGGAGAGAGAGTCCTGCAAGTTCCTCTTACACGTCCTCATGTCATATGAGGTGCGTGGTGACCAGACACCAGCAGACGAGAGGTGGTTCTGTGTAGGGCAGGGAATGCGTATTTGTCGCTTCGGTAAGCGCGAGTTTGCCCTAGTGACGGGGTTGAAGTTCGGCAACTCAACTTTCAAACCGACCGCAGTTCACACCCCACCTGATGGAGCAGTGTATTGGAGGGTGCACGCCGAGTCTTCCCGGGTCACAGTGTCTGACCTCCGTTCTCGATTCACAGCCGGCGAGTTTGCTGATAGTGTGGAGGACACGGTGAAGATTGCCAAGATTTTGATCCTCTATCTCATACTGCTCGGAGTGGATGCCGGCAAGACCACTGTTGATCGATGGGTTTGGACTTTGGTGGAGGATGAAGGATTATGGGAGAGCTTTCCATGGGGGAAGTACAGCTTCCTCACCTTGTGCAATTACATTGACAAGTTACCGAAGACAATTCCTGCTCGTACCTACACACCGCATTACCATTTCTATGGTTTCTCGATAGCCCTGCTGGTATGTCCCTTCAAATTAGTTATTCGACATTTCTTTAAATTGTGTTTAGGTTTTTGATAAGTTTTTTTTGCTAAATTAATTTCCAAATATGTCCTATTTAGATATGGGCTTTTGAGGCGATCCCCATTACCTCCCAGTTTGCCGGGTATAGATTAGACACGCCTATCCTGATGCCCCGGTGTATGAAGTGGAGTTTGAAGGTGTCGGAGACGGATGTTTCACAAGTGTTAGCAGGCGAGGTATGTACTATTTATTTTTTTAACATGGTAAGGGCCCACTTATTGTGATCATGATTCTTTACTTCTATAATTTTGTTACAGGTCGAGTGTTACACTACACTGACACCCACTGACGATGAAGTGATTCAGCTGTACTGGCAGGATATCGATGACGATATCCTGATGGGGGTCCAACTCCCTATGAGGGGACGTGGAGGTCGTCGTGCTACTGATCATACTCCACAAACACCTTCTGCACGTACACCTTCTGCACGTTCGAGACCTTCTGCACCCATCGGAGATCCTGCAGAGGCCGGTCCGTCGAGGACACGTCCTGTCCGAAGAGAGCGACGTAGGACCGCAGTACCCTCCCAGGCGGTCGGCGAATCATTTGACGACGTGCCCCCGCCACACCCGTCGCTCTCTGATGAAGTGCCGATTCGTGCATCACCAATTGCTCAGAGGTACCCTGAGGCGGAGACTGATTTTCATCAGCACGATCCGAGACCGAGCTCAGGGACCAGTGACGACTTGTTCAATCGATTGACGGATTGGATGGGATCTCGAATCGACGGTCTCCAGCAGAGAGTTACCGAGCAGGTCAGTGAGGCGATGGGTCCTCGATTCGACGCCCTCCAGCAGTACACCGATGGGCTTGGATCACGATTCGATGGTCTCCAGCAGCACGTCACTGATGAAGGAAAGCGTCTGGAGGGACTGATGCCTAAGATGATCGAGGAGCAGATGAAGGCCTATTTCGCCACGTTCTATACTGTGCCGTCAGAATTCCAGACACCAGCTGCCCAGACCAGTAGGGTCTTACCAGAGTCCGGTCCCTCTGCTGTCCCCTACGATTTGTCTGCCATCACACCTCAGGGTATCGCAGATACCGAAGGTGTTGGAGCTATAGCGCGACGTCGAGCTCCGTCTGCTGTTGTGCGCAGTCCATTTTTGGTTGAGGAGGCCACTAGGAAGAACAACATCAAGTGGAAGGAGTTCAAAGCCTACTTCATCTCGAAAGAGGACGAAGTGAGCGGGTAAGAATCCAATCCTCTTTCTACAGTATCAAAGTTTGTTTTCTTTCTATGTATTAAAATTATCAATTGTAATCTTTACAGGCGGAATGTCGGTGCTGGAGCGCCAGTGGGGCCAAGTTGGTTCAGACGATTCATTGGTCCAAAGTCCGAGTTGGAGTCAGAGGTAACTTCTTTCGAATTAAACTATCATTTTATTGACAATTCATTTGTAATTGATTCAATTCGTTTTTTGTCTGTTACAGCATATTGATGCATACTTGGGCGTACTACAAAGCCGTCCAGAAGTTGCCGAAGTACAAATCCATCGTCAGCTTGTCGGGAGGACTCAGATTGTCGATAGCCAGCTGTTTGTGAGTACTGATAATTCGTATAATAAGTGTAATCTTGGTTTTTTTGTTTCGATTAGTTGTCGGTGTTTATGAACTTCAATGCAGGAAATATGTGAAGAAATTTGGCGGGACAAGCATGCTGGTGAATCCGAAGAGGTCAAATACCAGCAGGGGATCCGAGAGACGTTTACTGCGGAAGAACTAGAGCGATGTGCTACTTATGTCCGCGGTTTAAGACCGAGGTGGAACTTCATCGCCCCGTGGTGGGATGGCATACAACAAGTAAGAGTTCAAATATTTGTGACAGTTTTTTTTAGTTTCGATTATGTTCAGCGTTTTAATAATCCGCACCTGTTGAATTTCAGATCTGGACGGTCATGAACCTAGACGGTCACTGGGTCGCTTGTGTAATAGACATCGTGAAGCAGCGTCTATGCTTATGTGACAGTCTTAGGCATAGATACACCGAAGAATTGATCAGACACCGTTGCAGAGTGACCCTCCCTATCCGCCGTATCTTACCACGAGTGTTGGAGTACTGCGGCTTTCAAGAGAAGGCAAGGGCACAGGGTCGTGAAGTCCCACAGGGCATCCCGGAGTTCGATTTGGTCACATTGGCTCCGAACTTGTGCTACGTGCAGGACGACAGTGTATCATGTGGGCCATGGGCCTTACTGTCAGTGGAGAGTGGGATCACGTGTGAGTATCCGAGGAGGACATTGGCGACCCAGTGTAAGGGTAATCTCCTGCTCGTGCGGAGAAAGATGGCCCTAGTTGTATTTGGAAACTCCACGGATGCTGAGACAACACCGCAGGACTTTTTTGATTATTAGATTATTAGTTTGGTTGATATTGGAACTTCTGTAGTTTTTTTTAGTTCGTATTGTATATTAGACATATTTTCTTACATTATGCAATTACTAGTTTTTTTTTCTATCCAATTTGGCTATTTAAAATGCAACACAAATTTATATTAAAAGAAAAGGGGCTTACGTACACATGATATAGATCATTCAGGTACACGACTCAAATATGTTGGACACTTTCTTTTTGTGTGTTCTTCTGAGCCACAAATAGAACATTTTTTCTTTTTTCTAGTCATCTTTCCACTCGATCTGGGGTTTTCACCGTCAGGCTCGTCGTTGTGGTACTGCTCAATAGAACATGTACTTCTGTTATGCCCAGGATTACCACAACGAGTACATAACAGGCGGTGCACTCTAGAATGTTCACCAGTAGAAGCTATTCGTTTGCCTTTCGGTCGACCGGCCTGTCTTGGTTGATCCGGCGGGACACAAACACATCTGCGCGTCTCATCATCTACAACCCACTCAGTTGGGTCGGGCACAGGTACAACTTCACTTGCCCACATCGCTCTCAAATTGTGCGTCGTATAATAAGAGGCCACGTGGGAGACAACCGATTCATTAGCGTAACTACAATATGCACAAATATGGTGAGAAAAAAACCATCAGTGAAGATTATTTATCATAAGAAGTAGCTTCGTATTAAGAAGTACCTGATGGCTGCACATACGTGCGCGCATGGCATCAACTCGGTTTGGAAAAACATACAACTACACACACCATCAGTGAGGCCTACCAAGAAAATTTGTCGACCATCAGTGACCTTGAATTTGCCTCGTCCCATTCTTTGAACATCCATCGATCGCCCTTGCCGCATGAATTGTTCTAATTTGTCGTGCACGGACTTCGTGAAAATGGGACCTCTTTCATCAGCTGCCAATCTTCTCTCAGCAAACCATTTTTCAATAACCCTTCGTGCCGCCTCCAAGAAAGAACAAACAGGTAACTTTCTTGCCCACACGAGACGAGCATTCCAAACCTCAGCAGCATTGGAGGTCATGAAGTTGAATCTTCGAACAGGGCATTTCACACGAGCCCACCGAGTAGGTCCAGCCTTTGTCAAACTGTCAATCGCTCCCTTGAAACCACTATCGTTGATCAAAGACATGTACCTGTTGATACAAGAAGGATGATAAAAGTTCAAGAGTTTAAACGTGAGGAATATTTAAAACATGAAGTTCGACATACCTATTAAATGTAGGTTCATCGTAACAGTATGCGGCCGTATGGAACAACCCAACGACGTGGGATCCATACTTGGCTAGATTCTGCTGAATATGGAAACAACAAAGACAATGAAAAGCTTCAGGATATGCAGCTTGTATTGCATTACTGATGCTAGCGTGTTGATCAGAAACTATAACCAAGCCATCTGGGCAACCGAAGGCCTCACGGACATTACGCAAAAACCATGTCCAAGATTCATCGTTCTCGACACTCCCTATCCCAATTGCCAGGGGAAAAATTTGATCGTTTCCATCTTTAGTCACAGCAACGAATCCAATCCCCTTGTACTGCCCCTTCAAATGGCAACCGTCGACTACGATAACAGGTCTGGAATATAACCTAAATCCGGCAATGGATGCACCCAACGCAAAGAACGCATACTTGAATTTCCCATTATTGTGGGTGTCTAATGCGGTATATGTACCCGGATTGCGTTCCTTCAAAACCTGTAAGTAAGCTGGCAACATGTTGAATGACGTGCTCGGATCACCATATGCTTCTCTCATTGCACGACGTTTTGCACTCCTAGCATGCTTGTAACTCAAATTAAGTCCATGTCTCTCGTTCATCTCTCGCATGATCTCCCTAGGAGTGATGTCAGTCCCATCTTTCCGGAGCCTCTGCACAAAATAATCTCCAATCAATGTGGACGGAAGTCTGCGGGGTGCACTAGCATTCAGTTGATATGAACAGGTGTGAGGCAGGACAACTTTGGATATTTTCCAAATCCCGTGTTTTTCATGTGCATTGAGTAAGAACGGACAATCTTTTTGATTGCACTTCACTTGCCATCGGTGTTTGTCAGAGTGGTCCACACGAAATTGGACTTGATTCTCCAGATGATAATACCCTACTAAATTCTTCAACTCAACCTTAGACCCAAATGTCGCTCCTTTTTTCATACCGCTTGGAGCATGCTCAATCTCATCTGCAGTTGGGTCATCAAAATCAGGTATGTCTGGAATGTGCCACTCAGCTCTCATTGTGTCATCGCAGAATTGCTCATATGCAGCTCGCTGCTCCTCATCCAAGTTTGTCTCCACATCTTCGTCCAGCACAAAGTCATCTTCTGCATCAATTGGATCTACCAAAATAAATAAATAAATATATATCAGTGATATGTTAATTGTATACACAAATATTCACATATGATCAGTACGGTACTACTGGATTACCTGTTCGAGGATCATGGTCTTCCTGTTCCTGTCTTTCTTCAAGTGGCGGTTCTTCGACCTCATTAGTTGGGGCCACATTTAGGTCTAAATAGTTCAACTCATTGTGTGGATCACATGTAGATGAGGCCGGCCAAGGTATACTTGGCTCATTTGAAGATGTTCGAACCAAATTGTCATCTAAACCCCATGCTGAATAAAAATTCTGGTCCTCGTGTAGTCCTAACGGAACATTTGACCAATCCAAATTTTGAGACTCCTCAATCGGTGTATCAAAACTTTGAGCAGCAACATGTGTCTCCTCATCTAATGAACATTGTTCTTGATGATAAGAAGAAGAACCACCTGATACTCCTGAGTTTATTCGTTTCAACGAAACAAACAGAACTAGTAGTCCATACTCCTGTGAAAAACACTCATGCAAATCAAAATCATTCATGATTTTCTTCTTCTTCAATCTTCCATTCACTTCTACTAGAGAATGGATCAAATACCGCCAACAACTCAAATCAGCAAGCATAATCTGATGCAGCGAAATCAATAAATCTTGATATGAAAATGTTTCGAGATTGATCATTGATTGAATGTCATTCACGTACTGCAAACCATGCCAGTAACCTCCATGACATATTGCCACTGAAAAAGTCATCCCTGAACAAATATGAAAAAAATGCTCAATAATTATCAAATCCTTAATCAACCAATTACAAAATTAATATCACAACAAATTAACTAAACAAAGTTAACTAATTAACGAATTACAAAATTAATATCACAACCAAAATTTAGTGAATTAAAAATTAACTACGAATTTAAGGAACTAAATTAACTAATTAACAAATTAAAGAAATGAAATCAATAACTAAATTAAAACAATTTATAAGGAACTAAATGGCCTTCAGTTTGGCCAACAAAAATCAATAAAAAAAGTTTGGCCAACAAAAATTTATAAAGTAAGGGTTGTTTCGTTAACCCTTATATTATAAGGGTTAACGAAATGTTAATGATTTTTCTAACTTTCGTTAACCCTTACAATATAGGGGTTAACGAAATGGTAAGGATTTTTTCTAAGTTTCGTTAACCCTTATA
This sequence comes from Scutellaria baicalensis, assembly GCA_005771605.1. Lineage (NCBI taxonomy): Eukaryota > Viridiplantae > Streptophyta > Magnoliopsida > Lamiales > Lamiaceae > Scutellaria > Scutellaria baicalensis. The sequence goes on along the minus strand of CM016723.1, from coordinate 25,116,516 downwards.
ATATAGGGGTTAACGAAATTTTGGGGTATTTTGCTAAGTTTCGTTAACCCTTATAATTTAGGGGTTAACGAAAGTTTGGGATTTTACTTGGTTGTTTCGTTAACCCCTTCAAATTAAGGGTTAACGAAATCATAAAGATAATTATCTCAATTTTTGTAGAAAATAATTGTTACCAAAATAATTCTTACCAAAATTCTTACCAAAATAATTCTTACCAAAATAATTGTTCATAGAAATTTTATAGGAATTATTCGAAAAAAATTTAACAAAAGTGTAAATCTCTAACATTCAAACAATAATCAACCAAAATTAAACAAATACAAACAATAATCAAACAAAATATTATAGAAAACTAACTATAGCCATTTCAACTATAAACAAAATTAAACTTTAAAACAAATTAAAAGTGTTGTTATGCATTGAAATACTTACTCAATACTCTTGATTTCGATGAATCCTTCAAACTTTCAAATTTTTAAGAGATCTTCCCCGAATTGTTAATGTGAATGTGAAATGTGTATGGAATGAATTCAATTGTAAATTTGAATATTAATACTGAGGTAAATTTTTGGTTCAATGAATGAATATGATTTATCATATTCTTGTCTTATTATTCACGTGAAAAATAAAAGTAAAAGGAGGTAAAAATAGTCAAAAAAAATTTCTGCAAAGCAAAGTACATTTCAGAGAAAGCAAAGTACGAGTCAAAGTCAAAAATGGAAAAATGGGTATATGGGGATAATACTTTATATATATGGGTAGATGGGTACAAAACTTTATATTGATGGGCAGTAAAGTGAAGTCATTATATATAAATGGGTATACGGGGCTATTTTCTCTTTTTTTTTCCCAGAAAGTTTGCTTTAAGTGTGATGCCCACATCTATTTTGGTATATCAGACTACACCTATTTTACGTACTTTTGTTTGATACATTTTTATGTACTTTTGCAAATATTTTCAATATTCACTACCTATTTTACAATTTATTATGAAAAATTATAGATTTCTTTAACATTCAGCATGACATTTTTATTTATTAATTAACTTATTTGATCACATTTTGAATAATACTATCAGATCCACTCGTTCGAACTTGAATTCGATAATATCTGTTTCGTTTGATTTTGAACCACCTAATTTATATTTTCTTAATCCATTCCTGAATTCAAACTCGATTGTATATTTACGAACTAAAATTATAACATTTGAAAAAGGTTAGGTGGAGAGTAAGTTTTACATGCTAACATTTCATGAATTTTTTATATGAGGCGGATCAATACACAATCCAAATTTTATTATTCATATATAAATTTATAAATGATTAGTGAATAAAAATGATTTATTTTACGAATACTCATCATGAAATACTATTCATGAAACTGTTTCAAATTTGGTTAAAAATGAGAATAGAGAAAATGGAATAAGGGTAAAAAGGTAAATAGGGAAGGAAAAAGTGAGTGTCGGTTATAAGGAAAAAGAAAAAGAAAATGGGGATTGGCAGAAGCAACTTTTGCATTAAATGCATAACCCGCTTTTGTTTCACACACTTTGGCGGGTACGCGTACACACTCACCAAACTCTAGAGTGAGAAAACTTCTTGAATGATGAGAGAGAGAGGAAAAGTGAAAGCAGCAGCAGACCCGCTTTGACAAGAGAGAGAGAGAGAGAGAGAGAGTGAGGAGAGAGAGAGTGAGGAGGCTTAAATACCAGACCGTACGAACGAACACTTACAATTCAAGAATCGGACACTGTACAAATACAACAAGTGAAGATTTTTTTTTTTTTAGAAAAAGGGAAAAACAAATACACTCTCAAATCTCACTGTTCTCACAAGAGAAATCTCTCTCCCTCTCTCTCTCTATCTCTCTCTCTCTCACTCGTACAGACCACTGCGAGACACCCTTGATCATCAAATTCTCCGATGAGAAGGACTAAAAACGTCGTGTACAGAAGTTGATTCTCCGCTGTTTTTTTTGCCCTTCTCAGGGCGTGTAGTAACAGTGAAGCCCCCCTCTAATGGCCTTGTACGGGAATCAGCAGCAGCTGGAATGGGCCCAGGAACCGGGTTTGGAAGGTGGGTTCGGATTCCTATTTCGGGTTTCCTTCAATTCTTTCTCCCATCTGCATTGTGATTTTTCTAGGGTTTTAGTGATATTGAATGCTTTCTTGATAATGTGTTTGTGACGTAGAATCTATGCGTGGCTTAAATTTGTGGGACCGAGAATTGTACCCTGAGAGACCGGGTCAACCCGACTGCGCCTACTATATCCGAACCGGGTCGTGTGCGTACGGTGCCAAGTGCCGTTACAATCACCCTCCTGATCGCACCACCTCTGTAAGCCAATCATTCTTTATTACATTGCTTGCAAGGATTTTCATGATGTACATTAATAGATTCTCCTAGTTTTATGGCAGTAGACTTTTTCACCACTGTTCAGTCAGCATTGTCTGTTTACTTCAATCTGTTTTCTCCGCAGTTGTAGCGATTTCGGGTGATCTTGTTCTGCATTTTTCGCTTTTGAGCTATTTTTCAATGCTGTGGTTCGCTCTTTGTTGTCATGAGAGATTGTTGTGGAGCATATTGTAACTTACGATTTCTGTCTAACTAAATCCTTGTTCGAAGTTTTTGGAATTGTTCTTGATGATCACTCTTGATCCAATTGAAGAATGTTGGTTTTATTAGTCACTGAATTGGAACTTTCATGCAGTTGGGAGGCGGGGAGTATCCTGAGCGAGTAGGGGAGCCTCCATGTCAGGTACTTTGTTTGTAGCATTATGCATACTTTATGTTTTTCTGAAAATGGAAGTAGTTTTTGTTGAATGTTTTTGGATTGCCTAATTGTTTATTTTACATTTTATGCCATTGATTCGTTTTCCCTAAATGTGCAGTACTATTTAAGAACAGGGACATGTAAATTTGGCGCGTCGTGCAAATTTAACCATCCGAAAAATGCTGGTGGCTCATTAACCAATGCGCCTCTAAATATTTATGGATATCCATTACGACCGGTAATCATTCTTGGATGTTTGTGTGCATGCAGTCGATGTTCTTTGATGTTTGTACATTTGCTTGCAAGTAAGTTGATGCTAGCTTCTTTTGTAACAGGGTGAGAAAGAGTGCTCCTATTATTTGAAAACGGGGCAATGCAAATTTGGTATCACCTGTAAATTCGATCACCCTCAACCAGATGGTACATCTGTGTCAGCATCTGCACGTCCATTTTATCCAACAGTGCAGTCTCTTTCTTCTCCTTCTCCTGAGCAGTATGACAGCACGACAACGAGCTATAGGATAGCAAGGCCTCCTTTGTTGCCCGGTTCATACGTCACTGGTGCTTATGGTCCCATGCTGCTCCCTGGAGTTGTTTCCATTCAAAATTGGAATCCGTACTCTGTAGGTCTTCTTATTCCCTGTTGTTGGCAAATTTGAGGACTCTTTACTTGTAAAGTTATCTAAATAAGGGTTAATTACATTTAAAAAAAACTAACTTAAGGCCGATTTTCATTTAAGACATGAACTTTAGACTTCATTTAATAACAAGGAGCCTGAAATGGTGTCTCTATCTTAGAGGAGCTTGAAATATGTTGTTGGTGAGTAGGATGGGGAGACACATTTCGAGCTTTACGTCAACAATTGGAGCCCTTAATGTCCACTTATAAGTTTAACTGACATGTTATGATGTTTTTCTTGTGTAATCAACTCATTCTTTAATCTGTGCTTTCGTAATTAAATTGATAACATGAACAATCCTTGTAACCATTTCCATGTGTAGTGCTGCTAATGGTTGATATTTGTTTGTTGGTTCGTGTGATGCAGGGACCAGTTAGCCCTGCACCCTCACCTGGTGCTCAACCCTCGGCTGGTGCATCTTCTGTATATGGACTATCACAGCTAGGTTCTTCTGGACCAGCCTTTACGGGGCCTTATTCACAATTACCCTCATCTGCTGGCCCTTCGAGTAGTATAACAAAGGAACAGAAGTTTCCGGAAAGACCTGGGCAGCCCGAGTGCAAGTACTACATGAGAACTGGAGACTGTAAATACGGATCATCTTGTAGGTATAACCATCCACCAGATTGGGTCGTATCCAAGTCTAATTGTGCCCTTAGTCCCTTGGGACTCCCTCTACGTCCGGTATGTTCTCATCCTTGTTTTGTCTGAACAACTACTCCAATATTGCTTTCTTTTAATAATATTTATATCATAATTATTTCCTTTCTACTGACTTCTAACTTATACTTTTGAGTGTTCATAAACCATGTAGTGATAGGATTAGTATATCTGTTAATGATTAGATTTTACCATTTTCTATATGATTCTTGTACTGTGGTTAATCAAGGCTATTTCTTCAACTCAAGTAATCCGAAGCAGGTTTAATTGTAAATTTTAGAACAAAGACATGATTTAGTTTTACGATATAGTCTTCGTGCTGTGAAATATTATTACCAATAGACTTTGACATAGGATCTTATGTAAAGTCTGTTTTGCTGTATTCCTTGGCACTTTGTTTGTCAAATGCTGCATTATGCTCTGTTCTTCCTGTATAACACTCATAATCTAATTGCATATTTCTGTATACTTTAGCCATCATTTATACTCTAGTTTTAGTAAATGAAGGACGGAAATGGAACTTGCTTCTGAATGTAGAACACTATGTTGCCAACATTGTACTTCAATATATTGTTTGTGAATTTAATTTTATTAATTGAGGGGTATCCGGTACCATAATTTTATCATCGCTTCTTGTTGGCATTTGTTATTTTCTAAATGTTGGATTTATATTTTTAGTATTGCTTATGATGCTGATATGTTGTTTCTAAAAGTAGGTACAATAACGAAAGATATGTCTGAAAATAGATGTATTAATTTAAATGACCCCCCCCCCCCCTCCCCCCACCCAAAAAAAAAAGAAAAAAAAAAGAAAAGAAAGAAAAAAGGCAACGAATGTGTACACAAGGCTAGTTTTGCTTTATATTAGTGTTTTCCCAATAAAGTATAAACAATTAACCTGATCACATATTTAGACCTCTTAGAGGTGATTTCTAAAGTTAGGATTTATTAGCAAAAATAATACATGGAATTGATTTATGATATGTAGAAATAACCATCTGAGGGGAAAAACAGATTTATCGTGAAAATGATTGTTTTTTAGTGAAATGTGTGTCTATCATTCAAGAACTTAGAATTCATTGCATGTCAAAATTCTCTTTGCATGTAACTTTTAAACTATTTGTTTCTTATATCTAACCCTGATGTTTTCTTGAAATGTAATTTATCGTACATTCTTTTACATCTTTCTGATGAACAGGGGGTGCAGGCCTGTTCCTTTTACTTGCAGAGAGGTCAGTGCAAGTTTGGTCGAACGTGCAAGTTCGATCATCCAATAGCAGCTCTGAAATACAGCCCAGCTTCATCTTACACTGAAATGCCAGGTACTGAAACCTATGTCTTAACTGATCAAGATTGTATTATATGGTGCCCCTTTTGGTTTTTTGGCTATTATATGATTGTTTTACCGTTTAATCATTTGAAGAGGTGCAGGATGAATGACATTGCAGGATCTAAGCCGATCCTAGCAGAAAAATACGAGGTGTAGTTTTTGAGTCGAAGGCCAGGTACGAGTATGAATACGAGCAGAATAAAGACGGTGAAGTTCACCGTTCCATGTGATGTATATATGTGTGAAATTATTAATTGCATTACCAACATTTATCTAGTCCTCAGACCACTGTAAAACCTCCTATTTGGACATACATTTTTCTATTGTTAGAAGACTTATGATATGTAATTCACTTCGGAATTTATTGAACTGCTTCATTTTACTGTTCTTGTTTTCTTTCTATTGTTCTTCATCTAGCCCAGTTGGCCGTCTTAATCTTTTGGCCCAATCCAAGCCTATAAGGCTAACAAATGAACTGAATTGCAGGCCCAGATAGATTTTTGAATCTATTGTGAGTGTCACTCAAAACTTTGGTTGTAAAGATATCTAAGCAAATAATATGGGATAACGAATGACCCTTTAGTCCTTAAGTTTGTATTTGAGTATTTTTAGGGATAGTATGAATTATTTATGTATAAAATCTCATTAACACTAAAATATTCATCTATCAGATAAAACAAATGAGTTTGGTTTATGGGTGGTGAGGCTCAGATTCATAAAATTGTTGTCTTATAAGTGCTTTTGTGTTTAATGATTAAATGCAGAATATGTCAACATGAAATGTGTGATTATTTTAACAAACCATTTATAAGTAAATGCATTTTTATGATTTACATATCTAGTAAGACTCTTATATACACAATCTTTTCATTAAAAGGTTACCATAACTGTAATATTTAAAATTAATTTTCAGTGGAGAGATTTGGCTATCTCAACTAATGGAAAATGTATACTAAAATTTTGTTACATCTTCCATGAGTAAGTTTAGATTTAAATCAAAAAAAAATTAAAATTAGTCAATAACTTTTTATTACATGACATTTGTTACGTTTTTTATCCAATAATTTATCGGTTATGATAATTTTATTCATTAACTTTCTGGGTTGATGATTTTATCATTTATCTTTGGAAACTTCAAAAAAATATCCAAAATTTAAATCAGAATTAATTCTCATGTGATTAGCACATGACAACTTAAAATTTTACTTTATTGCAAACAATAAAATTTTAATGAGCAGTTTGAATATAATACTATTTCCTATATTATTTTAAATCTCGTATCTTCTTAGTACAAGTAAAATGATATTATTAATCTAGTACTTATAATTGTTTCACAAATATAATTTTATATGCTGAATTTCCTAATAAATAAAAATCATTTCCACTAATCAATCTGATCTATATGAATTTTTAATTATAAATTGACTCGTTTCATAAAATAAATGTGGTACAACACTTATCATAATCCTAAATACTTGAATTAGTTAAATGAGTGAAATTGGTGTTGCAAGAAAAGCCTGCAAATGTGGTCCAAATTGCTAAATAACCCCAAAATATTACAAAAAACATAAGATGGGCCACAAAAGCAAATAGCCTGATATGATTCCATCCACTAATGTAGGAAATATGGCTGTCAAAGTGCTTTAATTTGGTAATAAACCTTTTTTTTTTGTGTGCTGTCATTTATGTATCCAAGACAAATTAATCACAACTATTGAAACATGATTGCAACCTCACTCTTTACTATTTCACGGTGGCTTCAACCATCATTGCTTCATTAGTTTTAACTCCAAAAAGCTATCCAAATTTCTTCTCTAACATTTTTACCAAAGCACAGACAATTTGCTGTTTCCCTTTCTTCTTCTTTTTTTTTTTTTGAAAGAAAAAACATCAAAATGTTGTTTTCTTGCAACTATTTCTTGACTAGGGAATATGCTTAATGTCTCTAAACTAGAGGTTTCCTTTGATTTGATAAGGGTAAATACTGATTTACCTTTTTTTACTTCGGATTCGATTGAAAACAAAAACATTATCAATCTATTATCAATCACGACTATATTACTAGAGACTAATATAGTGTCATCAAAATCCATGTACAATAACTAGTGATTAAAACGATCCAAATAAAGTGTATAAGATCTCTAGACCTAAATAATTATGAAGTATGAAGTGATTTAAGCATCATACCATCTTAGGAAAATTATTTAAGGAGTTGGGATTAATATTGTTTAGGCTACCTAAGAGCTATGATTTAGAAGGGAATTAGTTGTCAAAATGAGGATTAAAGAGTTAGTAATGAGATAGGATACAAGTATCCAATTGGTTGTTATCATTAGCTCAGCTGCATTTCATCTTTACACCACCTTTCTTATAGTCTAAAGAATCATCATATTTGTGTCCTTTATTATGAATGAAGCATGCTCATATCAATGGCCCATCTCCAACATTTTAATATTTATTTATTAATTCATTTTAGGTATAAAACGTTTTTTTTTTCATACCAACTATATTTGATTTTATATTTTTTCCTAAAAACTTTGATACATGTCACCTTATTAATTAATTTTACAGAATTTTCACTAAAGAGTAAATTTCACTATTCTGATCAATATTTTCAACCAACACGTGCTTTTAGACGTTTGTGTGGTCGGCAAAATTGATTGAAATAGTGAAATTTATAGTATAGTGAAAATTCCACAAAGTTTAATTAGTATGGTGGCACATTTCAAAGTTTTTACCAAAAAAATTAAAATCGGACATAATTGGGATAGAAAATGTTTTGAACCCTTGATTTTATATTTATCCATGTATGTATATATTTCTCTCAAATATATATATATATACATATAGTATATACCTACTGCAATTATTTCTTTTTTGCTGACAATGAAGATTCTTACACCCAGGCTTTGCTCAATTATGTGCAGAACTCAAGTGTATTCAGAGATATGCTGCCGCCCAAAAATTAAACATCATATTTAACTAATTTCAAGAAATTGAACAGTGTTTTACTTAGTTAATTAAGATGAAATTAAACATGAGAGATTTTGGTTGTAATTTTCATAGCAGCTTTACATAAATTATGTTTTCATTTGATCCAAGAAAATGACCTTATTATTGTGTTTTTTTCTCTGCATTCTAGGTTGTAGGATAAACAAAATACAAGTATAATTGTCATTATACATGGCTAGCTAGATACACACTTTTCTAAGTCCACTATAGTTTAAAACAATAATAATATATATACAATTTGAAAGTATAACATAAAATAAACTATTTCATTTTTTAAGAAACATTTTCAGATTGGTTTAACTTAGATGGGTCTATCTTATATAAACCGATCATTCGAATCTAAATATGAAGTTTCATATCACTAACAATATATTTCACTACTTTTAATATAGAGTGTCATATGTAATTTAGGTGAAAGTTCAATTCTCATAAAATTAACTCATTTGAAAAAGTAAAGGTTTTAAATTTCGAATGATGTGGCATGATCAATTTTAATTATTTATTAAAAATATATTTCATCATGTCTAAATTAAGCTAATATGTACATGTGAAGTGTACTAATACAAGTTAATGAGATGCATTATCTAGAACATCAGTAATCACATTAAAAGAAAATTATATTTTTGCAAGTACTACATGCACGTTATGAGTAATAAATCCAAACAAATAATATTATTACTTTAATCGAAGTACGTTCTTATGGAATTAAGAAACAATATGAATTAATTAATACTACTAGGTTTTTTTTCCCCTTTTCCTTTTAAATTTTTAGCTACCACTATAAACTACATAAATATATGCTAATGTATTTGCCATTTGGTCTAACTTGTACAAGATATGTAACAATGATTAGGATCAATTTAAGACACCAAAATTGATTTGGACCATGCACAATAAATAAATCAGGCGCATAAAATCTAATTAAATTAATGTATAATACCAATCTATATATCTATTACCTATATAAAAGTATGTATATTTCTTACAAAATATGGATTGCCTAATATTATCCTTATTAAAGATTTTATTTAAGGTTATAATAACAATTTATGATTTTCATATTAAATAATTTTACAAAAGAATTCTAAACTAAAATCATATAGAGTTCTATCATGAGTAGAACTCTAATATACTATACATTTTTTTAATTTAATTTAATTTAATATAGATTGTATAACCTTATAAAAAAGTATTAGTTAAGGTTAATAGTATTATAATATTTTTTATTTATATAATTCATCCTCCACATGCGACACATGTGCTTATACTCGTACCTAATAAATAGTCATAAAATACAACAATTAAAACAGGAATATCTTATAATAATATGTGAGTCGTGAAGTATTTTAATAAATAAAACTGCATGAAAGAATGAAGAATTATGGAAGAAAAAAGTTAATGATAAATATGTATATATTAAGGTGGTTTATGTTTGGCAATGGTCCCCGACATATTAGCATAAATTAATGAAAATGTAATAATTAGTACGTAATCCAACTCATTTTTGCCCTCCACTTTAATTAGCTTTAAACACAATCCCTAATATTATATTTTTAAACTAATTAATCTTTCCAAGTGGTAGCTTTCATTTCACCTGCCATCATTACATACCCCAAAAGCACCACACTCTTGAGGATTCCCCTCTTTTTTCAAACAACTAAATTCTTTGGATTAATAATAATAATAATAATAATAATAATATTTCAATTCACATTCAACCTTTTCTTTTTCTTTGTCCTCAAAGAAACAATGAAAAAGATTTGATTTTTTTTTTCTTCAAACAAAGAGAAAAAAGTCAGTTCACTCCCCACCTTTCACCGAAAAGGTGACACCAATGCAAACACATTCTTGACTTTTTAAAATTAAAACCCTCTTTTTATTAATCAAAGTGCCTTTCACAAATCTTTAATCTTGCATGAGTTCGTGTGTTTATGTGACTGATAAAACTCTCTGCTTGCTCCCCTCTTGTTCTTCTTTCCTTTAGTTTCTGTTTTATGCCCTCAAAAACACACGCAGTTTACACACATTGAGTGTGTGGTGAGCCATGCCAACAACTTGAGCAGAATTCTGACATCATCATTCTTGTCCAACTCCAAGAAAAAGCTGAAATCTTGAAGCTTTTTTCTTGTTGGGAAAATGGGTGTTGTTACTGTTTCTGAACTAAAGCCAAGCATTTCAGGGAAAAGGTCTTTTCGTCCCAGTTCAAGTGCAAGACATGTTAATGAATGGTAAAGTTACAATTTTTATTGAAACTTGATACCATTTTCATGTTTGCTTGGGATGTGCATTTGATGCTAGATATATTGTATACATTTTCTTGGATCCTGTTTTTCTGCTCTTTTCTCATTTTTATGGGTTGAGATTTGAGAATGTGAAATTGAGACCCTGAATTATGAATCCTATTTAGTTGATTTTGATTCCTGAATGTGAAAATTGGGCTGTATTAGGTTTTTGGTAGGAATTCCATTGATGCTGAATTTTCCTGAAAATCCCACTTGAACAAGATTGAGACTTTTCATTGAAATCTCAAAATGAAGCCTTTTCAATGTGATTTAGTTTTATTTGGACTAAAGTGTAGGTGGGGTGGGGGTGAGGAGAACGGGGGTTCATTCCATATCCTTCATTGGATTAAACATGAGAGATCAAGAACCCATGAATCTGACATGAAAATAATTAGGTGTCACTAATCAGATAGCAGTACTATGATGCAGTATAGTTTGTAATGTTTTTATTACAAACATGTGCATTTGTCTTGAGGAATTGATGCTTATTAGCAACCAATAATGTATGTTTCCTCTATTTGCACGGATCGATACTGGGTCGAGGCCCCATTCCTTTGGCTCTCTTCTAAACAGGACAAAAGAAAAAACCACAGCTTCTTTGTTATTAAATGACCCCATCTCACACTCCTCTCTTGAAGAAGACATATAGTTAAATCAAGTAACTGTTTCGTCTTACCTAGTTCTCTTGCTCGTTTATTTTTCGTTTTAGTTACTTACCTTTGCAAAGCTGGCCTTATCATTAACCAACTTAGATTGAGCTGACATCTCTATCTTTATGTCTTATTTTGGCTACTGGTCCGTTCTCTTTATAGCTAACTAACCTTGAGACGAACATGAGTAACTCTATCCACAGATTTCAAGATTTCGTGTGCTCTTGAAACCAGCATGGGAATGCATGTGTAGGATTATTTTTCTTGGTTTTGGATTCATTGGTTGTGGATTGATGATTCTGATACGGTCTATTTTGCTTTGCAGGCCAATATCCGATGTCTCTAGTGATCTAACCATTGAAATCGGAACAGCAAGTTTTGCTCTTCATAAAGTAAGAGTAATGCTCAGATTCTGCAATCTTTGGTTCCTTGATGTATTTTGATGATATAACTTGGATTTGTTGTGCAGTTTCCACTAGTTTCTAGAAGTGGAAGAATACGAAAATCATTGTTGGAAGCAAAGGATTCCAAGGTATCAAGGCTAAATCTGTCGACTATACCTGGTGGATCACAGGCATTTGATCTGGCTGCAAAGTTCTGTTATGGTGTGAACATTGAGATTACAATGTCAAACGTTGCAATGCTTCGATGTGCAGCCCATTTTCTTGAAATGACCGAAGAATTTTCAGACAAGAATCTAGAATCTAGGGCCGAGGTATTCCTCAAGGATGCTGTCCTATCAAGCATACCTAATTCAATATCTGTTCTTCACCATTGTGAAAGCCTGTTGCCAACCTCAGAGGATATTAACCTGGTGAGCCGGATAATCAACGCCATTGCTAACAACGTATGTAAAGAACAGTTAACCTCAGGATTGTCGAAGCTGGACCACAACTTCTCTTCAAAGCCTGTCAATGGTGGAGATTCTGAAACACCCACAGATTGGTGGGGAAAGTCACTCACAAAGCTGAATCTTGATTTCTTTCAAAGGGTTCTATCAGCTGTCAAAACTAAGGGCTTGAAACAGGATTTGATTAGTAAAATTCTGATAAACTATGCCCAGAATTCACTTCAAGGGCTTGTGGTGAGAGATCCACAGCTAGTGAAAGGAATCAACGAGGTCGAGTTTCAGAAGAAACAAAGGATCACTGTTGAAATGATTACTGGTTTGTTACCCACTCAATCAAGAAAAAGTACAGTTCCAATGGCGTTCCTTTCGAGCTTGCTGAAATCTGCGATCTCTGCATCAGCATCGACTTCTTGCAGATCGGATCTTGAACGTCGGATTGGCCTGCAGTTGGACCAAGCAATTCTTGAAGACATTCTAATACCTGCTAATCCACATGGAAACAACCATAGCCCTTTATATGACACAGATTCAGTTTTGAGGATTTTCTCCATTTTCTTGAACCTTGATGAGGATGATGAAGATGATAATCTATTAAGGGATGAAAACGGGATGAATTACGACTTTGACAGCCCTGGATCACCCAAACAAAGCTCAATCCTCAAGGTCTCAAAATTGCTAGACAACTACCTAGCAGAAGTTGCCCTAGATCCAAACTTGCCTCCATCAAAACTTATAGCACTAGCAGAATTACTTCCAGACCATGCTCGTATGGTCTACGATGGATTATATCGAGCAGTAGACATCTTTCTCAAGGTAAACTAACTAATCAACTAACAGCCAGCCAGTTCAAACAGGCTTTTCTTTAATGATCCTGATCATTTTCTGACTGACTAAAACAGGTTCATCCCAACATGAAGGACTCAGAACGATACAGGCTTTGCAAGACAATAGACTGCCAAAAGCTATCACAAGAAGCCTGCAGTCACGCAGCTCAGAACGAGCGTCTACCAGTGCAAATGGCAGTTCAAGTTCTCTACTTTGAACAGATCAGGTTGAGAAACGCCATGAATGGAGTTGGTGGCCACAATCAGTTCCTCTTTGGCTCGATGAACGGGCAGTTCCCACAGCGTTCGGGCAGTGGGGCAGGCAGCGGATGCATCTCTCCGCGCGATAACTATGCATCAGTGAGAAGGGAAAACAGGGAACTGAAGCTGGAAGTTGCTAGAATGAGGATGAGGCTAACTGATCTCGAAAAAGACCATGTCTCCATGAAACAGGAGCTTGTGAGGTCCCACCCAGCCAACAGGCTATTCAAATCATTTACGAAGAAACTAAGCAAGCTCAATGCATTGTTCCGAATTAGAGATGTAAAGAATGCGGGGGGCAAGGCCGGCTCTGAAGGCCGGTTTCTTTTCCAGAAGAGAAGACGCCATTCGGTTTCTTGATCTTGTTTACATGTAAATATATAACAGGGTGTATTAGTGTATATGATTACTAGTGTGCTTTTGTTTGATCTTCAGCTTTATAGTGTACAAGTATTACTATGTTTTGTTGGTTGTCAAGTGGAAAATCGTGCCTGTTTATTTGATGAGTTCTTGGAAAAAACAGAAGCTTAAACTTGTTTCTACGCTTATGTCTTGAGAAAATCTTGTACTACATTCTCTCAGTGCAGATTTTTCTAACATCTTTCTACCTTGTATTCATTCTCCATTTTTGGTTGGTTGATAGATTTTTTGGAAGTTGATCAGTCATTGTCCAATAACAATATCAAGAAAAAGGCCCCAAATAAACTTTCAGCAAAAAGGTTTTTCAGAAACCCACTTTGTTCTTGAAGTTGTAGAAAATAGTAACAGTGTCATATTTGCACTAGTTTAACTATTAAACAAACTTTGCAAAGTATGTTGAGACAACTAAGTGAGTGAAATTTTTAGATTAATAGAAAGAAAATAAAATACAGAAGCTTTAATTTAGGGGAAAAAATTAATAAGACAAATCGTAATTATCATATAATTTGATTGGTAAAATAGAAAATAATAATCTGAGGGTAAATTGAAAATTTTGCATAGTTTGATGGAAAAAGTAAAATAAAAAGAAAATCCCCAATTCCTTTCTCTCAAAAATCTGCAAACTGGTACGGAGTTTCTCTCTGCAATTCGTATGAATATGTCGCTTTCTCTGTCAAGGCTGCCCTTTTCGAGACTCTTCAGGTTTTCTTCTCGCAACTTGATTTTGTGTTACTTCGATTCTACTCAAGTCTAAAGAATTAACAAGAGAAAGGAGATTTCTTTTGATTACTCCGATAATTTGCAATTACCTTTCTCTGATAGTTCGTGTAAGTTGTTTTGATGATTGCTATTGATTTGGAATCAAGAAAAATGGAAGATTTTGCTGTGATTTGTGATCTTCTTAGTTTCGTTTTTTTTTCCTTGAATTTTGTCTTTAGTTATTTTTCTACGAAGGGGTGGGGAGGCATCGAACCCTAGATTTCTACGATGTTTTCCATGTCGTAAAGTTGTTTGTTTGCTAAGGGAGATAGTGTTGAATTTGGGATTAGTGGCATTGGCCAAGTGTTGATCTTCAACGCCACTTCTTATTGGTTGAACACTCGTTGCTCGAAAAATTAACACAATGCAGAAATCCAGAGTGGTTACTTGTTCTTGAAATTTAATGCAAGTTATGATGTCAAACTCTTGTTAAATTGATGATTCTGATGTTATAGTTATCGACAAATTAGGTGATTCGATGTTTCTTCTTTTCACAGGCAGTTGGAGAAGGACGTGGAAACGGTCGTTAAGGTGCTGCAACCTGGACCTTTGGGAATAGTAGAACACAAGTTCACTGATGAGGAGATAAAAATGGCGAATTCAACTGTAAACGGAGCAGTAGAGAATTGGCGAAGGACTGCTTATGATGAAAAGAATAATCCAATCTTGAAAGATTTCATAGATGAGAAGTCTTTTACTTTCCAAAATCCCAGATGATTGGTGTGATTTGTAAGCCGTCTATCATTCACTTTTTCGACAGATGTGTTCTTTCGTTTAAACGTACATGCTTCCAATTCACTCTCGTTTAAAATCAGTAGCCCACGTATGCTAAGTATGAATACCTGTGATCTGTAAAATTACTTTGGATGAATTGTTGGATCAATTCATTTTGGAGTTCTGTTTGAGTAAATGCTTCATATGTTTTTATTTCCATGATAGAGTGATATCGAGGTTACTTCCTTACTATATGATAATTCTTTGCCAATCCCAAAACAGTGAGATATCGGAAATGATTTGTTCTTGAATGTATCAAAACCTGTACTTATACCTATTTCCCCTGAACAATTCCGAGTTGCATGTATACAATTCTTTTTTTTGGAGGATAAGTTTTAGTATTGAACTAATAAGGCTCTTTGAAGTATACTGCATATATTATACAACATATAGAGAATATAATGATCAAAATATCAAAAGTGAGAGCTTGCTTTGCCTGATCATTGAGTTCCATGTTCCTCCCACCTAATCGATCCACCATGTCTGGAATCGATTCAAAGTTTCGTAGCTCCTGCATGTATGGGTCTTCCAGCTTCATCCTCATTTTCTCTGCTTCTTGGCTTGCTGTCTCCTGAGCTAGTGACCAATCATAAAACTTTCGCTGCTCTTCGTCGCTTAGGACATTATAAATCTCTCTTAACTTCATGAACTTCTCTGATGCTATTCTTAGAGGAAGTACAGTTGTGTCTGGATGATATTCCTTTGACAATCTCCGATAGGCGGCTTTAATTTCTTCTATATCAGCATTTGTAGGTACTCCTAGAAATCTGATTAGGCAAAATTTGAAGGATTAAGATTAGCTCATAAGTTCAAGAAACTAATTAACTAGGAAGATTGAGGTTAGTCAGTACTGATAATAAGAATTAGATGAACTATTGAGCAATTCTGAGAATTTTTCGCCAAACAATTCGTCTTCATCTTTGGGCTGCTCCTCAGTTGACCTTGAGCTAGTTCCTCCTATCCATCCTTCATCATCATTCTCCCAATGAATTCTTGTATCAACTCCAGGTGGTGCTTTCTGCCCTGGCTCGCCGCTTGGACCTTGCACAGCTAGGACCCGGAAGCCGCCATGGCCGTGGTGCCTGATTTTTCCTATCCTCTGTTTTAGAAGATGAATTCTTGGTTTTCTGGTTTGAGTTCTTAATGAAAGTGAGAATGAAGCAGGTGGAGCTGCTATTGGTGTAGCCATTGTATGGGAAGGAAAATCTGTTACTGCTCTGAATTTGGGATTCAGAACAGGACCAGAGGGTTTCACCACCCCATCTTTCTGTGTGGCTCAGGATGCTTTCTGGTGTTGTTTTCAATTTGTTTTGTGTGTGTGAGAGAGAGAGAGAGCATCTGAGGTTGACAGTAGGTAACATATTATAAGCAAAATATAAGCATGTTATATTCATGTGAATATGATTTAGAAATTATCATATGATGCAGAAATTCTTGTTAATGAATAAATAATAATTTTTTCCTATTTCATATTTTTTGGGCTTTGGTCATTTGGAAATTTAAATAATACATGTCAGACCTTGCATTTTGCAGCCTTCTCTTTTTTGGCTCATATTGATTTGTCCAAAATTGGATATGATAAAAATGTGCAATTTCAACCCTCAACACTATTTCTTCCGAGCACGACTTGTGTGAGACCGTCTCACGAATTTTTTTTCGTGAGACCGTCTCACGAATCTTTTTTCATGAGACGGGTCAACCCATGACCCACACTTAGCAATTCATATGAAAAATTATGGATATGGTTTTAATCCATGGGTAATAAGGATCCGTCTCACGAAAACTATCTGTAAGACCGTCTCATATGAGTTTTTGTGATTTCTTCCTCTTTTTGTGTACACTCTGATGAATAGTATTTAATAATACATAGAATTACACTCTTTTTTTCTTTTTTCATTTACAATGCAAGTCTCATATAATGACAGCTATCATTAATGTGTCTTACATGCATTTTTAATAAAATGAAATACGAGATCTGAAATGGTATTAAATAACGGATCATATTTTACTTAACGAGAGACCTTTTAGATCTTTACATTCATTTTTTTCCATAAAGGTGACACATTTATATTGAAAATAGAGCATCATACTCTATTATATTATGGGGAAAAAAGAAGATAAAAAAAAAAATTACATGGAAAATCAGTCATCAAAATGCATAAAAGTAGATGACTGTGTATTCTTATGTAGAGCTTCTATACTCTTTTCTCTTCTACTCTTAAAGTTATCGATCTTCATCAAAATGGTATCTAAACCCAGATAGCTTTAGCTTTCTTAAGCAGTGGGACTAGCTTCCCCTTAACATGGAGGCTCATGACCTCATCCGCGCCGCCCACCAGTTCTTGATTGATGAACACCACCGGAAAGCTCGGCCGCCGGCCCGATGCCGCCACGAGTGCCTTCTCCAGCTGCTGTCCGTTGGGCAGTTCGTCGAGCTCGTAAACCACGTGGTTTGCTCCAAAGCTGCATATCAGTGTCTTGATGGTGTGAGACATGCAACAAGTGCTCTTGCTGAATATCACCACCGGTTTGTCCTCAGTTAGTCTCTTGATCGCCTCCATGTTCACGGCGGAACCCTAGTTTTTCACCGGAGTATGATGTGTGAAGTAATGTAGGTTAGGTATGTATGTATGGATATGATTAGTGTTTTTGGAAAAGAGATGAGTTTTTTCTTGGTGTTGGAGAAAACTTGTTGAGTTGTGAAGTTTATATAGAAAGTGGGGGTGCATGGTGGATTGAAGGTGGGCCATGCAAGATCTTTTCTTTTATAACATATAATATTTAATAACCTCGATTCGTGGTTATGTCTTCACTGATGTGAGTATTCATGTTCTATTCAAAAAAAGATCATTCTGTAAACTATATTGTGATTTGGAATGTAACTGCAATTTTACCGACATCCGATACATGATAGATCACATGATATATAGTGATAGAAATGATATATGAGATTAAAGAACCTTTACATTTGTAATGTGTGCATTAATGAAATGTAATATGCAAGTGTAATGAACATGGAGATCCGAATTGATTTGTAATTGGCCTTTATTTTTCTTAAAGGACAAGAAAAAGAAAAGAAAAGGCAAAAAAGAATTGTTCTGAAAGATATGTGTTAGATTCTAATTAATAAATTAGAAGAATGATCACTGCTCAAACACGATGCATGCAAACCAACTTGTACTTATGATACAAGTCAAGTTGCAGATCAAGAAAATCAATTTGCTATGTTTTTTTTTTTTTTTTTTTATATCAATTGAGATTTTCTATTATATATGCATGGTATATATTGGTAGAAAATTATGTGGTATACACATATATTCTAATATGAAGCTATTTAATTTGGAACAAATTAATTGACATTAACATGCCACCTTAAGTAAATTTTAACTCAATATGTATTAATTGTCCAAAACCTGGAGTGGAGACTGCACTATAGAACTCAATAGATCAAGATAAATAAATTAAAAAATTATCTAATTTTCATTTCATCCAAAATTCCAACTCAAAAGTCAAAACATTGTCCAATATTTATCTAAAAAGAAATGGCATAATTTGCTTGAGTTTATTCTAAATATGTTAAGTTTTAAGTTGTTAGGTCAAAATAAGATGATAATTATTTTAGCAAATATTAGTAAATGATAATTGTGAAATTTAATTAAATTATACAATTAAGAATAATTTTAAGATATTATATTAAAATTAACATGAGAATCGCTTTCTTATTCAAAAGCCCCTTGTAGTATAATATCTTCTTACATGTTAATTTTGAATCAGTTATAGGATGGATACACAAGCTTTTACTCTCAATCAAATACCCTCTTAAACTTAGCATCACTCATTAAAAAGAATCGCCATTATATTTATTTACGAGTAAGTCTCTTGTGAATCAGGTGCATGGATCTTAGATCCATGCACCCGGGTCGGATCCGGGTCAGGGGGACCGCACCCTCTTTTTTTTTTTTTTTTTCGTTCATGATTTTTGAAAAAAATCACATACCAATAGTGTATGTTAGACATACCTTTAAGCTATGTTAAACATACCAGTTCTGCCCAGATTTCATGCCTTGTCTTTTTTTGGCTTGATTTTTGAATTTTGGCACATACCACTACGTTATGTTAGACATACATTTACGTTGTGTTAGACATACATTTATGTATACTTAAACATACCTTTGTATATGTTAGACATACCTTTATATATAGTTAAGCATACCTTTATATATGTTAGACATACCTTTGTATATAGTTAGACCTACCTACACATGGTTGGTCTAACTATACACAAAGGTTGGTTTAACTATACACAAAGGTTGATCTATTTGAGCGAATTTTGGATGAGCTTCAGGACATGTCTTCAGCGCGTGGGAGGCGCGTTTTGGGCGCGTGAACGGGTCGGGTCAGGTCCATGCACCTGACTCATAAAAGTTTTTGTCTTTATTTACCGTCATCTCAAGTTCATATCATATTAACGCCAATCATACCATCTAAATTAGTCCTAGTATGTAAAATTTCGATTATATTAAGGATTTTGAAAAAAAAAAAAACTAAAATTCTAAATAAAGGGAGTTGTTTTGCAAAATAAAAAAATAAAAAAAAGTTTTGCCACACATTTACACATTTATAATGACGAGATCAATTTTAGCATTATATAATAGCAGTAATAATTGTGACCTCTGAATTATTTAACACACATATATAAATAATAGGTCAGAAACAAATGTTGGATGGGCAGATTAAAGCATGATGGGAATTCTGTTTGGTGTTATCCATTTGGGAACTTCTTTTCCCCCTTTTGCAAAATTCCCCTTTCTTTCTTTCTATTCAAGGAACTTAAGTTTTTTTTTTGGTAAATAGTTATATCTGGTCAACTTTTATAAAATAAGAAGAAGCTGGTACAATGTTCTTTAACCAGACCTTTTCCCTTTTATTAGTAAATTGAGAAAGAAAAATTGTGTATTGAATGTCATTCACACACATTGTTCTTCTTTCACATAATTTTAATTAATGTGTACTAAGACAAAAATCTGAATTAATTAATTTGTATTCCTTCATAATGATTAATCTATTAAACTATGTTAGTATAGACTATGGTACAATCACATATAACAACATGCTTTGAGCTAGCTTTCCTTTCTTATTGGTCCAATGTTACATATTTCAACATGGCATTAATTAACGGGATAATATATATATATATATATAATCATTTTACGGATATAATCTCATATTTAAAAGATGAATCACATATATAATATTATCCAAAATTCAAATTCATTTTTATAAATGAATTTATATTTTCTTTTATAATTAAGTTCCACCTTGACTAGCAGTCCACAAACGTGTAGATTGACCCATCTCATTAATTTAGCTCATGATTAAATTCATGAGACTATTTACTCTAGATAAGAGAATATTCTCCACTCCAAGCTTGCAAATTAAAGTAACTATAAATTAACCTATTAAAAATTGTGAATATCCTTATCATCATCAAATTGTTAGTGAAAAAAGGGCATATTTACGAATCAAATGATGTCGATAAAAGTCAAAATTAATAAAATATAAATATATATAGTGAAGAACAAATAGTTTTTCTTTCTCATAATAATTAATTAAAAATGGTAATTAATTAGACTGCAGATTAATAAGATTCTTTGCCTCTCAAGGAGGCTAATTACAGATAGATGCCTGACTAGTACTACTAATTATGATGATGACATGTGGGAGAATATATTTAGTGGAGAATTTTAATGGTGGATATATAATTAGCTAGAGATTAATTAGAATAATTAACCTCCATTGTGTGAGGAGAAGGATTAAAGACACAAATCTTTGAAGTGACTTAAGATATTGTGTTTTAATTGAGGGCTGCCTTTAATTACTTTCTTAAAGTGCTGACGTGTCACTTGACTTCGTTTGCAGACCAATAGCTCAAATTGTTGACTAGTCAAAGTTTCCTTAGTCTCGTAAATAATGCTCTCCAATTCTACTTCAAATTAATGATTTTCTTACAGTTTTTAGTTCTTATTATAAATAGGGAATATTGAAAAAAAACAAAAAAAACCCCACTTAAGCATTAATATCTCTAGCTCCTTACTCATTCTCGGATTTATAATGTAAGATAAACAATTATAATAAATTAAACATAATAATTAAGTTGAGATTTTGGGATAATTAGAAGAGAAACTTGGAAGAATTGTTGGATTACAGTCAAAAAGGCAAAATAATTAAAAGTGAGACTTGATCTAGATCTGAAAAATCATGTAAATGAGACTGGGTGAGTAACTATGTTTCATTATATTTGAGTAAGTCTTATATGAAACATTGAACGGTCTAACAAATCATTTATGTGTGATGAGTCAGCTCACTACCTATACTTCACTATTCACATATAAATTTTTGTAAATGAATTTCGTTAGTGGGTAAAAAAAAAACCAATATCACAGAAATTATCCATAAGATTGTCTCATGCAAATTTTTTTTATTCATTGTTTTCATCTATTCCATATCATAAGTCATTTTCTTATCAAAAGTGTATAGATGAGACTAGTATCTATATTGAGACTAGCAATAGTGAATAGTTTTTAATTAAACCAAAATTGAAGAAAGATAAAAATAAGAGTAGGTGAGAAAGTTTCACTTCTAAAAGACCTAATTAATTCTTACCACTAAATTAAAGTAGATGTTATAATTCAAAATTGAAATCCGAACAGAAAGTTAATTATCACCGAACTAATTTTCTTCATAAATTAAAGCTTTTCATTTTAAATTATTATTTAAAATTAAAATTTCATGAAGTAATTAACTAGATTATATAATTGAGGAAATGTGCCAAACTAAACGAAAAAATTTAAGGAATTGACTTTTCTAACATTGAATATAACAAAAGTATTTTTTACCACAAAATATAAGAAAGTTACCTTTTCTACACTATTTTGACTCGGTCATGGAGAAATGATTGAGTAATGATAGCCTGATGATATATTCTATTTATTTATACTATTATTTAACAATTGTTTTATCCAACAATTGTTATAAATTGATAAAACTAATTAAATTGATAAATGAGGCTCGATTAATATAAAAACCATTAATTAATAAAAGTAATGAAATTTATTTATACTAATATGTTTGAAATGATCGAACCATTAATGTAATTAATAAAGCAATGTGATCGAACCACTATTTAATTAATAAAACAATGAGTAATTTGAAAGTGGTTTCAATTTGGTTGTGATCGAACCACTATTTAATTAATAAAGCAATGAGTAATTTGAAAGTGGTTTCAATTTGGTTGTGATCGAACCACTATGTTTCGATTAGTGCTTTCAAAGTGGTTCAATTTGGTTTTTAAATTTAATTAATCGAACCACTATGAATTAGACATAGTGGTTCGATCAATTTGGAAAAAAAATGGTTTTTTTACACTGTTGATCGAACCATTATGAATTTGACATAGTGGTTCGATCAATTTGGAAAAAAATGGTTTTTTACACTGTTGATCGAACCACTATGAATTTGACATAGTGGTTCGATCAATTTGAAAAAAATTGGTTTTTTACACTGTTGATCGAACCACTATGAATTGACATAGTGGTAAAAAAATTGGTTTTTTACACTGTTGATCGAACCACTATGAATTTGACATAGTGGTTCGATCAATTTGAAAAAAATTGGTTTTTTACACTGTTGATCGAACCACTATAAATTTGACATAGTGATTCGATCAATTTGGAAAATTTTGGTTTTTTACATTGTTGATCGAACCACTATGAATTTGACATAGTTTTATTAGTGTTTATATAAAGTAACCAATATATACATTAATTATTAGTGTTTGATCGAACCACTAATAATAGTGGTTCGATCATGGTAGTAAATTATAATTAAATTAATAACTCCACTATTCAATTAATTAATAACACAAATTCAATTAATAACTCCACTATTATACAAATTCATTTCAAAGCAATAATTATTAAAGTGGTTCGATCATGGTAGTAAATTAATGGTTCGATCATGGTAGTAAATTAAAGTGGTTTGATCATGGTAGTAAATTATAATTGAAATGTTTATTAATTGGTTCGATCATTGCTTTTAAACTCCAATTAATAATTTTGTTGGTTAATCGAACCACTTATAATTTTGGTGGATAATAAAATTAATTGTAGTATAATTAATTTTGGTGGTTAATCGAACCACTTACACTATTACACAATGTTTAATTTAAATGTAGAATAATTAATTTTGGTGATTAATCGAACCACTTATAATTTTGGTGGATTTTAAATTTAATTAATCGAACCACTATGAATTAGACATAGTGGTTCGATTAATTTGAAAATTTTGGTTTTTTAATAGTGAAATTGGTTTTTATTCGCAAATTTGTTTAATTATTTACAATTGATAGTTTAATTTCAAACAGTTTCAATTTAATATACCTAAAATCATTCAATTAAAAGATCCTCATTTTTTATATTAATCGAGCCTCATTTATCAATTTAATTACTTTTATCAATTTATATGATTTGTTGGATAAATCAATTGTTAAATAATAGTATAAATAAATAGAATATATCATGAGGCTATCATTACCCAATCATTTCTTCATGACCGAGTCAAAATAGTGTAGAAAAGGTAACTTTCTTATATTTTGTGGTAAAAAAGTACTTTTGTTATATTCAATGTTAGAAAAGTCAATTTCTTAAAAAAATTTGTGTAGTTTGGGCTGGGCTCTCTTATATAATTTCCATTTTATGAAAACAAAAACAAAATTAAAACAATAAAATGTAGTATTCAACTAATTAATACCAACCCAAATACTTCCACCAGGCCTAATTAAGTGGGCTAGTTAGGTTTATATATTTTGGTCACACCAACGAAGCCCATACAGCCAAGCCTTTAAAATATCAATAGACGCTCCTTGAAGCCTTGTATCATAAAATGTTTTCAATGTGAGTAAAATAAATATTTAAAAGTTCAATAAAAATAATGAAAAGCAAAATATTTCATACAAAAAAATTCCAAAAGATATATCCAACATTGATAAAATAAAATATGAGGGTTTTGTGTAGTTATCAACATAAGAGAGAGAGAGAGAGAGAGAGAGAGAGAGAGAGAGAGAGAGAGAGAGAATTCATATTGATCTATGAATACACCTAAATAATATGTTTAATTTGAGAACAAAAATGTAGATGAATTTGGATAGGGCCAATAGCTAGATTGACTTAGACAAATTAAAGGGTGCTGATCATAAAGTTTAACCATCTGACTTGTCACGTTGATCTGGTTTGGATAGAGATATATAAGAAAGTAAGATGACAAGTCTATTGTAAGAATCATGCCAACTCTAGAACATTACAACTAGGATTCTTTCTTGGTATATAATAATAATCATCCAAATATGAAGAAAGAAAAAAGCCCAAATGGAGATTATTACAATCTTGATCAAGATTAATAACAATTAGTTAGTAATGTTGATCTTTTGTAATAGTGTATAAATTGTGCATAAAACACAACACTCACAGTCACCGATATCTTTTGTGGTGTAAAATAACGTCATTTAATTGATCACAAACGACTAACTAAATACGTTAAACGAAAATAAAAACTATTTTAGCTTATATAAGCTAACTTATAATATTGCCTTTTGTGCACGACAAATGATCCAAATCTAATCTTTTGTGTATGATTTTCTATAATTATATTTTCTGCAAATCTTTATTTACTTGGAGGCAGATTCTAATTAAAGTGGGAATGCATTGGATAAGTTCATATCCTTTTTCATTATTTTACACATCAGCTGATGGATCCCACAACAGGGAGCAGATGATGAATAAAGTAGAAATTAAAATCATCAAAAATTTCAAAGAATCAATCAACTTTGATCTTAGATAAGCTAGCATTTAAACATGCACCACAATTAATAATACAAAGGTAGCTAGCATGCAAATTATACACATGAGTGATAAAAATGATTTGGTTGCAAAGAGATATATGCTGCATTATCCACTTGAAGATATATATTTCCAAATAAATGAAGAGGTTGACATGATAAAAAGTGGAGAATATTATCACCAAAATTGTTCTTTAATCTGTGGAAACCAAAGAAACACATACAATATCTGCAGATTCTCATGGCTTTATGCAGCTCAATTTGCACAAAAAACTATTAGTTTTTCGCCTCCGAAAGTTAACATGATGATACCGTGTGCCCCTCCACACAAGAATATATCCCAAACTTGCTGCCCCTTGAACACCTGCAAATGCTATTTTTTCATCATTCTTACTTAGAATCAATCACTTATATATTAATTAACCCTCTCCTATTGAATGATGCCCTCAACTGTTGGACTGTACGGTCTTGGATTCGAACGAGCTCTAATTGGCAATGTGATAATTATTAATATGGATACTATATACATATCATGTGTCAATTACTTGTTTGCTTTAGTACAAATTAAGAGTAGTCATATTCAAGAAACCATCTAGCTAGCTAGGGTTGTTATTACCTTTGTTAGTTTATAGTTGATCTTATCCTTTTATCTTTTCTTGATTCCCATATTAAACATATATAATCCACAACTACCAAATCAAGAAGCCTATATATAGCTCTATAAATATAGAACACAAAGAAAGAAACAAGTAAAAGGTGGATAAAAGATAAATGGATAGAATAAGGGAATTGGCATCGAAGAAAGCAGCAGTGATCTTCACGAAGAGCACGTGCTGCATGTGCCATAGCATAAAGGCATTGTTCTACCATTTAGGGGCAAGCCCGGGGGTGCACGAGCTGGACCAGGAAGTGAGGGGGTTGGAGATGGAGAGGGCGTTGGGAGGGCTAGGGTGCAGCCCCACCGTGCCGGCCGTCTTCATCGGGGGCCACTTCGTCGGCTCTGCCAAAGATGTTCTCTCTCTTCATGTTGATGGATCTTTAAAGCAAATGCTCATCACTGCTAAGGCTATTTGGTTATAGCTATACATGATATATACCAACTTTTTTTTATATATATGTATATATTGGATGCATGCATGCATGGTGAAAACTGAAAAGAGTGAAGCTTTTGGTAAGTTTTAAGTAAGAGCTTCATGGTTTTGGTTTAGGGTTAATTAATGTAAGGTTTGGCTTAATTAGTCTGCTTTAATTTGCTGACTAATTTTGCTCAACTCTGAAATTTGATCGATTTCTTACTTGATCAACATATATATATATATATCTGGTTTACTTAGAAAGAAACCCTAATTTCTTACTTATTTATGCTTGTTGGTTTTTCATTTATGATATATTCGGGTAAACACGACATGAGTGATGATCAACAAAATCGCACATGTAAACGAGAATTATTTTACGTTTTTTTACATTTATCTTTAACATTTTTAAGAGAAACTAGTTAGAACCTAAGAAAAGAAATATACCGGTCCAAACAGTAGGAGCCCAATAATATTGATCAGCCCAAATGATAATGGATCCACCAAAGCTCCTCCACGAAACTCGATATGTTGCAATAAGCCCAATATAAATATTGGTAATGAACGCCGAAAGGACGATTATATTTACAGCCCATAAATTTCTATATACAGCTATTATATACTTAAATTGTCAAATATACCCATAATATCATAGTCAATGTAATTTACAACCCTCAACTCTCTTTCTTTTCCCCTCCGTGCAGCCACCATTATCATCCCAAACCCTTCTTTTTTTTATATATATAATTTTATCTCAAACTCAAATTTCTTTTGTTATACAATTATGATCTACTGCAATCAAGAATTTAAAATTGCATAATTTTTTATCACTTTAAATAAAATCTAAGATCATCTTATATTTAATTTGAAATAGAAATCACTTTGACATTCTCAAATAACATTCTCAATGTTTGTACAATTCAATCACATTTTTGTCCAATGCAGAAGACCAAAAAAAAAAAAAAGAAATCAATTGATAACAAAAATTTCATAAAAGAGATTGAAGTCATATCATATGTATAGAAGATATCATTTTTTGAACAATTAACTCAATGAAGCAATCTAAAGACAAACCCATTGTTTTCCCCCAATCTATAGATAAAATAACATTTTTAATTGATACAAGATTGAGAAAGATAAAATAAAAAATATTTATCAAGAAGAGTTTTGGAGGTCATTTGTAGCGTGATTGTTATCTGTTTTATTGTCTGTGCAATTTTTATCTTCATCTTGTAAATAGAGAAATTGGAAGGGCTATCTGCAGGGTTTATTCACCATAGAATGCATAATTTGTGATTTTAAGGATAAAATAGGAATTTAAATATACGTTTGCTTTAATGAAAGATTTTATGGCTGTGTTTAGAATTACAATTACCCAAGCCAACAATATTAAGCATTAAATCCTCTCAACTCACGATGTTTTTTACATGTTAAGGGTTTGTTGGTTTTGGCATGCCAACCATCATTTGGTCCTCCATTGTGTAAAGGGTTCACTTACTACATTATCCTAATTTGCTTAGGACCTCACAAAAATTTGTAATGATTAATTAATTTTCTAAAGATATTAATATTAGTTTTATACTTTTATAAAATATAGGATACTAGAACATATTGATTATGTATGGGCCGGCCCCATGACTTAAGACTATGTTTATTCGTGACCCAACCCAACCCAACCTTCTAATATAACAATCATTTCTCTCTCATCCACATACACAACTTACAACCCAACCCAACCTTCAATTATTTAAACGTTTATTAGTGACACCAACCCAACCTTTAAAATATTTCTTTTCTCATTATTTATAATTGAATATTATATATAAACATTTTTTGAAAATGTAAGAAATATATAAAAAATATTTTATATTATAAATTCGATATTTATAATAAGAATTTTTTTACCATACACTTAAATTATGCTACAAACACAATAGTGAAATTTAAATACGGAGATTTGGAGGATATCAACTTGATTGTTCAAGGATATCAACTTGATTGTGATTTGGAGAAAATTGGGAGTTTGGATAATCATCAGAATTTGGAAATGATTGAAAATTTGGATAATCTTGGGAGTTTGGATAATTTTGGGAGGTTGAAAAATAATTTGGATTATTTGGATCCATAATAGGAAATGATAAAAATTCAATGAGAAAACGAGAGAATTTAAGATTGTGAGGAAATCGAGCTCTTCAAATTGTGTTTGAAAATTTATCAATATTGGACTCTATTTATAGAGAAAAAAAAATCATAAATTTTGATAAAATTTTTATATTTTTTTGATACACATTATCTTCAATATCAACAATCTAAATTATATCCACAAAAAATATATGGAACAAATAGGATTGCAATTGGTGTGTGATAAAGGTGGGTTGACCAACCCAAGATCGGCTGACCGACTGGGTTGGCACCTCAAATTATGTTTTTTATTTTTTTTTCTTTTTTTTTTGTTTTATGTGGGTTGGGGTTGGGTAGTGTCACCAATAAACATAGTCTAACACCGTCCCCCAGGCCATTGATATATATATATATATATATATATATATATCAAGGCCCATTGGGCTGGTTGGTTATAAGAAGATAATAAAAGACATCCCAAAAAGCCCAATTGGAAAAGAGACACGAACCTGTAAAGTTAATTAAAATAAAAATAAAATGTTGGCCTTGTTATAACCCGATACAGAAAATCAAGATGGAAAAACTTATATTGAAGAAAAATGTTATGAAGACACATAACTAGTGGAATTTAAAACACTACAATTGGTGTACCATCTATATTTACCTTAATCCACTCAAATAAACATAAATATACCACCTGACACAAGTGATGCCTGCAATTCGTGTCAAATTGTTATTAATTATGTAATTAGAGAAATATCAACTTTAGTCCGATAATTTAGACTTTGTCCAATTTTGGTGTACTAGCTTTGTCTTTCAATTTCGATGCCTTAGCTATTCCAATTTCAGTCTTTTTTGTTGGAATGTCCGAAATTGTTGAAGTGGCTTTTAGAATTTGGTTGCCTTGATTAGAATTTCCGACCGTCATGTTAGCAAAGTTGGTTGTTTAAAAAAAAAAAAACTAAAATTGGAGGAAAAAAATTCAACAATTAAGGGATCAAAACTGAAAAATACAAAGTTAGTGCACTAAAGTTGGCCGGACAATGTCTAAGTTAATGGAGTAATATCCCTTACGTAATATCTTTAATAGAAATCTCGATTAATGTTAACTTTTTAATACATACAATTCAAATATGATACTTCTCCACTCTATTGAAGTAGAAACCCTAATTAAATGACAATACGGACTTTGTCTCATGAAAAGATTGTACCGTATAAAGAGAGCTTATTTATGTAAAATAGTTTTGAGGCTTAGATAAATATGTACATATATATATATATATATAAACTAAGATATATCAATAACCATATACTCTCTCGAAAAAAAGGAAAAAAAAAAAGTCACGATCAATTTTCATCGTGCTCTAAGATTCTTATGCTTGAAGGAGGCCAGCATAACAAATCTCAGACCAATTAAAATTGTGGACTTGAAAAAAATTCTCACACAAACATGATACAATACATATATTATATTCCATCTAATAAAGAAATGACTGCTAATTAATCTATGAACTCACCTTTGTCTCCTCTTAGCAGTGCAGAAATAAGGCAAAGTTTGGGAATTTCAACATCATATATTCATATTGAGACAACTTATTCGTGCATATCAATGTTTTAATGCTACATTTTAGACAATATTACTTTTTCTTGTCCTTTCATTTCAATCATACAACACCACCCCAACTTGTTCAATTTGTCTATCTTCATACTTATATCCTTCAACGATTAATCATGATCAATCATATAGTTTTATTACATGCATCATTATTATTCGTTGGTATTATTTTTGCCATGCATATTCCTTTTAAATTCTCTGATAAATAAAGTATAACCTAGCTAATTCGTTCACGGATGACACTGCATTTTTCTTATATATATATATATATATCATTAATAAAATAAAGTATAAACAATTATGGTTCGTCCATTCAAATTTAAAATAAAATAAAACGTTATGTTTATTTTAACCCCCACATATAAATTAACTTCATTCATTATAGTGCATTCAAATTCAATTGGAACTCTAATTTAATTAATAATCTAACCACCAACATCAGAAAATTAATTGACATCCACATGTAATGTACGTGACCTGAAACTTGTGTGCGTGTAGTGTCTATATATATATATATATATATATGCATACAAACATATAGTTTCGTTTTTATTTTTTCTATTTAAATTATGTTTGATTAAAGTTGGATTCCTTTCTTAATAAAATTGTGTTGCTGGCTTAATATTCGAAGAACAATCAATCGTTGAACCAATTTCTCAATCTTTGTTCTTCAATTACATAAAATCTAGCCATAAGAATAATGCCTTAAGCCATGTGCAGGCCACAGTGTCCACATACACATATTCACACACACACACACACACACACATATATATATATATATATATATATATGAAATAATGTATATGTATATGTAACTAAAAAAGTTGGAGAAATAATGAGCCCACAAATTAAATTCCTTGGCATCCAAGAATTGAGGAACTTGTGATGATGAATTGGCATAGAAAAAAGCATACATATATTGACCTCTCCCCACACAATCTCTTGAGAAGGAAATATCTAAATTCCATCCAATGAGAATTATAAATCATGCTAGCTACCACCATCCCATCTCATCACATACATTCACCGATCATGAAGTTTAATATGATATATATGATCATAAAAATAAGATAGAATATTATATAATACTAAACATAAGTTAAATCCTATTTCGTCTCATAACTATGATGCATGTCTTCCAATTCTGTTTCATAATTATCACGATTTTAGTTTCACAATTTGAGAATATGTCCAATTCAATTGAGTATCATAAATGATTTTAACTCTATTATAAAATAGGGTGAAAATGATCATATGTTCTTAGGAGGTGAATGATGTTGAGTTTGAACATACCACAAACACATATATACTTTTGTGCAAATTAATTAATTCTTTCTAGGTTTAATTGTAGGTCGTCGATTAATTGTTATTTATATCATTGTGTTACTTAAGCCACTAGCTAGCACATGTCCCAACCTCTAGGATTACAAATGTTAATTTGTTTGTTCTGTACTTATATATAACAATTATCTACTTTTTGGGGCCTCAAATGACAGTATTATTATTAAATATGTATATGGCAAAAACTTATATGTACTTGGGTACAGATCTTATCGGGATAAAATCACATTTGGTCTCATAACTATTGTCTTTTTTACAATTAGTCTCACAACTATTTGTTTTTTTAATTTGGTCCCATAATTTAAATAATTGCTCTATTTGATCCCAATATCATCAAAATTTTCAAATTTGGCCAGAAAATAGTTATATGACATCCAATTTGGGGATTTCCAATGAAAAATAATGACATGACATGAGATGTGATGATTATTGTATTGGTCCAAACATTAAAAAAAATTCTAAAAAAATGCCATCTTTATTAAATGCGTAATTATTTTTCACCGGAAACCTCCAAAATGGATGTCACGTGACAATTTTTCAGTCACATTTGAAATTTTCAAGGACATTGGGACCAAAATCGAGCAATTATTCAAGTTACGGACTAAATTAAAAAAGTATATAGTTGTGGGACCAATTATGGAAAAGACTATAGTTATGGGACCAAATATGATTTTATCCCGATCTTATCCGTATTCTCAACACTGCACTCTTCAGGTATCACATGTATATTATATACTTTTAAGGTATTACTTTCCCATGTTAAAAGGTATTAGATATAAATTCTTCAAGTGTCACGTGCATACTTTTAAGGTATTATTTTTCTGTTCAATGATACTCTTCAGGTATCACATGTACAGTACTTCTTAAGGTACTACTTGCTTATTCACTAAAGATATTGATTTTTTGTTATGTATGTTAGTAATACCTTAAAAATATACACGTGATACCTGAAAAGTATATATTTAACATTATGCGGTGGTTAAGTTAGGGGTACCGTGCCAGGGGCACATAAGTCTCACTCTATGTGTGTGTATATATATATATATATATATGTATCTCTTATAAATTCATTAATCATTTTGAAATTATTGAGCAACTTGATTATCCAGACTAGACTACTACACGATTAAGCTAGCAATTAATTGTTCTGAACAAATACATAAAATCATATCTCAATCATCCTGACCATGATATAGATATAATATCGATCAGCTTTATAAGGTATTTAATTTTTCCATTAAAAAAAGTGGGGTAATTAAATTTTAAGTTTTAAATGAGGATTAATTTAATGTTAGAATCTGAGGCCAAGTTGGTGGGCCAAACATCGATCAAGATTCAGCACCGAAAGCCTTGTTATATTCGATCCTCATCGATCTCCACAGAATATAATTTATATATTTTTCACAAAAGACGATCCCTAGATTCTGCATCAAAATTGACCATTCTTCCAAACCCTCCTATTCTTCCCTATTCCTTGTAATAATATAATACATATACAGCATGATCAACAGATTCAAAAAAACGTGCACTTGCCATGCACTATAAAAATATATATATATATATATATATATGATAGAGTAGGTCTTGTATGAGACCGTCTCACGGATCTTTTTTTCGTGAGATGGGTCAACTCATAACCTACTCTTAGCAATATATATAAAAATTTGTGGATATGGGTTCAATTCAATGTAATAAGGATCCGTCTCACGGAAACTATCCGTGAGACCGTCTCACATGAGTTTTTGTCTATATGATAAGATTTCTTACGACTACCAAATTATCGTAAAAAAACTATATGTGAAAAGACTTTTGGATGTGATAATAACATTAATTGACGATAATATGTTGTTGTAAATATTCATTTTTATTTTAGTGACGATCAATAGGCCAACAAACATATATGTTTGCATATCCACTTTTCAAATTGTTGAAATTAATTAATAATATTCTTTGATCAGCAGCAAAGGAATTAATAGTATAGATTTATGTATAACACTAATAATCTGCTATTCTGCATATCATCAAACGGTCAAAATTGCTCCCATTTCCCTGGAATTTATTCAAAAGTGATAATGATCCGTTGTAGATCGATGTTCAACTTGTGTTACCACAAATATATATTTCAGTATATATTTTCTTCAAAAAAAGTGCCTTTATATATATATATATATATAATATATCACTATCCATCTTACTTTTGGCATCTAAGCAGCGGTATAGACTACTAGACAGAGTTTCTATATTGCAAATGGTGTTGGTAATAATATATAAGGGGGAAATTAGTAGAATTAGAGGGTATTTGGCTAAGCTTATAAGCTCCTTAAAAGAGCTTATAAGATGTTAAGTGCTTATAAGCTCCTCAAAAGTGTTTGACGAACTTTTAAAAATAAGATCTTATTTTATGAGCTTATAAGATGTAAGGAGCTTATAAGCTATTTTTTGAAAAGTTGGGAAATCCAAAACTTAATTATTTATAAAATAAGAGATTATTTTTCAAAACACCTTCAAATTTAATCATTGAAATTACACAAATGTCTTTACTAACAACTTATAAGCTCCACCATCTTATTTACCCAAACACTTCACAACTTATATTATATACTTAAATTAAACATCTTATAAACTCTAATTAAAAACATCTTGTAAGATATGATAACTTATAAGCTCTAAAAATAAGTTTAGCCAAACACCCCTAAGTCTTGTAACTATAGATCATCAACAATTAATTCTTATTTTAATTGTCAGGGAATTTGACCCTGATTTGCAATCAGGATCCTCTATTTCAAATTGTATTTCATCTGGTGTTTCAATTTAATCCTCACACGCCATGTGTAAAAGATGACATCAGCAATGTACATTTGTCATCTATTGAAAACAATGGAACATAAGATGAAACACAATTTGAAATAGAAGATCCAACTCCCCTGATTTGACCTGACATTGAATTTTTGCTCGAAAAAGATGACATGCAATATGCAATTTATATGCAAATTGTAATATGTAAAAAAGAACTCTAATTGAGACTATTTTACCAAACAAATTTTACGGTGTTCATATAAGATGAAATTAATCTCGTGTGTATTTTGTAAATGTGGAAATACTTCCATTTACCCATTTTTATATGTCAATGAACTTATTTACCAATTTTTTAAAAAATGTACTTTTTTACCCATTTTTTGACCGAAATATCAATAATGCCCTCAACTTAAGTTTATATTTACATAAAGTGGAAATACCTCTGATATCATATCAGCATATTGTGAACACGATATCAGCATATCAACATATCGTAAACACGATATCAGCATATCGTGAACACAATATTATTTTTTGTGTTCATGATATGTTGAACCTTTCTGCATATCGTGAACACGATATTATTTTCCGTGTTCACGATATGTGAACCTTTCTACATATCGTGAACACAATATTATATTTCGTGTTCACGACATGTTGAACCTTTCTGCATATCGTGAGCACGATATTATATTTCGTGTTCACGACATGTTCACCTTATCTGAAAAGTAGACGCGGGTAGAGTTTCTGGACACGAGTAGAGTTTCCTGGACGTGGGTAGAGTTTCTGGACACGAGTAGAGTCTTCTGGACTCTTTTCTTATGTAAATATAACTAAATTGAGGGTATTATGGAGATTTCACTGTCCAAATTGGGTAAAAAAGGTTATTTATTATAAAAATGGGTAGATAAGTTCCTTAACTTATGAAAATGGGTATTTTGGAAATCCTCCCTTTGTAAAGCATACCAACTTTCTAATGTTCTTGTTCAAAAAAGTGTATATATTTTTCCATTTATAAATAGACATGAAAACCAGCTCAATTCAGACAAGCTTTTCTTGTCACCACCGCACAATTTCTCACAAGGAAATTGTGTCATTTCCAAATCTTAAACAAGAAAAACAAAACATAAAAAAAAAAAAAAATACCCTAGCTGGTATCTAAAACCCCATCATATCCATACATGGAGAAGATAGCAAAGCTTGCATCCGAAAACGGAATCTTGATCTTCAGCAAAAGCACATGCTGCTTGTGCTATGCAGTTCAGATCCTGTTCCGAGATCTGGGCGTGAACCCATTGGTCTACGATATAGACCAAAACTCGGATGGAAAAGAGATTGAGAAGGCTTTGGTGAGGATGGGTTGCAGTGGGCCCGTTCCGGCGGTGTTCATCGGGGGCAAGATCATCGGATCCACCAATGAGGTGATGTCTCTGCACCTCAGTGGCTCACTCAAGTCACTGCTCTGGCCATATCTAAAGAACAGCATGGCTCAAGAATAAATATATAAACAATGGAAGGAATTGAACTAGGGTTTTCAGGAACTAGGGTTTTGTTTGTAGCTATATATATGCGTGCAAAACCAGGGCCGTCATTTCCCTAGTTTTGCAATAAAAAAGGTGGCAATTATTTGACTAAATTTCAGTATGTTAATAGGTGAATAAGATTAGCTCCATTATGATATCATATCGAGCTTAGAAGAAGAAGAAGAAGATGTAGTAGTGTTGGTGATGGTGAAATATTTGTCGATGTAGTTGTGTTTATGTAACAATTTCTTGTGTAATTTGATAATTAGGGTACTATATAAATATTGTGATATTATAATTAATTAGTAGCTAGCTTTGGATTTAGCTGATTGATTAGCTATCTATCAAGCAGTACTATATTATTATGGGATAATGAACGAATGTTGTTCTATTTGCTTTTCCTTTTAATTATATATTCAAGTCATATAGTTTTATTATTGTTAATTTATAATTCTCTATATAGTGCTATAGCTGCACCACAAAATATTCTAATCAACGTTTTTTTATTTAAATAACCTTTTTTTTCTACGTGAAATAGTGTTTATCTCGTAATTTATTAATTTCACCAATGTATATATGCGTCATAGCTGATATATATATATATATATATATATATATTATCATGTATTTCTTATAAAATATAAATCATTCTCATGCATATATATGTTGATAAGTAATGTATATACTCTCATGCACATAGACACAACAATCGATAAAAACGTGTTCAATATTGGAGAAAAACTTTCCTAGTTAAATGAAGCAATTATTTTGTCGCTTTGTGTTTTTGGGACATTCATATGTTATATGTTCTATATTAATGAAATGAGGTATATCAATTTTAATCCTGATTAGTTCATTTTCAATTTTGATGTATCAAGTTTAAACTTTTCGATTTTAGTCTCTTTAATTTTATCGTATAACAATAAAAATTGCTGATGTAGCCATCGGAAAATTTGACGTGGCCATAAAAAAATCTAACATGACAGCCAGAAAATTTGATGTGGCAGTTGGAATGACTGAAATTTTAAAAAATCGATAGTTAAAGAACTAAAGTTGGAAAGTTTAAACTCGATGCACCAAAATTGGAAAGAATCTAACTTGCTATTTACCCTTTATAAAATAAGATCGGGCATGTTAATTCAATATATACTCCCTAACATGAATAAATTGGATGCCTAAAGCGAATATATACATAAATTCAGATGGTGCAAATATACAATTT
This sequence comes from Scutellaria baicalensis, assembly GCA_005771605.1. Classification (NCBI taxonomy): domain Eukaryota; kingdom Viridiplantae; phylum Streptophyta; class Magnoliopsida; order Lamiales; family Lamiaceae; genus Scutellaria; species Scutellaria baicalensis. The sequence continues at coordinate 25,079,656 of CM016723.1, read as the reverse complement.
AATTTAGTTGGCAACTCTTGTTTTCCCCCTTCCATCTTCATACTTAATTAGTACTCGCTAAATATGTAATTTTTTTGATATAAGCATCTAATTGCTTCATGTATATATGATAATGTAATTAATTAAGTAGCTAATTTTAGTGCATTTTTATATGTATATAAACGTGAATATGTAAGATATTCAAAATACTACATATATGATGTCATTCCTCTAATGAGCGCAAAGTATATATACTCATTTTCATGTGATCAATTTAACTATATATATGGATTGATCGTACGTAAATTCATCTATCTATATATGGATGGTTTCACCAGAGTCAAACTCATTTCCTATTGATGTGGTCGAACTGACCACATTCGAACTATCCCGAAAACCCGACCCGGAATTAAAGGCCAATGGGCGCGAACAGAATAAAGAAGTAATAGAGAACGTGTGAGCGAACAAGGATGTTCGCACACTGAATGAACTGATCAGACTCACAGGCAAGAATGTCGAACTGTGAGATGAAATGTCGAGCTAAGTCCAGACGAACTAATTCAAATTTGAGATAACTCCCACGATCGCGAGAATCTCGCCATTTTCCAAGTTTTTAGGAAAATCCTAACTGCCACATCTCTTTCCCAAGAAATCACGTCTCTTTCAGGGAGTATATATATATATCCTTTATCTTTCTATTGGCACACACAATCACAATTATTTTTCATATTGAGTATTAAGAAAAAGCGAGAGCAATATTTTTGGAAATTACTGACTTGAGCGTCGGAGTCCCTTCACCGGGAAAAACCCCCGGTGTTCTTTGTTTTGCAGGACTTTTTGATCGGAGGATTCCAGTCAACGCCGGAGAATTCCAATTGGCGTCGGAAAAGTGAAGGATTTGAGTCACGACAAATCACCTATAACATATATTTTCTAAAATTTCAAGTCTAATTAAAATAAACATATATATATATATATATAGCCTGTATATTAATAATTGATCAGTTATATAAATAAGTATTATTCTAAATATAGTTTTGGGCTACATATTTAATTGAAATAGTTGATATATGAAATTTTTATGTGTATGAGATTGAAGGTGAATTGTTTCACTCATTAAAAAATAATAAGTAATAATAATAATAGAAATCCAATTACTATTTACTGTTGTTACCATATGATGAAGTGGACAAACTCTCTCCCTTGATGAGCTAGTGCCTCAAGAACCTTATGATTTTTGGGGGGCTAGAATTAAGGAAATTTATCTGTAAATTAAAAATCTTCTATATATATAGTTATATGTAATTTTCTTGTTACTTTAGACGATCGATTAATTAATTCATGCCACATATATATGATAAATTATATTTAATATAATACATGTCAATTGTCATTTATTTGGACACAAACACACAATTAAATATATATGTGAGTATATGTATAAATGGACAATAAATAATACACCCGTTAATATGTTTATCTATCTATCTATCTATCTATATATATATATATATATAATATTTATCAGATATATATAGTTCTGGCCTACAAAACCTTTTTAAATTGTATTTGTAGTAGAAATGACAATATTCTCAATTAATAATAATAGATAACTGTGATTATAAGAAACTATCTATCCTTTCTATTGTTTTATTTTTTGATATAAAAAATATATATATATATATATATATATTCTAACTCTTGTTGTATTAATTAAAAAGGAGTAATTTCATTAATTTGCTACTTTTCAAAGTCTCTAAAGTAAAATTACCATATTGACAACTATAAAAATGATCATCTCTGCCATTTTAACACACACACATATATATACACACTCTCTCTCTAACGACTACATTTATATATTTGCATTAGTAATTACAAAGTAAAGTTGAGGTTTTTTTTGAAAGAAAATTACACTAAAACTCATGTGAGACGGTTTCACGGATAGTTTCTGTGAGACGGATCCTTATTACCCATGTGTTGAATCCATTTTCACATATTTCAATATGAATTGTTAAGGATGAGTTATGGGTTGACCCGTCTCACACAAGAAGATCTGTGAAACGGTCTCACATAAGACCTACTCAAGAAAGTAATAGAAGTTTGAGTCGTCTTTACTCCACATTACATTTTGTTCTTCTAGTGTATGTTATGTAACGACATTTAAAAATACATAAAAAAAGTACACTAACAAAATGTAAATTCATATATAATTAAATCAAAATGATGAGTAATATAAAATCATTTATGAAAAAAAAAAAAAAAACTCAAGTTGCTAAACAAATTAAACATGAATATATACTATTGAGAGGAAAGAAAGGGACAGAAGGAAGACTTTATAAAAAATTCGTAGTGCATTTGCAATATTAAGTGGTAACAAAGAAGAAAATGCTCGAATCCATGATTTGGGATTCAACTACTTTTCTTACTTAAAGAATGGCATGTAATTCCCTTCACTTTTGCTATTTTAATTTCTTTCTTTTTTCGAATTAATTAAATATTGTATGCAAAACTTTAAATTTTGTGACATATATATTCGAGTTGGTTGTGGACTTTTTACAAAATTACTGTGAATTATTTTAATTCACTCAATAACATTGCATTCTATATACCGTCTATAAATTATTTACATATAAATTAATTCCCAATAAGATGCAATGGCATGTCTTTCCCAATAAAAATAAATTTAAAGATCAAATTAAAATTAGATCATTACAATTCAAAGAGTTTCAATTTAATACTAACTTATATATAATTAGTAAAAAAGAGGTCACACTTATACATATCTTAATTTAAACATCTTAATTTTTTTTAATTTGACGATAGATAAATCACAACTCTCAGCTACAATTGTCTCTAGAAAATTTTCTTTTGTAAATGCAATTACATCTTCGTAAATATAACACAAATGTATGAGTTATCATTTTTGAAAAAAGTAAAATACTTGAATGCTCAACAATAAAAGAATAAGGATACAATTTTTAAAAAATGTGTGATTGAGAGTTGTGATTTATTTATCTCAAAGTTAAGAAAGATGTTGAAATTAAGATTTATTAAAAACGACATCGTTTGACACATATTAATTAGGGTAAAAAACAAAAACTCATCTCAAGTATACGTGATTTAGCACTTTACTATATCATTTTTAAATGTTTTCATTTCACTATATAAAGTATGAGAATTTTACAGGTTACAATATTTTTGACTGACACGTCATCAAATCTCGCCGGAGGCTCTTCAAGTGCATTCAATTTAGCACTTCACTATATGAACTTTAAAAAGTTTCCAATTCACTGTATAAAGTACGTGAATCTTACATGTTATATTAATATTTCTGACTGTCACATCGTAAAATCCCATCGAAAACAGCTCACATGCCTACATTTAATTTTAAGAGGAGTTATTTACACTTTTGACTACAATATTTGACGATATGAAAATCACAATTTTCTTGAATTTCACCTGTCATTTTAATAAAGTAAATCATAATTGTAGATGAAAAAGAGAAAAAGGAGATTAAGTAATGAAGATATTGTAATTTACATCTTCAAAACAAATTTATTCCTCTAAAAATCATGGACGTAAGCAATTACCGTTGAGATTTTACGATGAGTTAGTTGGAAATATTGTAGTCTGCAAAATCCGTGAATTTTATATAATATATAAACGAAATTTTTTAAAGTTCATATAGCAAATTGCTAAATTTAGATGCATTTGATGACGTGACAACCGGAAATATTGTAACCTGCAAAATTCTTATACTTTATACAGTGAAATGAAAACATTTAAAAATGATATAGTAAAGTGCTAAATCATGCATACTTGAGATATGTTTTTGTTTTTTACCCTATTAATTATTACTAAGATTGTGTGGTTTATGGGACGTTTTAAATGAAGATATATGGACACATGAACTTAAACACCGAATCATAAATTCGAAATGCGACCATAAATCATGAAGAAGGCTATGAATCTTTTGTGAATCATATAAAAAATTTGGGTTAAATTGCAACTTTGTAGAATATTATGATTTTATTTTGTCATTTAATTTTTAAATTTGTTTTTTTAGAAATAATGTGACATCTAACATAACATCTATTTGTTGGATAAGTGGAATTCGATCGTCGGAAAAAAAAAAATCTGAATTGTAAGAATGGATATATATGTTTGTAATTAATGAAAAAATGGAGATAGATCTGTAATTTTTGCAAAAGTCACTATTTGTTTGAAATTAATTGATTAATTAATTATAAGAAAGGATTGCATAATTTGTAGAGTTGGGTTGCGAAATTGAAGAAATGATGTGATTTGCTGATAGACGGGCATCAAAACACAACACTGCCCAATCTCTCTCTCACTTTTCCTTTCCCGATCCGGTGTTTCCATCTCCGCCATTTTCCGGCGACTTTTTCCGGCCGTTTTTTACTGTCAGCCGTATTGAATTCGTTCCCCATCCCGATCTTGCATTCGTAAATCGTATGCCGCCTTGATCAGGTTAGTGGTTACTGCTTACTCCTCACACTCCTCTTTTTCCTTTTTTTTCTCCCTTTAATTTCTGCTACCGGTTTATGTAATTTTAAGCTATGAAAATGAGAATAAACGGATGAAAGGTACTCTTTCATCGGTTTTTGTTTTTAAACATTGGTACTTTTTTTTTGTTGTTGTTGTATGCCATAGCCTCTGAAAGAGTAAAATGAATAAGGATTTTTTCATGTTGGGTTGTAAGAGGTTTAAGTTAATTGATTTGGGAAATCTAATCTGATGAAGTTGCGAAATCTTTTAGTATTTGGACTATGCGAATATTAAGGTGGTTTTGTTGTACAATCAGTCCGGTGATGGATTTTTCTGAATTACGAAGTTATTAATGCTCAGATGCTTGTAAAGTTTTCACATGAAGAATATATAACTTCTGTTTTAAAAAAGGACTGTGCTCGATGTTGTTTTTCAATGGTTTTCTGTTTACAAGTTCCTTGGATAAAATGCTTGATGCAAACAGGGTGTTGTTATAGACCACATGTAGCATTTAATGGTCTTGTGATGCAGGGACTTCTTTGAGCTTTTCTGTGATAAGAGAAGGTTTTGGATCATATGAAGTGCTTGTTCAGTTCTCTGGGTGGTGATTCAAATGTACAGTTTCTGTTGCGTTTTCTTGAAGTTCTGTCTAGATTGAGGAAGGTCTGTGAAATGTGTTTTTACTTTCTTGTTTTCAAGATAGTATTGGATAGTTCATAGTTCCCTTTCTTTTTGTTTCGTTCTTGATAGAATATATAGGATAGTTAAATGCTTATGGAATTCATCATATTTGTTTGTGGGACTTGAATGGTTATTTTATCTGTATGGAATTCTCATGGGCAGGTGAATCTTGGAAACTTGAATTCTTTTACGTGTACTATTGTTGTGCTGCATTGCATTTCCACAAATATAGTAGAGGGAGGCTACTATGGCTGAACGAAACAGGACCCTTGAACTTAAGTTCAGAATATTTGACGGGACAGATATAGGTCATGCAACGTACTCATCCTCTGTTACAATTGCTACACTTAAACAAAGGCTTCTATCTGAGTGGCCTCAAGGTTGTGATTCTGCCACTGTATTTGTCGCTCTGTGTGTGTGTGATAAACTTAGTCTTGATTAGTTATAGTATTGGCAAGGTCTAATATTTCATGACACCGTAATCCTGTTAAGGGCTTCATATTTTTTTTCCATTTGTAACCTTGCTATCATGCTTCAATTATCTTGGGTGGCCATATTTTTCGGAATCATAATCCGCTAAGAGTAAAATGTAAGAAAAATCATAATTTACAGACAAATTTACTTTAGTAGCTTGATAATGTTCATTAGAGTGTAAGAAAGACAGCATAGCTATTTCCAGGAAATTCTTCTGAAATGGGCAGAATGCTATACTAAATGAATATAGTTAGCTTCAGCTCAACTAAGGTTGATGTGAAGTATTAAATATCACTCCTTTCGTTCCATAAAAAGAATCATTTTTAAAAATATGTTCCCAAAAAGTGAAAAATCTGTAACACAGTAAACTAACTTGTGATTAGATGTAATTCGGTGAAACAAGAATCTATTGGGAGGGATGGTGTATAATTATATTACTAAACACTTTGGGCTTCCATGAAAGCTTTGTTTGAACTCTGAGCTGTGGCCCTCTGTATATTTAGATAAATCAGTTGTCCCAAAGTCAGTGAACGATATGAAGCTGATACATGCTGGAAAGTTTTTGGAGAATGGAAAGACAGTAGCCGAATCTGGAATACATGCTGGTGACCTTCCTGCTGGAGTTATGACTATGCATGTGGTCGTACAACCTTCTGTAGCTAAGCGGAAATCAGGTATCCTCTGCTAAACATATGTTAAATAATATATGCTTTGCCATTAAGTACATGTATTATCACTGCCCCTTTTGTTGCTCCAATGCCTCGTTGTAGCATAAAGTTGATTGGGAGAAATTAATTATTATAAATTAAATGTACTTTTAGTTTCTCAATTTTAATGTGTGTGGACTATAGTTGCAATCATAGTTAAAGTGTGCAGCATTGACTCCTTGTGAAGTTGTCTGTGTGAGTTTTATGAGACAACTTGTTTTCTTTTTCTAGCATATTATGTGTTGATAGCATGAATGATAACTCTAGAATTTCTCCTCTTAATCTATATCTATATATAGATTATGAGAAATGTTGTATATAAGTAAATTTTTTATTGTTAATTGATCACTTTTAACTAACTACAAAATTCATTGTGATATTCAAATTATCTATCGAGTCATGAAAAAGATTCTATAAAAGACATACAAATAGAATGTAAGCTTTCCAGTTCATTGTTTAAGTTATTTATAAATTTTGTATTCCGACTTTTTAATATTCAAGTATAATTTCGAATGACATTTTATACAATTTGTGTTGTTTGAATTTAGAGTATCACGCCACCAAAGTCCTAAAAGGCACACAAGAGATGGGGTGAATTCAACCTATTCTATCTTCTTCAATTAAAACTCTACTTTACCTAACGATTTTTTCAAATTATAAAAATACAACTTTGAAACTGAATAAAAGTATGAAAACTATATCTTTATATTATACACAATTTGAAATAATAAGATATATGAATAAATTTTTATATAACAATTATTATAAATTGTAAATTACCAAAATAAATAATAAACCTTGCATCGTGTGGGTGAACTACCACAAAGCCATAGAGATGTCTGCTAGGCATAAATCCCTGTCATTAGGAGCCCCAAACTTGGATGCAAATTGAGTATACCATTTTATGTCTTGGATGCATGATATACTGTCTTGCTTAAAACAAGGAAACCCCATTACTGGTTTGTCCTCTTGTTTTGTAGACTCAAGTATTTTTTGATGAATAAAATTGCTCAATTACTAAGAACAAGAGAAATAGAAAAGTCCAACATAAATAGAAGAGCAAACAGAATCCACTTATTTTAAGGATGCAGCAATATTTTGTCTCTCAGATCATACCATGTCATCTCATTTCTACTATTACCAGAACTCTCCAGACATACATACAATGTTAAAGACTAGCTCCATTTACTGCTGCGGAATCGCATTTTATTCTCTGGAACTCTTTCATCTACTTCTGTTTCTTTTAGGAAAAATCCCAGGTAGCCCCTCCTACACTCGAGCTACTGAACAGGGTTCAGCTATTCATTTAATGAAGATAACATTTAACTGTTTAAGGATCAATCCTTCTTTGTTGATAACATGCTTTGAATATATAATGACACACTTCCCTTCTCGAAAAGGTCCAACTTTGACCCTTTGATCTCCACGTTTTGGTATAATGCAGGTAAGAACCACTCAGAGAAGGAAAGTCAGAGCTCGTGTTCTTGCACTATCCTTTAGAGCCACCCCCCGCCTACAAGTATGGAGCATCTTGTTGATGTGTACAACCTTTTACCCTCCTCTTTCAGCTTAAAGAATGAATCGGTATCAAGAATCGCAGGGTTGCCTTCTTACTTGTTGTCAGATGTCTTTCGTGTTTGATTGTTTTACATCATCAGATTGTGATGTATGAAACTGGTGCTTTAATTTCTGCTCAGCTTCTTTTTCAGTGAACGGATTTGAGATGCTTGAATAATATAAGCAAATTCGGTATGATGGTGTTATGTATAATAATAACCATAGAATATAATTTGATTTAAATACAGGAAAATGATTTCATAGCTATGATAGACAGAATTTATAATTTATTGAATTTCAAACAAACAATATAGTTTTCTTTTTTTTTTCATACCATACAGGCATGATGAAATTTCTTGATATCTCCTGAAATAATATCCCTGTCAATTATCTTTCGAGAAGCAATTTTTTTGGAGATTAAAGGATTGGATTTTAATCTTCTCTTAAACTTTTCAATTTTTTTTTTTTTTTCCCAATTCTCTCTTGAGAAGCTATGGTTTTGGAGGTGAAAGAGATGAGCTTTTAATATTCACTTAGAATTTGACCAAAAAAAGGAAAAATCCTTAATAAATGTATCGATGATATGTGGGACAAAAAAAAATTCAATAAAGAAATGTATTGATGATATGTGGGATAAAGCCGGTAAAATGAGCCCGGCCAGATGGACCAGTCCTGATCAACCCAGAAATTAGGCAGGACTGGGCTCCAAAAAAGATGTCCCGAAAATTGCCAAAACTTTTTGGCCTTGCCCAATGACTCGATAGGCTGGTTTGGCTAGATAGGCTCGGACCATTGGACTTGTTGTGCTCAGGTTGGCCCGATGGCCCATAATTATTTTTTTAATGCTTTTACTGGTTTGATGCAAAACCCAATTATTTATACAACCAAATGAAGCTCATTATATCTAATGAGCCCAATTTCAAATCTAAATCTAAAATCTCCATATCTGACATCTCACGCAGATGCACAACAAAATTCGTTTCTACCTTTCCGCCAAGCCTCTCTGTTGTGTCGTTTTGCATCTCATTCTTTTGCCCATCTTCAATTCTTCTATCATCGATTCATCAACATAGTTTTGGAATCTTCATACCTCCATTTTGTCGTTTAATAAAGGTGTTGTTAATTTAGACATCTGGATGATTTAAGGATCATATTTTAATTTTTATATTCTATATAGACTTCACACTTTGTGATGATACGTCGTATAATAATAATATATATATGTATATATATATATAATTATATAAATTTGATTTGTTTTAAACAAGAATTTGGACCGATTTGGCCCATTGGTCCAGATGGAGTTGGGCTGGACTACAGATTTTTGGGCCCAAATAGAAAATGACCCGATCCGACCCTGCCCGAATCTGTGATGTGGCCCATTGGGCCGGGCCGGGCCACCTGTTTTGCCACATCTATATGGGATACACCTCCATGACGCATGTCAAAATGAGAAAAATCCAATTAAATGTCTATTTGTCAAATATTAGAGAGTTTCATTTCTCTTGGTTGTAGTTATAGTATATAGATAGATATAGATTATAGATTAAAAAAGAATAAAAATAGCCACAACAGGAGTTGACCCACGCAGAATTGTCCAACAGTGGTGGAGAAGAAAAAACTTAAAAAGTTGAAGATTTTCAGATGCTGGTGGGATTGTATTGGATTGGATTGGATTTGGGATTGTCATCCTAAATATTAACTTGTTTGTTAAGTTAATGTAGAGATTTATTAAGGGATAATGGGATTAAGAATTCCAATCATTCTTCTCCTAAATATTACTAGTAACTTGTTTGCTAAATTCACCTTCTCACTATATTATCTCATTAAATAAATACTACTATTGTTTATAAACATTACACTCCATCTACTAATAATTGCTCATTATTATAATAATAATAAAATAATAGATTTATTGACCTTTAAAAAACCAAGAAACTGATCTTCCAAAACGAAAAACCAGAGCTTTTCCGTTCCCCGTAAAATTGCAGAATCATCATAATCAAACAGTTCCGCCACAAATTGTGATAGCTGCTTTATCAATCCGTCGATGGAAGCCAAAACTGCTGTCCATAAATCCCCATATCCTGATGATAGTGATGATGTTCCCAGAGAAGATTTTGGAAAATTGCTTCATGGGTTTGTTTCATTTTCAATTTACCCCCATTACTCACTGGGCTGTGTTTGCTCTCGTTATTGAGAACAAAGTTAAAGATCTCTGTTTTCTTCTCTGAATTTGTTCTCCTGTGTTAGGTGTGAGCATTATAGGAGAAGATGCAAAATACGAGCGCCTTGTTGCAATCAGATTTTCACTTGCCGCCACTGTCACAACGAAGCCGCTGTCAGTTTCTATTTTCTTTATTTGAATTTGAATTATGTCTGCATTTTGGGGGTTTTTATTGTGAATTTTTTCTAGAGTGCTTTGAGCAATCCGAAGGAGAGACATGAGCTTGTTCGCCATGAGGTTAAGCAGGTAAATGCACTGCGCTTTTATCTATTTCTATGATGATTGATGAGTATCTACTTCCTTTTTTCTTTTTCTATTTTCATCACTGATTAATGATTAAGACTGTTTTGTTGGTGTTTCTAGGTTGTTTGTGCTATATGCAATACAGAACAGCAGGTTTGGTTTGTCTATGCTTCTCTGTTTTTGTGCATCTTTTCTTATTTTAAGCATGGTTTTGATGGTTTTATGCTGTAATTCTGGGTTGGTTTCTACTGTGTAGGTCTCCAATCTCTGTTCCAATTGTGGCGTCAAATTCGGAGAATACTTCTGTGATATATGCAAATTCTTTGACGATGACGTAATACATTGTTCTTATTACATTTTAGTTTGCTTTGAACTGAATGGAGGGATAGCATCTTTTCTTGTCATGTTTGATTAGTGATATTGGTATATATCTGATGTGACAGATCTCTAAAGAGCAGTATCATTGTAGTGAATGTGGCATTTGTAGGTAAGAGATTTATGTGAATTAACCGTTTGTATAATTAGTAATTTGTTACAAAAAGATGTTTTCCTGATTCAGTTTTAATCACAGAGTTGGTGGTCGAGAAAAGTTCTTTCACTGCCCCAAGTGTGGTAAGTGGTTCCAAAGGTTTTCTGGCTGGTTTGTTCTTGTAATGTGGTCTTAAACTTTTTTTTTTCCCTACCGTTCGTACCCTATTGACAGTGAATGCACTTTCATGGTAAGTAATCAAAGATGAGATGTTTCTTTACTTAGATTTTAGAACATTAAAAATGCATGTTTTCCTCTCCACTGGGGAAATCCAAAATTGTGATAACCAACCCCCAAACCCCTCACACTGCCCACAAAAAGGTTGGAATCTTAGCTTTTGCCCGGTATATCGATTTTCCACATTTTTTTTATATTCTGTCAGTCACTTGTACGACTTTGATCCCATCCTAACATTCCCTGTCTAAACACAGGATCTTGCTATTCAATAGGTCTACGTAATAATCACCAGTGCATACAGGATTCAATGAAGGGCCACTGTCCCATCTGTTATGAGGTTTGTATTTTCCTCTGTAAATCTTTATATCACCATGGTTTTTGTCCTTGACATGATAATCATGTGTCCTGCATGCAGTTTCTTTTCGACTCAACTAAACAAACAATGATTATGAAGTGTGGGCATACGATGCATATGGAATGTCATGAGGAGATGTTCAGCCAACACCAGTATGTTTGACATGAACTATCCTATTGCTCCTCGATTTTGAACTTATTCCTTGTCTCTTCTCTAGTTGGATTCCTTTTTCAAATCTTCTTTTGGTTCTCCAAAATTATTTTAACTTTTATAAATCTATCCCAAATATTTTACAGGTACCGCTGTCCAATCTGCTCCAAGTCAGTTGTGAATATGTCGAGCACTTGGGAAAGATTAGATCAGGAGGTATTGTGTAATTTGCCTTTTCTGCTTACTGGGCATATGCTTAGTCTCCTGTGTTTATTGTCAAGAGTTCATCCTTTCTTCCTGGCTAATTTGTGACTTACAAATTTTATAGATTCTTCACAATCTACATAATTTACCTCATGGATAGTGGGATGTAAACTCTCAGAACATGTTTTCGCCTTGCAAGTTAGAACACTGCTTTGGACCTATTTGGCTCATCTTTTCCTTCATGTTTGCTGACATGGCAAGTGAATTCTTATGCATGGATATGTAGACAGTGATCACTGATCTGATTTTAACTGTATGCTTTGCTGTTATATGGCTTAACTTGGAAAATATGACTCTTAAGCAAGTATGTTGGATGAAACATGTTATAGGTCCATGTTATGTATCATGTAAATGATCCTGACATTATATGTACACCTTCTTAAGGTATTCCCCTTTCCCCTTTTGTTTGAGTTAATGAGCTCAATTTTGTACCCATCGTATTTGGAGCATGTCTCGTGTGTACATTTAATCCCAATATTTGTAAAATGTTTGAGCATTGAGTCTTTAAGCTATTCATTGTCAAATTGGCTTATGGTCTTTCAGAAGATATACACCTAAACATGTCTTAAAACTATATAACTGGATTCGACAAGCATATATAATATTAAATTCTCAATTCTACCTCTTCATTTCTAACATTATGGTTTAATATTAATGGTGTTGGACTTACCTTTTGACAGATTGAAGCAACTACAATGCCTGAGGAATATCACTATGAAGTAAGTACATTATTCCTTTTCTTTCCATCACCATTCATCTCCATGAACTTTCGTTCATCAATCTGATACATTACGGCGTGGAAGTCATGAATAACATTCCCAGTCAGAAACCCTCAATGCAATTAAATAACAAGAGTTAAATGTAACTACACAGGTTGAAATACTGTGCAATGATTGTAACAGTACGAGCAAGGCATTTTTCCACATATTAGGCCACAAGTGCAAGCACTGTAATTCGTACAACACTCGTGTAACAAGTGGGGGGAATCATCAGAGATAGCTCAACACAAACACCAATGGTGATTGCTTAGTAGATCTCCACCAGAACTATCAAAGATTCTTTGAGATTTAATCTGTGGAAACAATGTTTATTGACATTCTTTGTGTCTCCTTCAGCTGGAGGTCAGTATGCTGTCTGGAAAATGGTGAGTTTGAGATCTTCTTCATATGATTGAACATGTTTGATAGATTCTAAATATATTCTTACATTCAATCACATTTTTAGCCTTTTAAGTCATTTTTGTGCATTATTAGAAATGTTGTCTAAAAATCAAGTTTGGCATTCCTTTTCTTCCATATCTAGGTTGTCTTGTTATTGTATAATAATAATAATGTGGCAGTTTATTGATGTGACAAAAAAAAAAAAAAATTTGTCGGTATTATTATTATTATTATTATTATTATTATTATTATTATTATATCAAAATTGTTAGAAACATTAAAGTTTCTTTTTGTGTGTCATGAGAATTTAATAGCAAGTGGATAGATGATATTTAAGTTTCCAAAACATTAAATTTGGTTTAAAATGAATTGAAATTATATTTTTGTCTGAAAGTGAGATATTATTGAGAATTGAATTGGTCGTAAGAGGCAGCAGATTCTAGAGTCAAATTTAGTCTCCTTCTCCTTTCACACACATTTAGATATCTACGTCTTATTGAAAACCACTTTTTTGTCACTATATATTTATTCTAAGATTTGTAATTTGGAAAATCATTTTGATTTATACGTGTGCCGAAAATTATCAATTCTCAAGAAATAATTGTTTGATTACTTTACTTGTTTATAGGATATTTGATTTATGATATTTCCTTTTGAAAGTTCTCCTCAGTTTTCTGCTACCTTCCACACAAACATTAAAGCTCAATAAGTATTAGATCTCATAAAATCTTCCATTAGTTCAAAATTTTCTTCTTCATCTTCTTTTTTTTTGGCCTCTAAATCTTTTTGAACGCGTTTATAGAATGTTAATAAACTCATGTATTTGGGGAAAAAAAAATATCGATATCGCATGTCGTATCGTAACTTTGATTTTACGGATATCGATTGAGGTTTTGATGTGTTAAGATTAAGGATGAAAATATCGATATCGCATGTCGTATCGTAACTTTGATTTTACGGATATATCGATGGATATATCGATATCGTAAAAAATATTGGGGGAGAGCTACTAATATCATACCTTGAACCTTAAAATGTAGGCAAAAACTTTTATGAGTCAGGTGCATAGATCTTAGATTCAGGCACCTGACCCGACCCGTTCACGCGCCCAAAACGCGCCTCCCACGCGCTCCCACGCGCTGAAAACTTGTGCTGAAGCTCATTCAAAATTCGCTCAAATCAAGGACGAAAATATCGGTTTCGGTGCATGTATCGGTACCTTAAATTTACGAAAATATCGGTTCATATATCGGTTTCGGTGGAAATATCGGTAATTTTTAAAAAAATCACGGAAAAATTGTGAAAAAATTAGAAAAAATATCTGGTAATTTACATAATGTTATAACTAACATTAATACATAAATTGAAGTTAAGATTTCAAATAAAAAATATAATTACAACAAAATGAGAGATAAACTAATATATAAAGTGATAATATGAGAAATTTTGTACAAAATATATTTATGAACTAATAATAGCATGAGCTCCTGTGAGGTTCAAATGAATAAGATGACATGCCATCTTGATTTAAACAATATTGATACCAACTCACCATATTAGACCAATTTTGGGTGTAATCATAAACATGCCATTCATATGCTCCTCTATCTCTTCCAACCGCATATCCATGGATAGGATAATGCTCATTAACCCAATATGGTTGACTAGGTTGAGACATGTTTGAACCATGTGACATTTGAGTTGGTAGATAATGAAATTCATGTAAACTAGTCCACCAATCGGATGTGAAATTCATGTGACATTCTTTTGGTGATATACATTTGTCCTATATCACTTGGTGATATTTTGCTAACGACCCGTGTGTTTATAGTGTATTTCCTGTCACATTTAAATTTGTTACATGCATTTTTATTATAATTTATAAATTCATAAATATAGTTGTAATTAAATTAGTGGAACAAAGGTTAAAGAGTAGAAAATGATTGAAAATTGGAATTTTTTTGCTCATTGCCGACACACTGCACCGAAACCGAAACTTCACCGAAATATCGATATAGCGATATTTCGGTGAACGCCGACGTTTTATGCCTGGCACTCACCGAAACCGAAACCGAAACCGAAACGGACCGATATATCGGCGACATTTTGACGAAAAAAAAAAACACCTCGTTTTTATATCGGGACTTCATTCTGAGTGATATTTCGGCGATATTTCGTCGAAATATCACGATTTTTTCATCTATGGCTCAAATAGACCAACCTTTGTGTATAGCTAAACCAACCTTTGTGTATAGTTAGACCAACCATGTGTAGGTAGGTCTAACTATATACAAAAGTATGTCTAACATATACAAAGGTATGTTTAACTGTATGCAAAAGTATGTCTAACATATACAAAGGTATGTTTAAGTATACATAAAGGTATGTCTAACACAATGTAAATGTATGTCTAACATAACGTAGTGGTATGTGCCAAAATTCAAAAATCAAGCCAAAAAAAGACAAGACATGGAATTTGGGCAGAACTGATATGTTTAACATAGCTTAAAGGTATGTCTAACATAACGTAAATGTATGTCTAACATATACTATTGGTTTGTGATTTTTTTCAAAAATCATGAGCGAAAAAAAAAAAAGAGGGTGCGGTCCCCCCTGACCCGGATCCGACCCGGGTGCATGGATCTAAGATCCATGCACCTGATTCACAAGACTAACTCTAAAATGTATGATAGAATGTTCACTTGCATTTATCCTCTTATATAGAGAAATATATCATGCAAAAAAATTTAAAAAAAAGTAAATGAAGTAATAATTGGTCAAAGGAATGGAAATTTCAAAAAGTCACAAAATATGGCTATAAATATGGATATAAAAGATTGATGTGAGAAGAGAATATACTCCTTCCACTATCAAACAAAATACACAATACAAAGTTAGAAAAAATCACATAGTTCAATTTTTTGAATGTATGATAGAATAATTCACTTGCATTTATCCTCTTATATAGAGAAATATATCATGCAAAAAAAATAAAAAAAAGTAAATGAAGTAATAATTGGTCAAAGGAATGAAAATTTCAAAAAGTCACAAAATATGGCTATAAATATAGGATATAAAAGATTGATGTGAGAAGAGAATATACTCCTTCTACTATCAAACAAAATACACAATACAAAGTTAAAAAAAATCACATAGTTCAATTTTTTGAATGTATGATAGAATGTTCACTTGCATTTATCCTCTTATATAAAGAAATATATCATGCAAAAAAAAATTAAAAAAAAAGTAAATGAAGTAATAATTGGTCAAAGGAATGGAAATTTCAAAAAGTTACAAAATATGGCTATAAATATGGATATGAAAGATTGATGTGAGAAGAGAATATATTCCTTCTACTATCAAAAAAAAAATACACAATTCAAAGTAAAAAAAAAAATCACATAGTGCAATTTTTTGAATCAAAATCGCTCATTTTGATATACATGCCATATTTTGCGATATATCCACGATATTTCCCAATTTCCATCCAATTTTGTACTACATTGAACTGATATCGATATCAATATTTTGCGACATATCCACGATATCCAGGAAAAAAAATTATCACTCAATATTCGTATCGTAATATTCATATCCACAATATATCCACGATATTTTCATCCTTGATTAAGATCAAGCATTGATGAAACTACTTCCAATTCAAGGGTGAATTTATTGATCCGGTATAAAATAAATAAGAATTGTTATTATTGTAGAGGGCTAGGGCTGGTGCTGTTGATATATTTATTGAATAAAAAGTTAAAAAGAGTTATTGGTAAAATAGTGATTTGGTGTGAAATTAATGGAGTTCACATACATCTCCTTATATTTCTAATAACCAGAACTTTCTAGGTGAATAATTAGTTATAACTTGGAGATGAAGAAAAGAAGTACGGCTAGACAACTTCTTTCAATAAGTACTTTAATTGTTCTTTTTAACTAGACAATTGTCCTTAATTGTCACACGTGTGTTCTAGGCTAATTAATATGCTCGATATAATTTTAGATATTATATAATTAATATTTTAGATATATAATTAAATTAGATATTATATCTGATGAATTATTATTACATAATCTTCGTTTCATATTAATTCTTTTTTTAGGATTAATTTATCTTTTTGATCATTTTATCATTAATTTTTCAATTTTACCTTCGACATTAATGTTCAAAAGATTCGTAATTTACGTTAAGTTGGGAAAATTATAACGAAATAATTGAGGAATAAATAAAAAAATGAACCAATTTAATTTTGGAATGGATAGTAGAGATAAATATTGTCGTTAAGGATATATTTGTCCAAATCCTATGTTCCTTAACATGTGACAAAAACTCCAAAAAGACAATTAATATGAAATGGAGGGAGTATAGAAAAAAACTACTCAAATAAATGTAATTGAGTCCCTAGCCCAAATTACCCATTTTCATATAAAGGTGTACAATTTTACCCACCATTATAATATTTTTACCCACTATACCCATAAATTTAAAATATTGTCCCCAAATACCCATTTTCATATATACTGGCCTACTCTGACTTTGATCAGAATTTCAGTGTCAGAATCGAGTACTAGATCATCTATATTATAATATATATTAATTGATTCGAATAACTTAAAATATACATATATATATAATATATATTGATTGATTCCAATAATCAACGAATATGACCAAAAAAAACATAATATAATAACTAATTAACTAAATAAATTTAACGAATTAACAAAGTTAAAAAAGCATGCTCAATTAATTAATGAAGTAACAAAATAGATTTTAAAATATTTGAAGAATTAAGGAAAGTAAAAAAATGATTAATTTCAAAAAAGTTTACATATTAATTAAAAAAAGTTTTAAGAGTTAACCAATAATAAAATAAAATAAATGCAACAACTTAACGAAAATAAAATAAAATAAATAGCATAATTTAAAAGAAATTAATATTTAAACCTGCCACACCCACCCACCATTAAATTCTAGGTTTAACGAAACCCTTCTCTTTCTCTTTCTCTTTTCCTTTTCTTCCTTCTTCCTCCAGCGGCGCCCACTTCTCCAAATTCTCCAAAAAGCTTTCTCTTCCCCTTTCAATGGCCGACAAACAGGTTAGTATGATTGTTGTTTGATTTTAGTTAGTTGTTGATTTATGTTATTGTTTGATTTTCTCTTATTATTTAGTATGATTGTTTGATTCATTGTTTGGTAGAAAATAGAATAGGAATTATTTGAAAATAGAATATGAATTATTACCAAAAAACAAAGTGAAATTTCGTAATGCCGTAAATTAAGGGGTTAACGAATGTATTTAGGGGAAAAAATCAATAGCTTTCGTTAACCCCACAAATTTAAGGGTTAACGAATTTCAGAAAATTTGTGAAATTCGTTAACCCTTAAATTTGTGGGGTTAACGAATTATATCCATATTTGCTTAAAAATTCGTTAACCCCTTAAAATTGTGGGGTTAACTAATTTTTTCCATTTTTGCTTAAAAATTCGTTAACCCCTTAAAATTGTGGGGTTAACGAATTTTTTCCATATTTGCTTAAAAATTCGTTAACCCCTTAAAATTGTCGAGTTAACGAATTTTTCCATATTTGCTAAAAAATTCGTTAACCCCTTAAAATTGTGGGGTTAACGAAACTCCTCCATATTTGCTTAAAATTCGTTAACCCCTTAAAATTGTGGGGTTAACGAATTTTTTCCATATTTGCTTAAAAATTCGTTAACCCCTTAAAATTGTCGGGTTAACGAATTTTTCCATATTTGCTAAAAAATTCGTTAACCCCTTAAAATTGTCGGGTTAACGAAACTCCTCCATATTTGCTTAAAATTCGTTAACCCCTTAAAATTGTGGGGTTAACGAATTTTTTCCATATTTGCTTAAAAATTCGTTAACCCTTTTTGCTTAAAAATTCGTTAACCCCTTAAAATTGTGGGGTTAACGAATTTTTTCCATTTTTGCTTAAAAATTCGTTAACCCCTTAAATTGTGGGGTTAACGAATTTTTTCCATTTTTGCTTAAAAATTCGTTAACCCCTTAAAATTGTGGGGTTAACGAATTTTTTCCATTTTTGCTTAAAAATTCGTTAACCCCTTAAAATTGTGGGGTTAACGAATGTTTTCCATTTTTTCTTTTAATTCGTTAATCCCACTAATTTTAGGGGTTAACGAATTTTTTCCATTTTTCTTTTAATTCGTTAACCCCTTAATATACGAAGCTTTTTGTTTCGTTAATTAGTATTAGCTCTAATTTTTAAGTAGTTAATTAGTTTATTAATTTTGTAATTGTTAAGGCCTACTTTTAAATTAGTTAGTTTATGAATTAGTTAATCCCTACTTTTAATTAGTTAGTTTATGAATTAGTTAATCCCTACTTTTAATTAGTTTATTAAGCTAATTTGTTAATGAGTTTTCTTGTTGATTAATTTTTAAATTTGTTAATTAATGAAGCCCTATTTTGAAATATACAGATTGAGTACGTTCGTGAGGCATGCCAGCGAACCATCGCATATATAAATGGCAACATGTTGAATGACGTCTTCGGATCACCATATGCTTCTCTCATTGCACGACGTTTTGCACTCCTAGCATGCTTGTAGCTCAAATTAAGTCCATGTCTCTCGTTCATCTCTCGCATGATCTCCCTAGGAGTGATGTCAGTCCTATCTTTCCGGAGCCTCTGGACAAAATAATCTCTAATTAATGTGGACGGAAGTCTGCGGGGTGCACTAGCATTCAGTTGATATGAATAGGTGTGGGGCAGGACAACTTTGGATATTTTCCAAATCCCGTGTTTTTCATGTGCATTGAGTAAGAACAGGACA
Source organism: Scutellaria baicalensis (assembly GCA_005771605.1). Classification (NCBI taxonomy): domain Eukaryota; kingdom Viridiplantae; phylum Streptophyta; class Magnoliopsida; order Lamiales; family Lamiaceae; genus Scutellaria; species Scutellaria baicalensis. The sequence continues at coordinate 25,059,819 of CM016723.1, read as the reverse complement.
ATCTTTTTGATTGCACTTCACTTGCCATCGGTGTTTGTCAGAGTGGTCCACACGAAATTGGACTTGATTCTCCAGATGATAATACCCTACTAAATTCTTTAACTCAACCTTAGACCCAAATGTAGCTCCTTTTTTCATACCGCTTGGAGCATGCTCAATCTCATTTGCAGTTGGGTCATCAAAATCAGGTATGTCTGGAATGTGCCACTCAGCTCTCATTGTGTCATCGCAGAATTGCTCATATGCAACTCGTTGCTCCTCATCCAAGTTTGTCTCTACATCTTCATCCAGCACAAAGTCATCTTCTGCATCAATTGGATCTACCAAAATAAATAAATATATATATATATATATATATATCAGTGATATGTTAATTGTATACACAAATATTCACATATGATCAGTACGGTAGTACTGGATTACCTGTTCGAGGATCATGGTCTTCCTCTTCCCGTCTTTCTTCAAGTGGCGGTTCTTCGGCCTCATTAGTTGGGGCCACATTTAGGTCTAAATAGTTCAACTCATTGTGTGGATCACATGTAGATGAGGCCGGCCAAGGTATACTTGGCTCATTTGAAGATGTTCGAACCAAATTGTCATCTAAACCCCATGCTGAATAAAAATTCTGGTCCTCCTGTAGTCCTAACGGAACATTTGACCAATCCAAATTTTGAGACTCCTCAATCAATGTATCAAAACTTTGAGCAGCAACATGTGTCTCCTCATCTAATGAACATTGTTCTTCATGATAAGAAGAAGAACCACCTGATACTCCTAAGTCTATTCGTTTCAACGAAACAAACAGAACTAGTAGTCCATACTCCTGTGAAAAACACTCATGCAAATCAAAATCATTCATGATTTTCTTCTTCTTCAATCTTCCATTCACTTCTACTAGAGAATGGATCAAATACCGCCAACAACTCAAATCAGCAAGCATAATCTCATGTAGCGAACTCAATAAATCTTGATATGAAAATGTTTCAAGATTGATCATTGATTGAATGTCATTCACATACTGCAAACCATGCCAGTAACCTCCATGACATATTGCCACTGAAAAAGTCATCCCTAACCCTGAACAAATATAAAAAAGAAGTAAAATAATTATCAAATATAACTTTATTATGAAAGAAGTAAAATATAGCTTTAAAGAAAATTTTCATGAGTTTCGTTAACCCCTTAAATTTCAGGGGTTAACGAATTGAAGCAAATTTTCTTTAATTTCGTTAACCCCTGAAATTAAAGGTGTTAACGAAATTTTTTGAAAATTTTCTTTAATTTCGTTAACTTAATTAACTTAGTTTGTTTCTTTAATAATTTTTTTGGTTAATTTTTGGATCATTCTTAGACTGAACTATAATTAAACAAGAACAAAATCTCAACATTCAAATAATAATCTAACTAAATCAAACAATAATCAAACAAAATAAATTATGGACAACTAACCTTTAACTATAAACAAATTCAACTTTAAACAAATTAAAAGTAGTTTATGCAACTATAAACTACTACTAAATGCTTGAAATACTTACTTACCTTGATGAATACTCTAAATTTTGATGAATACTCTAAATTTTTAGAGAACTTCTCAGTGAATATGTGAATGTGAATTTTTTGGAATGAATTCGATTGTAAATTTTATAAATAAAAGTAAGGTAGATTTTTTCTTCATATCAAATCAAATATTGTCTTATTATTCACATGTGTAAAAATAAAAGTAAAAGCGTGTAAAAAAGTCAAAAAAAAATTCTTTTATCTCTGCAAAGCAAAGTACATATGAGCAAAGCAAAGTACAAGTTGAAAGTCAAAAATGGGTATTTGGGGCTATTACTTTATATATATGGGTAGTTGGGGATAAAAAAATATATTGATGGGTAGAAAAGTTAATCCCTTATAGATAAATGGGTATTTGGGGATATTTTCACTAAATGTATTTATAGATATATATGTGTCTCTATGCATATCTAATGATAAGAATATTGTTTAGAGACTAGATATAAATTTATGATACAGTTTTCTATAAATTTTTGCATTTACATTTATATCATATATCAGTGTATAATAATATTAATTCATACAATAAAATTCATAAGATTTGAATTTTGATTGAAGGCTAAAACTGACAAACATTGACTTCCTCTCATGTATAGTATGTTTTTACGTGACAATCAAGCTCACATAAAAGTAATTTTAATATTTTAATCTTGATCTGAAAGTGAAAGTGATACTTTGAATCCTATAATTTTTGAATTCACTATTTCTTACTGAATATAAACTGAATCCAACATCACTCCAACTATACTAAAAGTGATCGATTTTTAACTAATTCCATTGACCACGGTTTACATATCTAATCTATAAATGGACTTCAAATAGGTAAATGATAAATGAGGTTAAGTGTATGAAATGAAAGTGGAAATCTGCAAGTAATTTGGCTCCAAAGCCTTTTGCTTATATTATATCAACGATTGATCGGCTAAAATAGCTTGGTTAGGTGACAAGTCGACTAATCTTTTTGTTATGTTTTATCTCCTATTTGTGCTGAGTTTTAGAACATTTATATAATCTCAACATTTGGGGATACAAATCGTATTTAAAATCTTGATGTGATGCAGCAACTCATGCTTCTTTGATTGGAGTTGACGGTCTATTTGATTTTGTTTGGCTAAACTTATTTTTTTAGTTTATAAATTATTGCATTTTATGGAATGTTTTTAGAATTTATAAGATGTAAAATAAATTGTAGAAATATTTGAATAAATAAAATGAAAAATTTAGGTTGGAAATAAATTGTTGAAATGTTTAGATAAATAAGATGGTGGAACCTAATCCAATGATTAAATTTTGAGGTATAATCTTATAAACTTGGTTACATAATCTTAAAAATTAACCCAACGGCTTTTGTCTCTTTTAAAAAGTTTATAATATTGTAGTATTCAATATGGTAATTTAGAGTTTTTTTTTTTTTTTTGGCCCCGTAATATAGGGAGTAGAGCCGGCAAAATGGGCCCGGCCCGATGGGCCGGCACGATCAACCCGAAATTTAGGCTGGGCTGGGCCTAGAAAAAAGTGGCCCGAAAAGTGTCGAAACTTTTTGGCCCGGCCCAATGGCCCGATGGGCTAGATGGGCTCGGGCCAATTTGGCCCGTTGGGCTCGGGCCGGCCCGATGGCCCATAATTTTAAAAAATATATATTTTTTATCATAAAAAAATCTACTTCCCTAATGTTATTAGTGATGATTGATTCATAAACAAGTGGAGTTATCGTATTTTATTTTTTAAATTCAAATTTGTGGATCATAATTCAATTCCAAGTTTAAACTTGTTCAAGACTTATTAGCTTTCTAATTTTTAATTCTTGTGTTAGTATTGTAATGTTGTTAATTTAGACATGTGGATGATTGAATGATCGTATTTTAAAATTTTAAATTCTATATTAACTTCACACTTATAAATTTGTTGTGGTGATACGTCGTATCAATATATATATATATAATTATATATATTTGATTTGTTTAAAAAGACGATGTGGGCCGATTTGGCCCATTGGCCCGTTGGCCCATACGAGGCTGGGCTGGGCTACAGATTTATGGGCCCGAACTAAGGATGGGCCGGCCCGGCACGGCACGAAGATTTGATGTGGCCCGCTGGGCCGGGCCAGGCCGGGCCGGGCCGCCCGTTTTGCCACCTCTAATAGGGAGTCTGGCATTTTTGCACAATAATGTATCGGGCTGGCAATTTTGCCCCTATTCATTACAAATTGTGCAAATGTTATCCAATTTCAGCCCGAACTACTTAATTGGGCCCGAATTGCTGATGTGGAATTAAATTGGCCTTCAATTCGGGCCAATCGGACCAAATTCTATGATGTGGAATAAAAATAAAGTAAAAATCAAAAAATCAAAAAAGAAACAAAACTAAAAACATTTTTTAAGAATAAAAATAAAGCAAAAATCAAAATAAAAAATGATCTCCCCCTTCCCCTTTCCCCCACCCCGTCGCCGCCGAGTTCGAGTTCGCTGCCGGATCGAGTTCGAGTTCGCTGCCACCGTGAGAAGTTGCGACGGGGGTGGGTCTGGTCGGCGAGGAGGGTCCTGCTCCATCTCTTGTCTTTGTTCTCCTAGCCGTCTCGGAATCAGAGTAATTCGAAGAGCAAGAGTAAGTAATTTGGAGCTTAGCGGCAGAGAAAGTGGTTTATTGGCAGTGTCTTCGAGCTTATTATGGAAGCCGATATCCAGTTGTTAGGGTTTCTCTGTTTGCAAAGTTGTCATCTCTCTCTCTCTCTCTTCGTTGAGCTCATCCAGGCCAGCCGGTTCACCACCAGCTGGGCGGTGTAAATTCACCATCGTCACCGCCGAATAACACATCACAGCTGGTAGAAACTCTCGACTCTGACTTCGTGGTAATCCTTGCCGCTCTTCTCTACACTCATCTACGTGCTCGGCCTCGTTGTTGTCGCTCGTTGTGCCTTGATCTGGTGCATCTCCGGCAGGTCCCGAGAAGCTTCTCCTCCGTGTGCATCCGCATATTGCCGCTCGAGATCGACGGAGAAGCTCACTAAAATTGCGGTTGTGATGGTGACAGAAGTGACGAAGATCAGAGGAGAAGGCGTTTTGTGGTGGGATGATGGCGGCGACGGTGGTGTGATGCTGAAGAAGATGATCTTTTTTAATTTTGATTTGATTTTAATTTTTTAATTTTTATTCTTAAAAATGCCACATAATATAAATAATTCCACGTGAGAGATTTTGATTGGATTGGTCCAAATTGAAAGTCAATTTTATTCCACATCAGCAATTCGAACCCAATTAACATTTTGGGCTGAAAATGGGTAACATTTACACAATTATAGGTAACATTTACACAATTTGTAATCAATACAGGATAAAATTGTCAGTATAATACATTCCTGTGGAAAAATGTGGGAACGTGTATATCTAGGCAAAAAAAAAAAAAAAAAGCTACGTAATTCATTAGATAAGAAAATGTAGGTGGTAGGTATGGACAATAGATTTCTTGGTGTGTGTATAAATGAAGACACATGAGATAAGGTTGCTTTTCACACACACGCACTGATTCTCCATTTTTTTTATCAGTGATTCTGCAAATCCAAACTCAGATAATGATTGTGAAGCAGAATTTGCAGTGATTCGATTTCTTTTTTCCTTTTTCAAAAAGGTGAATCAAATTAAAAAATAGAAAATAATCGAAGACGATGAGTGTAGTAGCAGAGCAAGAAAACTATGCTTCTGGCGATCAAGCCGACCGCCTCTGCGATTTCTGCAACGAGTCAAAAGCGCTTCTTTACTGCCGAGCTGACTCGGCGAAGCTCTGTTTCAACTGCGATCGTGAAGTGCACTCGACCAATCAGCTCTTCAGGAAGCACAACCGCTCTCTTCTCTGCGATTCCTGCAATTCCTCGCCTTCTTCGATCTTCTGTTGCACTGAATCGGCTGTTCTTTGCCAGAATTGTGATTGGGAAATCCACCAGAAGGTTCGGTGTATTCATGATCGGAGACCGATTGAGGGGTTCACCGGTTGCCCTGCTGTGACTGAGTTGTTCAATTTTTTAGGGTTGGAGGATTTGGGGAAAAAGAGCTTGGATTTTGGGGGTGGGGATGAAGAGGGTTTCTTGGATTTTTTGGTTTGGGATTCACCTTCGATAGTGAGCCTTGATGATTTGATTGTTCCGAATGATCGTGAGGATCCTAGACATGGTTTTCAGGCTATGGGGGTTCCTCCTTTGCCTAAGGTTTGTTCACTATTTCTGGGAATTTTCGTTTTCTAAGGTTTCTACTTTTTCTTAGCGGTTCCTATGTTCTAATTTGTTATTTTATCTCGTAAAGGATTCTGATTTGTTAATTCACATGACGCGTGGTTGTTATAATCATCAAATCTAGTAGGAGTTCTCAAATGCTGTCTTAGTCGTTGTTGATGATGTTGTTTGTGTTGCATTAGTGAAGCTTTTTCATCTTTAAATATCCAAAGCTTGGAGTTCGTGAACTTGTAATTTTTATTAAGCTTTAGTGTTTTGGTTTGTAATGATGAGTAGCTAGCTGTCATATAACAAGTTTGACTTGAGTTACTTTAGCTTTGGTTATGGATCATATTTCATGGAATGATGGGCTTCTTGTATTATACTTTCTTCTATTGAGAGCGGACAATGAATGACGTGGTTGAATTCCTAAGTTCTATTTTTTTGCTTGGTTACGAAGTTGTTTGATTTTGAGCAACATGGTTGTTTGATCCTAATGAATCATTTGGTAATCTGGTTGTTATATATTTTTTCTGCTTGTTTTTTGCACCTGCCATGTGTTAATCTCCTGAATATTGTTGTTCCATCAGAACCGGAATGCATCATGTGGTAAACACAAAGAAGAAATATTCTTCCAACTTCAAGAGTTGGCGAAGAAGGATCCCAACTTCAGTGGTTCACTGGATGACTTTGAAGCCCATGTTGAATTTCAATCTCAACAACCTGGAATGTGTCAATTAAGAGATGATAATCCAGGCCAAGAAAATAATGCAGAGCCAAAGACAGTTGCTTCACCCGAGGTAATATGATATGCATGCCAGGAAGAAGAATAATAAGTCAGTCTTTGGCCCAATTTATTATTATTGTTTTATGTTTAGATTAATTTGGCTCATGGACTTAGCATTGTAGGACCCAAGGCCTGACTAATTATTCTCCTTCATGGCATGCGTATCATAATATGAATTGAAATGGTAAAATTATTCAATTGACGAAATATGAACTGGAAATACAGTAAAGAGAATAGAATGGCCTGGTGAGTGCATTTTCTTGGTAGACTATTGTGGAAGTTGACTTGTCAATACGATTCATTTGTTCTTATATAGAAATGAAAGATGAAACCAAGCGATATTCTGTATCTGCAGGCAAGTGCAGTTGATTGGTGTTTTAGTGGAGGGATTCCAGAAGAAGGCTTTACTTCCCCTTTCATTGGTAGCTTCCCCGACATGAACCATTTGGTACCTGACAAGGATTTAGATGTTGGTGATACTACATGTTATAAAAATGGTTTCCAAGAAGTTCAAGTATGTGTTCCTGTGGATTCCAAGACCTTTCATATGAATCCTGAAGCTGGATCACGAGAATTGAACAGCCATGAGAGAGAGACTGCAATCTCACGTTACAAAGAGAAAAAGAAAACTAGAAGGTCATTAATTCGTCCTGCCTAGAAGTACTGGATCATCCACTAATTTTAGCTTTTCTCCAAAATCGTCTTTTGGATCACATAATCTGAAGAATTTACACGTTTATTCCTTACAAGATCTTTAACTTGTGGTGTATGTAACAGGTATGACAAGCATGTCAGATATGAATCACGGAAAGTCCGGGCAGAAAGTCGGACAAGAATAAAGGGTCGTTTTGCAAAAATGGATCGCTAGGATCTGCTGCCTGATGAGTTCAAAAATTTCAGTCCTGATACTGAGGTAGCAAGTAAGTTAAAATACTGCTGAATGTTGTTCTGCAAACAGGGATTGAAGACATCGGAATTCTTTCTTTCCATTCACAAATATAAGAGGTGTTTTGCTTGTCGAAAACACAATGTTTGAATTAGCGGGAACTAACAGCAGTTGGGTAGTTATATGTTAGTTTAGCCTTCTTTTCTAGTCTTGATCTCAAAATTTAAGCTGTCAAAATTATACACGTGTATCTGTCGTATGTTTGTAGAATGTAAATGTGTTATCTGCATCATAATTGCAATGTTTTCTTCTATTATATATTTTTTCTTTTATTTGAAGATATAGATATAGTCGATATTTACTGCAGAATCCATCTGGTTTTGTGCTTTTGGAAGAACTTTAAATGCAGTCTGCATTCTTTATTCTTTACCATATTGACATCTTTGTATTTCATTAATTTTTGTCAGTGATGATATGACAGGTGTTTAACATGTCATGTTCAAATGTTTATGAAGCCTGAAATATAGTATAAATGCAATCTCCAAAACAATGAAAAGAGGAAGAGATAAATACACCATTAATGAGCCATCTTGCTTTGAAACATTTGTGGATACATAAATCTGCAGAGTTATAGAGGTTCAAATCAGACACAGTCATGGCAAAAACTGGTAAACTCCTCTATCTTCATTTTCTTGCAGAGTTTTTACACCTGCTTTTCCTTCTTGAGGCTTCAAAATCCAGTGGTCTGAGTATCAAACTCATTCACATTCACTCCATCGATTCACCTTTCTACCCCGGCAACATCTCCCATCTCGGCAGAATCAGGCTTTCGACACAAGCAGCATCATCGTATGTCGCCCGTCTATCCATCTCGGCAGAATCAGGCTTTCGACACAAGCAGCATCATCGTATGTCGCCCGTCTATCGACTGCTACATCATTAGGCATCAGAACAAATGTTTCGATCATCAATAAATCAATCCGTCCGAGGATGGCCAATCAATACCGGATGTACCTGGTCCAAGTAGGAATCGGCACATTCCCTCGCCCACGTCCACCGTACTACCAGTACTTCCTGCATCTCGACACAGGTAGTGATATCATGTGGACTCAATGTGAGGAGTGCCGGAAAATGGGGCGCGGCTCTTGTTTCCAACAAAAGTCACCCCTTTTTCCGGCTGCTAGCTCCCGCTCATACCACCCTCTCCCGTGTGGCAAACACCCACTCTGTATTCCGGGCCAATGTATCAACGACAAGTGTTCCTACTTGGCCATGTATGCAGACGGTGCCAACACATTTGGGTACTTGGCTTCGGAATCTTTAACGTTTGATTCCGACAAGAACAAAACCGAGACAATTCAAGACGTGGTCTTTGGTTGTGGGATCAAGAACAAAGGATTTCATGAGTCTTCCAGCAAGAATTTAATAGCTGGTAACTTTGGATTAGGAGGTAGAGATTACTCATTTTTGAAGCAAAAACAGGCCCTCACTCAGGGCCGGTTTTCGTATTGCCTACCACCATGGGACGTCGCCTATAAGTCCACCATGTTTCTCCGGTTTGGTTCCGATATACCACAAAGAGGTGGCTTCAAAGTAACGCCATTAAGAACAATCCCAAACTTGGCCATGTATTTAGTTGACCTAAAAGGCATAAGCGTCGAAAACAGAAGACTCGATGTTCCACCCAAGATATTCGCTCGAACCAATGGGCATGGAGGTTGTGTTGTCGACTCGGGGAGTACAATCACAATGCTGCCTCCATTTGCTTACCAGAAGTTGAAGGCAATGTTGATCATGAACCACTTCTCTAGATACAAAAAAACGAAGAATCAAGGAATCTTCGATTTTTGCTATCGTTTCCCACGCAACACTGGGCTGAAAGATCTCCCGACCATCACCTTCCATCTCCAAGATGCTGATCTTATCTTTCCTCCTCAAGTCGCGTTCACGATTATTGATAAGTACCAATTCTGTTTGGGAATGTGGGCTAATGATGTTGATGGCATGACCATAATTGGAGCTCAACAACAGGCTAACAAGCGTTTCGTATTCGATACTGTGAATCAAAAACTGTATTTTATACCTGAAGATTGCACTCGTGGTGCTTAGTTCTGTCTTAATTGTTTGAATAAGAAGATAGATAAAATGTGTAATGAATGAGTTATATGCTTATCTATCAAGTTATCTGAGAACATCAAGGATTTTCATGTCATAAATTAGAGAGTGAAAGTTATATTTCCTTGGAAAAGATCAGTAAATAACAATTACATCCCTGCAACTAACTATAAAAGAAGTTCAGAGTTGAGACTTGAACTAACAATGACAAAATCAGAGACATTACTGTCACTATGTTTCCTCATTGCCAACTCAATTCTTGTATTAAACAACGTTGTTGCCAACTCCCATGTTCTTACAGTTAGAATGATCCATCGATATTCACCAGAATCGCCATTTTTCCTGGGTGATCTTTCCGGTGAAGAACTAATCAGAATGCAAACTACAAAGCTTGATGCTCAAAACTATCAATACATCGTGAAAATAGGGATTGGAACACTCAAATCCAATCTACCGTACAAAGAATACTAGTTAAGAAATGGACAGTACTGGTAGCAGCCTAACTTGGCTACAATGTGAAGGTTGTACACTATGCTTTAACCAAACACCAAAACCATTTCGCCGTGTTATGGCAGGTAACGAGCCAGAAGAGTACGAGATAACATATGCAGACGGAGCAAGCACTAGAGGTATGCTAGCTCGAGAAACGTTCTATCTCAGATCAAACACAGGAGGACTAGCACCAGTGAAGAACATGCAGTTTGGATGTGGTATGTACAATCTTGTACAGTATGGAACAACAAGATTGCTGGAATAATGGGACTTGGATGGGGAGATTTATCGATCGTCAAACAACTTGGCCCTCAATACAATGGTGTACCTGTTTCAGACAAAACACCGAGCATGTTTCTTAGATTTGGAGAAGACAGACGTATCTGGCCTTAAAAGAATGCTAAAAGCACCCCACTGTACAGAATTAATCAAGGAATACCTTATTGTGTTGAAGTGCAGGGTATAAGCATCAACAAGAAGAGGCGTAAAATCAAGGCGGAAGTGTTTGCTTACAAGAATAATTCCGGTGATGGTGGCGTCTTGATCGACTCAGGCACACCGTATTCAAGACTGCATTTGACATACTGAAGACATAATTTTCAAGAATGAAGGGGATAAAAAAGATTGGAGGCGAATCAGGGCTCGAATTATGCTTCGAGAGGAAGTGGACGGGACGACTTAACAAGCTGCCTCATATTACTTTTCATCTACGAGGATCAAATGCAGACTTTGGCTGGGGCTGTGTTTGAGGTTACTCGTCAAAAACTTGGTGTGCAATACTTTTGTTTGCCGATGCTTCGAGATGATCGTTACTCCATTATTGGAAGTATTCAGCAAACTAACCACAGGATCATCCATGATACGAAGAAAAAGAGATTGTTTTTCTATCCTGAGAATTGTCTATGAATCCTTGAGAATTAAAGATGTTTCAATCTCGTATTTCATTTTATTAGTTACAAAATAAAGTACGAGGTAGAATGAAGGATATTTTTACATAGAGTTCAGAATGTGTTTTATCGAACCAAACTCAAACAGGTTGTTGAAAACAATCTCAGAGTATCGAGTAGTCTGATTTGATTTTTAGCTCGACTAAATTAAGCTATTTCCTTTATTCCTTGATTGATTGCATGCTTATATCATCAGTTTATTATTCAATAGTAAAAGAAGCTTCTAATCTGCTTCCTTATACAGATTCTAATCAATGATAACATACAACAATGGAAAATCATACTCCTTTTTTGGGACGAAAGTAGAAACTTCGATTGATATCTGTTAAAACTTGCTGATATGATAGGATTTAAAACCAAATCTTTTAAAGAGTAATAATATTATCTGTGGCTATAAATGACACTAATAGATAGTGTGAAATCATCTATCTATACCACAAATTATTATCCCTCAATACAATCGAAGTGTTCATAATTAATGCTATATATGAAGACATGATTAAAACATGTAAAAAACCATTAATTATGTCAATGCAACTACACAAACATATATACAGCTGAGATGGTACAGAATTAACATGTAATCAATCCAACAAATGGAAAATTTGCAAACATTAATGTTGTTGACACTATGTTGTACTCTTGCAAACTTAATACCTGTATTTGCAGAGTCCGCCATTAATATGAACACCAATAGCTTGAGACTGAAGCTGATCCATCCACACTCATTAGAGTCACCATTGTTCCAAAGAAATCTGTGTGATGAAGAAAGAATTAGAATATCAGTGGCCCAATCCAAGACACAATCTTCAAGCACGAGAGGAGAAATGGAAGTACAAGTTTTCCATTACATCGTAAAGATTGGCATTGGAACATTCAAATCGAAGCCAACTTACAAAGAATACTACTTGGAAATGGACACAGGAAGTAGCCTAATATGGCTCCAATGTTCAGATTGTACCAAACGCTTTAAACAAACACCAAAGCCATTCCCAAAACAAAACTCATCATCTTTCCACCCTCTTGTCACCAACAACCGCCCTTGGCTCTACGAGTATAGCTACACAGAAACGTTTTATCTTGGAACAAAGAACGGATCATTAGCAAAAATGGAGAAGATAAAGTTTGGGTGTGGCCTGCAGAATGATATGCAGTACGGAAGCTATCGAAACAACAAGATTGCAGGAATAATGGGGCTGGGATGGGAGCCCTCGTCGCTTGTTAACCAACTTAACCACACCTTCAAAGGCAAATTCTCATATTGCCTGCCAGTTCTCTCAGGCAAAACATCGAACACCTTTCTGACATTCGGAGACGCCGGTGTAGCTGATGATCGGAGACGCGGGACTGGATCAATAAATCCTAAGAAAACACCCTTGTACCGAATGAATAAAAGCAGTGCTTACTATGTAGACTTACAAAGCATTAGCTTGAACAAGAGCAGACTGAATATGATCAAGCCACAGGTGTTTACAGGCGGCTGCGCACTCGACTCAGGGAAGCCATATTCAAGAATCGTTAGACCTGCATTCGACGTACAGAAGGTGGAATTGGAGAAATACTTTTCTCGGAGCAATAATTTAAGGAAGATCAACGGAGATTTGGGGTTGGAATTATGCTACGAGTTCCGGAACAAGAGTAGTGGATTAGGGTTTAATACTTATAAGATTCCGGAGATTACGTTTTGTCTGCGAGACTCCGATTTGGTAATGAAGGCGGAGGCGGTGTTTGAGGTGGTTGCTCCGCCGCTTATGGCGAGGTGGCGTCGCCACTATTTCTGCTTGGCGATGGTTCCAAGTCAGAAATATTCAATTATCGGATCACACCAGCAAACCAATCATAGGATTACGTATGATACGAGGAATCAGCTTTTACTTTTTAATCCTCAGAATTGTAGAATCCATGACACAATATGCATGGATCATTGATGATACAATTAAGGATTAATATCTATTCTTTTTCCTCACTCTTTCCTAAAACTCTATATGAATTTAGACGGACGATCCACAAAAAATAATCAAATATCAAATTGATATATATTAACTTTTTATGCACTTTGCAAAAAGATTAATACACACATGCATATATATAAATAAAGAATAAAAAATTGTGATATATTCATTCACCAAAATAATGTACAAAAACTATTCAAGAAGAAAACCCTAAACAAAATAATATGTGTGCATTACATGATCTCTCAAATTAAGTCTAACCAGTCCTTCACTTGTAAGTAAAGGTCTTCCTAAAGAAGTTATGTTCCACTAACTGATTCGTCGTCGGCCTCTTCTTCGGATCCTTCAAGAGACACGCCGCCATGACTTCTCTTAACACCTTCGAAATCTTCTTCTTCTTCTTCTTCTTCTGTCCATGAAAACACGACATAAACCCTAGTTTGCCTGCAGGCCCAGATTCCTCACCAATATTTCCCACGAAAACCCTAAATTCCTCAAAGTCTGAAGCTAAATCCCGGCAGTACTGAAATCCATACAGCAGCTCCAACGCCAGCAATCCAAACATCCACACATCCGTGGCCTTCTCGTACGCCATTAGTCCATAGTGGTTCATGATTTCCAGGGAGACCAACAATTTGTCGGAACGATGATGGTCTTCATATATGATGGAAGTGTGGCCGAGTTTGAGCCTGGATTTCTGATCCAGGAAGATGCAGTGTGAGCCAATGTTGCCATGCAGCTTGTTCTTGGCATGCATGTAGTGCAGGGCCTTGAGGGTCTCCTTCAGAATGCACCCAGCTGCGTTTTCCGGCAGGCCTCGCTTTCCGATCATGGACTGCAGGCAGAGCCCCGGTGGGGTCATGATGATCCAGAGCTCATCCTCATTCTTGAAAGAACAGTGGACCTTGACGATGTTTTCGTGGTCCAGGGTTTCGGCCTCATGAAGCTGTGTGGCCAGAGTGTAGACATCTAAGATCCGATTCATGTCCCTGAGTATCTTGATTCCGACGGGGACCTCTTCTCCGGTGGCCGGATTCACGGTCTTCGCCTTGAAGATGGTGGCGGAGTCCGGCGTGCCACTCATGATCGCGTACTCGCTCTTAACACGGGGGTATTTCATGATATTTGCAGCCATGATGTATTATGGTTTGTCTTTCTTGATTATCGATCTGAGGTTATATACAGTGTATAGTAGAGAGAGAGAGAGAGAGAGATGCGAGAATTGTTGATATGATAGGAGAAGTCTTCCATGGTGAATAGGATTTGGAAAGATTTTGGATTCGATTCTTATATATGCATATAAACTCTATCTATCTCTATCCATATCTACATGGAGCATATTATTTGGGATTAATATATCTTTATCTAATCAATGAATATCCAACTTAGATATCGCTAGCTCCAATGAAACAATTAAATAAAGAGTATATATAGGTCTCTTATGAATTATGGATTGTAAATCCATGGGACCGAGATTCACCCGATATGACTATAATTTCTGATCGAATCAATCCAATTGTACAGATCTAGAATCTGTGTCCCAAAGATACAGAATTTGTTGCATAAAGCAAATCGCTAATAAGGATCATGTAATTGGAACTCTGAGCTTTCAATCATGCAATTTAATCACTTAATTAATTTATGGATATAGATGTAGGGCTAGCTATTGTTGTATTGGGTGTAGTTACGAACTTTTGGGCCTCAATAAATTAATGGATCTAATCTAAGAACATAATAGGTTGGACTGGACTCTTTAAAATAATTAATAAAAGAGGAATTAATGCGACTGATGCGTACAATTAATCCAATCCTAGATGGCCTCTAATTTTGAAAGACATATATCGCGATTTGCAATTTCATTTATTAATACCAAATTAAGATCTATCATATTACTTTTCTAATTAATCCTAATTTAATTAATTACCACATATTATTATAATGTGATCATGTGTCTGGATAATCAGATTTGAGAGATCATTGAATCATGATTCCAACTCGTGAATTAATGTTACACTGTTATATTCATTTTCGTTCAATTCTCTGCAATCAAACTAATTAATTTGCTCAAGAAGTAAATTTCCAATCTTTAATTATTAGTTATCATACTTTTAATATTGTCAAAAAAAAAAAAAAAAAGTTATCATACTTTTAATAGTAGAACTAAACCCATTCTTTTCCTAGCTATTTGGTCGTTATAATAACTTGACTTGCCTATTTTACTCTTATAACCTAAGTTTCATTATATACAGAAAATTGTGATCAATAATCTATGTGATTTTTCCAGTGGGATACTAAAGAAGGTAATGTACTAATATGTACAACATGTTAATTTAGTTTTAGTACTAGCCAAAAGATTATATTAATGATAAAATATTAATAACATTGCAATACACTAATATATATATATATATACGAGTATCAGCACATGCGTTGCATGTGGAAGATAAATTATTTAAATAAAAAATATTATAATACTATTAACCTTAAATAATAATTTTTATAAGAATATAAAATCTATATTAAATTAAATTAAATTCAAAAAAAAAAGGTATAGTAAATTAGAGTCCTACTTATAATAGAACTCTTTATGATTTTTGTTTGGAATTTTTTTGTAGAATTATTTAAATATAAAAATCATAAATTACTATTATAACCTTAAATAAAATATTTAATAAGGATATATTAGGCAATCCATATTTTATAAGAAATATTCATACTTTTATATAGGTAATATATATATATATATATATATATATATATATATATGTCCAACAAATAGTTCATTTAGTTTTAACCTTGCAATCGCACATAGAAGTTTGGTGATAGGATTCGTTGGCGTTATACATTGATATATTACAGTACTCTAGTATTGAAATATATATATATACCAAGAAAATCTCAATTTTCCATTATTAGTATCATTTATATTTACTCATGGTCTTACGTATAATATGTGAGATGATCTTTTTTACCTACTAACTCGACACATTTCAACAAATTAATTTATATATGAATTGTGAAGTGTGGGTTGTGGGTTGACTTGTCTCATGTAAAATGATTTGTGTGATGGTTTTACATAAAACTTACTCATCTATTTATTCCACGCTAAAAGATTTCATCAAGAGCACTTTTTTTTGACTAGTTTTAATGTTTTTTTTTTATTTAAGAGGGAAAAAAAAAGCCATATTTAAATGTGATTGAAATATTTCACATCTGAGATCGAGAGATAGAAGGATAAGACGTGAATCTTTTGGTATCCTTAAAATGAGCCCATAATTAAACTTACGAACAGAAAATGGTTCATAAAAGAAATTTATTACTTACAAAGAAATAAAATAACAAACCCAAAATTGGACAAAGCAAACTGAATAACGACAAAAATAATACCATAAAAATAAGTACCATAATAAGTTGTTGAGTGGCTTTTTTTTTCGTACATTAATTGGCACCAAAAGTTTAGTAATTGGTTGTGACAACTAACGTGCACACAATTAAAACATTCATTCTATATGGCACGTTGTTAGGTACTAATAATATTTCTTAATCACGTCATTTCAATGGCTAAGTCCTCAATTTTTTTGAAGACTAAAAGTCAATTTCATTTGGATCTTATAAATTTTAGTATAAAAAAATGAAAATTAGACAAATATTGGAGTACTATTATTAAAATTAATTGTTTCTTTATTTTGTAAGATTGATTTCAGACATCATGTAGTTAACATAACTTATAATGAATTTTCTTCCAAATTTTTAGTTGTTTATAAGGTTAAAACTTCTTAAATTCAAGCATTTCCTTCTTTAATTATAGACAATGTGCTGATAAGATATATGTTGCATGATACATGTCTCTATGTCTATTGGGACGCGTAATAAATGATCATCAACGATGATTGCAATATATATATATATATATGTATATATAGCATTCTCGTTTTGACTTTAAATTTATAATTTAGTAAACAATATTTTGAAAAATATTGCACACAATTTATATAAGATGTATATTAATTTGATCATCTTGAATTCTTAGTTGGAAACCACATTCCTTAGTCAACTTGAATTTGAATGATTATGAGTTTATTATGTAGATGAATCGGTCCTTCCAATTATTAATATGGAATATAGTGTTATATGGTCTGAATTCTGATGATATGAGTTAGTATAGACAAACATGATATTAAAAATGGTTAGATTTGATTAAAAATAATGAATATACAGCAATGAATTAAACTATATATATATTATATTATATATCAACCATAACTATGAAATGAAAGTGCCCCTAATTAAGTCTTGACGAAAGAAATTAATAGTCATGGCATTATGGGCATTGTGGCTGAGAATAAATATATATTCCAGGACGATATACATCTTTAAAATTAGAGTAAGTCTCTTGTGAATCAGGTGCATGGATCTTAGATCCATGCACCCGGGTCGGATCCGGGTCAGGGGGACCACACCCTCTTTTTTTTTTTTCGCTCATGATTTTTGAAAAAAATCACATACCAATAGTATATGTTAGACATACCTTTACGTTATGTTAGACATACCTTTAAGCTATGTTAAACATACCAGTTCTGCCCAGATTTCATGCCTTGTCTTTTTTTGGCTTGATTTTTGAATTTTGGCACATACCACTACGTTATGTTAGACATACCTTTACGTTGTGTTAGACATACCTTTATGTATACTTAAACATACCTTTGTATATGTTAAACATACCTTTATATATAGTTAAGCATACCTTTATACATGTTAGACATACCTTTGTATATAGTTAGACCTATCTACACATGGTTGGTCTAACTATACACAAAGGTTGGTTTAACTATACACAAAGGTTGGTCTATTTGAGCGAATTTTGGATGAGCTTCAGGACATGTCTTCAGCGCGTGGGAGCGCGTGGGAGGCGCGTTTTGGGCGCGTGAACTGGTTGGGTCAGGTGCATGGATCTTAGATCCATGCACCTGACTCATAAAAGTTTTTGCCTTAAAATTAAGGTAAAGAAATAAAAATCCATCTCAAGTGGACTAAAAATCAGAAGTTGAAAGTTGGAAGAATAAAAATAGAGTAAGTCTCTTGTACACCAGGTGCACGGATCTGAGATCTGTGCACTGAGACCGCACGCGGGTCAGCACTAGCTGGTCCAGCCCATAGCACCTCTTTGTTTTCGCGTGTTTTGGTCGTGACCTTCATGTTGTATTAGTGTGACATTCATGTTATATTAGTGAGACATTCATCGTATATTAGTGATACATTCATGTTCAGATTTTATAACTTTAGTTCAAAACTATTAACCTTTATACTATGTTAGGTTTACCTTCATGTAATGTTAGTCATACTTTCTTGAAGGTATCACTAACATAACATGAATGTAACTTTAACTTAACATGAAGGTATGACTACCTTGAGCGAAATTTGGTGGGTTTGAACACACCCACCAGTCGCGTGGGAGCGTGTGAGAGGCGCGTGGGGTTGACCCGGGTGCATTGCACAAAAGTTTTTGTCATAAAAATATAATGACGTGAATATAAAGTACTAAGAACCTTTTTCCCTATATATTTAAACCTTTATTTATCTGTATAGTAACATCTTCATTAATAAATAAGAAAATTTATCTCAGAGAAAGGAAAATAGAAAAAAAAATTAATAAAAACATTTAATATACAAGCGTCATAATTGAAATAACGTGTAATACTTTAATTGGATCTTACTTTTATTTAGTTATATATATATATATATATTGATCACTTTATATTTATATATAAATAAAGATAGGATCTACTCTAAACAAAGTTAGCAGTAGAGCATGTTAATTGCCTAAAAATACACTTAGAAACTAATGTGTAAAATGAAAATATATAAGAAGAAGAATATGTGTGCGCTCAATATTCATCTTCCTAGAGCCCGAGACCTCTATTTGTAATATTGTTAGAATTAAATTTGTAACCAAAAAACATTAAACTAGCTAGATAATCACCATTTTGGAAATGTTGCAAATTAATTAAATTAATAGAAATGTTACATCAATTTATGAAACAATAAATTGACCTTATAGTTGGATTGAATCTATTAGCTAGCCAGAATCATTAAATATGATCTTGCTCATGATCTGCTTAAAAGAAAATCACCATATGTTAATCCAATTTCACTTAAAATTTCTGAAATTAATTTCCCTCCTCACTTTCTTATTAATTTTGAACAACCCCACAATATTGGCCATTATTGTATTTTAAATGTTTAATGGTTACAAAGTAAATTCAATTACTATATATAAGGTCATAAGGATCTAAGTATATATGAACACAAACTTATTCTTCCCATTTTACACATTGTTTTTATGTATTAATTTTCAACATTTTAACAAGGTCTAATCGATCATCCATTGAAGTATTTTATTCTATGATGTACTTATGATAAAAGACCTAATCTTTCGAATTTATCTTGAGGCAGTGATTTGTTAGACATTTAATTTACCCAGACGAAATGTGCTCAACATATACCATTATATATATATATATATGTATATATGTTATATTGGCAGTGATCAATATATATATATATATATATAGACAATTAATATAATGTTTGGCACTATCATTTAAGGAAATAAATTAATTAAAAACTACACCTTAATCGTTTAGTGATAAATTAACGATTGATCCTAACAACAACGAATTAATTTATAGAAACTTAGTGGAAAAATAGGTTTTACTTTTATATAGTATGTCCACCTAGAGTCCAATTAAATTAAACTCCTTGCAACTACGATTTAAGTTTTGTTAAACATCTATCTATATATATATATAAGCAGAATATTCTGCCAAAAATAGTTACAATAAATGTCCAATTTATTAAATATTTCCATTTTAAGAAATCACTAATAACTTTTATTTTAAATTTATTAATAAACAAATACATAAATATTAATATTTAATACATTTAATTCTATATTTATTGTATAGAAACTCAAAAGAAAAGGTAAATATATAAATTTATCTATATATTTTTATATATTATAGAGGAAAATTTTGAGATATTTACAGAAATACTATTTTCTGAACAAAAAAGTGTCACATCAACAATATTTGTATTTTGCGCTTTTTATTATTCAATTCATTCAATTTATAATATATATTGTATTAGTTTATTCTTATTTTATTAATACTAATTAAGTTATTTTTTATTGAATAATTTCTTATACACCAACAATAGATAATGTTCCAATAATAAATATTAATTTGTTTGGGGATAATTGTATCATATTTAATATAAATATAATTTATAAATAAGTGTAACACTATTAAAGATGCGTATATATACATATATATATATATAATGTATTTAGTGTGAAATTATATGTCATTCTAATTATTTTTTAAATTAATATTTGTAAGTGTCCCATCAACAAATTTTTTATTTTGCATTTTTTACTATATATTTAATCCATTTGATCTAATAATATAAGTATTGTATTAATTTATTCTCATTTTATTGATCTTAATTAAATTAATTTTTATTGAAGAATTTATTAAAAATCAACAATAGATATCCAACAATAATTTCAATAATAATCTATATATATATATATATATATAAAAGCACAATATTCTGCCAAAAATAGCTACAATAAATGTCTCATTTATTAAATATTTCCATTTTTAGAAATCATTAATAACTTTTATTTTAAATTTGTTAATAAACAAATACATAAATATTAATATTTAATACATTTAATTTTATATTTATTGTATAGAAACTCAAAAGAAAAAGTAAATAGATAAATTTATCTATATATTTCTATATATTATAGAGGAAAAGTTTGAGATATTTACATAAATACTATTTTTTGAACAAAAAGTGTCACATCAACAATATTTTTATTTTGCATATTTTTATTATTTAATCCATTCAATTTATAATATATATATTGTATTAGTTTATTCTTATTTCATTAATACTAATTAAGTTATCTTTTATTGAATAATCTATATATATATATATATATATATATAAAGAAGACCTTCAATAAAAATAGCAATAACTAATTTTCCCTCCCAATTAGCATACTATAAATAGAAAGAAAGTAGTTATAAGAAATTAAATAAATCAAAAATAAAAAAATTTATACTTTTAAGGGTTGTGGGGTCTACTAGGTTAGACTATACCTATAAGTAAGTAAGTTAAGTTATATTTTATCTTTTTTCTCTATTTCATATAAACTATAATCTTTAAATTAATTATTTTTTATTTTGAATTTTGTTTTAGTTTATGAAAAGTATAAATTTTATATTTACATTTGGTGCAAAATTGTATTTAACAAGCTTACAAATACAAAGATAAATGACAAAAGTAAACTATAGATTAGAAAATTAAAAAAATAATTTTTAAAATAAAAAGTCTTAGATTTTTTGAGAAATTAAAAACAATGAAAAACATTTTGGTATAATTGTTTGATATATTTTCCAATACAAGTGGGTTGAATATTGAACTAGCTACGTTATTTAAATTTTAAATACATACCAAGATTTTTTAGTTATTTGATGGGATTTATATATTTTCCCTAAAGATATCTATAATTGTGAATGCAAAGGACATTTGTTAATAAGTATGAATCAAAAAATATAATAATATAATCATGATTCTTATATCTATATTAATTTGTAACATGCACAACATATCTTTATGAAGTAACATATTTTTAAGATATCAATTATCGTTTACAATAAATGTTTCTCAGTACTAAATTTGATTTAATTTATTTTAATTTACAATATTAATGGGTAAATGTACAAAATTGGTGTTTATTTAACAACCTCAATATATAATTTAAAATTCATTGTTAAACATAGATATATATATATATACATTTATATATTACTGTTTGCATTTTAAAATTATAATATTATTTAAGATGTGACACATTAAAGATAAAGAATCAAATTCTTATTAATATATAATTTAGGTTAAGATAATATTATTACATTATAGTATTAGCTAGAAATTTTAAAACTTATCAATCGTATATTACAAACTGTGCATCGCACGGGTATATACTACTAGTATAAATAATTACAGATTAAATATGGTGGTTTAATTACAAAAAAAATAATGTGAATTAATTATTTGTTTTATTGAAAGGTTTGGAAGTCATGAAATTGATAAAGTTTGAAGACTATATATATATATAATAGTGATGTGGTACAAGTAATGTTGTCACATCAGCACATGCACCTCATGTAAAACTCAAAACACCACATCAATGTCTCTAGCTATTATAAGCATGTGATCATTACAAAGGATCTGATTAATTAAAGTGAATTAAATCAAACCTGATCAGGTTATGCATAAATAATATAATATAGGAAATTAATAATGTGTAAAAATGAAAAAGAATAAGAATGAGCTAATTAATGTGTGTATGAAGATTACTCGAAGGAAATGGATCATAAGCTATTCGAATCTTGAATTCATAAGCTTATAATTTATAAACAAGTAGAGTTGGAATTATATAATTAACTGTATTTGGTTCGGTAGATAGCGAATCTGATTGTTTATAAGTTAGCTAACATATTCCCAAACTCAAATTCGAGTCACTACTCATTTCTATGGATCAGGAGTATATATGTTCAATATTTATGTGTATAATATCATATATACTTTTCACAAGCTAGCATGCATGTTCAAGATCTCAAATTTGATTATATATATGTTAATCGAGTTCGAGTTTGAACTGCTTAATTGTAAGCTTAATAAATTAAACTGCAAGTTAGGACAATAAGCAAGGTGTTACATTAATTAATTATAAAGAATTTGATTTGGTTAGAAATTTCCTATTTGAATTTAATTCTTTTTAAATTACAAAACCTCAATTCCTTTTTTTCAACACAACCAATACTGGGTTCCTAGCTATGAGTTGTATAAGGATATAGCTAGAGAACCACAAAAACATTAAATATATATATATATATATATATATATATATTATAATTTGCCCTAATCAAACCTAGCTAATTAATTAGGTGTGATTATGATGAGATCGAAAGGATGAATTGAAGAAGAAATGAAAGTGTGAGGTCATGTTCATGTAATTATCTTAAGGTTAAGTGAATTAATTGTTGATTGCCAACCTCATCATCATCAACATACATTCCTTAAACCTCATTGAATGCATATATAGAAATATATATATATAGACCTAAAAATGGAAAGGTGATAATTAATAAAAGAATGTGCATGCATGGATTTTGTTAACTAGTTGGTGAGATTATAATTAATGAGTTATATATATTCAACAAGAAATGTGATGTGTTTTTTAAAGATTGAGTACTGCATGCTTCTTTGACTGCCTCATCAACATGGTTTCCTTTTTTATGAATATTTTCATGCATGTACACAATATATGTATGTATGTATGTGAAACCTAGCTGTGCATCATTCATTATTAATCACTTACAATCTTATCTTCTTTTTTTCTAATTCGTCTTTCCTATTACACAATTTTTTAATTAATTTTGTCATCTTTCATGAAATAACAAACTAAAAGAAAATAGATAAATTAAGTCATAAGGAATTGTATCAAAATTTGATGTTTTGATGCACTGCTAAAATAACTAGTCTTGTGCATCTAATTTTATGTGGACGGGTCACCCCATAACCCATATTTCACGTATAAATTTGTGGAAATGTGTTGGATTACTGGGTAAAAATGATTATAAGTCTCATGATTTTTTTCATCAGGTGGTACGTATATTTTCAAATTTTATTTTAGCAAGCCCGTATACATTTATTTTCTTTCAATAAGGTAGCTCCTAAATTTTGAGATTTTATTTTACTAAGACCCACATTTATTTCTCTATTTACATAGCCCCTGGATTTGTTAATTTTATCTTTAATAAACTCTTATATTTCTATTATTGTTCACATCATGAGTTGTCGTAGGAAATTTTATTGCAAACTATATATTATTTAATTACATCTGTATTAATCATAATGGCAATATATATTTAGGGGCACATCATATATTGCTAGGATTTCTCATAAATTTTCAATCCCTCATTATCAGATAGAACCTCTTGATCATATATATATTGGAAAATATTTCCAATATTACACTCGTATTAAATCTTTTTTTAATAATTAGTCTTCCTTTTTCTAAAAATACAATAAAATTAGATTTAATTGGTGATGCAAAACAATTATATATAACTCGATTAAGTTATAAGAATTCATATCAAATCATCTTACTAGCTAGCTAGTATAATTTGATGAGACTTTCTAATAGCCATACACAATTCAACTCGGATTAAATAAATATATATATATAGCTGCACCTGGGAACACGTGTCCCAATCGTATATTCTTTAATTAATTGGCTAGATGATTAACTAGAGCTGCAAATCAATATTATAGGCAAAAATAGCTATCACCAACAAACAATTAATTAATGAATGCCAAATATATATATACTCATAGTATGCAAGAGAAATCTTAACCACATAAAGGAAATCATAATTCATTAATCCAAATATATCTCAATGATTTCCACTCAAAATAATATCTCATTGATTGAATCGAAATCGAAAAACTTCTTCCCAAAATAGTCATGCAAATTGGGTTTCTTATTGCTACGGGTTTTTCGATTTTCATGTATAGTTTCTTAATTGTTAGTTTGTCGTTGTTCACATACAATACACGAAATTATATATTGTACAATTGCATTTTTTGTTCGCTCTCGAAATCATAAAGATTGCACACAATTTATAATATTTTTTTAGGAAATGTTAGCTAGCTAGTTATGATCTATCAGTAATAGAGCAAACATGGGTTTGATAGAAATTTTGGCATAATGCACAAATAAAATTTTGTGTTATGATATATATTTCATAAACTTAAAAGTTTATGACTTAAAATTAGCTAAATGATAACTATTAACGTAGCAAAGTAAGATCAGTTTATGATTTCCATTGTGGAATTCAATTATATGTTATTAAATGTTATCCAATTGTAACTCAATTTCTAATAGTTTAATACCATTAATTTCTCTATCTCGAAAAAGATATTATATGTATGGCTGATTTTATGATTTTTCATAAAATTGGTGTATATGAAATGACAAATGTACTTGAATTGAGATGCATGAGAAATTTTGTAGGGATTTTTATTTAAGGGTTTTTTTTTTTTCATTTTGAAAAGAATATAAAAGAATCTACTTACTATATACATGGGAGAAGAATATATTCATAGTTTTGTAAATTATTATGTCATAACATCCAATATAACATTAGATATATTACTGTTTGATTTACATATTATCTAATTTTTGAAATATATCATGAAACATGTGACTATGTTCCATAGGCAGTGATTTTCGTATGGTTGTTTCAATGGAATAAAATTTGAAGAAATACACGTTCATCAAAATTATATAATTTTGCTTAAATAATATGAGTGGAAGGTTAATTCAATCTTAGTCAATTGTCCCACATTTTTTGTTTTTTAATCTTTTTTTTCATATTAATTGTTTGTATAAACTTTTACATATCAGTGCCCAGAATGATCGAGATAACTTTCATTGAGTTATATGTGTTTTCAAATAAAATCCAAAGTATATTTTGAAACACAAATATTCATGTGAGACGGTTTCACGAATAGTTTCCATGAGACGAATTTTTATTACTCATAAATTGAACTTATATTCACAAATTTTCATATAAATTGTTAAGTGTGGGTTATAGGTTTACTCATCTCACAGAAAAAGATTTGTAAGACGATCTTACAAGACCTACTCATTTTGAAACACACGTTTACAAAAATTATTCAGTAATCATTAATTAATAAATTTGAAAAGTTTGATAAATCTAGACTTATTATAGTCACATATTGTAACGGTCATACTCATATATATATAGTAAATAAAATGGGATTTAAAATAAATAAATAAATATATATAAATAAAAGCAGAAAAAAGAATAAAATAGAATGGAGGAAAAGGCATATAGAAAGTAGGGAAGGCGTGTAAAAGTGGAGTCCGTTTAAAAAGAAAATAAAGAAACGTAACGGAAGTGGGGCCCACCTCTCTGCAAATCAATTACAGCCGTTCATTCTTTGCACTGCAAATAAATCTGAACCGTCAGTTAACCTTTTTCTTTCATATCTTCACGTAATCAAACGGCTAATCATCCGCCTCAATTAATCATGATTTGAACTCATCTACCAAATTAATTTGAATAAATTATTTACTAATTTTAAACTTTCTGGAACACAACTTTAATTAATTAAAAACTGATATGAATTATATCTTTCAAAAGTATACAAATGCTGAATAAAAGACTAAATTGCAAAAATACATTTTTAATATTTTTCTAACCAGAAAACAAAAGGGTAGTTTCATGGCCCAAATAAAGTAATTTGGGACCAAATAAATCTAGCTTAGTCATTTACATGGAAAAGGTTGTTAGAAAAATTTTAAAATAATTATTTTTGAACTTTTGAGTGAAA
Source organism: Scutellaria baicalensis (assembly GCA_005771605.1). Classification (NCBI taxonomy): domain Eukaryota; kingdom Viridiplantae; phylum Streptophyta; class Magnoliopsida; order Lamiales; family Lamiaceae; genus Scutellaria; species Scutellaria baicalensis. Next base: position 25,033,382 of record CM016723.1, on the reverse strand, counting down.
TTGATATTATGTACCATAGTTTTTTTCTTTCTTTCTTTTTTGATTATTAAAGTGTAGCTCAATAGTCACATATATGTAGCTCGTTCCACATTAATGAAGGCAATTAATTAATTTCAAAACATAATAGTCGTAACTCTTCTGATATGTGACACTATGATAAACATATATTAGCAAGTGAGCAGGATGGACAATTAATTGCTTTTCTAAAAAAATCAAGTTAAAAGCCAAAATCTTACTATTGTAAGAAAACAAATTAAACTTATATCCAAACAGTTTAGTCCTGAATTTTACCACCACGACCAAAAATAGGATACACAATTGACAAATTAAGTTTAAAATTGAGCGTAAAGTTTTCCAAACTTTCAAGATTTTGCACATATTGGTTTTGATTAGAGATAAATTAGATATTAAATGAAATGAAAGCTTTCCTTTTTTTTTTTCTTTTTCTTTCCAATAACCAAATGTGATTCTTACACAACTCAAAACCAAAAGAAGTTTCAGTCCAAAGAAACCAAATAAGTTTGATAAACTCTTGAAAACTTCTACTTTTTAATGGCTATATAAATCTCAACCATTTTCCTCATCAAAGATCAAAAAGCAACAACAATATTTAGAGCTTTGTAAGTAAACCAAGAACTTCACTATCAAGAATGGCAATTGTCCTCCCATTTAGCATGGCCTCTGCTTTTGGCATTCTTGGTATTTTTTTATTTTATTTTTCTTCATACTTTTATACCTGTTTGATTTAATTGCCATCATTCATAATTAACTCCATCTTTTTTTGAAGGCAACATAGTGTCGTTCTTGGTTTACTTGGCACCACTGTAAGAAAACTCATCTATCTATCATCCATTTATATTTATTAATATCTTCGATCCACATTTGCATGAACATAAGTTATTAAATCTGATCATTTGTTTTTGGATCAGGCCAACTTTTTACAGGATTTGCAAGAAGAAATCAACAGAAGGGTTTCAATCAATCCCTTATTCAGTGGCATTGTTCAGTGCAATGCTTTATCTATACTACGCTTTTCTTAAGAAAAACGCGATGATGATCATCACCATCAACAGCGTCGGGTCTGCTATCGAAGTTGCATATCTAACGGTCTACATCATTTTTGCAACAAAACAATCTAGAGTAAGTAATTAATTAATTAATTAAATGAATGAACTCGATCTATATATGTTCTTCAATATCATGATCTCATTTGATCATACTAGCTTGTTTCTGGCAGATTTTTACCACCAAGTTGATCCTTGCATTTAACATAACGTTGCTTGGATTGATTGCATCAACTACTTATTTTCTTGTACCCAATGCAAACCTCCGAGTCAACATTATTGGATGGATCTGTGCTGTCTTCTCTGTCTCCGTTTTCGCAGCTCCTCTTAGTATCATGGTAACTTTTTTTACAATATATCCAGAAATTTGCAATTTTTGTCCTCTAATTCACCTCTATTCCTTTTTTTATTTTACATATTTCAATTTTGTTCCGTCTTTTTTATATATATTTTTTTTTCTATTTCTTAACTTTTCGCTTGAAAGTTGGAATTGTTAACTTCAAAATTTCAATAATTATGTACATGTAGGTAGGGTTGAATATTTGGGCAAAATTGGAAAGAAAAAAAAAAAACAATAATTAGCAGACCAAAATTGAAATAATTAAAATTGTTGGTTGAAAAGAAAAGGACAGGATGTAAGTCACATGACGAAATTGAGATTTTCACTTTTCTTGTTAAAATAATGTTGAAATTTTTTTTAAATTTTATGACAACGTACTGGTAATGTCCATGTAGAGGAAAGTTGTGCGAACAAAGAGCGTAGAGTTTATGCCGTTCACGCTATCGTTCTTCCTCACGATATGTGCTGTTGTGTGGTTCTTCTATGGCTTTCTCATCAAGGATTACTACATTGCAGTGAGTGAATTTAAGTAATTTGTTCCTTTTGTCATCTAAAAATAATTACTTAATTCCCTAGTTAATCTTTTTCTTACATGATATGTTTCAGACACCGAACATTGTTGGATTCATATTTGGGATCACACAGATGATCTTGTACTTCGTGTACAAGAATAAAAGCACGATTAAGAAACCCATTATTCAACATGGAGGTGAAGCCAAGGTTCATGATATCATGGAATTGAAAAATCTTGATCATGATAATTCAACAATCAAGCACGAAATCGAGATAGTTGTTCTTGCTCCAATCTAGTCAATTAACCTAATTACAATTAATGTACACTTGTTGTTTAGATTAATTACTAATTAAAGGCCTACGGATTTCGACAGTTGATAAATACGTAACAATACGCATTTCTTGACTTTTAATTATATTATTTGTTTCAAATCAGGCAATGGGCATTGTCATGTCTGAAAATGCTGTACTCTAATAAGTCAAATTGATGAAATACAATAGTATTGCTGTTCACGTTTCCAGTTTTTTTTTTTCTTTTACTTGTATTTTTCTAGATTTTGGAAATAAAATTATGTGTTCAAAGTTGTATATATGTATGTAATTTTAATTCTTTTAATAGATTGTAAAAATATAGAGTTCTTGTTTTTCATTCAAAATAAGAAAGGAGCCTCAATGATTGAAATCTGGTATAAAAAAAAAAATTTACTTTCGATTCTATGCATCAGTAAATTTTGTGAGATAAAGTTTATTTAATTTACTACCTCTTATAATCAAGTTAAAATGCTTCGTTTTTTCATCCGAACTTTTTAAAAGTGACTTTATCGACTCACTAATTGAAACGGTCTCACAGGAAAGTGTCACAATTTTTAAGACCACATTATTAATAAATCAGTTTCTTATATAATTATTTTTTCTCTTTTCTTTTCTTGTTTTTTGAGAAAATAAAATAACAGTTATATATTGTCATATGCTTCTGAAATTCTCCCCAAATTAATTAACATATCAACTCAGTAATCATAAGGATACTTAATTAATTAACAAATTATTTTTGAATCTGACATTTGCCAGTTTCATTTGTATTAGGACGCATATATGTCACAAACACAAGTCAAATATAAATTAACTACAAAATTGAATTTATTACATGAATACGATATGACTCTTATTAGTAAATAAACGGATATAACATTAAATAACTGGAAGAAAAAAAAATCAACTAACCAACAAAAAAAGTATCATCACTTTAAATAGATGAATCAAAAAAACAAATGAAATTAGTTTCAAAAATAGGGCCCAGGATACGTCTGAATCTGAATTCACAGAAAGGGATTTTAGCAACCAATTAACCAAACTATTTTTCCTTTTCAATAATAAAAGTATTTCCATATGATGTGTTTTATTACATTCTATTTATTCAACAAATTGAATGATTGGGCATGTATGTGGTGCCAATCCAGAGATATAATTAGATATGATGTTTATTTATGATTTTATGTATTATTCATATATTAATTTTTTTGAGTTTTCTATTAGGATCTATATTATAAATAAAGTTGTGTTTATTTTAGTTTTAATTACAAATGTAAAGCCATGATATCATTGTATGTGGTACTTGTTCGTCTATCGTACCCATGATTATTATGGAACGAATTAATTTTTCTCATTTATAACTTAAATTCATTTTAATAAATTAATCTTTTTTTATCAGTCATGTCCTACTCCTATTTTAATTCATCAATACATTTACCCATATATTATCAATTCGCTAAAAATCATTTACAATCATCTCATATGTGATGGCTTCGGGCACGAACGACCATGCACGACAATATATAAGCATGTTTTTTCAATTATAAGTGTCTTTTTATTCTGAATATGTGATATTTTTTCCTCACACACGATCATGTCTGAGACATGGTTGACCGTGTGCAATATAAGTATGTACTTTTTGTCTATAAATATATCTTCTAGAACTAGAAGTATGTTTTTTTATTTTTTTATCGATCATGTCATTGGATACGACACGACCGTGCTTGATCCCATCCACGTAAGTCGATCTCAAGAAAGAATAATTCATATCATATTATATGTGATATATATATATATAGATATGAGCAAAACCGTGCTAAAAATGGAAAGTTGGAAACTACCTAATTTTGCCACTCAAAAAGAATTACTAAATCTGGAAATTACTTTAACAAATAAAAAAATAATAAAAATACGAGGAGGCAGGAGGGTGAATAGCACGCGTATAAGGAGGCAGCAAAAAGGAGACAAACCAAAAGCTGGAAAAACAAAAAGAAAAAAACCTTTTCTTTTTTCCTTTTTCAAAACTTCACTTTTATAAAAATACAATAGTTTTTTATTTGTATCTAACGTACAATTTATTAAATTAACCCTGTTCCAATAAATATCAATAATATCCATATTAAATATATATATATATATAATGCATGTATATAAAATAAAATCTCATCTGAAATGGTTTTCTTTTCGTTGTTTTTTATTTAAGTATTTGTGGTAAATTTAGTTACGGGCAAAACTATACACACCTCGTCCATTACTAAACACACCCCATTAAAATAATAAAAATTGAAAATATTTACATAAATAGCAATCTATGCTTATTAATCATCTTAATAAAAATAATTTAAAATATAAATAACACATCCAATACATACTCACACTCTATACTACTAAACACACCCCATATTATAATTAATACACATTACATACACCTATCTTCTTCACCTCACAACACAAAAATTTCTTATTCCATCAACACACCTTCAAAAAATCTTTGAAAAATCATACACTTAGCTAAAATTATCAGAAAAGAGAGAAAGAGCACAAGATATGGACAATATACGTTGTAAAGTTTCTTACTACCGATTTATTTTGCTGTAAAAATAGCTCAAAATTTCATAAATGGCAAAAAATGATTTCTATGCAAATATCATATAATTTCACACATTGAGACATATAAACATAATATATAGAGAATGTTTACTAAAAATGCGACTACACTACTTGGAGCATGTGTTGATTAGGATCCATAATAACAGTTGAAATTGTGATTGATCGAACTCCTCAAGCCTTGTTCAATCCTACACCACACACGAGAAAGAAATTGAATGGTTGAAACGGTGAATTTGGTAGGGATGATCAAAAAGGGGAAGAAATTAGGGTTTCAAATAGGGTGTGAACAGTGACGAAGCCAAAAAATTATCAAGGGTCGAGGGGTCCATTCTTTAGTTATTTTTGTATAAGGGGAAACGTATATATGTTTTAAGCATTTTATAGAAAGATCATTTTCAAGGATAAATGTATTGTAATAAAGTTAAGATATTAAAAATAATATATTAAGTTAGAGCAATTGCTAACAAAATTTCTAAATTGAGTAGCATTAGAAGTGTGGATTAAAAAATGCATTGAATAAAAAGATTGAAATTAACAATGTAGATAAGTGCACAAGATTGTAGATGGGATCTAACAATGTAAATGGAATGTTTTCAATTGAAATTTCTGATATTTTCGTGTTTGAAAATTTTAATATTTTATGTTTTTTGAATGAAGGGTGATAAATTTCAACTATATTGTTTGAATGAAGGGTGAATTTTTTTAGTTATATGAATTACTGATGATGAATAAGATTGTAAATGAAATCTAAGTTTGAGAGTGAAACATTTTCAGTTGAGATAATGATGGGTAAATAAGATCATAAATGAAATCTAAGTTTGCAGGGTAAAAGATTTTAAGTTGAGATAATAAAATTTTCGACTATTTGACTAATATTTGGGTTTTTTTTTTTTTTTTGCTTTTTTCTCTTTTCATAGGAAAATCGTCTTCTGAGCTATACTTTTATAGTAATCCCTACTACTTAATAATTATATTTGTTGAAAATTGATTGTTTTTATAAAATTACTAATACTTTATGAATATTAAAGATTTTTTTTTTTTAACTATTGACATATAATTTATACTTATCCCCTAGGTTTAAAGTCTTCTCAGTTACCACCACACAATGTTCAATTTATTTGAAAAGAAAATGAAAGTGGTTAGTTTTTATGATACTGCTTATAAAACATATATCTATATAATAATACAAGGCCCGGCCCAATATTTTTGGGCCTTGTTAGGCTGTATTGTTGGTCAGGTCCCGAACAAACTAATGGAGAGAAGAAATCTGAAACCACACATCTCTGTAAACCCTAAATTCCCGTTTCGATTCTGAAATTAGGGTTTGCTTCTTCAATTGGGGTTTTGAGAATTTATCCGAACATAGGATTAATCGCTTTGCAATGAAGAAAGGTGGAGGAGTTTCGGAGAATAAAGAGAGGAAAATGGGCGGCCAGGATTTGATCAAGAACAAGATGAAGATGAAAAAGAATGTGCAGAGAATGGGAGGGAGAGGCGGCCTGTCCCTCGAAACATTCGCCAATGCCAAGACTAGGAATGACAATTATAATCCTTCCATAATCAGTATGTTTCTCAATTTTTCTTTTTTCTACTTAATTTATGTTAATTTGCTTTATTTGCAATTTTGAATTCAGTATTTACTATGCAGTAACAAGATAGAAAGTTGAGTTCTTTGACGAACACAATTGTGTGATTAGATTGTATTCCGTAGCGTTCACGATGATGCTTTTAGATTATTCTTGGAGTAATTAGTATTATTATGCTAAATTTTGTGTGATTAAATGAGAAGTTGAAAAATCTTGGTGGGAAAATATGTTCACGTGCTGAATTTAACTGAGCGTTCAAGAAAAGATATTAATCTGCAATCGATGATTCAGGCAGTGGATCCGTGTCGTAATTGAATAGTTTTCATATTCAACAACATATAATTTCCATCTTTTAAGTCTGGATTATACCGTTTAGTAATGGTATCCTGGTTGCAGTAGCATTGCTCGTTGATTTGGTGTGTTGATTTTGATCGGAACAAAATTTCTCTGCTTAGACTTTGATAAAACTGATCAATGGTTACAGATAGTACAACCAGATATGGTCAATGGTTTAGAAGGCCAAAGTGATGTGGGGTGAAACATTTGGATTTTGTTTTGATTGAGCTAGGTGAACTTTTGTTTCGTTGAACTACTGTTTATCGTGTACTATCACTTATTATACTGATTTATAGATTTGGGAGCTGTTACAATTGCATGTGGAATTGTGGATGTGTAATGCATAATGCTTGTAAGAACGCTTTCTTTTTTGTCATTGTAAGCTTGCTTAGTATTTCATTTGTTTTACAGAAAAGCAAAGAGAATTCTATAAAAATGCTAAATATGTTCGGAAATACAAGAAGTCGATAAACCAACAAGAGCACCTGAGCATTCCTTCCACTTCCGAAATGCCATTAGAGGTGCACCAATTTACTCTCCATCCAATCTATGTGCTTTTATTTTCTTGTTTCTTATTGGGTTATTCATGTTATCTGGGGGGCTGCAATTTTGTATTAGTACAATAGATTTTGTTCAACTTCGTTGTATTAGTATAGACTTGGTCCGACTTGCAATTTTTGTTGTTGGTAGGGTGAAAATGAAAGAAATGAGGGTGATAATGTCAACCGGAAGAAGAAAAGCAAGAATGCACGAAGCCTTCAGGAGTTGTACGAGAGGAAGCATGATGAGGAAGAGAAAGCTAGAAGGGAGAGGGAAGCCATGATTCAGGCAAAGAAGGAAGAAAGAGAACGAGCCGAAGCGCGGAGAAAAGCTCTCAAGGAGAAAATGTTCAAGAAAACAAGGTCTGGTCAGCCTGTAATGAAATACAGAATTGAGCACATCTTAGAAACAATCCAAGGTCCAACAAATTAATGTAACAATCCCCTTTTCTTTACATGTGTAATTTAACCCTCAAACTTTGCTTCAGTGTTATGTAATGTTGTTATAGCGTTGCTGCTGAAATACAAGCTTAGCCCTTAAATTGTTCAGTGATGGAAATGTTACTTTGGTGATCATGTCAATAGTAAATCTTCCAAAACAAAAGATACATAAAAGGAATCTTGTTAAATCTAATGAGCCCACATCCAAAAAGAGCTCCTCAAGAAGCCTAAAAGCCACACAGATAGAGAGAGAATTAGGTATTGTTGATGATTAGATAGGCTATTGGTGTCCTACGGAAAGTCTTTAGGGCCCATCAAATATTAATGAAAAGCAAGATAGAGGCATTAATAACTCAAGCCCTAGTTTGAGGACTAGAACAGTGATCCATGTCTAAAGCAAATTGACTTGTTTGGACAACATAATTTCAGAGGAAAAGGATCACGTTTTGTCAGAAAATCAATTACCAAAAGAAAATAAAATCACTGCTTTAGTTTATGTGACCTTTCCTTAAGCAAAATCTATTTCCTGATACCATATTGTTTGTGTAGTAGCATTCATATCAGGGCTAAAGTACAATGCAATAATGCATGCATTTGTACAACCTCTCCTCAGCATCAAAATAAGAGACCTCTATATCTACTTCTGCTCTAACACAAAGTAGATTCCTTTAAAGAATATATTCCACAAAATCGAGGGGTTTCTATTCATTTTCTGCCCACTTTTGCAACTATTTTTTGGGATCTTAGGTTTATGTTCCAACTCAATCCAATTAATATCACACCAAATTCTCTACTTTCTATTATTTTTAAGTTTTATGTCTTTTCAGGAATAATTTCATACTTTTATTTCAACAATCTATCTTGATGAGACATTAAGACGTTATATGAATTAGAGGAGTTGGTTGTTGATAGGAACATTTCAGAGCAAAGTATATATAGTTCTAATATAAGGTTATTATGAGGAGATGATATAGTATTAATAAATTGTATAGGGAAAAAAAAAAACTAAAATTGAATTCCTAAAGTGGGAAAAAATGAAGTGGTAATATTTGGTGGGAAAAGTGTAACTAAAGAATAGGAAAAAGGTAAGACTTTCCTGTTTCAGATTAATTGCTCTTTAGATTTCTAATTTTCATATTCCAAAGTCAAGATTTTTCAAGGTATTTGGGATTATAGATGTGCAGAGAAGTAGAATGAATAGTAATCCAATGAACTGTTCTGTTCACAAGAATGATCATCATATTCATATGCCCCACTTCTCAGATGTCAGCCTCTCCTTTTCCCCTCTCTCTCTCTCTCTCTCTCTCTCAATGGTGGGTGTTTATGTCTTGTTACTATCTCTGCCAATTTATGATTAGTCATTCATCTACTTTCTTCTTTTTATTCTTTTTCTATTTTCCCAAGAAAAAGACAGTAAAAACATCAACCACCAAAGAGTGCTTACCATTTAGGTACATCAAAATCAAGTTGCCCCTTCTCTTTTCTCAAATCCAAATGCATCCATCGTGTTCAAATCGTTCATATAAAGATTTTAGCACATTAGCAAACAAGATTTGTAAGATCCTCAATTTCTTAACATATTCAAAAGTCACATAATACTATGCATTACTGAAATAAAAACAGGATTAGAAAAATTAATAGCAGTTAATGATTTAAACAATGTAGATCAGCCAGCTACAGGTTGCACAGGTCTCTGCGCACAGTATACATAATTAGTAACAAAACAAAATACATGGTGATCTCTCATACATATAATGATAACAAGAAAGATTGCATCTTTATTAGTAAAAGCTGATTGCATTCTATTGCTCAGCCAAGTGAAGAAAAGATCATGGCTTTTTGAGCTCAATCGGCCCTTCGATTTGAATCGTTCCTTGTTTCCACGGGCACTGCAATCACATAAAGCATTGCGGAAATAAAACATGAAATGATTAGCACATATAGCATATACCTGCTTCACCCTTGTAAGCAAGCAGCAAGATCCATAGAGAAAGTTCAATCGAAGTTTCACTTAGGAGTATCTCAAAGCTGCATCTTCGTCCATAGTCCAGACGAAATCAGGCATGTCAACCCTTCGTCCAGAAACAGTGCGGTAGACATAGAGTCTCTCAACGGGGCAGCTCTCCGGCCTTGATTCGGGTGGGCCCCTCTCGTCTATGACTTCAACGTTGAGCCTTGGCATCTTCTGAGCAAGCAGCTTACAAGCCCCGAAACTAACAGAGCAAGTAGACATCCAAAGGGATCGCATTGTCTCCAGCTTTGCAGCGTTGGCCAAAAGAGCCTTGTCCCCAAACGGACAGTCCCTGATCTCCAGTTTCCGGAGGCTTTCGCAACCAGACAACACGTGGTGGAGGCCCAAGTCACTATCCCCTGCGAAAGCTATTGAAAGCATCTCCAATTTCTTGGCATGGGTCCCGATATATTTGAAAACACGATCAGTGAGGAGGCCGGATAGGGAAAGTCGCCGTAGTTTCTTACAATTCTCCACGATGGCTCCAAAACCGGTATCGAGTGGTTCCAGGGTTAAGTAATCTGGAGATCGAGGCTCAATAATACAGAGGCGAAAGCGGATAAAATTGGGCTGGTTTTTTGCAATAGAAATTAATGCAGCATTTGTCATCTGTCGGCAAAAGTATAGAACAGAATGGAGCTTGGGGCAGCCTTCGGAGACGGATACAAGCCCTTGCTCTGTCAAAGACACATTAGGTTCTGCTCCAAAAGGATCTGAAGGGAATACCCTAAGTTCTTGCAGATCCTTGCAAGATGTAGCAAGAGCTTCAAGGCCACTGTCTTCAATGTAATCAAGAACCTGTTCGCAGCAATGCATTGATCAATTAACAAATCAAACTAAGTATGCAGAGAGAGTGGATAGAATTTCCAAGCATAATAAATGAAATAGTAGTAATAGTCAAACATTTGATCCCAACAGAGTCAGCATAACTGCATGAGTCAAGACATGTATCCCTTTGTAATTTGCAATTATTTGAATAGAATGCACATCTAAGATCTTTCAACAATTATTCACATCTTAGCAAAAAGCAATTACTAGAATCATACCCATAGGCGCTGTAAATTTCGGCACTGGCTAATAAGCTTGACAAGATCAGAACTCTGGATGGTGGCATAACTTAAGTTCAGAGAAGTAATTCCAGAGCACACAGAGTACATGGCTGGAAGATAAGCAGGAACCACGTCCCAAAACCCGGACAAGCTCTTAAGATGCTTACAGACTGAAAATGCTTCAGCCAAGTTTGAAAAAATATCAGACCGAATTTCAGCTGAATAAGCCCCAGTACCTAATTCCACCAACTGGGGGGCACGGTGGAGAAGGTTGGCAAGCTTGTCGAGTGGTACCGCACGGTTCAGCCGAAGAGTCCTCAGGTTAGGAGATCGTGCAACCAGTCGCTCCAAGGCAGAGAAACTGACCTCAGAACCTAAACAAGACATGTTAAGCGACACAAGTGAAGTATAGGTATCGGGAAAATGGCTAAGCCAATGCCCACTCAGGTCCTCCACTTCACTCTCTCTCAAATCCAGTTCTCTTAGATACCTGCAGTGAAAGATTAGAATAAGATTTCAAAATTGTGATGTACAAAATAAAACAGCCAAGCATATACAGGAAGTGACAATCAACAAGAGCCAGTCGTTTCATGATAAATGATTAATTTAGAATAATGGTTGACCTCTATCATAGTTAATAAGCCCCCAATTTTCACTTCCATAAATCATACTTCAACTATGCAAGTGTTTTTTCTCCAAGGCTTTCCACTGAAGGAACTCCAGATAATGAGAAAACAAAAAATTAAAAAAAAAAAAAAAACAAAGGAAAGGCATGATTATTCAATAGTACTCACATAAAGCAGGAAAACATAGAATCTAGTCCATTGTCAAAAAGTCGGACAACCAACAAATATTCCGAAATCGGAACACGGATCATCGTAATCCAACAAAGAATCATCAACGAATCAGCAAACCAAACACGGAAATTAAAATGGCCACATCATCCATGATGGAAACTGAAAGCAAGTCTCAGCCAAGGGCTACAGTTCCAATCAAGAACTCTTAGCAGCTTAAACCAATTAACTCCACCCAAATGCAAGAAGTAAGCAGATCTTTCTCACACAATCCCACACCAAATCGGAAAACCATAACATAAAAATCATCTCTTGAAGCGACATATTCCCACAGACGGAAGCGCAAAATCGAATATTGAAGCAACGAATTCAACCGTGCATCCAAAACCACGAGAAAAATATTTATAAAAAAAATAAAAAATCTTCAAGGAGCCTGAAGGTATAAATTCTAAGCTCAAGCGCCTGAGAAAATCTCAATTATTACGACATTGCAACTCGCCAGCTAAAAAGAAGATGTACTTGTACAATTCTATAGTCAAATTCACTTGGCCATTTCCACTGTACGTCTACGTCCATCCAAACAAACAAATATCTACACAGGCTTATCAAACAGAAGAAGAAATACACAACAGCTAATTCCATTTTCCAATAATTAACCTGCAATTAGCCGCAATCGACGCGAGACCATCGGTCGTAAAACCCTCGCAAGACGAGAGGACCAAAACTTTGAAATTTTTAAACGACTTCGAGATCAGCTCCAAGCTCTCATCCGTCACCACCATGCGCTTGAGACTGATCTCCTCGAGAAAGGGATAAGCCCCCGACATGGCCAAGATCCACGGGTACACATAAGCTCCCCAACCCTCCGGCACGAGATTGAAGTCCGCGAAATGCGGCTTCCCCTTAATCTCCACCGACCTCAGCTCCGGAAAGCGCCGGATCACGATCTCCGGCGAAACAGCGTAGCAGTTACCGATAAAGATACGACGGCGACACCAGCGCTCAATCTCGTACCACGACTTGCAGACGAGCGAGGCAGAGTTGCGGTCCCTGTCGGAGCAGAGGAAGGAGAAGACATGCTCGAGAACTTCCTCCGGAAACGAGTACGCCATGGGAGGGCTATAATGGTAAATTCGAGCTCTGGATCTGAGCAACAGAGGTAGACAAGAAGAGAGACGGTGAGGTGGAATGAGAGGCCTATTGTAGAGAAGATAAGGTCTTTTTTTGTTCTTTTTTTGGAGTTTATATATTTGGTGTGACCCCCGGTGAGGTTACGATTTTCACTACCTACCAATGGGAACGCGACACGTCACCCTGCTCTATTACAGCCGTTGGATTTAACGGTGGGGGCCGTTATCTGATTCAAGCTAACGGCGACCGTAGAATTTTGTTTGAGACTAATAAACACCTTAATTTAGTAGGTTGTGTTTGTTTGGTTTACTTTTGCTACATATATCTAATTTCAGATAATTATACAAGTTTTAAATACATTTCTATCATGTTTGAAATTGTTTTGATTATTTATTATATTCAAATTTGAATTGGCTACACATGAGTTAGACATTCACTTGTTGAAATTTACTCTTTACTAAATAATTAAATTTAAGTGAATAAGGTTAACATTTATTGGACATAAAATATATCGAAACTTTACTATGCCGAGACAAGTTGGTCTCTTAGATGAATAATTTGAAAAAGGGTCAATTTATTTTATTTGAACTTGATCCATACTGATAATAGATTCTAGGGAAAAAAAAAAAAAAACACAAACACAGTCCTTGGATTCTAGTTCATTGGAGAGTGATGTGGTCGAACTGACCACATTCAAACTACCTCGAAAACCCGACCCGGACTTGAAGGACGATCGACGCGAACAAGTAGGAAATAATGAGTTCGTTCAGCGAACAAGTATATGTGGCATGTCAATCGAACTTATCCAGCTCGTAACCCGTAATGTCGAACTGAAACATGAAATGCCGAGCTAATACGAGCGAACTAATTCAAATTTGAGATAACTCCCACGATTGCGAGAATCTCGCCACTTCCCAGGTTTTTAGGAGAAAATCCTAACTGCCACATCCCACTCCTAGGAAATCACGTTTCTCTCAGGGAGTATATATATCCTTTGTTTTTCTAATTTGCACACACAATCACAATCCTAAAGCATTCAAAATTGAGAGCAACATTTTTTGTGAGATTACTGACTTGATCGTCGGAGTCCCTTCACCGGGAAAAACCCCCGGTGTTCTTTGTTTTGCAGGTTTTTTTGATCGGAGAATTCCAATCATCGTCGGAGAATTTCGAACGGTATCGGAAAAGTGAAGGAATTGAATCGAGACGAATCAATTGGCGCCGTCTGTGGGAAATCTTTTTTGAACTTTGAGCATTTAAGACGTAGAAGACTACAAAAATGGTGAATACCAGAGGATCAAGAAGAAGGTTGGATGAAGGAGCACCGTCCGTGCAACAAAATGAGGATCGGAATTCTGCGCCGGCCAATCCTCCCGGCACTGTCACATTGACGCCGGAGGAACTCTCGGCTTTAATAGAGACTGCTGTTCAAAAAGCCTTGGGCAAGCAGAAGGTGGATTCACAACAGGATAACGCTGACATACCTGTTGGAAGGGAACAAGAGGGCGACAGATCTCGGATGGATGAACAGGAAAGCCAATCTGGTCACCCTCGTGGCCAAAAAAGAGGACATGACGAACTATCTGAGAGAGTAGATGGTTTACGAAGGGAACTACGGGAAGTTCAGCGAACTGTTCGACGTATTCCTCGGAGTTCCAGAGGTAACCCTTTCTCTGAGGAGGTGATGGAAGACGAGCTGCCCGCCTCTTTTCGGCCGGTGAATTTCGAATATGATGGTGCTTCGGATCCATGGGATCATATATGTCGATTTGATAATACTGCTCTACTGCATCGGTACTCCGATGGTATTAAGTGTAGGGTGTTCGCCACTACCCTTACCAAGGCTGCTCAGACATGGTTCAGTCAGCTGAATGATGGGACGATTCATAATTTCGAACAACTATCAGAGTTGTTTTTACATCAGTTCGCCAGTTCTAGAAAGCAGAGACGATCTACCCAGACGTTGTTCGGTGTGAGGCAGAAAGCGGATGAAACCCTACGGAACTATGTTAAGAGGTTTACTGCTGCTACTTTAGAAGCTCCTGAGGCTTCAGACGATTTAGTCGTAAGTGCTTTCATCCAAGGGTTGAAAGAAGGGGATCTCCATACTTCACTGGTTAAGAAGACTCCCACCAATTTTGACGAACTGTTACAGAGGTCTACCAAATACATCAACTTGGAGGAGGCAGTTCGAATGAAGAAAGGAGAGACTTCAAGTCGTCTGAGCCGAACGCAACATGATAATGAAGCAACCAGGAGGCGAGATGGAGGCGAACAGCGAGCAAGATTTGCTCCACCCCCTTTAAGGGAAAACAAGACAGGGCGGAGGTACGAACACTATACGCCCATGACTATGCCCCCTGGACAGGTATTAATGGAGATATGGAACCTGCCCCAGTTGAAATGGCCGTCGACCTGGAGTCCAAATCCGAAGAAACCAGCCACCTTCGGCAACGGTAAATTGTGTCGATTTCATAATGAATATGGGCATGGAACTGATGAATGTTTACATTTGCGAGATGAACTGGAGAGGCTAATCAGGGAGAACAAGTTAGCCCGTTTTGTTCGTCAGAACCGATCAAACCGCGAACATCGGAATGATCGAAGAGAGCCCAGGCAAGATAGAAGGCAGGAACAACAGGAATTACCTCCACCACCACCACCACCGGCGCGAGCTAGACCCGAACAAGAAGAAAGGCCTACTATTCACATGATCATGGGTGGGCCGACAGATGGTGATTCTAATAGAGCTCGTAAGGCGAGACTCAACTCTGTTAAGCACGAACAGAATACAGTTCATTCTATTTTCGAAGAGGTTGCAATTGAGTTCGGAGTTCGCGATCGAGTTGCTATTCAGAGCCCTCAGTTTGATGCTATGGTGATCGTTGCGGAGATAGGGGGTTTTAACGTTGAACGGGTTTTTGTGGATACTGGCAGTTCGGTGGACATCATGTTCATGGACTGTTTCCGAAAGATGAGATCTACGGTAGAGGTAAAACCTGTAGAAACTTCACTTTATGGTTTTGCAGGGGAATCTGTAACGGTGTATGGCAAAATTCAATTGCCTATGGTGTTAGGAGACGAAGAGTGGAGGCAGAACAAAACGATGACCTTCCTTATAGTGGATGCGCCTTCTCAGTATAATGTGATTTTGGGTCGACCTTCCTTAAGTTCGTATGCTGCCGTTATCTCACCTGCCCATTTGATGATGAAGTTTCCAGTTGAGAATGAGGAAGGGAGAATAGTTGGAGTTGGAGTTGTTCATGGCGATCAACAAACTGCTCGGCGCTGTTATGTCGCTGCAGTTCGACAATCCGAATCTCGCAAGCGCCATAGCGAACAGAGAGATGATAGCGATCGTGGAAGGGATAAAAGTCTGAAAAAAGATGGTAATACAAGCACAGCAGAGTTCGCCGAAGGTGAACTAATGAGTGTGGAGTTGATCCCGGAGCTACCTGGACATTCAGTTCGTCTTGGAAGTCAATTGTCAGAACAAACCAAAGAGGAAATTGTGGCTGCTCTTAAAGACAATGTGGATTTGTTCGCCTGGAAACCAGAAGATTTGAAGGGTATAAACCCGGAAGTAGTTATTCATAAGCTGAATATCAAGCCTGATGTTCGACCTGTTAAGCAGAAGCTAAGGCATTTCGGGGAACAACAGAATAAAATCATCAAGGAAGAGATTGAGAAGTTGCTCGAAATTGGACACATTGAGGAGATTCAGTATCCTCGATGGTTGGCAAATGTTGTGTTAGTCCCGAAGCCAGGAAATAAGTGGCGGATGTGTATCGACTTCCGAGATTTGAATAAAGCATGCCCCAAAGACCATTATCCTCTTCCGCGGATCGACAAACTGGTGGATTCTACAGCCGGATGCGAACTATTGAGCATGATGGATGCAGCCCAAGGATACCATCAAATCATGTTACACCCAGAAGATAAACCCAATGTGGCCTTTATCACATCATCAGGTACATATTGCTATACTGTTATGCCATTCGGACTGAAAAATGCAGGAGCTACTTACCAACGAATGGTGAACGAAGTGTTTAAACACCAACTGGGCCGCAATATGGAAGCGTATGTTGATGATATGCTAGTAAAGAGCATACAGGCGAACACCCATGCAGATGACTTGAGGGAAACGATGGCCACAATCCGAAAACATGGGATGCGATTGAATCCAGCCAAGTGTTCGTTCGGTGTGCGAGCAGGGAAATTCTTGGGGTATATGGTGACGAACAGAGGGATCGAAGTAAACCCCAGTAAAGTTCGAGCTATACAAGAAATGACGCCTCCTCGAACTATTAAAGAAGTGCAGACACTAACAGGCCGCATTGTTGCCTTAAGTAGGTTTATATCCAGGTTAGCGGACAGAGGTTTGCCTTTTTTCAAAATTCTAAGGAAGAGTGGTCGGTTTAGTTGGGATGACGAATGCCAGAAAGCGTTCGAAGAATTGAAGGCGTTTCTCCTCACACTCCCTCTATTAAAACAGCCTGTGAAGGGAGGTACGATGGTTGTTTACTTGGCAGTTGGAGAAGAGTCAGTCAGTTCGGTTCTTGTTCGAGAAGAAAGAAGGGATCAATTCCCCGTGTACTTCGTTAGTAAAGTTCTGCATGGGGCGGAAGTTCGCTATACTGAAGTAGAAAAGGTTGCTTATGCCTTAGTCACCACGGCCAGGAGATTGAGGCCATATTTTTTGGGTTATGAGATCACGGTACGAACGAACCATCCGCTGAGTATAGTGTTGGGCAAACCGGAGGCATCTGGGAGATTAGTCAAGTGGGCGATCGAGCTGGGACAGTTCGATTTGAAGTATGAACCACGAACTGCCATAAAAGGTCAAGCCTTGGCTGATTTCATTCAGGAAACAACCAGGTTACAGGATAAGAAAGGATGGGAAGTTTTTGTCGATGGGTCCTCGTCCCGCCAGGGCGCAGGAGCAGGGATATTGCTGATTAGCCCCGAGAAAGATGAGTTAGAGTTCGCCATAAAATTTCAATTTAAGGCATCTAACAATGAAGCAGAATATGAAGCTTTTTTGCAGGGTTTGAAAATAGCCGAGCAGGTTGGAGCTCGCGATCTGACAGTTAAGTCGGACTCACAATTGGTTACACAACAGCTCAGAAACCAATGTGAAGTTAAAGAAGATCGTATGATTTCTTATGTACAACAAATACGAGAAATGGAGAAACGATTTGAAAAACTACAGATCGAGCAAATACCTCGGAGTGAAAATCAGAGGGCAGATTATCTTGCTAAAATAGGGAGTTCGCTGCAGGACTGTTCGAAGAGAAGTATTACAGTCATGGGGGTAGGAAAGGAAAATGAAGTGCTGAATATTGACTTGGCCGAACAAGAC
This sequence comes from Scutellaria baicalensis, assembly GCA_005771605.1. Lineage (NCBI taxonomy): Eukaryota > Viridiplantae > Streptophyta > Magnoliopsida > Lamiales > Lamiaceae > Scutellaria > Scutellaria baicalensis. The sequence goes on along the minus strand of CM016723.1, from coordinate 25,015,297 downwards.
TGGAGAACTCCTTTCTTGAAATTTCTAGGCGGAATCAGAGATGGGTTAGCAAAAGATATCGAGAAATTGGAAAAACAAGCTCGGTTCTACTACATGTTAGATGGGGCGTTGTATCGAAAAACTTTCCTGCCAACAGATGCCAGATGTTTATCCAAAGAGGAGGGGCTTAAGGTTTTAAAGGAAGCGCACGAAGGAGGATGTGCCGAACATGCGGGGGCTCGAGCATTAGCTCGCAAGGTCGCACGAGCTGGTTTCTACTGGCCAACGATGAAGATTGACGCCGAAGAACTAGTTCGGAAATGCAATGCCTGTCAGAAACATGGTTGGCGAATTCGCACGCCAGCAACAGATATGCTTACGGTATGTTCGCCTTGCCCTTTTGCCAGATGGGGAATTGATATAGTTGGTCCACTTGTTAAAACCAGAGGAAATAAGCAATTCTTGGTAGTGGCTGTGGATTACTTCACTAAGTGGGTGGAAGCCGAACCTTTGGTTAAGATCGCCGAACCAGATATGATCCACTTTATATGGAAGAGTATTTGTTGCAGATTCGGTTTACCCAGAATTTTAGTGTCAGATAACGGAGCCCAATTCAGAGGCAAAAAGATTACAGGATGGTGTAAAGAGATGAAAATTTTACAAGTGTTTACCCCAGTAGCTCATCCTCAAGCGAATGGACAAGTCGAAGTGGTTAATCGAATAATTCTGGATGGAATCAAAAAACGGCTGGAATTTGAGAAGTCGAACTGGGTGGACGAACTGCCATCCGTTTTATGGGCATATCGAACTTCACCTAGATCGACTACGGGAGAAACTCCTTTCAGTTTGGCATTTGGCATGGAAGCGGTAGTCCCAGCTGAAATTCAGGGAGAAGGTCTACGAATCACTAATTTTGATCCACAGCAGAATGAAGAATTGATTCGAACAGATTTATTATTTCTGGAGGAAATTCGAGATGAAGCCAGAGTTCGCCATGAGTTATACAAGAGGCGTATTCAAGCAGCTTTCAACAGAAAAGTCCGAAAAAGAGAGTTTCAAGTAGGGGATTTGGTTCTAAGGCAATCGGATGCCTTGTTGGAGATCGGAAAGCTTGATGCCATTTGGGAGGGACCATACACTGTTACAAAAGTCTTACCAGGTGGATCATACGAGCTCGCCGATGAACATGGAAAGGAACTGCCGAGACCTTGGCACATCAACCACTTGAAGAAATTTTACACTTGAAATCTCAAACCCCAGTATGTTGCTTTTTATTTTTTCAAGTTGTTGTTTTTATGAATTAATAGATATTTTTCTGCTCCGTGGACGTAGGTCGATTTGACCGAACCACGTTACATCTTCGAGTCTTTTTATGTTGATTTTGCTTAACTTACAAAAACACGATCATATTGTGGAACGAACTCCCAGTTCCCTCGGAACTCAACGATTACGAACTCCCAGTTCCCTCGGAACTCAACGATTACGAACTCCCAGTTCCCTCGGAACTCAACGATTACGAACTCCTAGTTCCCTCGGAACTCAACGATTACGAACTCCCAGTTCCCTCGGAACTCAACGGTTACGAACTAACAGTTCCCTCGGAACTCAACGATTAAGCACGAAGCAGTTCCCTCGGAACTCAACGATTAAGCACATAGCAGTTCCCTCGGAACTCGACGATGAAGCGCGAAATAGTTCTCTCGGAACTCAATGATTAAGTGCGAAAAGTTCCTTCGGAACTTAATGATTAAGCATGTTAAAGTTCCCTCGGAACTCGTGAATCGAGCATACTGAAGAAGTTCCCTCGGAACTAACTGATTAAGCGAACTCAATGTTTATCGCAAATGGAAGAAGTTCCATTGAACTTGATGACTAAACAAAATAAAGCGAGGAAGTTCTACCGAACTCAATGATTAACGCAGATTAAAAAGTTCTATCGAACATAAGGATTGAGCGAAGTAAAGGGAACTCTTTCACGATTCACTAAGTAAGTATTTGATTAAGTATTTGATTAAGTATTTGATTCATTACTTAGTGAAAATTCATTCGAATGTTAGTAGTTGCATAAACTAAGGACACGTGAAGATAGGCGAACTATATTCGATTAGCAAAAAAGATTCATTACAAAACGATTACAAAGTTTTTTTTAAGAAAAAAGTACAAGTATGGAAAAATCTAAGTACGATCCGGAGAAGGAGTAAGTTGGGCATCGACTGGCTCAAGGGGTTCGAACATGTCTTCGGGAAGAGGAGGAGTTGGACTTCGGGAAGTTGCGGCTGGAGCAGGAAGTGATGAACTTGGGCCAGGAAGGTCGAGCCGGTTGTCCGGAAGGACCTCCTTTAGCGCCTCTTCAAGGCAACCCGACCACCACTTTTCAGTGTTGACATCGCCCTTCGGATCGCCGCGCCAACCTGGCGGAACAGAGTGAGTCCGCATCACTTCCTGGCCTAGCTCGTTCAAATCGAACTGAACTGCCCCTCCTGCCCGCTCTTGGCAAAGCCGAACTGCCTCCTTGAAGTAAGTTATGGCCATGGGAGCCGCTTTCGACAAGAAGAGGAGGGAGTCCCAAAGACGAGCCACGAGCCTCTCTCGGAAAGACTCCGATATCAGCTCCATCTCTGGACTCCGAGCGAACTGATAGAAGCCATTTTGATACATGACTTCACCATATTCAGCTCGAGAACTCTCCGCCTCTGCGAGCTTCCTCTCTGCCTCTTCGAGCTTCTCCCGCAAGCCCTGATTCTCAGCTCGTGCGTCGGAGATCGCCGTTTGCTGCTCCACGGCGAACTGCTCCTTGGCCAGTAGAAGCTCTTCCTTTTTTGCCACCTCGGAGCGAGCGACGGCTAGCTCCAGTTCTCTCTCCTCCAGCTGAGCGGATAAGTTTTCAGCTTTGCTGGCATGTTCGCTCAGGTCGCTCTCCAAGGTATGCTTTTCTTGAAGAGTGTTCCTCAACCTTTCCCGCCGTCGAAAGGCTCTTTCACCCCTGGCCTCGAAACGTTTGGCCAGATCGGCGAACAGAGAGAGGTCCTCCTCGAACTCCTTCCTCTCACGATCTTCTTCCCCTTTCGCCTCCCCCTTTGCCACTGTTTTGCCCGACTTGACTAAGGCTCTAGCCTGTTCGGGCTCCACTTCAGCTCGCACCACCTCTTTCGAGGCGCCCTCCTCAGTTCGTTGTTTTTTGGAGGGTGCCTTCTTTTGCGAGCTAGAGGGCGCCTTTTTCTTCCGTCGAAGAGGAGCATCTTCGACTGGTTCCGAGATGGAGATGGCAACCTCGGTGGTAGTGGGAGCAGGGTCGTCCTCGGCTAAGTCAAGGCTGGCTCTGGGTGCCAGTTCGTTCAATCGTCGCTCTTCCTTCTCGCGGAAGGCCGTCGCTTGACGGCTGTTCACCGCATCATCCGCTGGTGAGAAGGTAGCCGACGCTCCGGAATCGAGAATGAAGAAGTTATTCATTTCTCTATCTGCAACATAAAACACGAACAGTTAGTGTACACACAAGATCGATACGTTTGAAAAAGACAGGAAAATAAAGGAAAATTTTCAAGCAACCTAAATTGAACTTGCTGGAAACCGGAGTGTTTGGATAAAACCCCCAGAAGGCCAACAATGGTTCGCATGAACTCATGCGAACAATGTCGAACATCCCTCCCCGAAACAGCCTGGCCAAAGAAGCAAGTTCGAAGTCCCTTGCGGGAGCGGGCTCATTAAGGCTCGAACTCTCAACCCAGGGGCGAGATCGGAAGGTGTTATTGTTAGGAACACGAACAAAAAAATAATATTTTTCCCAGGAGCTGATTTTTTCATCTCCTGGGGACAAAAATAGAGCTCGCTTTTGTCCGCTTCTAGGGCTCAAATAGAAGCGGAAAGGGTTTGTGCGTTTTAGAACAAAGCACGAACGAAATTGGTTGGCAGTCGGTTCGACCCCCATCCACTTGCACACCATATAAAAAGCTACGATGTAGCTTATAGAGTTCGGGTGCAATTGGTTGGGGCATACCCCGAAAGCCGAACCGATCTCAAGGATGAAGGGGTGAATAGGAGGAATTAAACCTACGCTCACGTGTCTCAAAAACCACGCGTAGCACCCGGGGGGAGCCCGATGAGGTCGATCATCGGGACCGGGAATGACTATAGAGTAGCCCGCTGCTGTTATGAGCGAACTAAGAAGAATAGTGTGTGTAGGGGTGGCTTTGGTGGCGGAGAAAACATCTTGGATAGATTTTTTGCGAGATCGCTTAGGAGGGGAAGAGGAAGAAAGGATTTGACGACCAGAAGAGGAGGCCGTCGGGATGGGCGAATCTGAGGCAGTTCGCAAAGGAAATGTCTCGAGACCTTCCTCAGATTCACTCTCATCCCTCAGATGGATCAAGAAAGGAGAAGAAGTCATGTTGAAGGAGAAGAAGAATACGAAAGAAGAGAAGGAAGAGTACCTGGGTTTTTTGAATTTGAACTTGGAAAATCAGGAGTGTTCTTGCTTAAGGAAAGAGAAGTGAGTTTGCAGAAGAGGTTTTGCAAAAATGAAAGGGGTATATATAGACGAAAAGCCTTGATTTTGGGGGGAAAAACTGAAAAGTCACAAGATCTCAGCCGTCTGGAGCAGTTTGATCCAATGGTGAAGGTGAAACGTCGCATATCCGACCGTTGGATGCAGTTCGATCCAACGGTGGATACGAAAAGGCGCTTGAAAGGACGGAGATAATCTCGCCCGTTAGATGCAGTTCGATCCAACGGAGAGGACAGCTTTGATCTTATCCGTAGGATTCAGTTCGATCGGACGGTTAAAATCAATCGGCGCCTAGGGATTCACATACTGACAAATGCGATCTTAGCCGTCGGATATAGTTCGATCGAACGGCAACGACGAAAGGGCGCCTCGGGATGGAGGAAACGTCGCAGACGAATGATGGATGGGACGTGATGCTTCTTGAAGAAGCTTCATAGATTGATAATGATTCGAACTGTGCGATTACAGTTCGCACTCCGAAAGGGGGGAGTACTGATGTGGTCGAACTGACCACATTCAAACTACCTCGAAAACCCGACCCGGACTTGAAGGACGATCGACGCGAACAAGTAGGAAATAATGAGTTCGTTCAGCGAACAAGTATATGTGGCATGTCAATCGAACTTATCCAGCTCGTAACCCGTAATGTCGAACTGAAACATGAAATGCCGAGCTAATACGAGCGAACTAATTCAAATTTGAGATAACTCCCACGATTGCGAGAATCTCGCCACTTCCCAGGTTTTTAGGAGAAAATCCTAACTGCCACATCCCACTCCTAGGAAATCACGTTTCTCTCAGGGAGTATATATATCCTTTGTTTTTCTAATTTGCACACACAATCACAATCCTAAAGCATTCAAAATTGAGAGCAACATTTTTTGTGAGATTACTGACTTGAGCGTCGGAGTCCCTTCACCGGGAAAAACCCCCGGTGTTCTTTGTTTTGCAGGTTTTTTTGATCGGAGAATTCCAATCATCGTCGGAGAATTTCGAACGGTATCGGAAAAGTGAAGGAATTGAATCGAGACGAATCAGAGAGTATGTAAATTTATGAGAAAGTTAAAAAGCCAATGGTCAATTGGAGAAATGTTTTTTGATTTTTTTTATAGGAAGGCCAATCAGAGATATTACATTTGAAGTGGTTATGGTTAACTACTCCTTCACTTTTAACTTGGTGATCTTATATTATTTCAAATTTCATTAAAATGCCAAAACAAAAAATAATAATAATAATAACATGGTTTGCGGAGGATTCATGTAAACATGGACAAACGGTTCGAAAACTGTCGAATTGGACCAGTTCGAATAGGTTACGGTTTGGGATTTTCTGAACCGCTAAACCGGTGGTCGAACCGGTTAAACCGCCAGTTTTCTCAAAAAAAAAATTTAATCGGATCTGCCACATCGACGGCTCTCGTTGAATCTCATATAGCCGTTGGAGATCGATGGCTAGGGGGAAGTAGCCATTGGAAACCGGCCCGAACCGGACCGGTTTGGAACCGCCGGTTTTCCAAGACTTGAAATCGACGGCTTCGATCTACGGGTCGTTGGAGTCAACAGCCCAGATTGACAAATCGGATCAAACCGTCGGTTCAACCAAACCGGAATCAACGGTTCGAACCGGAGCGTCACCTTTTTTTTAATCTATAAATAGGGGTTGAAATGTTATATTTTTCATACCTCTCTCTTGCTCTATATCTCTCAATTCTTACTCTCTCCCTCTCTCAAAATTCTTGCAATTCTAGCAAAATTCTTTCAATTCTACTTTGTGCTTCTACATTTCTACTTATTCATTACTATTTTACATTTCTACTTCTACACTTCTACTTCTACATTTCTAAATTTGTAGATAGAATTGAAAAGTTGTAATAGATATAATTTTTTTATGTAAATTTGTAATAGATATAATCTTATAAATTGTAAACTTTTTTATGTCAACTGAAGTTGTAATTTTCCAATTTTTTATCAAAGGTAAAAACTTTTATGCACCGGTTGCATGGATTTGTGCAACCGGGTCGACCCGTTCACGCGCTCAAAATGCGCTTCCACGTGCCTCCCACACGCCTGAACACTCGCGCTAAAGCTCACCCAAAATTCGATCCAATAGACCAACTTTTGTGTATAGTTAGACCAACCTTCGTGTTATGTTAAACATACCTTATGTAGGTAAGTCTAACTATATACAAAAGTATGTCTAACATATACAAATGTATGTTTAACTATATACAAATGTATGTCTAACATATACAAAGGTATGTCTAAGTATACATAAGGGTATGTCTAACACAACGTAAAGGTATGTCTAACGTAACGTGGTGGTATGTGCCAAAATTCAAAAATCAAACCCAAAAAAGACAAGGTATGAAATTTGGGCAGAACTGGTATGTTTAACATAGTTTAAATGTATGTCTAACATAACGTAAATGTATGTCTAACATGACCTATTGGTATGTGAACATTTTCAAAAATCATACGCAAAAAAAAAACAAACAAACAAACAAACAAAAGGAACGGTCCTCCTTGACCCAGGTCCGACCCGGGTCAGATCAATGCACCTGATATTTTAATATTTGTTAGATTTAATATTTGTTAGATTTAATATTTTATATTATAAAATATCAATTTAGTCAAAAACAAGTATTAAAAATCAAAATTGGTGATTGAAAAAAAAATGGAAAAATCGGCCGAAACCGGCGGTTCCTGTTAAACCGCTGGTTTCGAAACTGGAACCGCCTTTCCCCCCCCCCCCTCCCCCGGTTTGGCCATTCCGGAAACCGGAACCGAAATCGAGAAACCGGATGCCCATGTTTAGATTCATGTAATCTAATCTGGCTAATTCTCGCGACAACTACATATTGATTCACGTGTTCATGCATTCATCTACATTCATATGTATTCATCGGCGCTCTGTATGTTATTTATATAATTAAGATATATTATTGTTTTTTTTTTTCAAATGTATTAATTGTTTTATTAAAATATGGTATTCATATAACTAAAAAATGTATTATTTATTGACTTGAAAGAATTGCTTTTATAATTAAAACATATCATTACAATGTAAAGTATTAATATAGACATAAAAAAATAGAATTAGCAATTTATAATCTCCTTCAGTACCATTTTGAATGTTTTCTGTAAATGTTTGGTGTGTTCATTTGGTTGAAGTAATTTTTGAAGTTTGCCATAAAATAATTTCAACATTAAGATGTTGCAGTTAGAGATTTGAAATCATCTAACATGTTGTGAAAAGGACAAAATAGAGGAGGAAAATAATGACAGATATGATTTCCCTTAAACAGAAAGGAAAAAAATAAAAAAACATGTATATAGATAGATAGCTAGATGGCTTACTTACTCACTTGTACGGATCCTCAATTCGGATTAGTTGCACGAATTTACTAACGATCAACATACATATAATTTTCCCTTTTATTATGTTTTAACATTAGAGACAATTTTTATTTTATTTGAAATATACTATATTTTCAAAAATTGTTTAATTGCTTCCGCAAGTATCATCTTTTAATAATATTATATTATCATCAATATTAATCCTTTTTAAACAATACAACCAAATTCTCAAATAAAACGACACATAAAAAAGGCATTCCTACGAAATCTACAAGTTATAATTCATAAATCATGGAATAGGACAATGTGTGACCCCAAATGAGTAATGATATGGTCGAACTGATGACATTCGAATTATTTGGGAAAGCGAACCGGTTCGAAGATAAAAGCCAATCGATGCGAGTAAAATGGAGAAGCGAGCAAAACATGGATGCGAACAGAATAGTTCGTAACTCACATGGAAATAAACACGAACTAACTAGACTTTCGGGATAAGAAGACGAACTGATCCTGAATATATGAGGCGAACTAGTTTAAATTCAAATAACCGCCACGATCGCGGATAAATCGCCCACTTTCCACTTTTTTAGGAAAGATCTAACTGCCACGTCCTTAAGGGAGTATTTATAACCTTTATTCTTTTATTTTTTAATACACACACAAGAAAACACATAAAATTATTAGAAAAAAAACTACTAGCTTTTCCGGATCACTGACTTGAGCGTCGGAGTCTCTTCACCAGAAAAAATCCCCGGTGTTCTTTGTTTTGCAGGTATTTCTAACCGGAGAATTCCAATTTGCATCGGAGAAGAAGAAGATCGGATTGGGAACGAATCAAGTAAAATGTTTATTTCATATTATTTAAATAGTTTATTTGATATTTATTTGATAAATGGTATAGTCGTTTAATGTTACAGTATAGTATCAGTAAAATTAATAAAATTGAGTTTCCAAATTAATTATTGTAAATAAAAAATAAATAGGGGAATCTCATGATACTGAATGCACGGCTGGATCTGATGGATGAGATTGTTGTGGGGACCACTTTTCGTAGAGTGAGAAACGCTCTGATGTGAAATGCGTTAATCATCATACCATCCCCACCCAATCATATTCGTCTATACGACTATACCTACATTTACACCTTTTTTTTTTTAAATAAAATTTTCCAGTTTAATTTGTATTTTTTTCCAAAATGATTGTAAAAAATGGATAATAACCCTTTATATCAAAATATTACATGCTATTAACTTTTCTAGTATAAGGTATAATTATGTTACTTTTCTACCATAATCCGGATAAAAAGTTTAAAATATCCTTCACACTCCGACGTGTATTAGTGTATAGCATAATATTGTTGACTGATGTGACGAAAGATGTTATTTATGTATTATCAACAAGGTAAAATTATTACTTTCTTATATTTATTGTAAAAAAATATATGTATATATATATATTATCTATTATGGTGAAAATAATATACTATATATTATGTTATTCCTATAAATTAATGTGAAAAAATTGGTCCAATCATTAAGTGGTAAATATTTTGAGATCTCGGATTTCTGATAAGAAGAACAAAAATGTATATAGCGAGACATAATTTGTTTTAATAATGCCCTATGTGAAAACTAGTGAGAATTATGGGAGGTGGGTCAATTATTGACGCATATAATAGCATGAGAAATAAAGAGGTATTATTGAATATAATTCAACACGAATTTTATTTTAATTATGTTTTCTTTTTTGGGTTTTTGAAATGACATAATTCAAGAGGATAAGAAGAAGAAAAAGAAAATGCTACCAATAATTACCATCTAACATTATGCCACACCATAATAATCGTGGCAAATAACCCAATTGCATGCAAGTACTTCTTATTATTACTCTTATTGACTTTTTTGCAATAATATCTAACTTTGTATTATCATAAATTGACAGCAAAAAAGTCGAGTTGAGTTACATATATGTGTATATATTTGTTCAGTTTTTTTGAATTATTAGTTTTAAAATACTTCACCGATAAAATTGTTAAAAAAAAAAAAAAAATGCCACCAATAAAATAAAGGGAATAAATAAAATATATTTTTACTATCACAATTGAATCAAATTAAAATAAAGGAAAATGACGGCTTCACCACTATACATATACATAACCAAGATATTTTTACACTTAATAGATTTAAATAAAGCATGCATAATTGATAGTAGTACTATAATGAAATCAAATATTCAATGGTGCTGAGGAAAGGCTATTTATTTCATGAACAATAGTAGGATAAATTAATTAATGAAGTATTTATAGTCCAAAGGGTATAAATGTAATTTCAGAAGGGATTGAAAATAACGACGTGCATGAGAATATTTTAAATAATGTTAATCTACAAATTTCAATATCGTACTACTACAACTCATTGCAAGCTGCCCACCGACCACCTTATGATTAAAAAATATATCTTCCAATTTAAGTAAGATTAAATTTCCCATGTTTATTTAATCTTGAAATATATTTGTTTCTTTTTTTTTCTTAATCTCCTACATATAAATAAATATTTTCTCCTCTCTTTTCTTCAAGTGAAATAAAAAAATGTGATCTCACAAAAAATTATATAAGGTCGTTTGATGAATATAATTATATATATGTGGCAAAACTTTAATTGTTATCAAGAATCCAAATATATATATATATATATTCACAAGTTAATTTTATGAGTCGTAGATTGATTTGTCTTGTAAAATTACACCATAAAAGTTACATTCATGTGGTTTGTGTGCATGGTAGTGAAATTCCAATAGAGTTAAGAATAATTTAATCTAATTTCCATGTTCGCTTTCATGATATATTTATAATTGAAGGCTAAAGCTATTTAAGATTTACAAACAACTTTGCTTAATTTTGAGAATATAATGTAAATTTAATGTTTCAATTAAATGTGAAATTCAATTCGCGACATCACACGATATAGACATGAATAATGATCAATGCTATAATTAAGTAGTGTTTCTGAAATATCCTAATTACCATTTATTATCTTCTATTTATATATCCATTTCTGCTCATAAAGACTTTTGGAGTTCTTACATTTTTATAAAAACGCAGAGAACATATTTAAGAAATATAGAATAAGAGTGTTATTTTTCAAATTTTGATAGAAGTGGATGTTATACATCATTAAGCTAGCATGTCCAAGTACTTGAAATTTCTATATTGTTTATGATTTCAGAATGTGTATGATAATAACTACTGTTGTTGTTGTTATTTTTATATTTCAAATCACTAATAATTTATAAGTATAGTGCTCATTAATTATCTAGATCCATATAACTTGTTATAGAACCCTATTAGAAAAGTCATGATTGGATTAAGTGATTTAAAATGCATGCATTTCAAATACGTACCCCTATATTATAGTACTTTCAAAAATCTAACAATACTATTTAAATGAAATGAATTTCTATTAATTCAATAAACTTACTATCATGAATTTCAAATTTTCCTAAAAATATTCAATTCAAGGCAATTTTTGAGCAACCTTATATTAATTCAGATTAATTTACTCATGAGACATTATCCCAACATACGTGACAGAAATTATTCTTTTTTTTTAATTATACTTTGAAGGGAAAAAATAATAATTAATCGAAGAAATATTATTTACCAAAGGAACTGCCAAGAAAATACAAATTAAATGAAAAAGGATTTTCAATCATAAAAATGATTATTATAAAAAAAAAAAAGGAAACATAAAGGAATGAGGAAACATAAAGGAATGAGGTGGGGCCACAACTGGGGGAAATGAAAGCAGGACAAGGGTGGTAATTAAATGACGAAATCGCCCTCAGTCAGATTCGGACAATGAAATCCTCCATTGTAGTAAATAAGGGGCAATATTGTCAGTACATGAAAGGGACATGGTATAATGGGGTGACACTCTCAGCATGGACTCCATAGACCTGTCCCTTTTTTAGTCCAAAAAGCTGATTCTTCTCTGCTATTTTCTTTTTCTTCTCCTTTTTTAACGCCCCAGATCTAATCTTCTCCAAAGATCCCATCTTGGCCGTCCATCTCTTTGCTAGGCTGTGTTTGGTTACTTTGCACAAGCGACAAACTAAGTGAGACTTTTTTAGCTTACATATTCATTTTCTAACATGAAATCTTTACCTATTTTAAGGCTATTAATTACTTATGAAACACACTTATGAAACACTCATACAAGTGTTGAAGATGCTAAAATGTCCACAAATTGGGGGAGCTCTTAGAACATTTGCCGCTAATATGTAATAATCTCCTCGTTATATGAAAAGTAAAATTAATCGATATATTGGATATCCGGCACGTCAGTAGTGAACACATATTAAATATGCTCAGGACCGTACAAGTGTTTTGATGTTTTTCTCATAACTAATGATTCGAATACTTTGATATGTATCATATGATTTACATCATAACGAGCAAGAGAGACTGAATTATCAGTTAAATATGAGGTAGAAGTGGATATTATTAAAAAGGGAAAAATAATGACCATCATTTATGATGATTATGTGCTCAGAAATTAAGGTGCAATCAGGTAATTATAATTAATTAATCAACAATCAAGTACGCAGGCAGAGGTGCTGAGTTGTAATGCACGTAAAGTTGATTTGTTTGCAGTAAGATAATGGGATGAAAGATTTATTTAAGTAATAATTAAAATGATCGTAATTAATTAATTTAATTAATACTAATGATAATAATTAATAATATGATTAAATAATTAACCCCACGCATGGTTCTCCGGGAATCTCTCTCCTCCCTCGAGTGGGATGGATTGGACTTTGCTGTGTTATTTTATTTATTTATATTTTTGGGAAATGAATTCTAGGGCTCTTAAGTTTTATTTATTTTAAATAATCAATTACTATTATTCTACTATTTTATTTTCTTTCCCCTCTTCAATGTCATGTACCATTGATATTATTTTACTTATGGGTTTAATTTTTAAAAAGCTTTTGCCCCATTCTTCATGGCTCCAATGTTGCATTTAACTATTTATTTACATGTTACGATGATTTGTATTTATTTGTCCAATTATGATTTCATCCAAGAGTGTAATTGTAAGTAACATGTAACACCGTTTTAAGAACCTCATTAGTTTGACAAATTTAGATCGATTTTTGATTTTGTGAACCACAATACACACAATCATATGTTTCTCAGTTTTCCACAATTCTTGCATGCTCATTAATTCTAGACACTTATTTTAACTTTAAAATTATTTTTTAAAAAACTTAGAAAATCAATCCATTGCCATATATCGTATTGTGAAATGTATACTATATATAAACTGGAAAAAGTTGCTGAATTTTACAAATTTGCCATATTCCCTCTAAAATTATGAATCAATAGAAGAAAAAAAAAAACAGAGAAAACAAATTTAAATAACATTTAGTATCTTATCAAAATAAACTTCACGTATATCTAACAGAATAAAGTATTTTCTAATTTATATGTAAGAGTAGAGATGATATGATTATAATAGAAAAAAATCAATTTTAAATGATATGATTATATTTCAATGATATAGTCAAATTTTGAAAATATTGAAATTTAAAAATTGTCACAAATTAAAATGAAAATTAGTTTAATTTTAATATATAAATGTGAAAAAAATTTAAATCTGATTTTTTTCCGAAAGGGTTGTAAAATATTTAAAATTTTGAGAACTATTATTACTATTATTGTGTTCAATTTATTTTTTAGATTTTATTGTTGAAAATTGATGTTTCAAAAAAAGACACAAATTTTGATAAATTTCAAAATAATAAGACATCATGAATAACTTTTTAATGTAACAACTTCTTTATATTAATTGCAAATTATATATATTGCTGGTTAAGTTTGAATTATGAAAAAATGAGATGATATATTTCATCCCATAAAAAATATATTCATAATCTGATTTCATACAAGTTATTGAAAAGATAAACAAAAAGTCCTCTATCTCTCCATTATATAAGAAGGAATTAATTGTTAAAACTAGTAAATATATGTTGGGTTTTACATTTTTAAAATGATTTGGGTCAAATCGGGATTATCATCTTAACTAATTGAACTTCACTAGTGTAAAAGTTAATCAAGTTTAGTAGCTATCAAAGCTTGACTTAAGTTACTTATAAAAATTTATCAAACTCATGATAAAATTATATGTAACACTATTTCGTTATTATATTTATATAATAATTTCAGTTATTTACCTTTAATTTTAATAGAATTACAAAATATTAATATAAGCAACTTGAGTCAATCTTTCATAAATTGAATTCGATAATAAATCCAGATTAAATCAAAATTAGATTAAGCTCGATTGAGCTGGTACTGATTTCACAGCTCAAGTATATATGTCAAAATTGAATTAATTAATATAATTAACCTAACCTGATTTAATTATACAGTACTAATAAATGTTTCAATACTGTAAATGAATAACACTTTTCTTCTACCTATCTTTTCTAAAAGCATTGCTGCAGAAGATCAAATATCAACAATAATCATTACCTTTTCATTTCACATTCAAACACAATATATATATATATATATATATTTGCATTTCCCTCTTTACATTTAATTAATTATTCTTACAATTCTTTATTCTTACAAATAACCACACATTTCTCCTTATCTTTTAACCAGTAACCAACATCTCATTGCGTTGAAGAGGATACCAATCTGTTTCTTAAAACTTGTTTCATAAATGATACACTCTAGTATTATTTGATATGATTCGTACTTGACGAAAAGATTAATTGTAAATTTGTATTATTGTACGTACGTATTTGCCCAATAGTACTGTGGATGAAGATTGTGTGATTGGATTGAAAGAGCTAATAAGTGGATTAGAAACCAAAAGTCATACTTCTAAATGTCGAAAAACCCAATGAATATGCATCTTGTTCTTCTACTTTTTTTTTTTTCCTACTCTTTTTTAAGCCCTCCAATTATTTGAATTCCCAAATTGGCCTACGTAATTTTCCATTAATAATCATCATCATTTCTTTTCAACCATTCAGATACTATGTTTTTTCTATTATTATTATTATCATTATCATTATTATTATTGGGTACATCAAAAAAGAAAGATAAGACCCATATATACCATATTCATTAATTACACGTGCATTTGGGTCATGATGTTGTGAATTTCTAAAAATATCATATATCACCTATAATGAATTGTATATTTTTCTTTTAAAATTGATTATCGTGAAATGATGTGTATAATAAATAGATTTGATTATAAATCATCAAATATTGGGTGAATTTAAATATCCCATGTTGACAGAATTTGAAATTTATTAAGATGTGAAGTTATATATCCGAATACGTTTTATGAGTTTGGATTTTTTTTTACTTAAAAACAAAACAAAAAAGATTGAAAAAATAAAACAAATAAAATCTCAAACTATTACATAAAAAGTGGTACTGTACGGATGCATGCCTACAGATATGGTCCATACAAATTGTTTGTCAACTTCTTATACCTTTTAAATTTTATTTAAATATCACACACACGATTATTAAAATTAAAGATTCTTTCAAAGAATAACAACATTAGTTTCATATATTGAAAACATGTTTTTTATGCATCTTTGCCCCAATGTAGTGGTAAAAAAATGTGTTCAACGTAGATTAAATTCAAGTTTCTTGAATATTAATCTGACCTCTTAAAATTGGGTTTCATCTCACATATCTTAATCTGTGAAATGTCTCACAAGAGATCAATGTCTCTTAATTTATTAATTAATTTTGAAATATTTTTTATTTTTTATATGTGTATGTAATGTTAAACTTTTGACAATTATTGTCCATTCAATTACTGCACTAGATCAACAAAAGCATATGATATTAACTTTTCTATTTATTAATCTTCAATTTTTTAATTGCTGAATTTCGAAAAGAATTCAGCTAATTCTATAATTATGATTTAAATAGTGTATTTTCTAATATAATATTTCTTCCTTATAATTATTGCCCCTTTTCATATATCCTCGAAAAATGAACTCCAATGCCGCTCAATTAATTATTTCTGATTTTAAAATATTATTTGTTTTTGCAAGCAAAAGTAAGTTAGAATTTTATGTGGTTAAGGTTGAGGGGCTTGTTTTCTAGTTCTCATTCAATATGATTACTTTTTTATGGTATTTGGCATATTTGAGGAAATAAAATAGAAAAGAAAAGCCATTTTTGTTCCTTCTTGTCTGTACAATATACATATTTTTGTAAATTCCATTATAAATTATAACTCTTATATAATCATAATTAGTAAGATTAGTCACCTCACAGTGTGTAAAATAAAGATTAAATAGTAAAAATGAGTCTTAATTAGGAACTTTCAAGTCTCTATCTCATAGAGTTAGTTATATTAAAAAACTGGAACGCTATCCGGCTGATTCAAACATAATTAGTTAAAAAATAAATTAAGTAAACCTTCTCATAAAATATAATTTGTGAATCGATCTCACTTACGAACTTTACCTATAATAGGTTTTCAGACAAAATTTACACAAAAACTCATGTGCGACGGATTTACAAACCACGTACTTATAGTAAAAAAAACATATTTGTAGTTGTAAAAGATATACACATGTTTATATCTGTTGAAACATATTTATAAAACACATTTACAACAGAAAAATACATATTTATACCTATAAAATACATACTTGAATTATGTTACAGACGAGACGGTCTCATAATATACCAACTCCAAAATTTGGATGTTAAAACATGAGAGTACCAAAATAGTTATCTTGAAAAAATTAAAAAAAAAAAAAAGTTGAAGCAGAAAAAAAGAGGGGGGGGGGGGGGGGGGGGGCACTTGAATATGTGTGTGGAGGAAAAGGGGGAAAGTGGAATGGTAAAGAAGAAAAAATAGTTGACTAAACAGTGGGTCTGAATAAATAAATTGGGGGCCCAATAACCTCATAAGTGGGCCCATCTCCCTACTGCCGCCCTTGGACTGTCTTTTCAATCTTTTTAGGCCTAACAATCTCCCCACCCCAAGACAAAATCTAATCTGTTTTTTTATCAATTTTATTGAATTTTGTTTTTTGACAATTTTTTTGTTTAAAAACCATCTCACGGACTTTATTCTTCGAGATTGGTCGAGTTGTATTTAAAAAACGTAGTACTTTTGTATATACAGAATATTCTGTAGTATAAACAATATATATTTATTTTTTTTTATTTTCTTGGCGAAAAATCATAGATTGATTGAAAATTAACAATTTGAATGCAAGATAATGACAGTTTATTTTAGCAAAATGCATAATCAGACATTTTGATGTGTAATTCGAGCATGATCCATTAAAACTTACTCAAGCTTAATTCGACATTTAATATTACAAATAATAACGATAGTATTGTACATTTAATAGTATAAGAATTAGTTATTTGAAATCGAGATAATGGACCTAAACGATACACACTTTCGAATAAGGAATTCAAGTTGTTACTAAAAACCTATAAAATACATCTATCTCCAAACACACCCTTGTAATTTTTAACAAAAGTAAGACAAATACTTCTTCATATGTAGTCTCTAGATTGTGATTTCATACTAGAATTTCACTTGTTATTCTAATCAGAACATAATAAGTTCGATAAGAATCTAATTGTGTTGAAGCTCATTAAAAGTGTAAATCTTGTGTTAAACCGTCTCACAGATCTTTTTTTCGTGAAACAGATCAATCCATGACCCACACTTAGCAATTCATATGAAAATTTATGGATATGAGTTCATACATAGCTAATAAGATTTATCTCACGAAAACTATCCGTGAGACTGTCTTACATGAGTTTTTGCGTTATTAAAATTAGTCCATTGATAAAATCTCATTAAACATAATCTTCAAAACTCGAAAAAAAAAAAAAAAACTTGAATAGTGAGAAGAAGATAATTAGGAAGAGTTTGGTTCTCACTCGAATTTTAATAGGTTGATTTGGGAATTAATTATCACCGTCAAACACGCCCTTATAGTCTAACGTGGCTACACCTAATACCGTGACTCTTTTGGCCCATTACATTATATTAACGTTATATCTATTATTATTGTATACTTCTATATTTAGCCTTTTCTTGTTTAGTTTATCTTATTGGATTTGGGTCTATATTAAATACACATATTTATTTTAAAAAGTTTCAAGTTAGATTTACTTTATTTACACCAATCTCCCTAGTCAAGTTAGAAAGATTGGAAATAAATAAAATCCCATTGTTTGATTTTTCTAAAAGCTTATTCCACATTCTAATGAGCTTGTACCTAACAAAATAACCATAAAATAACACATACCGTTTTAATAATAAATCACATATAAAAATAATTTTATCCAAAACCATGTTTAACTTGTTTCTGGATGGCAATATATTTTCTAATCCATTTATACACCGTAGATTGTCGTGCTTGATAAATTGACTCCAATGTTGTTATTAAAACTTATTTAAACTTGATTGATATATATATATATACACACACACATATAAGTAAACATTTTAGTTGATTAACTTGAATGAATTTAAGGTTAATAGTAAAAAACAAAGTATAAAAATACGTGAATGATGAGATCATTCATGATCAATTGGATTACAATTTATGTAAACTCAATTTGTTTGGATAGAAACACCCAAAAAAATAATAATTCAAATAACACAAATACTCATATGTAACCGTCCCACGTGCGACGACACTCGCGCACGGTCGACCGTGTCCCAAGACACGACCGTGCGTGAGTGTAGTGTATAAGTATGTCATTTTTCAATAATAAGTATGTGATTTTTCACTATAAGTATGTGATTTTTTTTTTCTCGCCCACGACCGTGCCCTGGGACAGACCGTGCCTCGCGTGAGCAATCTGTGGCGCACGGTCAGGTCTCAGGGCACGGTCGAGATAAGTATGTGATTTTTGTCTATAAGTATGTCTTTTAATGCTATAAGTATGTGCTTCGGCACACGGTCGACCGTGTCATGGGACACGACCGTGTCCCAACACACGACCGTGCGCCAGTGCCGTCACACATGAGACGGTCTCACAGGAGTCCAGCTCTTCAAATAAACATAAATGGTAATATGTTATAAAAAAGGCAAAAACTTGCATACCCCGGTGCACCGTATCCCCAAAAGTATTATTAGTTTGGTATTAGGTATATATTCATAAGGTATTATTGGTGTATTCATAAGGTATTAGTGGTATATTCTTGAAGGTGTTAGTGATATACTCATAAGGTATTAGTTGCATATTAATAAAGTATTACGTGTATAATTGAAATATATGTTTTATTAAAGGTATTATTTAAGGTATTACTTGTTACATGTTAAGGTATTACTCATATTACTTAAAGATATTACAATAAGTGTTTGGGGAACGGTACCCCAGGGCACACAAGACCTACTCTATAAAAAAACTAAAAATAGATGATTGGATTTGATATGAAAATAGGATGTGTTGTAGTGCCAATATTATTGGTCCTCTCTTATCTAATTAAAAGCTGTTAAAAAGGAACATAAATTGTCAAACTTAAACAACTCTTTTCGGTGCTAAATTGATTTGATATAACGACTCTTTAACCTATCACATATTTTTAAATCAATATAGGCTTTGAGAAAATTATTGTGGTTTTATAAATTAAACTTTAGTTTTGATAATATTTAAAATGTATATATATATATTCATATATAGTATTAATTGAAATACTTGAATTTAAGATATTGCTCATGTTGAGAGATGTATATGCTGTGGATTGAAAAAAAAAAAATCCAAACTTTCAAAAAAAAAAAAAAGTTGTAATTTGAATTATTAAATTTAGCAACAACAAACAAAAAAATTCATGAACATTAGATAATTTTGCAATTTGAATAATTATAAAGTTTTCAATGAAAATCTTACACATATCCTGCTAACTTTTACGCAAGTACGTCTTATATGAGAGCATTTCATGTGAAAACCTTACACATATCTTGCTAACTTTTACACGAGTAGATCTTATATGAGAGCGTCTCACGTGAGACTTAATGTAAGACAAATTTCATATGCATCATTAATAAGATGAGTCAATCCATTTAATATGGCTAATTTAGATCCTACGTAAGACCCTGAAGAGCTTCATCTCATGTGAGACCCTATGTGAGACGGTTTCACACTTAAACTCCCCGTGTGTAATTATAATGTTTTGTCAATACCTATAAGTGATGATTCAATGATTGAATCATGTAAAAGTTGTAATGTTTTCTGAATTTAAAAGGTTATATCAATCTTGCATTATTATTATTATTATTATTATTATTATTATTATTATTATTATTATTATTAGTAGTAGTAGTAGTAGTAGTCACATTATATATATCAACTCTAACCTTTGAACCAGTGGATAAGGTGTTGATTGAAGCAATCCTAATCCTGAAATCTTAAACGTGGGACTACTAACAATCTCCAAATCCATGATAATTATTCACGGACCAAACACTTTCTTTGATAAGATCTTTGTTGTATTTCAAATTCTATCAAATTTTCACAAAATTGGTCTCATTATAAACAACAACAATAAATTTATTTTTTTTATGGGGTCAATTTGTGTAGGCATGCCAATCAAATACGTACAGAGAATTCAGTGTTTGGAAGAATGATGCATAATTTTATTTCTTGTCACATTCAATTGTTAATAACTTTACACCAAAGTTTGCAACTTATTTTGTGTTTACTCATCATAAATCTGTCCAAAAGGAAACACACGTATTAATATTATCATTGCCTTCGCCTGTGATAAAAATCTCTCTCAAATTTACCTCTCCAAACAAAAACTTTCCTAAAATATCGAAGTTTCCGTAAAATTAAGATACCAAAATTAAGTCGAAATTCTCATCATGGGTGACCTCAATGAAATGTAAGTGCACACAAACATTAATTTACAAGACCCTTTTTAATAAGTTTATTCGCCTTTCGTTTTTTTCAAACTTGCATGGATATTGGATAATAACCATTTGGGCTAAATTATCAATGGGCCTTGTCCCATAGTGTAATATATCAACGAATCCAAATCCAAACCAGTACATGGGCTTTGGCCCAATCTACACCATATATATACATATATATATCGAGTTAATTCCTCATTTAACGAATCTAAAACCCTAATTTAATTTTTCGCTTCCGTTTGTACCCAAACTATCCATATCGATCTTCAGTTTTCGAATGATTTCCGTAATTATATATCGCCGGCGATGAAAAGATATTGGCAAGAGCTGCAACAATATATGTGCGCATCCACGGTAGTTACCGTGGTATTGTTGTTGCTATGATGAATGTGCCAATATGCTAATCTGAGGCCTCTCTCTCTTTTCTCTTACCATTTAACATTTGTGATTTCTGATCGCCAATTGTTCATCATCATTTTCTATCTTCTCTTCGCTTTTTAATAGAGTTTTAAATTAAAAAACCTATTTTTTGTGGGATTGCGTTATTTTTTTCTTTCGTTTGAGGATTTAGTTGTGGGTCTTTTATTTATTGGGAATATGATTTTAGTCCTTTAATAAAGAAGTCACATAATCCAAGTTTACTCATTTGACAAGTTCAGATCACAGAGTTGAGGGTGAAAGAATCAAAATGATTCAATCTGCGTTAGTAAAAATGCCAAATATACTTTTGTGAATTGGTTTCATTTGGAATTTAGTAATGTGAAGACAAGTTTAGGGTCATAGTTGAAAGGTGAAATGATTCCATCCGAAGGCCAGCTTACACAAAGCAGAAGAATTTTAATCAATTTGCAATTCAACATGAAAAAAATGTTAATACCTCTTTGAACATTATGGATTTACAATATATATATGTTGTATGAGTTGGAGATTTGTGAGATGTAAGACGTGATTAGTTTATTGCTGATGTAGTAGATAGTAGCAGGACTACATGAATCTGAAATGTAATCCAAAGCCAATGGATCCCAACCTCAAATCAATATGTATGCTCTTTAGAGCAAAAGGGCATGTGAGTAGAAAAGGAAACGAGCAAAATTCTAGTATGCTAACCCAATTCTATATTTGTCCTTCGGTTTTATCCACCTCTACATATCAATCTCAAACACACTAGTCCCTAAACAAAAGAGAGATCCGAAAACGTCACTGATTCGATAGATATCATTCACAAGCAATCTTTGTGTCGAAGCTGCTAAGACAAATGGCGAATGCTTGGAAAGCGGAGATTGGATACTGATAGTCCATTGTGAAGGTGTCCTTTCCCACTTTTCCGAATTGGAGAATGACGTTCTCCTGCTGGGGCCCACTGGCCTCATTCTCGACAGATGCAACGAGCTGAAAGTTCTTCACTGAGGCGACTGTTACACGCCCGTTGAAGTTTAAGCACCAGCATTGGAGTTGCTCGTGCCATCTAGGAGCTTTGTTCTTCAAAACCAGCATCTTGTCTTTCTCTGTTGATAATGTCCCAGATCGGAAGCTATCTGAACGTGTTGATTTTGATCTGAAAAACGGGATGGAGGGAAAGGAATCCAAGCTGCCTGATAGGAGCTCGGTTTGAGTGGGGGCCACACCTTCTGGTTCGATTGCAGAAGCTGATATGCTATCCATGACGCAAAGCATCCGCCTTGGACCCCTGACATCGGGATTCATTTTATGTAAGCAAGTGAAGGCATTGTACTGAACCAATACACTACTTTGATATAAGGGTAAATCACATATCACTTGAACTACACGAGATTTCAGCATAAAACCATGCAAGCTCTCTATCTTAGGACTTTAAGGTTGTGTTTGGATGAAGGGGTTTGAGAAACGGCTTCAAATCCATTGGTGGTGTTTGGATTAATATGGATTTGAAATCCATCACTTCTACTACATTCATTTCGAACTAATTTTTTAGGGAATTTGAAATTCAGTCATTTCAAATTTTGTATTTCAAACCCTCCATCCATACACAAACCTAAGCATGTTTACACTTTACCATCTCCACTGAAATATTCTGGTGGCAGCAGGCCCGTGGGTGGTAAAGTGTAAAAAAACTACAAGCAAAGTATTAAGAATAATAGTTTATAAGGTAATAAACTAAATCTTGCATAGTTCGGATGACAAAAGTAATTAGCTACCGATATAATTAGAAACACCAAAACATGAACTTATCGAAATACTCATCTTGCTTAAGGTGTAGGGTATGCACCAATGCAATTATGGATTAACTTCTGAAAAGTCAGTGGAGAAGTTAATCTCTCACCTCGAGCCCAAGACATTCAACTCATACGAGATGTGAGCCACATCATAGTTGCCAGCAGGGACCCTGGGAGAAACTTGTGTCATTCCGACCATTCTGGTTGAACGAGATTTGGCAACTTTAGCTTCACCATTTGGAGGCTGAGCATCATATATTGTGAACTTGGTACCTAGAAAATTAGACCTGTTTTTGTCGAAAAGAAGGAATTTAATCTTCAAGGTGTAGGAAAAGCACAATCTTGTGCAGTAGTTCGATTTTACCTCAACTTCCCAATATAGTTGCCGCTGCTCTTTGACACATCATCAGCCTTAAGAGATATAATGTAGTCTGTATAAGCTGGCCGTCTACATCTTCGAGCAGCAAGAAGGAATTTGCCCTCATCATTAGAAGCTGTTGAAGGAAAATTATGTCAAAATTGAAGCAATACACAGCTTGAGAAGCAGAAATACAGTCTTGTCTAAATTAAAATTTTAAAGCAGGAAAAAGACAAATTAGAACATAAATCCTAAGCCAAATCTTTTTTGATGTATAACAAAGAAAGAAGAGGTGTTAATTAAGATAAAGTTCCAATTAGAAGTGTTAGGATTTACCTTGGTTCAAATTGAGGTAAAGGTGATAAGTTTGCGTGCCACGGTTCCGCTTTATGAAACACTGAATCACAGAGTTTCTTGGACCAGGCTGCATAAAAGACAAAATGTTAACTCACAGTTCACAGATGCCATAAAGGCCACGATATGGATAACAAGAATGAGGGGATTGGAGTCGCGGATTTCTCACAACGTTATGCAACTTATAAATTCAATTATAGTGTTTGTTATTACAGAAATTCAACAAGAGAAAACATCTCTCAATTTAAAACTGGATGTATCTTAGATATAATCAATTTCTCTGAGACTGTATGACTTCAAACACTGCCAGCCAATGAATTCAAAACATGGCCCTCTTTTAAGGCCTCTTATCATGTTAAGCAGTAAAAGATTCGACACAAAGACAGGCTAGCACATCAGATTCCATGAATATTTCGTCAACTTTAAATTACAGAGGGTGCTCTTCTCCATGCATAAAAGTTTCAAGAGTTAAACATTGTACATTCAGCAATCCCTAAAGTTCTATAATTAACATGAACATTGTTCCTACTTCAAATCATAAAGTTTCTGAAACAAATCAATGTCAACCATCTTCATAAACCAATGAGTAATAATAATCATGAAATCGAATTTGTACAGATAGTTCCATACATTTGAACATGGAACCATAAGAAGAGATGTGACAATGTTCCTTAGATATTACTCCAAAGCACTATCCAATATTTTGACTTGGAACCACTAATTATCCCCAATCAAGATGGGGTGTAATATTTTCTCTTCCTTCAATGCATAACTTACAAGAGTATCTTTTGAATTCACCCTATGTGATCTATAAACTTAAGCTAGCATGCATGAGATACATATCATTAAAGCCTAAGATGCTGAAACTCTTCACCTTATCAATGCAACCACTTCAATCAGTTAAAAAACTAAACACGTAATCAAAAAGCACAGACAAAATCGATGAATAACTAAACAAAAGCAGGAAAAAACACAAACCTGCTTAAGAGAAACAGGAAATGACAACCTGCCAGCGACCTCCAAAGTTCTAACAATCTCTTTCATGATCTCTCTCCAAGTCCTACAAACACCAGCACAAGCAACGACAGTCTTCCTCGATCGCCACACACACTCGGATTCCTCAACCCTCATTAGCACATCCCTCAAGAGCTCTGTAGGCATATTTCCCCAGCAACTCTGCTTGAGAGCATCCACAATGGGATGATGATCCTCAACCACACGATGAGACCTCGACCTCATCCCATAACCAAACCTCCCTTCAGAACCCTTCCTAGATGTCCCACCACTCTCCCCCTTCATATCCTGTATTAAGCTCCTAAATATCATATCGCTACTTCACATCCAAAAATCAAATCTTTCACTATCAATTGCAATCAATAACAACGAATTAGCAAAACCCACTAAATACAAATCCTAAAAGAATCAAAACTCGGCTGGGATTTCATAAAAACGACAAAACTTTGAAGCCCTTTAAATCATACGATTCTGCAAACACTTAAAACCTAATCTCCTAATTCCCAAAAAAAAAAAAAAAAAAAGGAAAATCTACATATATATACAGTCTGATAGCGAAAACCCCATAGCATGAAAATAATCAATTACAAACAAAAACCCATCTGAAGATCAAGAGCAACACGGATCTGTACACATGAATTTATACAAGGTTGGCCACTGAAAAACAGTTATTGATAAAGATTAAGGAAGCATAATTTTCAGGGAAGAGAAGAAGAATGTAGGGATATCGAGACTAGGTCGTAACACACAATTGTCGCAATTATAGCTTCAGAAACTGTGAGGGGTATTGCATAAAAAAGAGAAGCAGATGGGATTTATTAAGGGGTTGGGAATGGCGTCTGTGACGTCACCAGATTTATGAAATTGATGGGGTGTTTTTAGAAATGGAGGGGGTGTAAATAGATTATTCTTTTGCAAAGCTTATAGTATGTATGAGTTGGGTTTTAAGGGGAAATAATAGCGTTTTCAACACTCGTACTTATGCTGTGTCTGCCAACTTATATTATTTTGATGCCACATTTTGATTATCTACACATTATAGCATAATCTTTTTTCTACTTTTTTTAATCAGATCTCATTCCCAAAATATCATACCAATATCATGTATCTTTCCTACTTTTCAATAACTGTGCGGTGCACTATAAGAGAAGAAAGGATTTTAGGAATTGTTATATTATTGATTGTGATTTCTGTACAATATATAGATTACAAGAGGGATTAAATCTCATAACAAATTCCTAAAGAATCTCCTACAGATGAGTAAGTGTATCCTATAAAGAAGGAAACAATATATACATTTAATGTAAATTGATTGATTCAAAATATATGGAATATATATGAGATCATTCCTTAATATGCACGACTTATTATATAATATAATAATTTTTATTGTTGATAATATAGAGTAATTTATACTATATTTAAAACGATAAGTACTTTTGTAATGCTTTTTGTATATAAACTATTTTAATATTAAATATATTTTTTTTGTAATGCAATTACTTATCAGTGGATTTGGATAATCAAGATGACAATCAAATTAGCATAGATAATATCTCATTATATCTGAAAAAGCATCCATCTTGATTTTTCTTCCTAATTCTATTATTAGTTTTTCTTCTTTTTTTTTCGGCAAAACTTGCGTGATACGACCGTACAAGTAGTTTTCGTGAAATTGATCCTTTTTACCACTAACCTAACTCATTTCCACAAATTTACACATGAATTCAGAAACACGGGGTTGTGGGTTGACCCCTGTCATCGAACGAAATCCGTGAGACGATCTCACATGAGACTTAATCTTTTTTGATTAGCTTATTTTCATTATGTGAGAGTAGTTATATATGCATTGCTTATATAGTATAATGGTTTTCATCTCAATTTTTCTTCTTATTTACATCACAAAATTTTCTTCTTCTTTTGATATTTCTAACATTTATTTTATGTTAGTTCATCCTCATTAAATAAGAGTTATTATATATACATATTGTGAAGAATTATATGCATGGCGACGACGTTCCAGCTCAGCATGGCATGAAGAATCATATGCATGGCAATGAAGTTCCAGCTCAGCATGGCAATCAAGATAGCAACTTCACCTTAGCTTAGCAACTTCACCTCAGCTCAGCATCTACGTGGAAATATCTTAGCTCATAAGAGTAGTAGTTTCTAGAATATTTTGTAACTGATTTTAGTTAGTTCGTTGATCATCTTCTTCGTCCTTCTTAGTGTATAAATACTCAGATGTATTCAGTTTTATCCATATGAATGATTGAATAATACATTTTACTTCTTCTTCTTCTCTGAAACACAAAACCCTAAACCATGCATTTGCATGCAATCATACATGATTCTTAGTTTCTACATGGTATCAGTTAAGGTATTCTCCTGGCATTTCTCCTGGAATTCTTCTTTTTGTTGTTAATCGATGGCTTCACGCTTCGCTCCTAGCTCTGATCCTTGGCCGGCGCTCAATTCTACTGTTGCGCCGCCGCCGCCGCCATCTGCCTCTACTTCGGCTCCAGCTTCTTCTTCCTTGCATCGCGATTCCGATGCTCTGTTTTTTAGCAACTCTGACTTTCCTGGTATGTGTTTAGTAACTGCAAAGCTTGATGGCAACAACTTTCTTCCTTGGAGTAGGTCGATTCAGATTGCATTATTGGCTAAGAACAAATTAGGTTTTATCAATGGCACTCTCTCTAGACCTCTAGATCCTACCTTGATTGATAATTGGGAACGTGTTGATGGCATGGTTAGATCCTGGATCTTAAATTCTCTATCTAAAGACATTGCTGATGCCTTCATATATGCTAATTCAGCCTTTGATTTATGGAACACCTTAGTGAGGCGTTTTGGTGAGTGCAATGGTCCTCAACTTTATCAATTGTAACGTGATATTAGTAGTGTTTCTCAAGGAACTTCATCTGTGGCTATGTATTTTTGCAATTTAAGCAAATTGTGGGATGAATTAGCCTTGCTTATGCCAAAACCTATTTGTTCTTGTGCTGCATCTCAAGAGTGGGACACATTTACTATGCATGGAAGGTTGATTCAATTTCTCATGGGGTTAAATGATTCATATGATGCTATTAGAGGGTAGATCCTTATTATGGATCCTTTGCCACATGTTGATAGAGCTTATTCTATGGTGCTTAGAGTTGAAAAGCAAAGAAAAGTTAACACTTCTTATCCTGAAACTTTGGAATCATCTGCTTTGTTGTCTCACTCATCCACATTTCCTGCTGGTAGAGGCCGTTTTCATGGCAGGGGTTCTTATGCCAATAGAGGCAGGAGTTCTTTTTCATCACAGAGGAAGTTTATGTCCAAAGAAGACAAGGCCAAACTTATTTGTGAACATTGTGGTGCTCCAGGCCACTCTATCACTGATTGCTTCAAGCTGAATGGTTATTCTGATTGGTACACCAAATCAAAGGATACAAACACTCATCCTAAGCAAGTGGCTCACATGGTAGACTCTTCTTCCCCTAATACTTCTATTTCTGATCAAGGCTCTATCTCTCATTTGATTCAACAGGAAGTGGCTAAGTTTTTTGTTGCCAATCCTTCTGCTCCTCAGTCTGATTCCACTCCTTCCTTTGCTCACATGGTGGATTCAGTAGATTCTCACTTTGCCTTCACTGTTCCAGAGCCTATCTCTCATGGTTCATGGATTATAGACACAGAAGACACCATGCATATGTGTTGTGATGCTGCTCTTATGACATGTATCAGATCTCTGCCTTCTCCAATCAAAGTTTGCCTTCCTGATGGCTCAATTACCATGGTCACTCATTCTGGCCATGTGGTACTCTCTGATTCATTGATTCTCCATGATGTCTTTCTTATTCCTACATTTAAATATAACTTACTCTCTAGTTTCTCAACTCACATTGGCAATGTCCCTCAAGGCAGTCTTTCTTCCCACTCACTGTGATCTTATTGATTGTCATACAAACTTGGTGCTTATTACTGGTATTCTTTCTAGGAAACTATACATCTTTCAGCCCCAAACTCATGCTCAGATGCTTAACTTCTCTTTGACTAGTTCTCACTCTCTTGATCTCTTTGATCAATGGCATAGAAGATTGGGTCATGCTGCTCCTTCCACTCTTTCTCATCTGGATTTCCTTAAGCCTATTTGTCCTACTTCCACTTTCTCTTGTGATACATGTCATGCTTCTAAACAAACAAGGCTTCCTTTCTCTGTCAGTTCCATCCATACAACTATACCTTTGGAACTCATCCATGTTGATATTTGGGGGCCATATTCACAGCCAAGTATTACAAACACTCCATACTTTCTAACTATTGTGGATGATTTCACTAGAGCCACTTGGATATGTCTGCTTTCTTCCAAAGGACAAGCTGTCACATCTCTAAAGGTATTCATCAGGATGATCTCCACCAAGCTTGATCTTCCAGTTAAAAGTATTAGATCTGATAATGCTTCAGAGTTCTTGAGCAATGACTGCAAGACATTTCTCACTGAGCTTGGCATATCTCATCAGTTTTCTTGTGTCTATACTCCTCAGCAAAATGGAGTGGTTGAAAGGAAACATAGGCATCTTTTGGAGGTTGCTAGAGCATTGATGAAAGACTCAAAGGTTCCACACTTTCTTTGGCCTTACTCTATACTCACTGCTGCTCACATCATTAACAGGTTGCCTACTGCTCTTCTACATTGGAGCTCATCTTTTCAGGTTCTCTTTCGTGATTGTCCTTCGTATGAGTTGATGAAGCCTTTTGGTTGTTTGGCTTATATGACCAATGTCTCTTCACACAAGGATAAGTTTACAGATAGAGCTTCTAAATGTATTCTAATTGGCTATGCTTCTGATCATAAGGGATATAGGTTGTTTAATCTTGATTCTCATCAGATTACTATCTCCAGGGATGTGGTTTTTCTTGAGTCTATATATCCTTATGCTCAGTGCTCTTCATCTTCAGAACCTGTGGTTCATATTCCTTTGTCCTCAGGTGATGAACTCTTTCCAGCTCCAGCTACTGAATCCATGATATCTCCTTCATCATCCACTTCATCTAATCAGCCTATTCCTTCTTTGAGAAGGAGCTCTAGATCTCATGCTTCTCCAGCTTATCTTGATGATTTTGTGGTTAATCAATTCTCTACTAATGAGGTTGTTCTCAATGCTGCCACCATTGTTGAGCCTAGATCTTTTACTCAAGCCAAAACTAATCCTAAATGAGTAGAGGCTATGGATAGAGAACTTCAAGCTCTAGAGGATAATAACACCTGGGAACTTACTACTCTTCCACCTAACAAGAAACCAATAGGCTGCAAATGGGTGTATAAGTGAAACTTAAGGCTGATGGATCTCTTGAAAGGCTCAAAGCTAGATTAGTAGCTAAAGGTATGATCAAATAGAAGGTGAAGATTACTTTGATAGCTTTGCACCTGTGGCTAAGCTGGTTACTGTGAGGATGATTATAGCTTTGGACAACACTTAAGAATTGGCCTTTGGCTCAAATTGATATTAATAATGCCTTCCTCCATGGTTATCTAGATGATGAAATATACATGGATATTCCTCAAGGCTACTCCAAAGCTCTTCCTGGACAGGTATGTAGACTTACTAAGAGTCTATATGGTCTCAAACAAGCTTCAAGGCAATGGAACACTGAGTTTTGTACTCAGCTTCAAACTTTTGGCTTTGTTCAATCTATGCATGACCATTGCTTATTCACATTACATAAAGGGTCTGATTTTTTAGGCTTTACTTGTCTATGTTGATGATGTCTTGATCACTGGTACTTCTTTATCTTTAATCACACAGCTGAAATCCTTCTTGCATGATACCTTCACCATCAAGGATCTTGGTGAAGCACAACTCTTTCTTGGCATGGAGATTCAGCGATCATCTTCAGGTACTTCGTTAAATCAAAGGAAATACATCTTAGATATTCTTCATGAATCTGGTATTAAGGATTGCAAGGTTACTTCCACTCCACTTCCTCAAGGAATTAAGCTTGCAATCGATGACAGTGTTTTGCTTCCAAATTCAGAGCGTTATAGGAGGCTTATTAGCAAGCTTCTATACTTGAATTTGACTACACCAGATATTACCTATGCAGTACAACAACTTAGTCAATTTCTCCATTCTCCTACCAGTAATCACTGGAATTCAGCCCTTCATCTCTTGAAGTATATTAAGGGTACTACTTCTTCTAGTCTATTCTATCCTTCTTCCCATTCTTTGGACATTAAAGCCTATTGTGATGCTGACTGGGGGTCATGTTCAGACACACGAAAGTCATTGACAGGGTATTGTATTTTCCTTGGTGGATGTCTCATCTCTTGGAAAACGAAGAAGCAATTCACTGTCTCTAGAAGCTCGGCCGAAGCTGAGTATCGAGCCTTGGCCACTACTTCTTGCGAATTGGTATGGATTAACTACATTGCTACTGATCTTGGACTTCAAGTTTCTACACCTATTTCTCTTTATTGTGATAACAAATCGGCCATTCGCATCACTCAAAATCTCGTGTTTCATGAACGTACGAAACACTTGGACATCGACTGTCACATTGTGCGAAATCATTATAAATCAGGCTTCATTTCACTTCATCATATTTGTTCTAAGCTTCAACTTGTAGATATCTTTACTAAATCTCTTGGTGCTTCTCAATTTTTGCCTCTTATATCCAAGCTTGGTATGATCAAGCTTGAGGGGGGATGAAGAATTATATGCATGGCGATGACGTTCCAGCTCAGCATGGCATGAAGAATCATATGTATGGCAATGAAGTTCCAACTCAGCATGGCAATCAAGATAGCAACTTCACCTTAGCTTAGCAACTTCACCTCAGCTCAGCATCCACGTGGAAATATCTTAGCTAGTAAGAGTAGTAGTTTCTAGAATATTTTGTAACTGATTTTAGTTAGTTCGTTGATCATCTTCTTCGTCCTTCTTAGTGTATAAATACTCAGATGTATTCAATTTTATCCATATGAATGATTGAATAATACATTTTACTTCTTCTTCTTCTCTGAAACACAAAACCCTAAACCATGCATTTGCATGCAATCATACATGATTCTTAGTTTCTACATATTGCTTATATACTACAATAACTTTTATCACAAATTTTCTTCTTATTTTCATCACAAATTTTTCTCCTTCTCTTGATAATTATAGCATTCATTTCATCTAGTTCATTTTCATTAAGTGGGTTGTTATATGTACATACGTTGCTTATACGAGAAAATGACTCTCATATCAAATTTTCTTCTTATTTTCATTACTAATTTTCTTATTTGTTTGATATTTCAAGCTTCCATTATTTTTCATTTTGTTTTGATATTTCTAACCTTCATTTCAAAAAGTTAGTTCATCTTCATTTAATGAGACTTTTCATCTCCATGCATGCATTGCTTATATAGAAGTATGACAATGACTTGTAGAGGAAACATAATTCCAATGACTTTATATGGAAGTTTGATTCAAAATTATTAAATTAATTTAGAAAACTAAAATGAAATTAATTTTTTTTACTCAAATTGTCCAATAGTTACCCATTTTTTCCTATTGAATTATAGTTTTGCAATTGAATGACAAATTAGTAATAATCACCAACTATTGTCGTTTTAGATATATTATAGATTATGTCACAGTATATCTTATCGATATTGCAATTATCTCCTTTTATATATGGATAGAAACGAGTTGGATCGGGTTGAAATCTTTGATTCACCCCATGACCCTCCCTATTTGGATCAGTCTGGACTCATCGGGCTCATCTCAATTCTCATGGAGGGAAAGGATGATAAAAACTCATGGAAGAAAAAATTGATAAAAAGATCTCGAGCAAGTCCTATATGAAATTGTCTCACGAATCATTTGATATGAGACAGTTCATAAAAACTTCGTAATTTACAATTCACATATAAATTTATAAAAATAAACTAAAATAATGGGTATAAACGATATATCTCACAAAAACAATCCCTGATCCCATTTAATTACTAATATTGCTAATCAAAATCAAACTTAAAATAGTAGGTTGGCTCTTATGAAATTATATTTTTGATATAATCATAATGAACATTTCAAATAAAATTAACATCATTCTAATGAACTTATATTTATATTTCTATATTTATACATGCATACCTTATTTTACTTCACATTTGTTTTTAATTCATGCAAAAGACCCAAAAAGACCATTTTCAATCTAGAAAATATATGGAAACATGAAAACTGTAAACTAAATAAAAAATAAAAATTAATATTTATCTCCATCATCTAATATAAATGGAAACCATATATGAAATATCGTAATTTAATTATTAGTTTTACATGTCATATTCTAGTTTTCGACCGTTACATTGCTTTATATTAGCGTGTATAATATATGTGTGGAGAGACGCTCCCAATCACTGTTCATAAAGACAAATTTAAAAAAGTAAGTGATTTAAAATAGATTTGCACGGAAAAAAACTAGAACCCGGATTTGACTAATTTACCCTCCATAGATCTCGTCCACACTATATTTGAAATTGCAAATATTGCACTTATATTGGGATATAATTGTAAAAACAGGAGGAAGTTTTTAAATCTTCATGCCCTGGAAAATCTACGTGGAGAGACACGTGGCAGTTCTTTGTTGGACAATGGTGATTAAATCAAGTAAGACAAATATCGCGGACTCCAAGGCCCTGGAGTTTAAATTGTAGCAGTCTCGAAGGAAAACCAGTTGGGGAGAGAGAGAGAGAGAGAGAGTGGCAGCGATACGGCGTCGGTTTGAAGGTGGAAGAGGTTCATCACTTCAAAGGTGAAATCCACAAACTCCTGTTTCTGTCTCTACTTCTTCGCACAAGGAAAAGAAAAAAGAAAAAGAAGAAGCTTTATTTCGTTCTTGTTCTTGTTTGTACGCAGTGGATGTATGTGTCTGTTTGTGCAAGAAACAGAAAAGGGTTTTTCTTTTCTTGTGTTTTTATATCAAGATCAGTTTCTTTGGAACATAGGAAAGAGAAATCAAACTGGCGAGTGTTGATTACATGGGGTGCATTATACGTGTTTCAATTAGTATATGTTCAGATGATTTTTATTTATTGAGATGATGATATAAATGCACACACACACACACACACATATATATATTTATATATATAACTGCATAGTGCCTAGTGGATATTAATGGTGACTTTATGAGAAGTATCATAATTTCTGCAAAGAGTTGACTGAAAATAACTAGATTGCATCTGCTTGATTCTTGGTGCATAGCTTTCTTGACTTTGTTGTTTTTCGCTTAAAATTTTCGCCTTTTTGTGTGTTTCTACTTGGATTTAAGAAGGATTCTTACATGTTTCTGTGTGTTTGTGAATTGCTCTGCGTGTTTTTTTGAAGGTAAGAGTACAATGGTGTTGGAGGCCAACAAGAAGGAATCATCACACTGGTGGTGGCTTGATAGTCACAGTAAAGGTAATTCGAATCGGTCCCCGTGGCTTCAGACAACTCTTGCTGGTAATAATCCTTTCCTTTGTCTTGTGTTTCTTGCAAAGATTTTTTGGATAATTTTGCTTGTATCAAGTGCTCTCAAGAGGGTCCATGGAAAAGTAGTTGATTTGCACTTTTGAGTGAGAAATTTGAATATGGTGACTTTTTTCCCACTTTAGAATGAGTATTTGATGACCGTTGGAGATCTCCTTGTTCTATCTTTGAGATGGTTGAAATCTTGAAAAGTAAATATTTCATTTGTGCCACTTTTACTGGTGCTTCTGCTCTGTGTCTACTTTCTGTAAAAAGTGAATTGAAGAGTAGTTTGAGTTCGTGAAGTGTTTTATATACTTGATTATGGATGAATTGTTGGATCAAAATGGCTCTAATGATGGGATGTTTGGCTAACAATCTGTTGCAATTCTTGGAAAATTTGATACTGATTCATGGTTTCTTGAAATAAATGGCAGAGCTAGATGAGAAAACTAAAAGGATTCTGAAGTTGATAGAGGGAGATGCAGATTCCTTCGCCCAACGTGCAGAAATGTACTACAAGAAGAGGCCAGAGCTGATCAGCATGGTTGAAGAGTTCTATCGTACTCATCGATCATTAGCTGAGCGATATGATCAAGTGAAATCAGACCCTGGGGCTCGTCTCATATCATCACCATGGTCTTCCCCTTTACCCTTCACCAAATATCGGCTAGAGAAATCACTGAGCTCGAACGATAAAACCTACGACAGCTACTCTGAGGCCTGTGGGCCAGAGGAGTCGGATGAGTCTGAAGTCGATGATCCAGACGAGGAAGAGGTCGTGTCAGAAGCAGAAGAGGTCTCTAATGGTGCTGGCAATGAGGAAGTCATGAGACTCAAGGAAGAAGTGGAGAGACTCAGAGAAGAAAACGAGGCTCAACGAGAGAAACTATCACAGAAGGATGAAGAGAAACGTGAAGTCATCAGGCAATTAAGTTTGGCCATGGATTTGCTCAGAGAAGAGAACACAAATCTGAGATCGTGTCTTGCTGTGAAAACTCCCATGAAGGAAAACCACCTTGAATTGAAGCAGAATTTCTTGGGGAAATTGTTCTATGGCTTTGGGAAATCTCTCTAAATATTATCAAACATGTTTGTTATTCTTCCCTGGTAAGATAGAACTAGATATATGTCAACTATTATTATTTGTTAAAACTGGTAGGATTTCTCTTTGATTTGGCATGAACTATGAATTGTATTCTTTATTCATTATTTTGTGTTCTGTGTATTCTCATTTCCATATGTAATCTGTAATATTTCCCTACAATAGTGCATATTTCTTGAAAAAAAGAATTTATAAATGCTACATAGCAATGTCAAAATCAAGAAAACCAAATACATATATCATGAATTCATCATTATTATTCTACATGCCAAATCCAACACCTCAAAGGCCCAATTCAAATTCCAACCAAACCAATTTATACACCACACAAACAAATGGTTCATAAACATCAAACAGAGTTTAGTGCATAGAAACATCTGAAAGGAAACTAACACATATCATAAGCAAAATCTTGATCATTTACCCAAATGCCAGCAAAGAGCAGCACCATTGCAGTCAAGAAAGGTGCCACATTGAGTCCATGTGAGGAAGAATCCGGCAGGGGCTCGGAGGGGGAAAACGCCGTTGTGGGGCCCAGAGCGTCGGTTCCATCAGGATTAGGTGGGCTGGGACTTGAGGGGATTAAAGGAGCTGATTCAGTCGGAGATTGGTCAGAGCCAGTTGGTGAAGGAAAAAGAGGAGTGATGTCTGGTGAAAATGCTGGTGATGGTGATGAAGATAATGGAGATATTGGATCAGGTAGAATTGCAGGCGCTGCTGAAATAGTAGAGGCTGGCAATGTTTTCTTCAATGCAAATGAAGGTGATGATGAAAGGGCCATAAATGTTGTTACAAGAATGATGAGAGATGGAGTAATGTAGTAAGCCATTAATGATGAAGTAATGATTTTTTTTTTTTTGCTTTTTTTGGGCAGAAAAATCTGATCCTTCTGTGAATTAAATGCAGCAGAAAGATGGAATGAGTGAATGAATGACTGTGGATACTGGAGCAAGTATGGTGATATGAGAGAGAGAGAGAGAGAGAGAGAGAGATAGAGAGACAGCTAGACATGTTGAGGATGAGGAAAGGACAAGATGTGATAAGAGGGTGAATTGGTTGATGTTGTCTTGTTCCTAAATGGCAGTTTTCTGCTGTTCACAAGCCTGTGAAATTCTTGTGTCTGTTTAGAGCATATTTTGGTAGAAAAGGACAATTATGTCCTTTCACATTTGAAATAAATTTGGAGGGGTTCAAGGCTCCTTTGGAAATGGAGATTATTAAAATTGAGCTTTGTTTGATATTTGGAGAAGGGTTAAAAGAAGACACTTTTCTTTTTTCCATTCAACAAGATTGAAATTTTAATGGGTTGGAAGACGACAAGAATAAAGAATTATGGTGAGATGATGAGGTTTGTTTAATTGTGAAGGATGAAACTCATTTCTATTATTGGATTGTCGACTATGTTCATCTTGTTCTCGATTCACAATTCAATTAGTATGATATTTTTAACGTGTATAATTTTAGTAAAACCTTATTTCTTTTATTATTTATTCTTTAATGCAATTTTTAGCTTCTCATCTTTCAAAGGAAACAATAATCGGAAACCAGCTTTCATTAGAAGAGTTGGTAAGTAATCTTTCAAAGGAGAAATCTTTTCACACTAAAAAACTTGTAATTAAAAAGGAAAATAAAACACTTATTAGTTGAGAAGGTAGCATAAGAAAATCATAATTGGTCTAATTTCCCCTTGAAAGAGAGAAATTTACAGAGATTGGGCTTAGTATAATGAGCTATTCTAATGGGCTCAATAAAGTGGACAATTATCAATTGGTCTGACCTAACGCTAGATTTCCTGCCCAGAAGAGGATTCTATATAACAATAAAATATTATCATTAAAAAAGATCCAAGTTGCAGCCACTCAACAACCAGATATTTATAGCAATATTAATTTTGGGTTCATTCTATAGTACACCATGTGTATTAATATATCAAACTCTTCACTTATTTTTTGCTATCAGATCTGAGATTAGTAAGGTCAAAGTCAGCAATGTTCTTGGATCTAATGGCTGGAAATGGTGGAGAGTTTGGTGTAGGTGTACTACAGAATCACCCTTAATTTTGAAGTATCACTTTCTATGTACATAAGGTATGTGAGCACGACATTTTTGTTTAACTTAGTGAAAAACATTTTTTTTGAATAAGGCCTTCCCTAAGATGTTATCAATAATATTTATATGTTATTATAGGGTCATTCTATAGTACACCAAATGTATTAATACACCAGACTCTCCACTTATTTTCAGCCATCAGATTTGAAATTATTAAGGTCAAAGTCAACAATTATCTCAGATCTCATGACTGAAAATGGTGAAGAGTTTGGTGTATTAATACACCTGGTGTACTACAGAACCACCCGTTATTATAACATTATCAACATATATCCTATTTATTTATTGTAACCTGTCACCTAATATGTTTTATTAAATACTAACAAAAGGATCCAAAACAAAACACTATTCTAAGAATTGAATGCTCTAACTATTTTAATTGGGCCAACTTCAAATCAACTAAACATAGATAAATAAAAGGGGATAATAACTTTTTTTTTTTAATTGTACACCCAACCATTAATATATATATATATACACTACTCAATAACACCCACCCTGCTATATATATCATATATGCATATAATATTTAAAGAGGTTTTTTTTAAAAATTAAGAAGTTATTTAAAATGTAACAACTTGATGGAAATATATAATAAGAAAAGAGGATATATGTTAATATGGGCCTCCTAAATTGAATAAATTAAAGGGAGTTGACAAGTTTGTAAGTAACGCCATGCACAATCCTACTCTAAGCACGCAATCCTATGTTGCACGCCAAGTAACATTTATATATGTTTTTCCACTTCGAATTCTTATTTTCACACCATTTATGATATTTTATTTTATTATTTTTCAACTTGGAATTCAAAGTTTCACACCATTTATGAGAAATTTTAATATTTTTCCACTCGGAATTCATATTTGCACACCATGAGGAAAAAAAATTGAGAAAAAGGAAATGTTGGGAAATTTTAGTTGGAATATGTAAAGGTCTAATTTTGGTCGACACTGATTTTATTTTTTAATAATTCAGGTTATTAAAATATTTTGTTGAATATTGAAAGTCTTTCGGACCACAATATAAAGAGTAAAGTATACTAACTGTTTTGAAATTTGATCAAATTATATCAAATATTTGATTACAGTATTATAAAAGTTACAATTAGAGTGCTCTTTAATTATTAAAAAAAAACCCCCCACAAAACTCGTGTAATGTTTTGACCGACTCATTTACATAATTTATTCAAACTCACCGATTTTTATTGACATTCTATTATATCATGGTATTTTACATTTTAAAAAGAAACATGTAACTGAAATTAAAATCAAACTATTGAAGGGATCTAAGCTAAATAATTTGACCACATATAAATAAGACTCAACTCCAAACTAGCTACTTCATTTGATAAGGCAAACAATATGGTTTTAACCTACTTTTTTTCGATATAACTTTTCTACCCATTCTTCTTTCGTGTATTTTACGAAATACATTTCAATATATAGTACCCCTAGTTATTTTTAGACGTTAATTACTAAATGAAATTTAAATACAACATTCAAAATATATTAACTTTATAACATCCAATTTTTGAAAAGTTGAAAATTCATTCCATTTCCGCCCATCCCAAATTTTCCAAAAACTTTGGATCATGTACACGACATCGTATAGTACCTTTGATTGAAGCCTAGAACACCACAGATAAACAAATCTTTAACCCAATAAACAAGTGTTCATATCTTCAACTCAAATAAACAAATGTACATAAGATAAAACATATCTTTAAAAAAAATCTTCATGGCCTTCAAAATCTTCAAACTATATAAACATATCTTAAAAACATTATGTCCAAAATTTTCAATCTAGTAACAAATAAAAAAAAATGATATTCAAAGTCTTCAAACCAAATAAAGTGATCTTCAACATTTTTATTTTATTTTAGGTGTTGTGTTTGAAGAGCAGAAACTCATTTTTATCAAATACATTTGTAAAAAATTGAATATAAAATATAATAAAGTGTATTTGAATATAAAATTTAAATGACTTAATTAAAAAAAAACGAATTTAGGGTCCAGTTTTAACACATGAAAAAATATTCAACTTAACACTTGTTTAAATTTAGGACGTTGAGTTTTGTCGTGCTCAAATTGCTCACATGGAGTTCAAATTGTATGAGTTAATTATTGACATACACATTTCATGTAGATGATGATTGATTCGCAACATGTTTGAGTATTTCGGGCTCCAATTGATGATATGGAGTTTAAATTGTATAAGTTAATTATTGAAGTAAAAATTTATATTTGGATGATGATTATATTTAAAATTACATGTTGACAATTAACATATATAATTTGGGCTCCACGTCAATAATTGTAGCCCGAAAAAATATAAACATATCCGAAGTGAAACAAGTGTTGAGTTGAATATTTTTGGTGTTACAGACAAACACACAGTCATATATATAAAAGCAGAACATCTGCCAAAATAACTGCAATAAGTCAATAAAAGTTAAGAAATTAATAACCAATTTAAAAAAAAAATATAATATAAGACATTGTTAATTATGATAGAATCAAACAATAATAAATAAAAAAACAAATATTTAACAAATAGAGGAAAAATTGGAGATATTTACAAAAATATCATTTTTTAAGAAAAGTGTCACATCAATAATTTTTTTATTTTGTATTTTTATTATTTCATTCATCCAATTTATAATATAAATATTGTATCAGTTTATTCTTATTTTATTAATATTAATTAAATTAATTTTTATTGAATAATTCCTTATAATATCAACAATAGATTGTTCAAACAATAATTTCAATAATAAATATTAGGCAAAAACGTATATGAGTTTGACACACAAATCTAATCCATACATCAGAGTTGATCTGGTCAAAACGCAAAAAAAAAAAAACACTCACACTCGCATTTCACGAGTCCGCACGACGCGCATGATACTCGCGCTCAAGCCCACTCAAACTCGCTCCAATAGACATACCTTTATGTATAGTTAGATGGGTTAAATTCAATTTTAGTTCATTTAAAAAGTCAATGTCTAATTTTCGTCCACCATGAAAGCGATTTTCAATTTTAGTCAAATTAAGCAAAAAATCGTCACTATTTGGTCCATTTTTGTCACTATTTTGTCCACCATGGAAGCGGTTTTCAATTTTCTGTTTTCAATTTTAGTCCAATTAAGCCAAAAATGGACGAAATAGTGATGATTTTTGGCTTAATTAGACTAAAATTGAAAACCGCTTTCATGGTGAACGAAAATTGGACATTGACTTTTTAAATGGAATAAAATTGAATTTTTCCCATAGTTAGATCTACCTTATGTAGGTAGATTTAACATAACACAAAGGTATGTCTAACCATACTTAAAGGTATGTCTAATACAACGTAATTGTACATGTGTCAACCCTAAGGTTTTTTTTTTTTTTAAGTTTAAGGTATGAAATTGGGCAGAATGGTAGGTTTAACAAAACGTAAAGATATGTCTAACATAACGTAGTGGTAAGTGCCAAAATTCAAAAACTAAGCGTAAAAAAGAAAATGTATGAAATATGAGCAGATATGTAGATTAACATAACGTAAAGATATGTCTAAGATAATGTAGATGTAGTTCTAACATACCCTATTGGTAGGTGCAAAAATTAAAAAATTA
Organism: Scutellaria baicalensis; assembly: GCA_005771605.1. Classification (NCBI taxonomy): domain Eukaryota; kingdom Viridiplantae; phylum Streptophyta; class Magnoliopsida; order Lamiales; family Lamiaceae; genus Scutellaria; species Scutellaria baicalensis. Next base: position 24,974,279 of record CM016723.1, on the reverse strand, counting down.
TGCGGGAAAAAAAAAAAGAGAGAAAGAGAAGCGGGTCCCTTGATCCGAATCCATGCACCCGTTTCATACGAGACTTACTCTAAATATTAATTTGTTTAGGAATAATTCGATATCATATGTATTATCAATATAGTTAATAGATAAGTGTAACACTATTAAAGATGTGTGTATATACATATATGTATATGGATAGTATGATTTAGTGTAAAAATTATATGTCATCCTAAGTATTTTTTAAATTAATATTTGTAAGTATCCCGTCAATTTTTTTTTTCATTTTTTACTATTTAATCCTTTTGATTTAATAATATAAATGATGTATCGGTTTATTCTCATTTTACTGATCTTAATTAAATTAATTTTGAATAATTTTTTAAATACCAACAATTGATATCCAAACAATAATTTCAATAATAAATATTAATTTGCATGGGTATAATTTATATCATATTTAATATAGATTAATAAATAAGTATAACATTATTTAAAATGTGTGTATATACACATATATGTATATAATATGTCTGTAGTCTGAATTATATGACATCCTAAATATTTTTTTTAAATTATAAATATCTCATAATAAAATTTTCATTTTTTATTTTACACTTAGGACTTCGTATATTTTTATATGAGAGTGCACGTTTTGAATTTAGATGGCTCAGCTGATTATTTAAATTATATGTTTAGTTTCTAATTATTATATTGTCATCATCATGATCACTACTACTACATTTCGATTTTGTATTAAGCTTAAATTGTAATGATCAATGTCGTGTTATATCAATTTATTTATGTGATACTTACAACAAAATAAATATCTGTCATCTTCAATGTTAAGCGATATTACTTTTTTTCTAATTCAATTTATTTTAAAATAAAAGGTTGAAAATATATAATTGACAGTAATTGCATCAAGTTCCTACGTAAATTTTTGTTTTAATAATGTTATAATTGGCCAAACTAATTGTAGCCTGCGAAAAAATGATTTGAATATGAAAGTTTAATTGTAAGTGTGAGTGAATCTATTTGTAATGATATTTTAGCAATTATTGTTTGTTATGTCAAAATTACCAAAAATCTATATTATACATTTGCAATAATTGCAATTAAAATTGAAAGTTCTTGTTAATTAATCCAATTTAAATACGTGAAATACATTGTCAAGTTAGGTTGAAGTTTTAACCAGTAAAATTGGGTAAAAAAATAGTTTACAAAAGTATAAAAGTAAGTTCGATTATAAAGTGGGGTAAAGAGGGATATTTAGGCTCTAAATAAACCCTCTTACTTACAGGGAGAGAGAAGTTTTTATGCATGATAACCAAAACAAACCAGAGAGAGAAAAAAACAAATCAACAATAATCTCCGGCGAAGCGCCATGAGCATACCAACAAAAGCAGCGGCGCCGGTGACGATAGTCGGCGCCGGCCCCTCCGGCCTAGCTACGGCGGCGTATCTCCACCACCTCTCAATCCCGTACATCCTTCTGGAGAGAGAGGATTGCTTCGCTTCTCTGTGGCAGAAGTACGCATACGATCGGGTCCACCTACACCTGGAAAAGCAATTCTGCGAGCTCCCACTCATGCCCTTCCCTCAATCTTATCCCTCATATATATCCAAAACTGAATTCGTACAGTACTTAAACGACTACGTTTCTCGCTTCCAAATCAGCCCGATCTACCGGAGATCGGTGGAGATGGCGGAGTTCGATGAGACGGTCGGGAAATGGAAGATCAAGGCGAGGAATCTAGCCTCCGACGACGTAGAGGATTATTCGTCGAGGTTTCTGGTTGTGGCTACCGGAGAAACGTGCGATCCGAGTGTCCCTGAGATCGAAGGTTTGGAGAGTTTCGCCGGCGAGATTCTGCATTCGACCAGGTACAAAAACGGCGAAAGGTTTGATCGGAAAAAGGTGTTGGTGGTCGGAAGTGGAAATTCCGGCATGGAAATTGCGCTTGATCTTGCCAACTCCGGCGCCGAAACCTCTATAGTTGTCCGAAGTCCGGTTAGTATTTAACTAATATATATTTACTCCATTAATGCTCCCAAGAAAAAAAGACATGCATAACTTTAATTAAATTCTTATTTCCGAATGCTCTCAATTCAATTATTCAACTAAAATAAACTTATTTTCTACCATGCAGATCAAAAATTATATTTCAGTTTTCCAGTTCACAATAATATTTAATATTTTTTAGTTCATATTCAGTGGAAATTTTCTTTTTCTTCAAGAAATCAGATTAAAATTTGAGGATATCTATTTATATTTAGATAAATTCAATTTTCTTAGGTACTCTCTTATGAGGCACACATTACATGAATTCCTATCTGCAATAAATACAGAATCGTATTTTTTCTTAGATGCTCTCTTATCATGAGCTAGACGTTTATATATATATATATATATATATATATAAACTCAAAAATAAAGTATTATAATGAATTTGGAAAGTTTGATCATGACCTTTTTTTGACTTATCATAATGAAGATAGGGTTGAAAGAAAAAGATGCGCGTAAGAAAAGGTTATGAATGTTGAGGATGATTATGCATGCAGGTTCATGTGCAATCGAGGGGAATGACTTATGCAGCGTTTCTTCTTTTAAGATATTTACCATTTAAATGGGTTGACTCAATATTGGTGATGATGAGCAAGCTTATTTATGGGGACTTGACCAAATATGGAATTCAAAGGCCTAAAGAGGGCCCTTTAGCTCTCAAACTCAAACTTGGAAAATACCCTGTCATTGATGTTGGAACCTTGGACAAGATCATGTCCAGGGAGATTCTGGTAATTATTCTTAATTACATTAATTCCATCTCACTTTGTTATATATATAAACTCATCTGAGGTATCATTTTGTGGGAGCAGTGCATTTTCACACAAAACAAAAATTTGTCTTCACAAATGATATATATGTGGATATGAATTTGTGAAATGGTCTTATAAAAGTTAATTTGTTCTAAGAATATTATGAATGTTGTGTCTCTATTATAGATATCATTAATTAAGAAGGTGGTTATATATACTATGGGTTTGCTTTTAAGTTGTTTAATGCAAAATCACAGGTATTGCCAGGACTAGTAAGCATAAAGGGCAATAGGTGTGTATTTGAGAATGAAGAGGAGTATACATATGATGTCATTGTCTTTGCAACTGGCTTCTCAAGATCCACCAATCAATGGCTTAAGGTAATAAAAGATCATGTTTTACGCACATAATATACACGAATACCGTCATTGGATTAGTCAATAAGATTCGTGAATGGTCTAATTGATAAAGAATAAAGGAAATCCAAAAAAAAAAAAAGGGCAAAACCTTGTAAAATTTTGATTTGTTTATTTTCTCAAAGTAATTTTGATTGAATTGTGAAAATGGAGATGCAAGAAAAAGAACACATTTCTCAAAGTTGTTTGTTTACAGGGAGATGATTATTTGTTAAGTGAAGATGGGCTTCCCAGGCCCAGTTTTCCAAACCATTGGAAGGGTAAAAATGGGCTTTATTGTGTTGGGCTGGCCCGTAGAGGATTATATGGAGCTGCCGCGGATGCCCAAGACATAGCTCAAGAGATCAAGGCCTACCTACTCTGACTCTGATGTTTCTAAATACGAGTATACATTACGTGTGTGGCACAACAATGATGAATTTTTTAGATTAAAATATTAAGTTACTATTAAGATATTAAATAATAATGTTTAATAAGAATATATAATTTATATTAAATTAGAGTGTTAATATATTATAATTCTATTCATAATAGGATTATATATGATTTTATTTGAATCTAATGTAAAAATATTTAAATATAAAAATTCTAAATTACTATTATAACCTTAAATATAATCTTTAATAAGAATATATTAGACAATCCATAATTTGTAAATCACAACCATAATTGTATATAGGTAATAATAGATAATATAAATATATACGCACATTTACATGTTTCATGTAATTAATTAAAGGGTTTTAGTTTCAAGATTACATGTTTATTTTCTAGAATAATTCAGAAGGAATTGAAGCTACTATTCTTTACAACACCTGGGATTTTACAATTTAACAGTCCCCGAGTCCCTCACAATTACCTACACTCTCTACTGAATTAAGTGCAAAATAATTCTTGAATTATGAATATAAATGGAAAATAAAATACCAAAATTTCAATATGAAGACCATCAATGGAATTCAAAGCCAATTTCCGAACCATTGGAAGTGAAGATGGGTTGTATTGTGTTGGCCTATATGGACTATGGAGCTTTCAGTGGTGCCAAAAAATAGCCCAAGGCATCAAGGCCCACTTACTCTGACTACTATTTCTGAATAAAATTACATGTTTTCAAGAAGTTAAAGAAATTTAGTTTCAAGATTACATGTTTTATTTCCTAGGATAACTCGGAAAGAATTGAGCCTACTATTCTACAACATCTGGAATTTTACAAGTTTACAATCCCCTCAAAATACCTACACTCTCTACTGAATTAAGTGCAAAAAAATCTTGAATTATGAATATAAATGGAAATGAAGTATCAAAATTTTAGTATGAAAAAGCTTACGCCCAAAGAAGACCATCGTGACCGACCTCCGAACTCGAAACGGGGCTATCACCAAACTCGTTTTGATCAACGGTGATGTTTTGTTCGATGGAGTCAACATATGGCACTAAAAGATCTTCAGATCTTTCTGATGGAATTCCATAGCCTTTTAGAATGCTCTTCGAAGAATCTAAAGCTGATTCCCTATCCAACACGACCAAAAAGTTGTCTTCGAATTCAAAGATTAAGTATTTGTCCTTGCAAGCTGGTTAAAAATGTCTGAGCATTAGCGCTAGAACAGTTCATGTTTATATGCAGGAAACAAAATAGATGAGATGGGGCACTTACAGTCAACTAGATGAGCAAGGTGGTGAATGTTTCTGATCCAAATTCCGTTTAACTTCAAAACCTGTCATAGTTTTCTTACTATAAGTTCAAACGTATCCATAAAGGGATGAAAAAGCATCCAAATCTAGCGGTGGTTGACTTGCCTGTTCGTTGCTCATATCTTCATATCCAATGTTTACTTCATTTGCTAGAACCTGTACCAAGTTAAACATGGCATAGTAAAAAACATAGTGCACAGTGAATTACTAATAATACACTTATTTTGTTGGGAACACTTATTGATGATGCAAAACTTATTTCTGAATACAAGAACAAACAATAAATACGAGATCAGAATGCATAACCATGTGCATACCTGCGATAGAACCACAATTTGTTCTCCTTTGAACTTCGGCATAGAGTATCGTGCCTTCGCTAACAATTTCAACTGGCAATCAAGAAGATATTAATGAACCAGAGAACTTAAGAAATACACAGTGAAGTTAAGTAATGGCTGTCAAGCAATAAATAACAATGAAAGGAAACTTTGTATACCCCAATGCTATCTTCACATTCTTCCCTGTCAAAAAACAAGAATGAAATAGGCAATTAGTGTATGAGATTAGGAACATTCAACATTTAATAGGAGGTCAAGTTGAATAACAGAAACAACTTTCAGAAACGTACTCTATCAGAGGTTCTGAAAGAGGTGTAAACACCAAACCAGCAACTATTAAATATGAAGGTTGATCTCCATCAATATGATATGGAACCTTCACGTGATATAAGAGTAGATACCATTTAATATCCAAGATTTTTATGTGATGTGACAAGAACTGCAAAGTTCAATCCCAGTAAGAATATTTCAGTTACCAAATGCACCCGTGTATTCAAAATCACTTTAACTTTCATAAATTGCCCTCCTCTAATGACGCCAATTTCTGCCTCATCACCAGTAAACCTGAAATTAAGCATTAGTAATGACTAATGAGGGCATCACCAGTGATTATTTTAATATTGTAAAATTCATTACAAAAGGGAAGATGTAGCTAAGGAGGTAAAAAATCACTTGAAGTTTTGGACCAATATAAAAACATATATATAAGGTAAACAGGAAGATGAAAAGTCACATTATTGAGATCAATTCCATGACGAGTTCCAATAGAAATTCAATATTGATGTAAAAGTAAAACTTACTTTTGACTGATAAGATAGCGAAATGCAATGCGCTCAGATGACCGGAAGGGTATTGTTCCTTCACACCCAACACGAATATTATTGAAGCTTACAACGACATCCCCCTGAAAGATAATTAAAGAACAAAATGTTACTTGGTATGCCAACAAAACATAAAATAAATTTCTCACCATTTACTATGAAAGAACAGAATGTTACTTGGTATGCCAATAAAAAACATAAAATAAATTTCTCACTATTTACTATGAAAACAAAAGGTCGTTATATTTGTCTAGTTCAGCAGAACATAGAGCTCATGCAAAATCAGTATCTCTGAAGTGATACAGCACATCTATAACATTAGCTGTCTTTCACAGTGTAGCCAAGTTTTCTACTTTATTTATTTATACAATATTCTTTTTTACCAGAACTCAAGTTTCCATGAACTAACCCTCACAGCTGAACAATATTGTTATATTTGAAAAGGAAATTTAACAGACCAGATTATTCATATTGAAGGAAACTTCACATCCTACCAAAAAATTATAAACTACTTTGCAGATATTAATGCTTCCCTAGAAAGGCACTGAGAAGCTTCTTAACATTTTGTTTCAGGGTATACTTTCTGATTGAAAACAGAAACAGAATTCTGTGGTTGTTGTTTTACAAAGAAGCAATTACAATTCAGGACAAAAGGAAGAGACAAGTTAATTTATCTAACAATATTAATGAGAACAAATATAAACACACACTCACACACATAAAAGAAGAGCAAGACATGCTACAAGTGAAATGTTGTGATAAAGTTCACCATTCAGATTGAAAATCAGGAATCAGACGTCACCGTAATTGAGAATCATGAGATATAAGGATATGCTAAACTAAGCAATAGCAATAATTTAAGGTCAGAGATGGAGATAAGATACAAAGGAAGGACAAAAAACTTAAGACGCCAATGTACCTCCTTCAACACATTGCTGGCATGGGAAGTTGGTTCAACCTTTCGTACAAACACACCCTGCAGGGACAAATAGTAGGGAGGCTTAAAATAGACCCACCACATAGCATGAGAAAAGAAGCAAAAGATGCTTGTTAGTGATTCTGGAATTGAAAACGCCTTGTTCAAGTAGATATAACCATTTCAAGAGAAAATATACTAACATAAGGGTCTAATTATAAGGTTCATTTGTTCATTAATATTACGTCAAAAATGGAACCAAGTATCGAGTATATACCCTGATTTTCAACTAATTTCAGCCAAAGCTGTCAATGCAAATAGGAGGTACCAATCAACACATAAGGAATCTAAAGAGCAAACCGTAGCAGGGGAAAAGGAAAGAAAAAAGGAGCTGACTAAAATGATGTGTTACCAGTGCCTTCAGGAATGAAGAATGCAAGTCTCACACATATGACCGTCCTGCTCTTACGTAAGTATAATCAAACTACTCTAACAATTAATTAGTCAAACACACTCCTGAAGATGTCAAGATGCATGATGGATCACACAAGGGATATACATATAGAAGTATATCTCTCAGCATAAAATACATGAATAAAAACAGTGAACCATGATAAAAATCCACAACAAAGAAAACACGATATAGAGAAGCATGGCAAACAACTCCCACAAAATATAGGTGCCAGACACACCATTCTACAGTACTTCTAGTCTAGATAATAAAAAGAGAAAGACCTCATTAGATGGCACACTTAGGCATGCTCGCAAAGCTGGATTCTCCAATTTTTGCAACAACACTCCAAGACAAGGAAAACCTGAGAATTTAAGCCAGGTTACATGGGAGGCAGCTAACATTATCTTCAAGATTATCAAATGGTCAATAGTATAGAGAAAAACAAAATATATCAAATGATAAAAAAGAGAGTCCAGATGAATTTGCAAGAATGCATGCTTTATTTGTAGCACATCTTGGCATTAGTTTGTTATGCCAACTATTATGACGCCAGAAAATTGGTTCTGGTGTACAATGAGCAGGGATGCATGACTGGGTCGGTTGTTCCTACAGCTGGGTACACCAGAAAAGGGAAGATGAAAACTTAAAAGGAAAGACAAATTAACCACTTAGAAAACGATATAACACCTAGGATGCACATGGTTTGATGTTCAGGAGTTTGAGAGGAAAATTGTTTTTATATGGTGTTATTTGAATTGTTTACGAACTTAGAAATCCTACAATTCTAGCATAAGCACTATCATCAAGCTACCCACAAGTACAGCTTGATTGTGCAAATGTCATTTTCTGAATTTATGTCAAGGAAAGCTCACCAGTGTACTTCCCATTCCTCTTGTAGTCTTCAAGAAAATGTGAGACAACCGTTGTTGGAATCACATAGCCAATATTCTCCACATCATCAGATCTGTATACCTAAACGAAAGGTCATCTGAGTATGTTTTAATGAAAAATTAACTCTTGGTGATGACTAAGATATTTATACCTAAAGGAAATATCTTCTTAGTATATTTTAATGAATTAAATAAAGGCCTGATGGTAGGTCAAGAAAAGTAGAAAACATTGGTCACTGAAATTAGGAAAATGGACCCAAAGCAAAGTGGACAAATAAAACTCATTCTTATGAAAGCGAAGAGGACAATAAAACTAACTTCAAAAAAATATAAAAATTATGATCAAATACCTGAAAGGCTACTCCGATGCACTCTCCTTGATCATTGAAAGCAGGGCCACCACTATTACCTAATAACTGCTTAGCATAAGCAATGGAACAACGGTATATAGAATATAGCTATTGCAAATGCAGAATACATGTGCACAAAAAAAAAGATTAGGAGATCTGGCCAACCGCAGATGGTTTCACTTACAGAGGACCTACTATTCACACAACATATACTTACCAGGATTTATTGCCGCGTCAATTTGAATACCAAGTAACTCAGAAGATCCATGAGCATATGATGTAACCTGAAAGTATATGACAAGCAAGGATTTACAGCAGATAGATACAACTATCAAGATATAACTCTTGATACTTTTGCTCCCTTTCCATTAAAATTTACACAGCTGGAAAAAGTGGGAGAATCTTAGAGCACACTAAATGCAAATTAATGACTGTCATTTTATATATTCGAGGTCTTTTTTTCTGTCGATCAACTCAATTGTTTTTGTCATTCACTATACACACCAACTCGTACCATACCAAATACTCAAATATACAATTTATGATACTTAAATACTCCTCCATATGCTACTTTCATGTTGCCAAAACAAAACAAAAAAGAAAAAGAAAAAAAGGCTTCAAAGTTCAAACTTAAGAGTATAATTGCTAAACAATGTATAGGTTGGTCCGTTGAAGTTTAAGAGTTAAGAGCTTTCATTATTTGTTGTAGCAGAATAGGTTTCAATTTTGTAAATGAAAAGGAAAGATTTTATGCAATCAAAACGCCATAAACGCCTTTTTTTTTTTTTTTTTTTTGTGTTGACAATTCAGCAGATGTAAAAGCTAGAACATCGAATAGTGCTCTGTTAGAGATACTTATTGAACAATCCCAAGCCACACAAAGCCTTCAAAATTTTAATGAATGGCACATCATGCATGTGTTGATATCTAATCTGGGGGCTTCATACTAACCTCAATTCTTGATACAACGCCCTTAGACACTGATATTGTTTCGCCTCCAAGAGGATAGCCTACAACAGTCACTGAATCCTGCAAAATTAAGGAGGGAGGGATAGAACAGACATGCAAGGACATGTAAGAAATTACATCTATTAAGTATCAACAAATTTCATGTAGGTATCTACAAGCCTCTATGACTATAGCGTACGCCATAAACTAAGCAAAAAGCAAAGTCTATAAGATAATTGTTTGCGAAACACTATGAAAGAAAACACTATAAGTTTCACTCAAAACTAATCCTAGGAGCTGCTCACTATTCTTCAAATCCTCTCTAAGGTTGTTGATAAGGGTAACCACATGTACTCAAAACTTCTACAGATGACAGATCCATCTTTAAAGATGCTAATTTCTCAATTGAGCCAAAGTATAACATCTACTCAAAACTGAGTACATCTATAAATGAAATCCAACAGGGTGGAAAAACCAACTCCTACAAAGAGGATAAACCAACATAGAGGAGGACCGCTCCCACTAGGGTGGGGGGGGACCCCAAATAAAATAACAAAGCTCAAAAAAAAAAAAAAAAAAAACTATGGTTGGAAAGGAGACTTTGGTTGGAGAAGATGAAGAGGGGAGGGAGGGGATGGCCAGGGTAAGGACAATGTATCAGATATGAAGGGATGTCATACAAACAATAAATGTTATCAATAGAATGCTACCATGCAGCCTTGGTTGATGGGTTTCTAATACTTCCACTAGTTAAACATGGATGATGGAATACTCCAATCACGGGAAAGATGGAAATAGGAAAAAATTTCAATCATAATATCATGCTGGTAACTTCTGTTCATGAACAGTTAGGAAAGCAGAGAAAGACAGAAGAAAACCTGTAAGTTTGGTAAGTGTCCAAACTGAAGAGGCTCAGTTCCCTCCCAGAATTCCTTGCTTTCAACAAAAAGCAGAGCTATATCACATTCTACACCTCTTGCAAGAACCTGTGATTAGCACTGAGTATGAATATGTGCCATAATCAAAGACTCCAATATGAGTTCCTTATTACCCATAGCACATGCCCCAGAGACAAAAAAATCATGATAGAATATACAAAGAACTAAAGACGGGTGCACCAGTAAAATGAAACAAATCCTAACAACCAAACCATTTAAACTAGAACATTAGCTAGAAACAAACATCGAAAACCATATTAAATGACTTAGGAATCCAGACAAGTCAGCTACACCACACAAAAGACATTCAGTTGAATAAAGTTGCTGGTAAGAGTTATAGCCTCCATTATGGTGGAATGCAGATGCAATCTCTATGACAAGCTGGACCATCTGTTTAATGCTTCACAGATAGAAACCCAAGTGGTATACAGTTTATCTCTCACTTCGTTTCTCGGATTTCCTTTCTTCTCTTAGGTCAATTAGGACATATATGGTAAAATCAGCTCCATTAGTATGTATCTTAGTACTTAGTTGTGTTATAAAACTTAAACATTTAGAGTAAGAAATTAAAGAACTTAATTTTTATTTACAGTTGACAAAGGGATTAATGTTATCTAATGCATCAAGTGGTAGTGCCAAATGGCCAGATAGCATATAAGATCAGATTAACTCATTCTTAGGCATTTAATCCTAGGTGTCCATAGGATCAATAGTCCTCATTACACACTATTGAGGAGTATTCAGATGTATCATGGAGAACATAAAACACATAAAATAGTATGAGATCAAATCATTCAGAGTATAATAGGTGTCAAATGGACAAATGGCGTATCAGATTAATCAATTCATTCTTAGGCATTTATTCCTAGGTGTCCATAAGATCATACCCCTTATTACAATATCGAGGAGTATTCAGATGTATCGTGGAGAACGTAAAAAACATAAAATTAAAGAGGAATGTAACGAGAGTGCATAATTCAATCTCGAAGAAGGGTACCTTGGCAACATATTTTGTATCATCCCCTCTTCTTTTTACTTTAACCTGCAATGAGATAACAATTAAACAACAAATGACTGAAGTACACTTATGAATACAGACGAGGACGAGGAATTAGGTTGGGATAGATGCAAGGAGAAAAATGGACCATGATAATAAAGTAAAGACTTTTAGTATAAAAATAGTATTAAAAAGGTACTGGATAATAATAAATAGATATCAAAAAAATTGACTTTTGATGAATGATGATTTATTATCATAAAAGATTTAATAAATACAACCCTTAATTAGCACTCTGATGCAAGAGATGCCCCATTCCCCTCCACTTAATAAACACAGCTTGTTATTTATGCAACTTGTTCGTGAAAAGGAAATTTGAAGGTGTTAAATATTCTGAGCTTACTTGTGTGTTATGCTCGACACAGTGTGCATTTGTCAACAGCTTGCCATCCCCGATCATGAAAGCACTGCATAGTAAATCAAATTTTTTTTATCAGGCTGAATGTGGAAATGATTAACAATAGGAAAAAATATGTGTAGAAAGAACAAGGTAGCTCCAACATGCCTTCCAGTACTTGTATATTGTCTCTGTTTCTGCCAAGGAAGGGAATAGTCTGGTGCGGTGTGGGTGCAGTATACCTAAATAAAGAAGGAAAAAAAAAAATGGCAACGTCAAACATAGTTGAATTATAAAACAAGGCCAATAAAAAAATTCAGCACAAAGTTCAATTATGATGTCATTTAAACTGTAATAAAAGTACCTTTGGAGGAAAACAGAGTAATAATCATTAACAAAGAACTGAAAGTCGATCATTTCCATATGTAGATGACAAAAGGATTTTCACAAACATGTGTGTAACTATGTTTCATAGCGGACAATGTTCACTGACTGATTTTCACAGTAGGACATTTCATGATGGAAAAAACTAAGTGTTGACAAAGATAAATAAAAGTGATCATGGATCATTTCTGCATGCACACAAGAAAGCGAATTTCACATACCTATATGACCAACTGCAGAAAATACTCACTAACTAATTAACACCTTTCGACTTTTCATGTGTCATTTTCAGTAAGGGATGCATGATGAATAGCAAGCTTCAAAAGGAAAATGCAATGTCTGTGTAGTTAATAGAATTCCGACAGCACCATATGGAAGTAAACACTTCATCATGTTTATTGGAGTGACAACTATAAAATGCAATTGAATTTAGTAACTGTTTTATATTCATGAGTCTGCCTTCAAGTTTAGGGATTCTTTTACAAGATTATCCTAGTTAAAAAGAGCATCCTGTTAGCGAAGTGAAGTGCTCTCATGTATCAATCAATACTGGTCCTCTTTTAATGCTAAATCATGGAAGATTACAAGATATGGTTTCTCAACTAAGCATTGTATGGCATAGAGCTGGTATCATATAAACAGAATTTACATGCTGGCTAAAGTAACCATAAAAACTAAAAAGAGATGTAGTCGAAGTCAAAGCATCCACAGCACAATGTAAAAGGTATAAGCTTGCCATGAGAAAGAAAAAGTCTTTGATTTTTAAACTGCAAATATGACAAGGAAGTGAAATTAAAATAATAGTTATTTACCTTAACGACAGCGTTAAGAAAAGAAGCATCCTGAAGATTACCTGTCTCTACCTGGGAAAGATGATTGATTAGGCTTAACGAACTAAATCAGTGGACTTCAGCTAAAAATACAACAGATACTGCTGCTTATGACAATCTCAGGAAACATATCCATATGTTATGGAAAAAAAATAGTTTTGCATGAAACCATATCTCAGTTATATCCATCTAAAGCATGATGGGAAAATTTAAAAAGAAAAGTGACATAATCTTAAAACGTCAAGCATAGGAATGACTGTTTCACTACTAAAATCAATTTGATAAACAGTTGATATGAAACAACACATAAACATCGATAACTTTCTTGAGAAACTGAACCTAACATTGATTTATGCATGACCGACAATTTAACCATGAGGCTGTTCAAATTTCAATATAGTCATTTGCACCACCACTACATGACAATGAACGAGCAAATACAGAACAGCATTGATCAAATTCTATATTTTCCATATCAAGTTTTACAACCAACTGCTAATTCTCAGCGCCATTCATCTCAACAACCAAAAATGAAATTGAACACTTGGCCAATACAAGAATAAATAAACCAACCATTTTTGCGAACAATTAGTATACCTGTTGCCCGCCCAAGTCAACCAGAATTTCCTGGTCCCCTTTCCTCTGTACGCTGTTTGATTTGGAAGCAGTAGATTGGGATTGCCCGGTTTTATTTCTACCACTTCTACTATCAGCATTTGAAAAATGATTTTCAGCTCTTGATTTCTGCTGAAACTTCTGGGTGATGACTTCATTCTGGAGTCAAGAATAACATGTAAATGAGCTTCATAAGAAATAAACCTCATGAGTGAAAATTTGTCGATTATAAACCATTTTCTAAATTCTTTGCTTTGAAAGCATATACAAAGATCCGAGCCTTCTCACCACCAAATAAATGTACTACAAAAATAAGGTATAAAATTGTATTCATAAATCACAAGCTATAAAACTTTACTTAAGCAAACCATACTAATACCAGCCTCTTCACATTAAATTATTCAAGAACAAGCACTAAGGGAATTCATAGAACACGAGTCCTAGACAGCTTTCCTCCAACAATGATTTCCTTGAGATTACGCATATACTGTAAGCGTCTATCTGTTAAAGGATGAAACCAGGTAAAACACCACCTGATAAAATGAGCTCTTAGTATACCTCAACGGCGGATTTGCGCGGCGATTTCGTGGATTTTCGTTTAACCGGAAAGAGATTGATATCGTCGGAGGGTTTACGAGCAGTGGATACAAAATGAGGTGTTCGCCAATTGGAAAAGAGACGGTGGGTAGTGCGGCCGCCGGTGAAAGTTACGGCGGAGAAGCAGCAGTTTGCGGCCGCGATTGCCATTTAAACACTCAGCAATGTTGAAGAGAGCGCCAAGTAGGTCTGCTCTTTCCTTATCCTTTTCTAACGTACACAACCATATCTAATTCAATATACTAATTTGATATTTTTAAAAGTATTTAAAATATGAAGTTAGAAAATGATTGACTTAATGGATTCATGATTTTCCACTCATTAGAATATTATTATATGCAGTACTCGATAAAATATTATTAAAGTACAAAATAGTTAAAGAAGGATAAAATTTCAATTATGAAACAAATGAATAAATACAAGGAATTTTCCCCATAAATATGGATTTAGGACATAGAATTATCTAATAATTAAAGAAAAAATCAACGTTACATATTGCAAATGTACTTTAAAGATGGATAGCTTGGGCATTTACTTTTGAGATATATGATCTCTAAAAGAGAAAAAACAACTGCGAGAGATATAACTGAATTTTCTGAGAATACATAATGCTTATAAGTAGTTGATGTGACTTTATTTTATTAAAAAATGACGCGAGGAAGGAGGGTAAAAGTACATTCATTATGATATATTTATGTAACATTACGTTTAACAAATTATTAAAAGGGACGGAAAATAATATTTTTAAGGGCAAAACTTATACATCGGATACAAATTTAGGTGTTATATATATATATATTCTATAAATGTTACATTTCTTGATGTTATACATATACTCTACAGGTATCATATGTATATAAGAATATATATATGATACCTAAAGAGTATACACATGATATCTATAGAGTTTATATGTAACACCATATGGTGATTGATTTGGGGGCACCATTCCCTCGGGGCACACAAGTGTCACTATATTTTTAAAGAATTACTCTCTTATACATCAGTTCTACGAATCTAAGATCCGTGCAACCGGGCTGCACGCCCAACCCGCGCCTCTTTACTTTTTCACGTATTTTGGTCGTTACCTCCATGTTATATTAATGTTACCTTTGTATTATGCTGGTGTTACCTTCATGTTATGTTAGCGTAACCTCATCTCCAGATTTTATACTCTTAGTTTAAAATCACTAAACTAAAATAACATGAAGGTAACACTAACATAACACAAAGGTAACATTAACATAACATGGAGGTAATGACCAAAATATGTGAAAAAGTAAAGAGGCGCGGGTTGGGCGTGCGCTCAGTTGCACGGATCTCAGATCCGTACAACTGATGTACAAGAGAGTAACTCTTTAAAAATAGAGTAACACTTGTGTGTCCCGAGGGCATGGTGCCCTCAAATCAATCACCATATAGTGTTACATATAAACTCTATAGATATCATGTGTATACTCTTTAGGTATCACATATATACTCTTATATACATATGATATCTGTAGAGTATATGTATAACATCAAGAGGTATGAATGTTTGAAGCAAATCTTTGTGGGTTTGAGCACACTGGGGCTCGTGAAAACACGCGTTAGAAGCACGTGAGGTGGGTCGACCGGGTGCGATCCATACCTCAGTTGCACAAAATATTTTGCCATTTTTAAATGGTAATATTATCTCACCACCCAACAAAACCTTATCCTAATGTCTGACAAGCCAAAATAAGCTTGGTATAATAAACTTGTGTATTCTACCTTTAAATAGGCAAATACCATCAACAATCTAAAATGTTACCATGTATATATATATATGTGTGTTTCTAAAAACAATGGAAAAAATTACACACTGTGACATAAAAAATATATACATTGCAAAATTATAAACGTTGATGGTATTACCATCATATTTAGGGTGGAATTTGTCGGATAAAGTTATTTCGATTGGACATATAACAAAATTTGTTGAGTATATCTAAAATCTATCTATTTGTTACAAAAAGAACTTATGTGAGACGATTTTATGGAGAGTTTTCAGGAGACATGATATTTTTAACCCATAAATCAAAATATTTCCATTTATTTAATATATTTGAATTGTTTGTTAACTCATCTCACAAAACATGATTAGTGGAACCGTCTCAATAAACATGATTAGAATGGCCTACCACTTTGCTAGTTCGAAATAAACTTGATATAATTGATACGATAATCCTACTTTAATTGCATCAGCAGATTAACTAATTTCTTGTAAATTTTGCTTGAAACCAATAACATATTTACCTCACGTGTTACTTGTGTTTTAGTGAGAAAAGCGAAGAATCACTATCATATATCAATTTCCATCATTGCTCTAATTATATATATTTGTGTGTGTATATGTCATCAGTAAACAACTTTTGTATACATCCATTCATTCAATAATATTTACTACAATACAGAATCTTCAATCACTTGGTTTGATCATGCATTGGGTTTAAAACTGGTCTGCCTTTATCATGGGCTTTAGCTAATTGGTCAGTTTAATCAAGCTCATTGGTCTACTTTTCTGATTAATTTATCAAGAAAAGAGGAGTGATAAGAAACTATGAAAAGATACACTTATAAATTATAAATTATGATCATGAGAACTGATCTGGTGTGGGGAGGCTTATATTTTTGAATGATGTGAACCCACCATCCACCACAAGATTATGGCCACTAACAAACTTGGCATCATCAGATGCAAGAAAAAGAGCAGCATTGGCCACGTCACCGGGCTCACAAACAGCCCCTTTCAGCACACTGAAGCCATGCACCATCTGCACCAGCCTCACCTGATCAGTCCCTGGATAGTACTTCTTCAGTTCATCAATCACAAAGGGGGTTGGTATAGCCATTGGGGATATGCAGTTAATCCTAATCCCATGTTTGCTAAGCTCTGATGCACCTGATTTCACAATCCCAATCACACTGCTCTTTGACACTGAATATGTGTGCTGGGCCAATCCCCCCATCAGTCCAGTCACACTGGCTGTGCACAGGATCACTCCTCTCTGTCGAGGGATCATGACACGCGCCCCGTGCTTGATCCCGGACACCATCCCCCGGACATTGATGGCCATCACTCTGTCAAACGTGGCCATGTCCAAGTCGACTATGCTTGGGGGAGTGTGGCAAGCAATGCCTGCATTGTTGTACATTATGTCGAGCTGGCCATGCTCCGAGACGGTGAAGTCCACTGCCTGTGAGATGTCCGATTCCTTCGTGACATCACACGGGACGAAGGTGGCATTCGGACCAAGCTCACGAGCCGTTTCCAGGCCCTGCTCTTGCTGGATATCAGCAAGTATTACTTTGGCACCATTGTTGATGAACTTGGTGGCTGTTTCTTTTCCTATCCCACTTGCTGCCCCGGTGATTAGAGCTACTTTGCCTTCTAATTTCCTAAATTCAAAACAACCTTTTGGGATTTAATTAAAAAAAAAAAAAGAACATGATTCAAACTCACTTTGTCAAATACACAAGCATCATGAAAGCATCTAAGTGACCAACTTGTCTCAAATTTCAGCCAATTATGAATGTGGGAGGAATTCACTAATAGCACTTCAGTCTTATTATATGTCAAAGTGTATATGTTACATATCTTTTTCTTTTTGTCCCCCTGAAAATATAGGTTCATAAAAAAATTGGATATAAATTATTAGGCCAAAATGACATCAAATCGAGAGAGAGAGAGGGGGGGGGGGGGGGGGTGGCATTTTCACGAATTGAGATGAACCCTAATATTGAAACGAATGAACATACTGCAAATCAGATTTACTTCGATTGAATGAGCTTAAAATCAATCACCCAAAAATGATAAATCTTTAGGCACAAAAAGTAAAAATCTGTACAAATTAATAAGACAGAAATTTTAGTTACAAACTAATAAAGGGTCACTAAAGCTGATCAGTTGAAAACATAAACAAATCATACCTTTCTGTCTGAGCAGAAAATTGTCTGTGGAAACTTGGAGCAACCAAAACTCTCAAACTGGAGCATTTTCTGATGAAGTGCCCAAAAAGTTTAAATTAGAACATATAGAAGAGGAGAGAGAAAGAGAAGTAGAGAGAGAAACCTGAATCGAGCCCTCAACATTTTCTGCAACTGTAAATTAGCAAGTGAAGAAGAAGAAATTTGATTAAATTTAATTAGATGTATATTGAAAGAAAAGAGGAGTAAATTAAAACAGCGTCATGCAAATATAATGAGACAAGAAAAAAAATGATGATGACAACTAAGCCATGCTCTGGATTCTCTCTCACCTCATTGGTCATCATTCTCCTATGATGTGAATTAATAAAGGCTTTCTAAGGGTAAAATGGGTATTACAGAAGCCAAGTGGATATAGTTGCAACTTTTTTATTGCAAGATCTAAAACCTCAAATTAATATTATAAAATACTGGTAGACCTTTTTTTAATATAGTACTACTATATCGTATGCGACTCCTTTCACGAATTTTATTAGTACGACGAATTAACTCATGATCAATACTTAATACTCCTAGTTTATATAAGAGTTTTTGCAGATTAATTTAATTTATTGATAGTAAGAATTCGTCTCATAAAACTATTCGTAAAATTGTTTTACATGAATATTTGTGTTTTTTATAACTCTTGGATTCATAAATATCATTACTAATAACATATCGTTGGCTAATTGACCATTAGTGTTCAAGGTTTTGTAAATGGAATTTTTCTTTTTTTGGGTAAATAATGTTTCTCTATCAGATTCTGTGTTTATAATTCAAAATTTATACATGTGAAGAGAAAACACTTGTGTAATGTTTGCGTTGAAATTACACATGAAAATGACGTGTCATACTGCAATATCAAATTATCAACTGCTCTTTCCTCGCTCTCAATGATTAATTTCTTTAAATAATAATAATTTTTTCGCAAATATATCATAAATTAAATTTATTCGATAAATTGATTAATGTATCGAATGCTTTGCAAGTAGGGCATTTGGTCTAGTGGTATGATTCTCGCTTTGGGTGCGAGAGGTCCCGAGTTCGATTCTCGGAATGCCCCTTTTTTTAATATTTGTTTTTTGTTTAATTACTAGTTATTTATTGCTTTTATTACCCAAACTAGTAGTGTACCCGTGCAACGCACAGTGTGTTATATATATAATTATTAAAAATATATAATAACATATAAAATGTAATGATTATTATTTTAACAAAAATATATTGATACTCTTTTAATTTGTATTAGTATAAAACTAGGTATTTTAACTTTAAATTTATGTCATTATAAATAACTAGTATTTACCCCGTGCGATGCACGGATATAAATTTTAAAATAAACATTTTTATATAAATACAATGCAAATAGTATTATATATATAATAATATGTTTAAATACATATAAATTAAATATAGGAATTGAATGAAATTGAGTAATATATTTTAATGTAATTTAATAAAATCTAAAAACTTTGTTTAGAACCGGTATATAATAAATTTTGTTACAAAATGTCTATATTAAAACTATTAATATAAATTTATAAGGAAAAAAATAACTAAAAAAAATATTCTTACAAATTACAAATTTTGAACCTTTTTATTATTTACAAATCATGGTGTTCTTATCTCTCACGGTCTCACCGTATTTTTTATACATCAAAATTTTTACTTCTAAAACAAAAACATATAATTGACCACGACTAAAATTGTTTTACTTCAAGAAAAGTCCGACATAAGATTTTAAATTATAATATTTTAAAATTCATTATTAAAATAATACATAGTGTAATATATATATATATTTATTTATTTATTTATTTATTAAAAATGATTATAAGGTGATCAAATTGAATTACATCAGTATAAATTGCTAATTTTCGAAATATATCATGTGATATTTAAGTTTAATAGTTGACTTATATTGCAGTATATGGTATCAACATGTGTAATATTACATTGAGGTAATATTTTTGATTTATTAATATTTTTCCAAATATAACTTGAGAAATCAACCTTACCATATATATTTTAAAACAATATACACAATATATTTTAAGAAATAAATAAATAAACTAAAAATCTCATATTACTTGCATATACCAATTATTATTTTTTCAACTTTTTTTATTTATATAAGTTAGATGAAAAAAGTGGATACTACTGATAAATTTAAGTTTTATTAATATTTAAATTCATCATTATTTATGCGATTAATAATATTGAATCTATCATTATTAGATACTTACAAATAATATTAACATGTATATATAAACAAAAAAGATCAATGATGTCTATATTTCAAGAAAATTGAAAAGTATATGTATTAAATATCAATAATTGTTTTGATTTTATATTTGACAAAAGAATAATTGACAATTAAAATTCAGAATTTACATATAATTCAAAGTACAAAAAAACTGAAAACGCTAATACAACTCTAATTTCATTCATTATATTTATACATCTATAAATCAAAATAAATCAGTAGATATTTTATCTTAACAACATGGATGGTGCATCATTTTGAGAGCTAAATCCAAAATCAGATTTATTTTCCCTAATATATTACCTTTCATGCTTTCACTATCTTGAATGCTAAGTCAAAATCAATTAATATTTTTAAAAAATTGGTGAATATGTACTCTCAAGTCGCAAGCCTAAGATTTCTTCAGTTATTACCTGCATATAAAAAGTGATCAACGCTTTTATAAAATTAAATTATATTGAAGTAAGAATAATCCATATATAATACTACGATAATAAAAAAAAAGTAAAATAAAGATCATATAAAAAATCAAAAATAGATGAAATTTATTTTATCATATAGATTCATCATTCTATTTTTATTTATAATATGTGGCTTTTGGATGGAAAATTATTGTCATATTGTATTAGGTAATATTTTTATTTTTATATAAATAAAGATAAAAATTTATTCATCCTTCACGTCAAATGTTTATATATATGCATAACAAATTATTTAAAATTTTAATAAACATAAATCCCATAAAAATTATATTTCACAATTATGAATATATATGAATTTTATTAATATACACACACACACATATATCCCATAAATCATACAAATGTCATCTTACATTTCTATGTGATATGTTATTCTGATTAGATATTATTTACGAAAAAAATAATCAATATAAATCTTCCCTTTTATAAATAGCGTTTTTAAGTCATAAATAATTAAGTAGACATATGTAAAAGTGAAGAAAGATGTGTCATCTTGAAACAAAATTCAATATATGTATTATAACATTTATTGTGGAGTGATCAATTATAATATATATATATATATATACATATTATTCGTTTGAATATTAAAGCATATCTATATTTATATTATTGTAAATGATCAATGTTTATATTATTGATGATATGATGTAAATAATATTTATATACATTATTTAAATCATATCATAAATATATCAATTGAAATTTGATAATCAAAGTTGACTTACCATTTAGACAAATATGTGGAAAGATTTTTTTTGTCATATCACTTCCATAGATATATACATCATCATATTAAAATCATATGATAGATAATATTCCATTTGCATTTAAATTCAGTTATATATTGTATCTTTTTATATGTTAGTAGAAATTAAATACCATTTATCATTTTCATTTATTTAAATAATGTAATTATTTATTTAAATTGAAAGGTGTATCCATACATAACATCACTAAATTTTTTTCTTGCCTAAATAATTAAGTTAACTTTCCTTATAAAATAGAATGCAATTAATATACTTAATATATGTATATAAAATAAATATATAGTTTTTTAACATAATTAGAAAGTGGTTTTAGGCGGGAAAATTCTTACTTTCTTTTTTTTGGCAATGTTTGTGTTTTTATATATATAAAGATTATATTCAAAAATATTAGAAATTTGAAATATATAAAGTAATATATTAATCTATGGATTAAACAAACAAATAAAAAAAATTGTGTCAGAACATTACATGGATAGTGAAATTTTAAAAAATAAATTTAATATCTAAGAAACGTTATGATTTAAGTATTGAGATAAATAAATTTATATTTTATTGGCATTTATAACTATAAATACAAACGTATTTTAATAATTTTTTTTGGTTCAACGCCACATATTGATATAACTCATTTATTTTAAATCAAATAAAAATTATATCAGCTTATCAAATACATGAAAATTTCTCTTGCTATCTATTTAAATGAAACAATTCAAAATTGGACTTAATCTACACATTTTGAATAAAAAAATTATGAATAATAATTATAAGATTGATAAATCAATATATCAGGGACTAAGAATGATGAAATTTTAATTTGTGAAAAAAACAGAAAAATTACCGCTGTCAAATCCCTTATGCCACCTCAATTAATCATAATATAAATATAAATAAAATTTGACAACAAATAAATATAAAATAAGAAAGATAACATAAAATATTTGTATATTTCAAATGAATAAGTTGGTTAACTTGCAATAATAATTTTAATCTAATTTTTTCTATTTGATATGTTTTATATGTGTAATCTATTAGGTACACCTATAATATTTTTTTATTTCTACACTTTAATATTAATTTACAATAAATTAATACTATATATCATAGAAACGTTTAAAATTAAAAATCGTTGAAGCCCACACGCATACATTTCCATATTTCAGTTTGATAAATTTTATATGAATATTAAATTTAAGATCATTAAATAATAATTGATTTTATATATTATATATTTAAAATTGATTTAAAATAGGGTAAATTACAAAAAAACCCCAGCTATCGACTTTTTTAAAATTGCAATCTAATCTGTTTTTTTTTTAAGATTGTCACCCAATTTTCTGTGGTTTTGCCGATTGCAAAAATTCCGGTCATTTTTCCGGCAAATGAATTAATTATTTTCACTTTGCAACCCAAACCTTAATTTTTTTGTCCAATCGCAAATCATGATTTTTTTTCACTTAACACTGATACCTTTATGTTATATATATGAGTGTGACATTTATGTTATATAAGTGGGATTGAGATTTTCTATTACACATGGTGTTACATCTTCTATTTCAAATTAATCACCACACGCCACGTGTATTCAATGACATCATTAATTAATATATGACGTGTATTAAATGTTATGTAACATGAGATGTTACACCAAATGTAATAGAAGATCCAGACTCATATAAGTGTGATCGATATTCATAAAATAAATATCAAGGAAATATTGGTCAAAATTGGTGAAATATATGTAACATCGGTAAAAAAATCGATGGAATATCAATAAATATCGAGAAAATATCGGAATATATTGGTAAATATAGGAAAAAAACAATAAATATATGTATCCCTATTTCCATCGATATCGATATTTTCACGATATTTCCGTGAATTTAAGTTACTTATATTTCCATCGGAATCGAAATTTTCATTCTTGGTTGCAATTTGATAAAAACACAAAGTTCAGGTTGCAATCTGATAAAAACTCAAAGTTCAGGTTGCAATCTAATTAAAAAAAAACAAAGTTTAGGTTGCAAAGTGAACAAATTAATCTCCATTTCGCCGGAAAATTTGCAATCGACAAAACCACAAAAAGATTGGGTGGCAATCTGAAAAAAAAAATTGCAATTTGAAAAAAATCGATAGGTGGAGTTGTTTTTTTGTAATTTACCCTTTAAACTAAGTACTTAAAAATAAGATGAGAGATAATAAATATATAATCCCTCATTTCATCTTATTTATCTATTTATTTATTTTATTTGAAATTTCTATACAATAAATACTAAATTGAGTATCACAACTGATTTCTTAAATTAAATATTTATTTATTTGTATTGAATTTCTTAAAATACAATAAATATGTTTATTTATTTTTATTTGTATTGAGTTTCTTAAAATACAATAAATAGGTTTATTTATTTTTATTTGTATTGAGTTTCTTACAATATGAAAGCAATTAATATGTTTCTTAAAATAGTAATTATTTAATAGGTAGATAATTTATTGCAGTTATTTTTAGCAGAATATCATGCTTTTATATATATATATATATATATATATATATATATATATATAGATATAGATTGTTGCCTACTTGACTCTTGGCTTCTAAACCATTTCCATCAGGAGTAGGACTTATGTGCCCCGGGATTCATGCCCCTAACCCGACCCGCTGACCCGCCCTTATTAATTAAAAAAAAAATTATTCTTCTTCTTCCTCCTCTTCTTTTTCACGCAGCTTTTTTTTTTCTTCCTCTTCCTCCTCCTCCTCCTCCTCTTCTTCTTCACGCAGCCTTTTTTTTTTCTTCCTCTTCCTCTTCCTCTTCACACAACTTTTTTTTTTCTTCCTCTTCCTCCTCCTCCTCCTCCTCTTCCTCTTCCTCTTCTTCTTCACGCAGCTTTTTTTTTCCTCCTCCTCCTCCTCCTCCTCCTCCTCCTCTTCCTCCTCTTCTTCTTCTTCTTCTTCTTCTTCTTCTTCTTCTTCATGGGTGTTGTGGGCTGCGGTTTTGGGCGAGTTGGGTGTATTGGTGGGTCTGTAGTGCTCGCCGACGACCTGCTCGTCTCCGGCAGTTGTGCAGCGACGAATGAGGGGTTAGGCGATGAGTCTTGGAGAAGGGGGAAGGGAGGAATCTTAAATTAAGCATATTATATATACATATCACTTAATCTTAAGATCAGACATATAACACCTAAAAAGTATATATATAACACCTATAGAGTATATATTAAACATATCAGATATATAATATGAAAATATTCTAATGGTATTACAAATATACTATATAGGTGATATAAGATCGCATGCATCTATAAGATATAATAAACACAATTCTTCCTTCAGATGTTATGAAAATATTTTAAAGGTATTACAAAGATACTCTATAGGTGATATAAAATTACATGCATCTATGATATATACTAAACACAATTCCTTCAGGTATTATGAAAATATTATAATACCTAAAGAACATACATATAACACTTATAGAGTATATATATGACACCTATCATTCAATCACATAATATGAAATCTTCTTTATATGTGATACCTCAAGAACATACATATAACACATAAAGAGTATATATATATAACTCATATAGAGTATACATATAACATCTATCACTGAATCACATAATATGAAATCTTCTATATATGTAATATCTCAAGAACATAGATGTAACACCTAAGGAGTATATATATAACACCTATCACTGAATCATATAATAAAACTTTAACACCTACAAAGTACATATATAACACCTATAGAGTACATATATAACACCTATCACTGAATCACATAGTGTGAAATCTGGTGTGCGTGGGCGCACACCAGATCAGGTGGGGGTGCGCGTGGGGGCGCGTCTGGGTGCACGGATCTAGGATCCGTGCCACAGGTGCATATAAGTTTTGTTCTTCCATCAGCTATGTATGGATCTAGGATCCGTGCCACATGTGCATATAAGTTTTGTTCTTCCATCAGCTATGTATATTTTATTTTGATGGTAGTTAAAGTGAATTTGAGTTTTTATTTTTATACAAAATATTGTGTTGTAAACCAATGTAGGTGGCTCGGAGAAAAATGTTCAATTTTAAATATTAATTAATAGTGAATAAATTTAAAAGTGTGTAAGTTTGGTTTGGACGTTTATGTTAGTTAAGACTACTTAATCATCTTTAACCATTGTTTGGTTTGTTAATTGGAAAGCCCGGATTAATGTTGGGTCCGATTCAAAATGAAGGAATTTGGGTTTATGAAGGGTTAATTAATAAATCATCCATTTTGGGTAGTTTATTAAAACTTCAATTGTCCGCACAAAAGAAGGGCCGTAAAATAATTGATTCATCCTCACTATTCATAGGTACAGTGGGGTTTATTAAAACCTCAATTATCCACACAAAAGAAGGAGCGTGAAATGACTGATTCATCCTCACTATTCATAAGTACAGTGTGCTTTATTAAAACCTTGGTTATCCACATAAAAGAAGAGGTGTAAAATGACTGACTCATCTTCATCATTCATAGGTAGAGTCGAAGTTTGTATAATATCTTTGAAGGCTTTGGTCAAGTTAGAATAAGCCCACATAAACTCTTTGTTAACATTTTAATTTATTACAATAAATTCCACAACATTCAAACCAAACACAAAATAAATCAAACCTTTAAACCAAACATATCAAATGATTAACCAGAATTAATAATTCAAACAGTCAAACTAGATTAGCTAACCCAACACACCAACCAAACACGAGTGACTATTAATAAAGACATACATATCCACATCATTCAAACCAAACACAAAATAAATCGGTTTAAACCAAATATATCAAAGGATTAACCAGAATTAATTCAAATAGTCAATTAAACTAGATTAACTAACCAACATACAAACCAAACATGAGTGGCTATTAATAAAGGCATCTATATATTTTTTCAAATAATAATTTTAATAAAAAAAGTACACTCTCATTTCCAGCTTCTTCTGATGGGAGAATCTTTTGTTATATGAACAACTTAACGTACAAGTATTATATTGTAAAAAATTTAGAACATTATTATAACAAATCAACGTATTGTGTTAAAAATTTCAAACATTATTAAAATAACTTAACGTACAAATATTCTATTGTAAAAAATCTCGGACATTATTATTTGTTACCCTTATTGTTCATAATCACTAGGTTTGAACCCGTGCGATGCACGTGCTTTATTTAATATTTATCTTATTTTTATGTTAAAGTAGTATTATTTTTTATATGTTAACAGATTTTTTTATAAGTGTGACATTTTCTATTTATCCTTAAAATAATATTTTATATTGTTTTTTTTTTAATTTGTTCTTTAGCACAAACTTGTTAATATGATTTTTTTATATGTGTTTTAACTGTAACATTAAGTATTTTCATACCTTTCTGTAAAAAGTGTAGAATACATCTCATTTTTATGGCTCGAAGACATATATTTTGTTCAAATTTTATCTTTAAATGCACTCATTAATTGCTTTACATATTGATTTCCTTTGTAATTTTTTTGTTGTTGTTTTGTTTTTATTAATTTTAACCAATTGTTATATTTGTTGTTATAAAGTTTTAATATAATTTCCTAATTGTTTAAGGGGTGTTTCAACTGGATGTGCACATCTGGATTTTGGATGATCAATATCCTAATTATGTTATTTATTTTGTTAAATTCTAGAATTCTAATTTTTTTTCTACTTTATCTATTTTCTTGAAATTTTAAAAACATTTATTTTCTTTTTTCAAAATAAAAATAATAGGACATCATCTATTTTTCCTATAGTTCCTGATATGATATGATAAATTAATTATAATCTTACTTTCTAAAATCTCTTAACAAACCCAAACTTATCAAATTCCATCATTTTCACAATATACTTTCAAACTTGCAAAATCTACTTATGTCTAACCCAAACATATCCTAATTTTTTTAGCACCTATTTTTGTTAATGTCAGAGTTTGAACTATCCTAAATGCTCTTTTTGTAAAATATTAGTAATTTCAATATTTCCATATTATCTTTTTTTTTCTTCAATCCTACAAATAAATTTCTTTCTAAAGTTATTTTTTAATTTGAACTATCCTAAATGTTCTTTTGTAAGGTATTACTATCTTCAAACATCTTTTTTATTTATTTGTTTTAATTCAATGAAAAATAGTTGTATATTTACTCTTCAAAAAAAATTGTTTTTTTTTTTTAGCATAAGAATTTCATTTTATAAAGGTTTATGTAACATTGTTGTGTACTTTTTGTTTTCTTTTTATAAGAATTTCATATTATATAGGCTAATGTAACCTTCTTGTTTACTTTTTTTTTTCCTTTCAAATTGAAATGTTGGACAAATAATTATTCAAATTTGGAAGCAAAGATTTCATATAGTGAAAAACAATACAACATTAGCAAACATTAGTAACTTACATATTTATTTTTTGTTGAGTAGTGAGGTGAGTATTTAATTGATATTAATGTTTTTATATTTGACAAATAAAATATGTTTTAAGAAGGGACACTTGGCATGCTTGTAGAGCTCCAAGTGTCATCACTTGAGAGTGTCAAACCACACTTTTATATATATAATTTACTTAGTTCATATCATCGAAATCATACCACAATATATTGTTATATTCTTCATCAGCCCAAGTTCAGTTAATACCATTGTATTCATAGATAAGAAAAAAAGAGTAAGTTTGCATATAAAAAAAAAAAAAAAGGAAGTTACATAATTATTTCATTGAAATTATAGAAAATCATATAAATAATAATTTTGTTCGGAAAAAGCTAAATACCACTAATGAAAATAATTAAAATGGGGGCATTCCGAGAATTGAACTCGGGACCTCTCGCACCCTAAGCGAGAATCATACCACTAGACCAAATGCCCTTTTGTTACACACGGTAAACTCAAACCCTTATGATCATCAACATATACGTGAATGATTTCCCTCCAAAATTTGGGAGATACTAATCATCTTCCCCATTTTGATTTTTGGATCCTCCATTTCCATGAATTCCCCTCATTTTTTGACACTCTATTTGCGTATATCTGCAGTTCAGTGAAACCCTAATCACCCTACACGACGATGAAGTAATCTGGACTATGGTCCCTCAAGTGCTCCACATTTTTGAGGTGAACAAGCTTTCTCCATTACTGTTAATAATACGCATTAGCTTATTGTGTTGTTTTGGAATTAATCGTTTTCTTTTTCCTTGTGGTATTTATCGGTGCTTATTTTGTGTGTGTGTTCTTTTTGCTTCTATTTGGGTGCATTTGCGGTTAGTTTTGTGCAAGCAATGATGGTGGTGGTGGTGGTACAATCATCATCCAGTTGAGGAACGATCGAATGAAATGTAGGAAGGGGAAACAAAATCACGATGCTTAATAGAACTTTTTCAAATGAATGTTGTTTTCCATCATTCATGAGATAGTTGATGCAATAGCAAGCTTGTTGTGGTTTTGAAACAGGATAAAAAGGAGAAGTTTTGACAGAGAATGGAGGATGAGTATGGATACACTGTCTCCTGCGATGACACTGTCGTGTTTGAAAGCCCCCTCAGGGAATCACAGATATTGAATCTTGATGTGAACACTGAGGTTTTGGATGTGTGTGAACCTTCTCAACATTCAGGAGATCAGATGGAAGATTACTTTGAGAAAGTAGTGGTTGATAGTGATGATGAAGGAGAGGTCCAAAATAAGGATGTAAATTCGGTGAATGGGAGTTTTCCTGTTATTGGGAGATTGTCTGGAAGGAACACCACAGGATTGCTCAGAAGACGACAAGTTCGTGCAGGTGATCAATTCTATGACTTATCTGATTATGAAAGAAGGGGCTTGAAGTTTCGCTTAGCTCAATCTTCCTTTAATTCAATTTCTAGACAAAAAATTAAATCCTATATGATCATATGCTATTGGGCCATGCTGTCAAAATGGCCTTAAGACACTATATCAACCCAAAATTCTCAATTTGCTCAAGTATATATGTATGTGAAACTCGAATGTTGATGGTGCATTAGCTTAAACTTTGATGGCCTATGCAGATCTTTAGTTCTTATTCCATGTCAATTGGCTAAAATTTTCTCTTTTTGCAACAGGTTGTATTCAGAGGGCAGATAACGAGGTTAGTGAGCATGTGCATCTTGATTCAGCTAGAATTAAAAGGAGTGATAATGGATTTCATGAGCACCAGGGGTTGTGGACAGTGTAGCCTCCAAGTCACCAGATCAAAATCCAAGTCCTTTGGATTCAGGTTTCTTAAATCTAATAATAGAAAGTTTGACAGAAGAATCTTTTGATGAGAGAAAGTTGTCTTCACAGGGGTCTAAGTTTATGTGTTCGGGGAATTATATGGATTATGAAAGTAAGCTTGGGGAATTTAAATATGTTGAATCTCCAGAAGATGCAGAAGCACATGATAAGGCCCTCAGATTTGTTGATCACTATCTTTCGATTAATGACTTGGACTCATACAAAGACATTGAAACTAGAAAGACCCACTTGATAAAATCACCTCCCTCCTTAAGATCAAAGGGTTTTCAAAGTTTAGCAAAGAGAATAAAGCCTGGATCCTCTGCTAGCAAGTTAAAGACTTTTGACTGGGCTGAAAGTCAGATTGAGAAGGATGATTACACCTCACTTATGATGAATAAGGACTCAATCTGTGATTTTGAAGATGCGAAATCTGGCGGTTTATCTGTTAATCAAGAATCTGAGAATGTTAACTTGCAGAACAAGATCTCCAGTCTCAAGTCAAAAGAGAAGCCGATTGAAAATATGTTAAGTGCCAATGATCTAAAACCAGATATGGTGAACTTCAATGACTCTAGCAATATAGGATCAAATTCTGGAAGTCATTCTGCATATGACTCTGTGGAATTGGACAAACAGCTCAATGCAGGATTGTCAATGCAGAATGTGGAAGAAGTCGAACATTTTAATCTTGTGCTTGATGCATTAGATATTGGCCTGGACACTCAAGTCGCTGCTGAAGCTATGGAAGAATTAATATATGCAGTTCCTCCCAGGTTTGATGCTTGGTTCACTCATCAAGGTCCAGACAACGGACTTTTGGATAACAAGTGTAAATCAAATCATGTTGCCAATCATGAGGAGACTTTAGTAGGTTGGAAATCCAAAGGGAAACGATCAAAATGTATCAAGATTTGTACTATTAAGGACAAAAGCATAACATTGTCATCTGGAAAACAAAATAAAAGCCAGAGGGGGACTGTTGTTCATTCTCTAGTAACCAGAAAATTGACCAATGGTGAGTTCTTGAATAGCAGCAACCTAGGAAAAACAAGGAACAGAAACTTTAGAACACTGTTCCTGGATCACTGTGCAGCAAGAGAAATGTGAAGTTACTGGCCAATGTAGCTTGAAAGAGTTTCAAAAACATCATAGTTTGTGTGGTAGAAGAACAATGGAGAAAACTGATGGTGTCAAACGATCAATAGAGAAAACTGATGGTATCAAGTTGGATTCCTCTCTGAAGTGGAGAAAGACGATTAGCTTCAATGAAGATGTACACACATGCTTGAAGTCAGATTTTGATTCATCTCTCAAAGTGAAAACAGTCACAAGAAAAAGAAAAGAAAGTTCAAATCTGAAAGTGGTTGATAAGAGTTTTTCAAAGTTGAATCTGTGGGTGTATCCAAAAGGGAAAAGAACATGCCAACGCACGCCACGCCTTTCAATTAGCTCAAATAATGAGTGTTCCCCATCTGCAGAAATTGAGAATAATGTGGACAAATATCCTACAATGAAGGATAAATCACGCAATGGGCTAACAGAGCTTTTAGTCTATAACAGGCGACGTAAATTTCCATTGGTAGAAGGTCGGATAGGAAATCCTTTGGGAGCTGTTGATTTAAGTTCATCTGTTAATGATGGTGCAGTTTCTGACAAACAAGTACATATTTCAGTAGTACCTGAGGCAGGCAAACCATCAATACAATGTGGTATATGGGATGATTGGAAACCTTCCTCCATTGATACTTCGAATAACATGAGGTCAAACTTATTGCCAAATGAGCATTCTACAACTTTGCAAGTATTAGAAGGCAGTGACAAAAGAAAGCAACCTATCAACCCCTCTTCAAGATCCCCCCTAGTGAAGGAGCTTGTGAGATTGGGTTACACTGAATCACTGCCTGAATTTCTGCCAAAAGATGCAAGAAGGCGAAGAGCTTTGAAAAAGTTTTGCATTTTGTTTAGCCAGAACTTGGAGACAAGCACACTCAAGCAGCAGAAAAAGGTACTCTGTAGCCACACAATCAACAGTCATAACTTAGATACACCTTTTATCGTGTTCAGCTAGGTTGCATACTTACCACTTACCAATAATTCTTTGTTACAGATTGTGGCACGACTAGGGTTATCAATTGCATCATGTTGCTCAAATGCAACACATTTTGTAGCTGATAGATTTATACGAACAAGGAATATGATGGAAGCCATTGCTCTTGGCACACCTGTGGTGACACATTTATGGCTTGAGAGCTGTGAACAAGCTGGCTATGTTATTGATGAAAAGAGTTTCATCCTGAGAGATGAGAAAAAGGAAAAGGAAATTGGATTCAACATGCCTGTTTCACTCAGCCGAGCTATCATGCTTCCACTTTTAAAGGTGATACATCACTTACTCTTAAAACAGAAGTTGCAGTTTACTATAGATAAATGCTTTAGGTGTTCTTTTTGTTGATCAGCAGGGCCGTAAAGTCTTCATCACCCCTAATGTGAAACCTTGTATGGATGTGATAAACGACTTGGTCAAGGCAGTTCAGGGAGAGGTATGGCCTTTTTGATTGCTGTCACTCTTTCTTTACGAGGAGTAAATATAGCTTTAGCCCATCAAAGTTAAATTATTACAGGGAGGATATGAAGAAGGCAATGATGAAATACAATCTAGATATTCCAGATTCTGTTGTTTTTCAGAAGTAGAGTTTAGCTGATTAATCTGATTGAATAAGATAGAAGCAACTTAATGAGCTACAATTTCCTTTAAATGTTTTGCAGGCAGTTCAAGATATACTGACTGACAGAATGAAGGATAAGTTGATTCCTGATGATTTATTAATTATCTCATGTGAAGAAGATTATACAATTTGCTTACAGTTTCTTGAGAAAGGTACAATCTTATCTTTTATTGTCTTTACTTTTCTTAATGTTTGACTGAAGCCAGTTTTGCTGCTCAATAGCAATCATGTGACATTAACTTTATATCTGCAGGAGCTTGCATCTATGACTCGGAGCTTCTGCTGAACGGAATTGTAACTCAAAAACTAGAATATCAGAGGTCAGTGAAGAAGTTAATATTAAAACAACTTATGCATAAAAATGTTGATTTGCATTAAGGATTTAATTGGTGGATATTGAAATCACTATGCATATACCGAGAATGTATACATGAAACATAGTGTTGGAGATCACACTACAACTGAATTGAGAATGATGATGAATGTATACAAGAAAAAAACAATATAAAGATTGAAAGAACAAGATTGTGAAATCTTGATCCAAACAGCTTTCGTTGCAGAAGACATTAAAGAATCTGATCTGTGTATGGACCAAAGAAGCTAGCCAAATTTCTAATGAACTGCTTCTTTTCTGCAGGTATCAGCTTTTTCATCCTTAGGCCATCGAAAGGCTTTGTTCCCATGTAATAACGACATTATCCACATTAGTTCTTAACCGATACAAGTGTATATGATCAGCTAAATAATTTTTCATCCAGTCCCATGAAGTTGATCCCAGAAAGTGTATCTTCTAATTTGTGGGTTTCGAGTGGATTTTTTGAAAGTGTATCTTCTAAGAAAATTAGGTATGGTAAAAATGCATTACAGTTTTGAAAAGATAATCGCAAATCATTTAAGCTAAACGTATTTCTGATGATTTTACAATGCTACGAATCCTAATTTATAAAATGTGTTTATACGATCCAGTGAGCATTTCATTTGATTTGAATTCATTTTTGTATCATTGATTAGTTTTTTCTTTATTTTCAAAATATTATGCAATTTATGCTTGAGTCATTTTGGTCTTATTTTTTTAAAATCCACAACAAATAGTCCAACCAAACAAAACTTTAATATACAAACATAATTGAAGATATACCATGATGTTCAATGCACATACAAAATTATATCAAACCTAACATCAAACATGTGAACCAAACATATCAAATGCTAAAGTCAATTATATCATAATGTGGGGTTCTTAAGAGTTAGATGAATCCAAACATGATGTGGGCTTTTTAAATGAGATAATAACTCCGTTGGTTTCGAGCTTGGTTATTATTACTACAACACCCGTTTATCTAATAAGATGGACCGGGTTCGGATACAGTTCTCCATGCTTGGCTTGAAGTGGGCTTGGATACAGGCTTGACCTTTCTTGAATTCAATCTACCTTTTAAACCAAACATAAAAATTAGTTATTTTTTTGTCATTAACCCAATTCAAGCTTTGATGGAGAACTGGAATTTGAATATGGGCTACTATTTGGGTAGCTAATGAACCCAATCAAACAAGCCCACATTATTATCTGGGCTAACAATCCAATCATGCAAGCCCTGACCAAAGCCCAGTTGTACAAGCCCAGCTTTTAAACCTCTTCGCAAAGTGCACCTCTATCAATGAAACTGAATATAGTAATAATAGTTTATTGCTGACTCCAATTCTTGAGAAAAGGGCTTATGAAGGGTTTCTATTTTCGTTTGCATTTCTTCTCTTCCTGGTATGACCCTGCTTTTCATTTTCTTTTGCGAAGCTGTTTTCATTTAAATGATGAATGTGGCTTTTATTGACTGTAGATCGCTTAGCACTTGCTGTGTTTGAGGATTTGCCATGGCACTGTCAATTTCAAGGAGGGTTTTGCGTGGTGTTGCTTCCTCCAGATTTTCGACTTCTCTTCATAATGGTACGCCTAGATTTGTATTTTCTATTTAAAATTAACTATTTAATTCCATTCTTGTAGTTGTGCTTGCTGATTCTTTCAATCGTTTTTGGCTATTTAAATCAAGAATATTGAGTTTGTATTTTTTGGTTAAACTTGTCTTGTGTAATTTGGTTTCTTTATATTTTGAGTAAATGTCTGTTTGATTTGAAAACTTCAAGCAGCTTACGGTAATTGCGGTAATGGGGATAGCTTGCCTTCATTGCAGTGTTCTGTGCTTGGAAAGGTGGGGTTTTGATATAAACCACAAACTTATGCAGCATTTTCTATTGCATTTTGTTTTATTACAACAATTGTATTTCGTATAGATTTCTTGTTTGATTCTTAATTCTCCTCCTTTGGAATTGAATCCTAGATAATTGTTGTCTGTCTCAGATATCTTCTAATGTGTGCCAAAGGTATTCCACTACGATATTGACTCCAAATGGAGCTGAAGACACATTTCCCTCTGAATTATTGTCCTCGAAACGTGTGCTGACTCCGCCAGAACGGGAAATAGGTGGGAAGATAGTCGTTTATTGAGTTGGAATGGTTAAACTTTTGTGCTCATGGGTGATTGGCATTTTATCTGCTGTTTATCTTGTTAATTACAGTATCTTCATTCTTGTCATGCGGAAAGTGACTTTAATTCTTTTCAGTTCAATTTTGGTTTTAGCAACTGGGAAATCCTCATTAATTATTGTACTGATTTCATAGGTCTCTATCAGGACCTTGTGATTCCTGTCACAAATTTTAACAATGAAGATAAGGGCTTTATGGTATTGGCTGGTAATGTTTTTGATGTTCCAATCAGGAAGGATATTATTCATCGTGTTGTAAGGTGGCAGCTAGCTAAGCGACAGCAGGTATATCTTCTTTACCTTGTCGTCAATCAATGGCACAAATTGATGCTAAGCATTGTGTCTCTCAAACAGGAGAGCACATGCATTAGGCTTTTATGACATTTGCATCTGTTGAGTTGCTTTTCTAGGCTATCAATGTTTTTATGATGCAATGATACTTGGTTTTGTTTCTCATGATCTTCATGCCCCTTCATTCTTGTAAGGGAAACAAAATGGATCTCTCCTGAACTTGTATTCATTTCCCCTGTTTTGTGATTTGTGTATTGCCCAATATCAAAGCTGTGATATTTTTGGCTGTGTTTCTCAGGGGACCCATTCAACTAAAACTATCAGTGAGGTTAGTGGGACTGGAAGAAAACCATGGCCGCAGAAGGGTACTGGTCGAGCACGACATGGTACACTTCGAGGTGCACAGGTGAGTTTATATTTCTCATAAGGCTTTTTTTACGTCATTATATAGAGGGTTTTGAACAAGATCTGATAAATTAATTCCATGGTCATCAGTTTAGGGGTGGTGCTACCATGCATGGTCCAAAGCCACAAAGTCATGAAATTAAGCTCAACAAAAAGGTTCGCCGGCTAGGACTGAAAATTGCTCTTTCAGCTCGTGCAGCTGAAGGGAAGGCAAGTTCACTCTCCCTGATGAATGAGTAGAATGATAAATTGCAGTTCAATGCACTTATGCATGCATACAAAATACTAGGATTACAAGTAATCTTTACACTGCAACAACTTAATATACTATGCTGCTAATGAACATCAGTGAGTTGAATATTAATTTGGGAGCTGTTATCTACACTGTTAATGACTATGTTTGTGCTTGCCTTTTGAGGAGATAATGGATTTTGGCAGTTCCAATTAGAAAACTAACATATGGTACTTCTCATGTTATATACAGTCACACTCACACATATATAACAGGAAATGTCCAACAATCTGACCATAGTTGGCATTGCTAGTTCCTCATTTTTTTCCATGGTTAAGTTTGCCAACGCACAAGCTGTGGATTATGAGCTGCATACTATTGTCATAATTCATTGGCAGCTTATCATAGGCACGTACATTCCTTTTGCGACCCCCTGTATTATCTGCTAACTCCATAGTATGACTGTATAGCCTGCAAAAGAAAACCAGTAAACATACGTTCATCAGAATGGATATTCTATCTCCACTTGAAGCACCCAATCATCTAAACAAAATTAAGTCAATCTGTGATCTTTTTATTACATACTTTTGTCCGCAAAACATGATATGATTCTAGAACCAGTTGGTTCAGTTTTATTTAAAAGAGTATAAAAGTACCCTGTGGTGTCACTTGTATGATGGACTGCAAGATACGTACAGCTTCCTTACTAAGAGTCCTCTCATGTTCTCCATTCTTAACACACTTCAGAGAAACCACTCTGGTTTGTGTTCGCCGGTCAAATTTACCAAAGAATTCCCTCTTTATTCATCTCTTTTTCATTTTCATCATGCTGAAGTAGCTGTTTCATGTTTAAAGAGAGTGCATGTGTCTGGACTCTGGTGTCCCTATCAACATTGTATCAGATTGTTGAACTAATAAGAATGCAATGTCAATTAACAGCTTATGGTTTTTGAGGATTTGGAGGTTCCTTCACACAAGACAAAGTACATTGTGAACTATGCGCAGCAAATGGAGAACTCTAAGAAATTTTTGCTAGTTGATGGGGGTCCAATTAATGAAAAGCTGAAGCTGGCTACTCAAAATTTACACTATGTGAACGTTCTGCCTTCAGTTGTAAGTCTCAAAATGACTGTTTCTATGCCTGTAGAGTTTCTACTTCATGGGTTTTTTTGGATGTTTTCCTCATCGGTTAAATTATGTGCCTGGCCTTCTCTTTCTCTGAGTTCTCTTTTCTGTTTTTCCCCTCAAAAAAGATAATTTGTTCATAATGAGCACCAAGGTTCCTGCATGCATTAGAAGATGTTAACCACAGTGCATCATCTAAGAAGTTACTGGGTGTATATTTTCTTAATAGTTATCAGTGGTGCAAAGTATTTTAGTTGCTAAGAAAAACAATGAAATCTCATTATGCAAAGCAAGCGGATCATTCTTTTAATTTTGGTAAAAGGAAAACCACCTTGTGGTTCAAGAATGTGAAAAATTTACACATGTTGTCTCCTTTTTCCAAAAGAAGTAATGTATGTGCTACCATCCTTCAGTAAAATTAAGTATTTGGTGACAACTCTATCAACTCTATCCTATGGTGGTGTTCATGGGGGAGTAACACCAAAAACTTCTCAAGCACAACATATGACGGCTTAACAATTTATCACCAAAAACTTAATTTTACTTAATTATTGTAACTCATACCTTTTTCTGTGTAAAACACAGAATGTGTGCTTATATTAGTTTTATCATGGTGGCTTGATTTTGGTGGTTACTTGAAAGTTCTGATATAGGTATCATTTGTAAGTGGCTTGTCAACATTGAAAATGCAGTTTTATCTGTTTTTTAATCTTGTAGTCCATTAATACAGTATACTTGTTACTATTCTTGGATCTGTAAGATCAGAATTGCAAGAACTTGTGAGAAAAAGGCTGCTTTGAGTTTGAAGAAGAATTTTATATTGAGGAAACATGGGTTTCTGTTGAGTTCAATGTTAACATTGTTTGAGACTCTTTACCATAGTTAATTTTTTCTTTCCATGCTCATCTAACATTCTGCTTGTTCTGTTATATCATGAGTTGCTTTTTTCTTTCTCTATATGGATGATTGTATAACAGTTATTAATATGTCCATGGTTGTGATATTTGTTGCAGGGTTTAAATGTTTACAGCATTCTGCAGAACGATACGCTAGTTATGTCACGAGATGCTATAAACCGAATAGTCGAAAGAATGCATACTCCAATCAACCGCTAATCAAGCCAGAGTACGATGCATTCATTCTTCCAAAAACAAGTGTTGTTTTTTTGTTGAAATCTGAATGTATTCAGTTTTTGCACTGCCTGACTATTGTATTGACATGGTAGCTACTGGTTCATTAATCTTGTTTCTTGAAAATATAGTTAGTAATTAAATCTTCTAATTATGACTAGTAAATAAAATCGTTTCTGTTATAGGTTGTATTGAATGTATATGTTTTTCTTCATATCTGTAATTTGATAAATTTTAGTTAAGATATTATGTATCATTCTGTACGATAAAGGAAAAGGCTATTTAAGTATTAACAAATTGGTTGAATCGTTGGTCGATCAATCGAGCTGCTCATAAATAATAAGATTG
The DNA here is from genome assembly GCA_005771605.1 of Scutellaria baicalensis. Classification (NCBI taxonomy): domain Eukaryota; kingdom Viridiplantae; phylum Streptophyta; class Magnoliopsida; order Lamiales; family Lamiaceae; genus Scutellaria; species Scutellaria baicalensis. Next base: position 24,935,332 of record CM016723.1, on the reverse strand, counting down.
TTTATCCATCCAAAAACCAATATCATCTAGACAATTACGAAGGCCATGATCTAGATTTGGGCCTTGTGGCCCTTACTGATCTAATATTGTGCAGCCCATGATCTAGGATTTGGGCTTTATGGGCCTTACTCTTCTAATACTTCGCAGCCCATAAATCAATTAATACTTTTGAGCCCTCATATTAATTTGAATCTCAAGTCATATTTTCTTCTTGAATTCCCACTATTCTCTTGATGGCATACTTAAACATAATAATTATTTGAACTATCTGATATGTTTCGATAGTTCCTCTCGTAATATATAACGTAATATATGTCACGTAGTAATTTATAATAAAGTAAGTCTTGTGTGAGATGGGTCAATCCACATTTCACAATTCAAATATAAATTAGTGGAAATGAGTTTGATTCATGGGTTAAAAACACTATGTGAGACCGTCTCACACAAGTTTTTGTGTTTATGAGCAAGTCTTGTGTGAGACCGTCTCACGAATATTTTTTCGTGAGACGGGTTAATCTATAACTCACACTAAACAATTCATATCAAAGTTCATGGATATGAATTTAATTCATAGGTAATTAGATCCGTCTCACGGGAACTATCAGTGAGATCATCTCACATGAGTTTTTGTGTTTAACAATTCATATGAAAATTTGTGGATACAAGTTCAATTCAAGGGTAATAAGGATCCATCTCACGAAAACTATCCGTGAGACCGTCTCACAAGAGTTTTTATAAAACTATTTTTGCAATCAATAACAATATCTCACAAAAATACATCCATGAATATTCATTACACACCAAAACTTGAGTGAGACGGTCTCACGGAGTGTATTCGTGAGACGAATCCTTTTAACATATGAATCAAACTCATTTCCACTAATTTATATGTGAATAATGAAATATGGGTTGTGGGTTGACCCGTCTCACGGAACATGATCCGTGAGACGGTCTCACATAAGATTTGTTCTTCATTACAACATTACATACACAATCCATCACGTTTAGTTAAAAGTATCAAATTTTCACCAATGTTACTAGTGGCCTGAGTAACCGCTGTTAAAATTAACGGAGAAGAACCTTACTTTTGGCATGATATTTATATTTGGGAGGATTTCCAAAATATTCATTTTCATAAGTTAAGGAACTTATCTATTCATTTTTATAAAAAATAATTTTTTTACCCAATTTGAGCAGTGAAATCTTCATAATACCCTCAATTTTAGTTATATTTACATAAGAAAAGAGTCCAGGAGACTACTCGTGTCCAGAAACTCTACCCGCGTCCAGAAAACTCAACTCATGTCTAGAAACTCTACCCGCATCTATTTTTCAGATAAGATGAACATGTCGTGAACACGAAATATAATATCGTGTTCACGAAATGAAGCAATGTTCAACATATCGTGAACACGGAAAATAATATCATGTTCATGATATGCAAAAAAGTTCAACATATCATGAACACAAAATATAATATTGTGTTCACGATATGCTGATATCTTGTTCACGATATGTTAATATGCTGATATTGTGTTCACAATATGCTGATATGACATCAGAGGTATTTCCACTTTATATAAATATAAACTTAAGTTGAGGGCATTATAGACATTTCAACATCAAAATGGGTAAAAAATGTACATTTTTATAAAAATGGGTAAATAAGTTCCTTAACATATAAAAATGGGTAAACTGAGGTATTTCCACTTTATATTTTAAGGCAAAAACTTAGGGAGGATTTCCAAATACCCATTTTCATAAGCCAAGAAACTTATCTACCAATTTTTATAAGAAATAACATTTTTTACCCAATTTTGGCAGTGAAATCTTCATAATACCCTAAATTTTAGTTATATTTACATAAGAAAAGAGTCTAGGAGACTCTACTAGTGTTCAGAAACTCTACCCGCGTCCAGGAAACTCTACTCGTGTCCAGAAACTCTACCCGTGTCTACTTTTCAGATAAGGTGAACATGTCGTGAACACGGAATATAATATCGTGTTCACAAAATGCAGCAATGTTCAACATGTCATGAACACAGAATATAATATCGTGTTCACGAAATGCAGAAACGTTCACATATCGTGAACACGGAAAATAATATCGTGTTCACGATATGCAGAAATGTTCAACATATCATAAACACGAAATATAATATTGTGTTCACAATATGCTGATATCATATTCACGATATGTTAATAAGCTGATATCGTGTTCACAATATGCTGATATGATATTAGTGGTATTTCCACTTTATGTAAATATAAACTTAAGTTGAGGACATTATTGACATTTCGGCCTAAAAAAAAAGTACATTTTTATAAAAATGGGTAAACGGAGGTATTTCCACAAGAACTTATATACCCGGGGGCACATGGGGGTACGGATCTAGATGTTATATACATGCTCTTTAGGTGTTATATATATACTCTAAAGATGTTATGTTTTTTGGTGTTATAAATATACCCTACATGTACCATATGTATATAAGAGTATACATGTGATACCTGAAAAGTAAATACATGATACTTGTAGAGTATATATTTAACACCATATGATGATTAATTTGGAGGCACCATGCCCTTGGGACACACAAGTGTCACTCATATTTTAAATAAGATGTTTTAGTTTAACAAAAATTGCGAAATGTATCATAAGTAAAATATTAACATAAATATGGAATTATAATATGGATATATAATAAATAAATAAATAGAGTTTCACTATACATGTACATATTGAAATCTATATTTTCACAAAATTAATGAATATAATGGGCTTATTTTCTTTAAATCAAAGGTTGTTCTTCTAAAGCCCATCTATCTATATCTTTATATATATAAAAACACAATGATTTCTAAAAAAAGTAATAGTAAGATTTTTCCGCTAAAACTACATTGCCAAATCAGGAAATGTTTTTTATTTTATTTAAAAAATATAAGTCATATTTAATATATTTATATATAAGGAAATTATATGTAGTAGTTAATTATAATTACATGATCTAATTACCTTTAAGTTTGTTTAATATTTTCATGTCTAGATCTCAATAATTATAATTATTATGTTATATAAATTCTATGTGATAAATTTATATTCGTGCAATTAAAGTTTGCTAAAATATTATATGCATATGGTGAAATATATGCTAATTATACATATCATATAGAAAAAAACTAAATGATTTCATTAGATTAGATAACTAATATGCAATTAATTAATTAAATACGGTTAATTGATTGGCTTACACATGCTATACGGTTAATTGATTACTAAATTGGTGTATCAATATATAAATTCCATTATGCTTACTAAATTACTAAATAGTAATTATGTAATTATACATTGTATGTGTAAATAAAACACTAATTCTATGGAGATAATTACCATATATAGATAAGGTCAACAATTCTATGTGATACAATTATCATTAGATATTATTTATGAAAAAAAAATCAATATAAATCTTTTAATTTATTTTTATTGATTTCTATTATACATTCTCTACATACAATTAGATATTTATAAATATGAAAATTGAAATATATGTTAATTATACATATTATATATGGTAATTACGTAATTATATATATTGTATGCTTAAATAAAACACTAATTATGTGGAGATAATTACCATATATAGATAAGGTCAACAATTCTATGTGATACATTTTAATGTGATACAATTATCATTAGATATTATTTATTAAAAATTAATCAATATAAATCTTTTAATTTATATTTTTATCGATTTCTATTGTACATCTTTATCTTTATATATTTTTATATATATAAAAATACAAACATTGCTAAAAATAGAAATGCAATATTTTCCCACCAAAACTCTATCCTAAATATAGAAATAAATAAAATTACATTTTATTTTTATTAATTACTTAAAATATTTAATTATATATACACACATATGTAATGCATACATATATAAGTCAACTATTAACCTTAAATAGGATTAAAAAATTATATTATATTAGGAAATCTAATATTCAATATATATATATATATCAATTTTGAAATTTATGGTATGTTCATAATGGAATTAATTAGATGGCACAATCAATCCAAGAAATTACAAAAATTTGACTTAAAAAATCATTACCTTCCTTTATAGCCGTGAGTTATGTCTTTATGAGACTTTAATTTTGTTAAAATTAAAATTACATTAAATTTATGTTGTAGCTGTGAGTTATGGTCTCATAGATCTTTAATTCTATTAAAATTAAATGTCATATATGAAAGGTAATGAAATTTTAACCGGACCTATGAATCATTAACTAACTTTCATATATTAAATTTCAATTTATAATCAAAATCACATTAAAAGGTGAGATAACAGTATGATATATATATATATATATATATAGTTCTCATATGTCTATAATGATGTGATTGTAATTTTGATTTGATCTTTCTTCCAAAATTAAACAATTAAATTTTTATTTAATTCTCTATACCAAAATTATATTAACAAATCTTAATCTTTTATATATATATATATATATATATATAAATACAAACATTTCTTAATATATTATGGTAATGATTTTTCCACCTAAAAAATCCTACTATAATAGAAATAAATAGATATAATTATTTTTATGTTTATTTATTCCTTAAGTATATAATACATATTTAGAAATATATATTAACATGTATACGAACAATATATATATGTATAGAAGTCAACCACTATCTTTAAATATCTTTTAGTTATTTTAGGGAAAAATATTACACTTTTTTTTATTTGGAAAAAAATAGAGATATTACATATTTTTTGAAAGAAAAAATATATCCAATTTGATACACTGATTTTCTGCATCAATGTCCTATTTGATTGATTGATTTTATTTTTAAATATCCTTTATTCATCTCATACAATTTAAGAAGTGTCATGACTGAAATTTATAAAAAAGCATGATAAAACTATTTAAAATATTAAAAAGATAAATCAATATAATTATTAAAAAGTATCATGATATGAAATTATTTCCTATATTTTAAAAATTATCTTATTTAAAGATTACAAATGTCATTATATATGGAAACAATCAATTTACTATGCTACGTACATTTTGGATGTGAATGTTTATTAATTTATAAGATGATATTATATATATTGTATTTAGCCAAATGAATACAAATTTTATAACTTATATAGAAAATCATAAATTTTGAGATTTTCCAAAAAAGAAACCCAAAATTATGCAATCACAATAACAATCACTTACCTTCATACCATATATAATGCATTAATTTCATATCTAATAAGCATATAATATTTCACTATAAATATGAGAGAATTAACTTGGAATTCACTCATGCCTTTTCTATTCACAAATTCTCAAATTTTGCATTCCAAACATTATGTTTTCATGGATTGGATGATTGTTTCTTCTTCTTCTTCTTCTTCTTCTTCTTCTTCTTCTTCTTCTCCTTTTTGTATATTTATTTGGGTATGAATTGTTTATTAGAGATATTTGTAGTTTGGATCAATAATTAATGATCATATATAGTGTTCACTTTTGAATAATTTAAGTTGTTGTTGTTAATCATATTTTGAAGAAGAATTATTCACAATATGTGTTATTTTATTAGTATTGTATATTATTGATTATTCTTATTGCCATGTAATATTATATTATTTTACCAATTCAAATTATTTTGTGCAGGTCGGAATCGAGAGGTTTTGATTTTGGATTAGAGATTTTAAAGATTTAAGATTAGAACACTACAAGATAAATTTTGTTTTTGTTTTCTGAAGAACATTGTAAAAAATAGTTATTTTATATTTTTGTGCCCAAAAATTTTATTATTCTTAGAAATAAGTTTGTGAAATAAGGTTCTAAAAAGGTCTACATACATTGCATCGAATCCATTGTTTTAATCTACTAAAAATGCTTAGTATCAAAATAAAAACATGTATATTGATTACTAAATGATTACTTGAAATGTAGAGAACATGATTTATGAAAATCATTTTCCATAATAAAAATTCACTTTGATGTTTCAAAATATTTTGTATTTTTTTCCATATATAATTATTTTATTTTGTGATGGTTGCCCTATAATTTATGAAAATCGTGTTCCATGATAAAATTATTTTTTTTGAATTCACAATTTTTTTAATAGTGTAATTTTATAAAAAAATGATTTTGAAATTCAAATGTATAGATAACAAAATTTATGGAATCTTACATTACTTTGAAATATAATGCACACATTTTTTTGTTTTATATAATTTTTATTCCAATAAAAAAAAAACTCAAGAATCAAAACAACAAAAATCTTTCTAAGTGATAATTTAAAATATTAATTGGAATTTTCCAAGATTTTAGATCAATAGAATCTTTTATAATTCAGTCTAAATTGATGCTTTTCATTTATGTATCAAAATATATATGAACGTATATATATGAGATTAGTATAGGTTATGTATATATATTAAAGTTCATATTGAAAGGTCAATTTAGTCATACTCTCTTATTAATTTTTTGTTGTTTAATATATTAGACAATTCCACAATTAAAAGCACAATATTCTTATATACTTTATATGTTTAAATGTACTCTGATGACCTTAATTTATTATTTTATTTAATCTCTTTAATCTCACCAACTATAGTTTTAAAAGAATACAATGGATATCTTAAATATAAATAAATAGACATATAACAATCAAATATTAGGCTATTATATATAACTTTATTTAATTTATTTTTTATTCTGTAAATGTAATTATGATATAAGTGCATTGTCATGCAGATGGGCTATAAGATTTTTCTTAACAAATTATGATTTTATAATAAATATCTTATTTATTTAAAGATCGGTATAATGTATGAAACAAATTTATAATTTTTATTTGTAATTTTGTTTATCATTATTTTATGATTACAATAAAATATAAAAATAAATAAGTAAATATATATATATATATATATATATTGATAAGGATTACATTATAATGAAAGAAAGAATAAACATGTGTATTATATATAGATAAATTATATATACTATTCAATATGAATTAAATACTTAAAATGGAAGTTAAAAGTTTTTTAGTTATGTATCTCCATAATATAATATTTATTAGACAAATAATACTTCTACGAGTCAAACACACGGATCTAGGATTCATGCACCCAAGTTGACCCGATCAACGTGCCCAAAAACACGCTTCTGCGTGCATTTCACGCGCCCCCACGCGTCTGGTATCCACACTCAAATCCACCCAAATTCGCTCAAAGCTGACATACATTTACGTTATGTTATACAAACATTTAGAATTTTTAAGTATACCTTCATACCTTCTAGCAATGTTAGAGATACGTTTTAATTATATTAGTCTACTTTTTAACTATATTAGTTATACATTTATATATTATATCAGGTATGTCCAATATAACATAAAAGTATGTCTAATATAACATAAAGATATAACTAATACTACGTAAAAGTACATGTACAAAATGAGCCGAAGTTATGGTTTTTTTTTTAAACTAAAGATATGATATTTGGGCAAAAATGTATATTTAATATAACATAATGGTATATTTAACATAATATAAAAATATGTCTAATATAACATAAAACATGACCAAATTTAAAAATTCAAGCACGAAAGAAGAAAAAAAAGAATGAGTCGGGTGACCCGAATCCGATCCAGATGAACCTGACTCGCAGGAGAGTCACTCTATTTATTATAGAAAAACTATTTTTTCATATTAACCCCATCATGGATCTTTTTCTAATTAAGATCGTCTTTTTTGTTTTTATATAAAATTTATGATAATTAACTTCATAAAAGAAATTAAATTCACACTTTTTAAATTTTAGTATTTAAACATAAAAGTGCATAGTTTTGCAAAGTTGGAAACCTTATACATAAATATATTAAGTACATTAGAAGTATATATTTGTATTTTGTAATGTAAGAAGTATTCTCTTAAAAGTTAATAATTATACAAATTCAATTTTACAAAATACAAGTGTATAAGATCGATAAAATGTACATGTAGAATACATATAATTATTTAATTTCTGATTTCTATAATAACTAATGCTCATCTTTATATATATAAAAACACAATGGTTTCTAAAAAAAAGTAATAGCAAGATTTTCCCGCCAAAACTACATTGTCAAATCAGGAAATGTTTTTTATTTTATTTAATAAATATAAGTCATATTTAATATATTTATATATAAGGAAATTATATGTAGTAGTTAATTATAATTACATGATCTAATTACCTTTAAGTTTGTTTAAAATTTCCATGTCTAGATCTCAATAATTATAATTATAATTATTATGTTATATAAATTCTATGTGATAAATTTATATCCATGCAATTAAAGTTTGCTAAAATATTATATACATAAGGTGAAATATATGCTAATTATACATATCATATAGAAAAAAATTAAATGATTTCATTAGATTAGATAAATCATTATAATTATTAAATACTAAAAAAATTAATCATTATAATTATTAAGAAAAAACAAATCATCATATGAATTTTTTTCTTACATTTATAGAATTAATCTTATTTAAACATCACAAATGTCATTATATATGGAAGACTATTAATTTATGAGAATCAATTTATTATGTCATATTTTGGATGTGGAATGTTTATTAATTTTTAAGATGATATAATATTGTATTCAATCGAATAAATGTATATTTTTTAACTTATATAAAAGATCTAAAATTTGATATTTTTCAAAAGGCAACCTAAAATTATGTAATCACAATATCAATCAATTATGATCATATCATAGTGCACTAATTCCATATTTAATAAGCATATCATCCACTATAAATATGAGATCAGAATAAACTTGGAATTCATTCACACCTTTTCCATTCACAATTTAATTCTGCATTCCAAACATTATGTTTTCTTGGATTAGTGGATTGTTTCTTCTTCTTCTTCTTCTTTATGTATATTTATTTGGTTACGAATTGATTTCCGAGATATTTGTAGTTTGGATTAATAATTAATGACCATAGTGTTCATTTTTTAATGATTTAAGTTATTGTTATTTGTAATTTGAAGAAGAACAATTCAGATATGTATTATTTTATTAGTATTGTATATTGGTTTTTCTTATTACTATGTAATATTATATTATTTCGTCAATTCAAATTATTTTGTGTAGAAATTTAGGTCGAGAGTCTCTAATTTTGGATTAGAGATTTTATAGATTTAAAATTAATATACTACAAGATAAATTTCTTTTTTGTTTTTTTAAGACCATTGTCAAAAATACTGATTTTATATTTCAAACATTGTCAAGAAAGGTGCTAAAAAGGTTATACATAGATTGCATCAAAATACAACATTTATATATATTTATTGTTAATTGAATACTTTGAATTGTGAAGAACACAATTCAAGAAAATTGTTTTCCATAGTAAAATTGACTTTGATGTTTCACAATATTTTGTATTTTTTTCCATCATTATTTTATATTGTGATGGTTGCTCTATAATTTATGAAAATCATTTTCCATAATAAAATTATTTTATCAAATTCACAAGTTTTTTTAATAGTGGAATATTGTAAAAATTATTCTGAAAAATTCAAATATATATATGTAAAATATATAAATATATCACTTATATTTATTCTATTAAATTTATATATTATTATTTTAAATTACAAATATTTATACTTATATTTTAAAAAAGTTTAATCCCGTGCATCGCACGGACACAAAACTAGTTTTATTAATGTAAGCATTGTTTAGTTCAATAAACATTTCTAGCTATAAAGTACTATAGATTTATTGTTGTTGTTATCATTGTTTTTTTTTAAATATAATAGTTTCATTGTTATTAATTATAAAAATAAGAACTAATATATCTATTCTTGAACTTATTTATAAATCAATTTATGTTATTTATAGAGTTCACAATATAAATTTTTGTTGGTCAATCACATTATGTTCATGTGATGTTTTAATTATGTCAGTAAATTAATAGATTAGAAATTATTCAATTGCATTTAAATAAACTATAGATTGTACACACAATTTATTATTTGTAATGTCATTTTACTTATATGAAGTAATATGATTAGTATTATTATTTTTATTATTTTCATGATTTAAATCAATACTACTCTTTTCAGTTAAAATTTTATTCTGAGCTTTTCATTTTTTTTTTCCTTAATATATAGTCTTTTGTAAATATGTAATATAATATAATTGTTAAATTGTTAAATAATACATATTATGACCGAGAAACAATGTTGTTCAAAAATATGATGATCACATAAAATAATGTTCTACATTTTCTAATATTTTTCAATCACATTTATATTTTCTATATCATTATGATTTTAGTTTTGTTGTAACTACTTTTTTTTTTCATTTAGGTTGGAAGTTATTAGATGTATTGGAAGATTGTTGCAATTGTTAATGATGGTAGTTGTTGGTATTTTTCATGCAATTGATTTTTATACGTTGTTGTTTATAAAGTAACCTGACATGCTGGATTGAAAATTTTAACATGTGATAAAGAGACTAAGAAAAGAGACCACGACGTATGTTGTATATAAAGAAGTTTTTCAAAATTTGTAGTTCATGAATGTTAATTTATTCTGTAAATTAATTCACACTTTTATTCTATATTATTTAGTTCAAATAGTCTTACATTATGTTTAACATTTTTTTTTGATATTCACATTAATCTTAATTAATGAAAAAATCGAAGATATATAAATTAAATTATTTATTCAGTTGAATTCAAATAATTTTATGTACTACAACCTAAATTATAAACATAAAATATTTTCAACATATCAAACTATATAATTATTCTTTGCAAATATTTTATTTCGTGCAACGCACAGGTAAAATACTAGTTATATATAAAAAGAAGACCTTCTATATAAATAGTAAGAAAAGATTTTCCCGCCCAAATTCACCTGCTATTTCTGGAAAGTTCATTTTGGATATTTCCAAATATTATAATTTTTATTATTTGTCATTATTACAAATTTTTTGTTGGTCATTTGTTTACTTTTCATACTATTTTATTATTATAATAATTTAATAATAAAATATTATTTTATAAAAAGTTAGAGCTAGAGTTAATATAGGGTGGCTAGGGGCAACTTTTTCTAGCAAAAATAAGAGTGGGTTTCAAGAATATGTCTCTTCACATTCTTGAGTTCTAAATTAATTATACTTATTACAAGCAAATGAAAATTAGTAATTGTTGAGAAAAGAAGCAAAATGTGTTGACAAATAAGTATTTAAATGGTTTATTTCATTTATACTTTTTTCTTTAATTTACATTCAAATGCCAAAACTTTTAAAGATTACAAATAGTGAACATCTATTTGTGAAATTGTAAAAATACATTTAGAAATTTCAAATTGAATATATATATATATATATATATAAGAATTTGAAATATTTTATAATTTTGAGAACTATAAAATATCTTAAAAGTAATAAAAAATCTTGAAAATAATAATGTCAAATGAATGAATCTAAGAATGTAAAATCGAGAAATTAAATGATAATATAATATATAAATTACGAACATATATAAATAATATCTAGAAAAAATATTTCGTAATACAAATATTATTAATAAGCAATTTTATAATAGAGTATTAGTTGAAATAATTAGAAAAAATAATTAATCTGATGATCGTTTAAAGTTTTTAAATTTGTTTAAAACACACACATTTAGAATCTAAAATTTGTTTCAAAATCCTTAAAATAATTTTAAAGTTATATATATTTTTTAAATACATGCTAAATTCTTCCATTAAAAAGTATTGTCAATATTAGTCAAATCATATAAAAAAAACAAACGATAAATTTGTAAGTTAACAACTATATATAATAGTCACTTTTTAATCATAAAGTATTTACAAACTACAAAATTTCTAATATTATTTCAATAATAGTTATTGTTGTTAGTACAAAATAATTAATTATGATTTGAATATTATTAATAATAGTATAAAAGTATTAGATATTTCAGATCATGTCATATATTGAATATAAACTTTTCAATTTATGACTTATATATATATTATGAATATTACTCAATAAATTTATAATATACACTTTTAATATAGAAATATTCTAAACTATAAGTCGTGCAACGCACGAGTGTAATACTAGTGATTTTGTAAATGTGCAAAAAGCTCATCAGCCCCTTTCAATTAATACCAAAAAATTGGGGAAAAATTCATCTGTGAAATTATACTTACAGAAGGTAATCTCTCTCTCTCTCTCTCGCGTTTTTTATTTTGTGAAAAATAGTTCTATTTGGATTTCCGGAGCAGTTAAGCTATCTTCTTCATCCAATTAATGCACACCAATTAGGGCAAGAATCGACAGCGAATTGTGCGCGACAGAATTGATGTAGGTAACTCTTTTTGGGATGAAAGTCTTGTTTTGTTTCTGCTTTCAATTTCTAGCTGAAGGAAGATTGCGGGAGCTTGTTTATATTATCTATATGAGCAAATTAATTAATACATGAAGGAGGAGGCAATGGTTTTACTATCTTGTGGTGAATTGTAATGGAGTATGCTGAATAATTTTGTGGTTGAGTTGAAAACTCATGATCTCTGAAAATTGAAAATTATAGCTTGCTGTTTTTCATTGCTGATGGGGTCGATTGCAATGTACTGTGGTTATTAATCACCGGAGCACTTCCTTAAGTTAATTGTTAATGTAGTGCCTTGTGTTTAATTAATCAAGTGCAAAATAATTGTTGAATTTTGAGAATTTCACTTAATTTTATTCTGTAAAAAGCTGTGTGTGGTGATATTATCTGAACTGCTTGCTCATAGCCGTGGGTTTATGATGTTTGGTTTTGGCAGTATTTCGTTTGATGTTGAGGTAAGTTTCGTTGCTGTAAGAGTATGGCACCCTTAAAAAACAAGAAAAAATCGAGCGTTGCCTCCATATCTACGCCAAAAGAAGTCGTTTCTGGCAAGAAATCATTTAAAAGGGGGAAGAGGACTGGTGTTGCTGTCTAAATCTAGTTCGGAAGAGGTGACTTCTGGCAAGAAGGTGGTGGAAGAGAAAAAGGATGATGATGAAAAAGAATCTGTCCCAACTCCTAAAGTTAAGAAGCCTTGTACATGGCTTAAGCTTGATAGGCTTGATCCTCCACTTGGAAGCAAATCATCACTTGAGAGTTGTAAACAAGGCAAAGAAGCAAAGGTGAGTACTCAAGCTCAAGCCTCAAAAGACACTAAGAGGAAGAGAGATGAAGAGGGTGAAGGGAAAGGTCATAAGGATCCAACTCATGAAAAGCGAACTGATTCAAATCCTGAGAGAAAGGAAAAAGAAACTGTCGAGTATAGGTGTGAAGACACAAAGCTGGATGATGAATCTGAGAAAGTTCTTGGTGGGTTGATCTTCATGTGCAATGCCAAAACTAAACCAGATTGTTTCAAGTACCAATTGATGGGTGTCCCAGCGAGTAAGAAAGAGGTTGTGATGAAAATCACGCCTGGTCTTATAATTTTCCTCTATGATTATGATCTCAAGCTCATGTATGGGGTCTTTGAAGCATCATCTGCCGGTGGCATGAAACTTGAGCCAACAGCTTTCGGTGGGGCTTTCCCAGCTCAGGTCCACACTGCTCTTGTTCAATTTATCTTAGTTGTTCTTCCTACAATTTGCAATGTTAATTCCAATTATGGTACATCATTCTGCAGGTACGATTCAATGTTCACAAGGACTGCCTTCCACTACCCGAAAGTGTGTTCAAGAAAGCAATCAAAGATGGCTATGATGAAAGGACACACAAGTTCAAAACAGAGTTGACTGTAAAGCAAGTAAGATTATCTCATCAGAATGTGTTCCTGGTGTTGCAACCTTTTTCAACACGCCCTTATCTTAGCTTTAACTTCATTTGTTAGGTGAAAAATCTGATAAATGTGTTTAGTCCCGCCCCATTGTTGCATCCAAATGGAAAATCCATGGTTCAAGAACCAACTATTTGCTCATTTCCACCAGCATCTTTGTTGAGCGAGGAATCACTCATGAGACAAAGATATCTAAACAATTATGGAAATTCTGATACACAAGGAAAGTCCATTCCATTGAATCATGAGAATCAATTCTCTGATTTTCGAAAAACTGTTCCTCCACAGGATCCACCTTTTCTTACTGAGCAACAATATCGTATCAATGGTCTTCATCAAGTCAGGCATCTCATGCCAGCAACAGCAGGTGATAATGTTAGCCACACTTGGGATCCTAACAAACTTGATGTAGAACTAAAGCAACTACTAAGGAACCCCGCTTCGACGAGTATAGTTCCAGCACTACAGAGTAAACAAGTCGATCCATTGTTCCTTGGTGAAATGGATTATCGCATTTACGGTCTTAGAGGCCCCCAGCAAGTACTAAATACAGCACCTCCTATGACCTCTAACAAGGATATATGTGACCCTTATGATGAAAGCACTACCTTATTGGTAAATCGATATCTGGCAATGCCAATGAGTACAGGAGTTCCAGCAAAACCGTATCCTTTGGCTGGAAGGGAGCCATATATCGATGATCTGAACCACACAAGTGGTACTAGAAGCCATCCTCATGAACAATCCGTCTTTAACCAAAGGTCATATTCGCTGAACGATACTCATGAACCATCAAAACTCAATAGAGGAATTGACTTCAAATCTGCACCAGTCTCAAACAGGTACTCTTTTGCAGGGCCTTCTCAATCACATCACAGATGAATTCTCCTAGCAGTTGTCAGCTCTTCAGAGTCTCCTTAACAGATTACGCATTCATAAGCCTTTATGGGTGAGTATCCAATCTCTAATCAGAAAACATGGTTTACCCCTGCATATAAGTTGTATATTATTGTTCTTTGTTACATTATCAAGTGTCCAATTTCATGTTGGGGAAGCCTATCTGAATCCCTCCGATTAAATTATGAGGTATTGTATTGTTAGTGTACTATAGGGCAACTTTTTGAGGCACCAGTTTCCAACTCTGTTGTACAATATTTGTGCTTTGATATTTGCATTTTACCAGAGAATGTTATGAATAATTGTATATGATGACATTGGCTTTTGCAGATTATAACATGATAGTTTATTGCAGTTTCTTGTTCATGGCATTGTTAGCTTCTGTTATATTTTAAATATTTGTTACTCTGTTTGTAATTTGTGAGAAGATTCATATTTTAGGAATATCTTGAAATCTTCATATTTTATGCTTTAGGTCTAAATTAAGCTCTTGAGAGTGAAATTCTTGTTTAGCATCTCTGGATTGGATTTGGATCCTCTGCGGGGCAAAAAGACCAGCACAGTGTGTTGGCGTAAGATTTTGCCTTTTTCCCTTTTTGTGTTTTTTTTTTTTACATTTGCTCAATCATAGACCCATACGGGTCTATGTTTTTAAGTGAATAAAAATTGCCCAGCAGAGAATCCAGATCCGGTTTGGAACAACTTTTTTGTTTTAAAGTTTATAACTATTTAAAGTATTAAATGAATTTGTTGTTCTTCTTCTTATTATTTTCGAGGCAAAAACTTTTATGCATCAGAACCATGCACCTGGCCCGTGAACTCGCGCTGAAGCTCACCCAAATTCGCTTAAATAGCATACCTTTATGTATAGTTAGATTTACATTAGGTCTAACATAACACAAATGTAGGTCTAACTATACCATAAATTATGTCTAATTCAGCTTAATAGTACATGTGGGCAATCTAGGGTTTTTTTTTTTTTTAAATTTAAAGTATGAAATTTGGGCAGAAAGGTAGACTTAACATAACATAAAGGTAGGTCTAACATAACGTAAATGTATGTCTAACATAACGTAGTGGTAGGTGTCAAAATTTAAAAATCAAGTGCAAAAAAAAAAATGTATGAAATTTAGACAGATAGATAGGTTTAACATAGCGTAAAGGTATGTCTAACATAACGTCAATGTAGGTCTAACATAACCTATTGGTAGGTGCAAAATTTTAAAAATCATGTGCCAAAAAAAAAAAAAAAAGCACCCCTAACCCGAATCCGACCCGGGTGCATGAATCTCATAGGAGACCTACTCTATTTTCAAAGATCTTTAGGAGTTGATAAGAAGTTTTTAAAAGGAATGGAGATCAGGCTTTTTTCTTTTAAATAAGGTATTTGGACATCTCTAGTGGTTAAATCTAAAAAATGGGTTTATTTGTGGCCTTCTATTTTGTCACGCAAAAAGTAAGTAGAGGATTAATTTGATAATTTATGCCTTAAAATGAATAAGAAAATATCGGCCACATTGTGATATTTTTTATAAAGCGTGAGTAAAATCATAATTCTTTCGTCCAAAAAAACAATAACGTTTCGCAATCACAATATATCATTTTTATTTACTTTATGTGACAACTTATAAACATTTTTATCTGACATAAAATGGACGAGCATATTATAACTTAACAATTGAAGCAACAACTAAACTATAATTTCAATGTTACAAAGACAATAGAAACATAGGAAATGATGCAAGTGCTTGGAAAAAAGAACTAACAATAATAAGCCACAACATGTGAGACTAAATATATCTTTTTTCTAGATATATGGATTTTACTGATCAATAATAATAATGATATTAATTTAAATTTTCAAATGTAGTATAAACAATAATCAAATACGAATTTTATTTATGACAACTACTAGCTTGACTTATTATTGTTGAGATAATATTTTTTAGTTCTTAACATTTATCGTCCAATACAAATTGTTATCGATAGTCAGAAAAATAATAGTATGCATTAACTTTGATGAAAGTTAAAGTGCTTCATATGTTTGGTGGAGACCATATTCACTCTGATAATGTAGATTGAAAAAGAAAGAAAAATTACTTTAAAATTTGTTAATTCATTGCATAATTTGAACTTTTATCTGAATTGAATAGATTATACTTGAAGAAAAACATATATTCGTTTCATTTAATTTCAATTAATTTAAACCTTAAAAAAATTGTAATTAATTTAAATTTCTAAAATATTTGTCCAATAAATAAAGCGGCCGTTAAAAACGACCAGTTGCAAGTTCACCTTTTTCCTCGCATCGCACCCAACCTTTTGAATTGAGTTGAGTTCATCATTTCTTCTGCAAATCCTTCAATTCTATATGGCCGGCGATTCCCCCTCCGGTAATTCTCAAGTTACATTTTTGAAATTGATTTGCAGTAAAAGTTGCAGCTTCAATTGTTTTCTGCAAATAATATTAGTTGTGTTCTATCCATTTCTCCTAGTTTTGTTTCTGTTGGTTGTTCTGAAGACTATCTGTCAATGTTGTGGTTTTTTTAATTTTAATTATTATTGTTTTGGGTGGAGGATGATTGATTTGATGATAATTGTATAGTTTCTGATTTGTAGCTTGAATTTTACAATTGTAGGATCAATGAAAGCAAAATGGGGAGTTTCCCCATCCGATGTTGTCTATCATTTCGGCACGAGTGGAATGTCCGTTGCTGCTGCAACCGGCATTACTCATCCTTTAGGTTATCTCTTCCTCTATTTAGCTCCTTTTTTGGTGGTTAATCTTCGTGTATTATTAGAGAGCAAGTTTGTTGGTGCTTTAACATGGAAGCACTTGCCTTCAATTTGTTCCAGATGCATGCTACTACCAAAACTAATCTTGATATTAGGCTTTAGAATGTAGATTGAGTATTGTAATGAGATTTGATTGGAACTTGTATGTTTTTGATTGGATATCCAATTAGCTAGTTCAGTCTTGGGATATTCAAACTTTTCTGTGAAGTATGTGATTGTGTTATATATTGGAATACAGATGTTCTCAAGGTTAGGCTGCAAATGCAACTTGTCGGCCAAAGAGGTCCGTTGACTGGCATGGTGTGTATGAAGATTTAATTTTTCTAGTGGTAGAGTTTCTTAATTATGCTAATATACCAGGAGAATTTGAAGGTAATCATCTTCTCCTTTCATTTTTGGCATGGTGGCATGGCATATAGGGAAAACTTTCTATGCAAGTAGTCAAAAGTGAAGGACTGAGGTCCTTGTATCTGGGATTGACACCTGCATTAATGAGGTCAGTTCTTTATGGAGGTCTCCGTTTAGGCTTATACGAACCATCAAAATATGTCTGTGAATTGGCTTTTGAGTCCCCCAATGTCTTGATGAAGATTGCATCTGGAGCATTCTCTGGGGCTGTTGCAACTGCTCTTACCAATCCAGTGGAAGTTTTGAAGGTACTAAATGTAGTGGATCTTGAAGTCCTTTGGAGTTGATAATTTTGTCACCATCCAATTGTTTCAAATGGGTCCACTTGGCAATGTAAACTATCACAAGCACAATCTGATACACAAGGTGATTGTGATTGGTTTCCAACCAACCTTGCTTTCTTCTTAGGTACGGTTGCAGATGCAAACAAGAACCTCTAGTGGATCAATTCGGGAACTGCAGAAAATTGCTTCTGAAGAAGGTGTTGCAGCCCTTTGGAAGGGTGTTGGACCTGCAATGACCAGAGCTGCTGCATTGACTGCATCACAGCTTGCAACTTACGATGAATCCAAGCAGGTTATGTCCTGACCACCATACTTACTAGTTTTTGCTGCCTATATTGCTATCTGTTACTGATTAAGTTTATTCTCATGCTTTGATGTAGTCTAACATTGTTCTTCCATCATTGCACCTTCTCACATGCAGGTCTTAAAGAGATGGACTTCTCTTCAGGAAGGATTTTCTCTGCACCTCACGTAATCTCATCTTACTTGGACACATCTTTTGTGCTTGTTGTACCTTCTTGTGTCTCTGTGTCAGTTTAGCAATAGGCAGTCATATCCAAATGCATGATCTAAATGAATATATGAGATATGCATCAACTAAATTACAGCTCTCAGTTAAATTATACAAGGTTTAGGTATATAAAAACTACAAGCACCTTTGGGATATGCATTATTGTGCATCATCATCATCTTCTCCTTTTTTAAATGTTGCTCTTTTTTAACTGGAGTCCCTTTATCCAGGGTAGACTTTCCACCTTATATAACGTATATGGAGTATTTTTATTCTTCTTTTTATTGCATGAATTTCAATTGAATGCGATTATGTAAACAAAAAAAATTCTGCTTAATATAAGCAATCTGAGATTTTTGACATAGTGGAAACTCTCATGATTTTGCATCCTCATTTTCTTCTTTAGCAGCAGTATATCATCGGGAAGGTGGGATTTTGCATCCCCGTATTTCTGTAGCAGCATTGTTACACTGGTTGTCTCATGATATAGGATCTGTTTTATAGTTTGATGAAGAAGCACAACAAAATGTTGAAGTGGCTTTCAGCAAAGAAAGTTCGGAAATATCTCAAAAGTAGTTTATTTAGTTGCTGGTTAGTTAAAATACCTCAATTAGGAATAGAGATGAATAAGGGATACACAGCGTGATGGAGGCAAAAGACAAAATTATATGGTTGTATTACAAACTTTTTACTCTTAAGACTTTGATTTGCCTTAATTTCTAATACAATATCTGCTGTATGAGTGGGATTTTTTTCTGTTGTTTCCAACTCTAGCTTGTTATTTTTTACAGTGCAAGTATCGTAGCAGGAACAGTGAGTACCATCATTACTGCACCTATTGATATGATTAAAACAAGACTTATGCTGCAACGAGAATCCAAAAGAGTTGGAAGCTATAAAAGTGGGCTGCATTGTGCATATCAGGTTATGACTTACTCTTTGCTTCTTATTCAGCTTAAGTTTGACTAAATATCGGGTTTTCCTGTTTCCTAAACAAACTGCTTATGTTTATTGAGCAATTGGAGCACCATTTCTATATCAGTTGTTTTTTTTGTTTGAGCTTTCTGCTTTCACTTAAACAGCTCTATTAACTAACAAGGAATAAATGTTGGATAACAATTTAATTTGAATTGTAATTTAGCTTGAGAAAACAAGTAGATTGTTTCTTTATGATACTGTTGCTGTATGTGATGGAGTTATTTTACATATGGACTTCTGCATCATTAATAGCATGAAGATAGGCAGCATTATTCGAGATGTAAATGATGTTATGCCTACATATGAATCTCACATCCATTTCTGAACGTGATTCAGGTTCTGCTAACAGAAGGTCCCCGGGGTCTCTATAAAGGGTGAGTTCCACATTCTCTAACCATAGCCTAAAATGACCGACCCTACCTGATGTTTCATTTGGCAATACCTTGAACTAATTGAATAGTTAACTAACTCTTCATCCCTCGATTTAACTATAGGGGCTTTGCAATTTTCGCAAGATTGGGTCCACAAACAACAATTACCTTCATACTTTGTGAAAAACTACGTGAACTTGCAGGACTCAAGGCACTCTAGTGTCTAGGCCATGGACATTCCCTTTTCCTCCATGTAATATTATTTGAGAATCGTTTTTTTTATGTCGGGCCATGTTCAGTAATCGAAGATGTAGATTGGTTTTTTCAGGTTCGAGCCAGACATTATCGTTGGCGATAAATCTGATTCACTTCACAGGTGTATAAGTATTCTCACCTGTCCTCAAAATAGGTAAATTTTGTTTTGCAAATTTAGCATGAAATGTATTCTTGATTGCTGCCCTCTTCTTTTACTTCCATTATTACGGGGCCACCATGTATATCTCAATTTAGGACCATTTTTAAGCATGTTGTTGTATTCATTGTAAGAACAGTGATAATGACTTTTCCAGAATAATGGGGTTTTTTTTTTTTACCTTCTTTTTCTTGATTGGATGATGAATATTTAGGCTCAACTATCTTTACATTTTGACTTTTGAAATAATCTGTTTCCAGATGGGGTGGAAGAGTTGCTCTCAGCAGTTTTTTTTTTTTTTTTACATAACATTACTAAAAAAGTTATTGGTCAAAACTCATTTTAGAAAGTACATTACGTAGAGAAAAGAGTAAAGTTGAAAAATATATATTAGGCTAATGTTTTGAGTTTGAGAGAACTAAAACTTGATTTATTGGGTAGTTCGATGTATCAATTAGAAAAGTGCTGATAAGTAAAAGTGTAAGACCATCATTTATGTATTAAGGATAAGAGTGACACTTATGTGCTCGGGAGTACGGTGTCTCCAAATTAATCATTATATTGGATGTTAAATACATACTTTATAGGTATCATGTGTATACATCTTCAGGTATCACATATATACTCTTATATCATACGATATCTGTAGAATATATGTATAACACCAAAAAATATAACACTTATAGAGTATATATATAACATCTGATGAACATGTATATAACACCTAAATCTGTGCCCCTATGTACTCCAGGGTATATAAGTTTTTGTCTAAGGATAATGATTTTTATCCCACTTTATAAAAGAAATATTTTTTAGAGCTTCAAGATTTGCTATCTCAAATTTCATGATGACAAATCTCAATTATGAATTATGATGATAGATTTTGAAACTCATGAAATCCAGATCGTCAATATATGTCGTTCTAAAGTTCGAGATTTTAAATTGATCTCCTCCTATGAGTCAATCAAATCTCGATGCTTATGAGCCTTAGATAACAAATTTGACTGAACATTTCTATAAAACTACATAAAATATGATGTATGGGTTTCACAGAACTTGTAATAACTTCTACTGAAGATACAGAGAAATCTCGATAAATGAATGTTCGATAAATGAATAACATCGACAAATGAATAATTTTATTCGGTCCCGACTTGGGCCAATGAGGTAAATGAATAACCTTGCTAAATGCATTAATGAATATTTCTTTTTAAATTTTTAAAGGCCCTATGTAAATATAAATGAATAATCATTAAAATACATAAGATATATATATGTATAAATACCCTAAAAAACATGTGTTTTAATAAACAAATACAAAAGATCGTTTCTTAACAAAAAAATCGTCTAATGTCGTTTACTTTTATCTTCCACAAAAATGCATCACATCCTTAACTTTTTCTAGTACAAACAAAACTTTTGAAATATTTTGCTCATGTTGTAGCAAATAGTTTTGTAGGGTGATTACCGCTTTGAAGACTTCTTTCGATGACACATTTGGTGTGACACCACTATCATCTGGTTCTGGATCATTTTCATCATTTAGTACAGACTCAATAATTTATTCGTATATCGGTTTCGGTGGAAATAACAGTAATTTTTAAAAAAATCACGAATATATTGTAAAAAAATTAGAAAATATATGTGGTGATTTACATAATGTTATAACTAACATTCATACATAAATTGAAGTTAATATTTCAAATAAAAAGATATAATTACAACAAAATGAGAGATAAACTAATATATAGAGTGATAATATGAGAAATTTTGTACAAAAATTATTTATGAACTAATAATAGCATGAACTCCTACTTAGATCAATACATATATAACTTCTCACCTACTTATCATGACAGACCTTAAATCACTTTAAAAGCCTTTAGTAAAAGAGTATATCTCCATTTTAATTTTTATATATAATCAAACAATAATTAACATTTCATCAAAAGCATGGAAAATTAGGAAACTTCATGACAACATAGTAATTGCATAATTAACTTATCATGTACAAAAACTACATACTAATTGAATCACTAACCTTTTGATTTCAAAATATACGATTCTTCTTGATGACCAACAAATCTTGCAGGTGTTGTAGATCAACAAATTTGAATGAGTATTGTTGGTGAGTTTTAGACTTGCCAATTTGATTGTTTACTCATTGATATTTGATGACATTTATAGACAAGTTTTGAAGGTAAAGTTGAAAGATTGACTCCTATGAGTCATATCCATTTTTTTTTTATATTGTAGAGTGTATGCATGTGAAGATGTGATAGTATAGCACTAAGTTTATTTTGTAAGAAGGCATGCATGTGAAGAATGAAAATGTGATAACACTAGTTTGAGTGAAAATTTTTGTTTTTTTTTTTGTGGCTAATAAGAAGTTCAAATTATATGAAAAATTCATGAAATAGATGAAAAAACAATGCATTTGAATGAATTCTACTGACATATGAATGCACCGATATTTTACCGATATATCGGCGAAATATCGGTGAAACCCGTCATTTTGACTCTACATCTCACCGAAACCGAAACGCGAACAGAAACGGACCGATATATCGCCTATATATCCGCGACATTTTGATGAAAAAAAACAACACCCCGTTTTTATATCGGACATAAAATTTGAGAGAAATTTCAGGCGATATATTGCGAAATTTCGCGATTTTTTCATCGATGGTTAATCCTTGAATTGTATCTTCTTCTAACTAATCAACTTCTTCTTCGGGAACATCAATTTCTTCAGATCGTATCTTGCAATGTCGAAAACAATTAGCAATTATTTTTTCTGTTACATCAAATCTCCAAGCCATGGTAGCAAACTTAATTGCATCCAAAATGTGGTGCATGTATTTCAAATATAGGCTCTAAATATTTCATTCATAGAATCTTATAGATACATGGTGCATGTATATATAAAATAATTGCAATGATAAAAATAAAAATATAAAAATATCCTTTAAATAAATAAAAATTCGATAAATGAATAAATTATTCATTTATTGATAAATAAATAATTTTACTAAATGAATATTTTTTTCTAATTTCAAGGATATTCATTTATAGAGGTTTCACTGTACATATGTTTAGAAAAGTGGTCAATTGACTCAATTTTCCCTTCTTTGGGAAATAGTATTCTTATTGCAAGGCACTCATTTCAAAATTAGTATTAAGTGGGCTTAAAGTATGGAATCAAATTGATACATTCTTATTCAATGTTGAACGAGTTTTAAATCCAACATTATCTTGGGTTTAATTATTTTATTTGTCAAGTCGGAAGCAAGCTTTATGCGTTGCACGAAAATTTAAAGTCAAATATGTTCTACAAACATATATATTAGGTTTGATTGCAAATTGAAAAAATTCAACTATTATTTTGAGGAAAAAAAAAAGGTTTATACTACACTTTCACCAAATAAATTAGTTTCGATGCCATGGCTTTGACATTTCTAATTAAGTGAGTCTTACATAAAACCGTTTCACGAATCATGTTACACGAGACGAATTGATCTATATCCCAAACTTCACAATTCATATATAATTTGACAAAAACTTATATATCATTGGGACACATAGAGACACAGATTTAGGTGTTATATACATACTCTTCAGGTGTTATATAGATACTCTATAGGTGTTATGTTCCTTGGTGTTATAAATATACTTTTCAGGTATCACATGTATACTCTTATATACATATGATACCTGAAGAGTATATACATGATACTTGTACAGTATATATTTAACATTATATGATGATTAATTTAGGGGCACGGGGCACACAAGTGTCACTCATATAATTTAATAAAAATAAGTTTGGTTCATTGGTAGAAATGATCCGTGTTATGCAGGTTTTTGTGTTACTTTTTACATATATCACGATTTTAGTTTTTACACATATATATAGGATAATGTTTGTAGTTATTTTGATTTGAGTCATTTTATTATATATATAACTATACTGTAAATTAAGATCTATGAGATGGAGTTCAGTTTGGAATATTGGAAAATAAATAATTCATTTAGACATAATAATAAATTGGAATAAATAGAGTGCGGGTCTGTCTCATCACCAAAATTTTGAATTTTGATGTCGTGAAAAAATGTAATAATTTAAAGAAAATGATTTTAATGTTAAATATTGCCAAGTAGGAATGGGGACAAGATAATGTGGATGCACTGGATATTAATATATTTTCTTATTTTCTGTAATGGGGAAGACTTGGCGGGACAGCCTGGCACTCTTAACATTCCACCCTCCTTTCTTCATTTATTTACACTTATGCCATTGCTCGACAAATTTCTGCTCCCCATTTTTTCCCAGACAATTTTGTCCCTTCTAGGCATGTTTCTCTTTTTTCTTACCATATTTTGTCCTTATTATAAAGTAGTGATAACTTGGTCAAATATTTTGCGTGGGAGTGTTTTCAAATCTTTATTATTTTGCTATTTCATTCTAAATATGTTTAATTCCATACACCGTCTTTTTAATTGAATTGACTTATCTCAAATATTGTGACATTGAAGAAATTCATGAAAATTGTCTGTGAAACGATCTCATTCGTGAGATGAATTCTTTTTACCCACTAATCAAATTTATTTTCATAAATTTATATGTGAATTGTGGGTTGTGAATTGATATGTCTCACATAAAATGGTTAGTGAAACGATCTCGAATAAGACTTACTCGAGATAATTAATTAGTTGGAATGAGTTTCAACCTTAATTCAGTTCGACTACATGTATTATTGATTTCATTTTCTACATGAGTTTTGTATTTCATATAACAAATATATCTATTGAATATATATTTTAATATGAATATTTTCTAAAACAAATATACATATAATTTATATTAAGATGGTTGAATAAGGCACTAATCTAACAGTAGTAAATTCTCCTTGATTCATTTTCTTGGGGCAAAACAGCACAAGACAGTGGCTTTTGTTTGTGAATGTTGAAGTATCTAATTTCAATCTATGATGTGTGAATTTGAAATTTTATTAAAATGCACACACTTATATGCTAATATTGATTCTCTTTATTATTTTTGCCAGATGACTTTATTGTCATTAATTATCTGTACACTAGCTCTTATTGTTGAATAATGATTGTATTTGATGTGGTTGGTACAAATCAACCATATAAAATATCAACTATTAAGAGTTTATTTTATTTTAATTATTAAATTCAATACAAAAAATCGGAAAATACAAAAACTTTAAATATTTTTAGAGTAATCGCAACACCCTGCATTTGTTAACAAATTCTATGTGAATCACGTTCACTTTTGTGAGTTCCATTAACATATTCAATCAACTCTCCTCTTTCCTCGATCTTACTCTCTCAACATTGGAGCCGTTTTTTTGTGTGTAAAATACATCGAAAAATACCTCATTAACACATACACTAAAACACTCACCCACCGATTAACAAATAACAATTCTAGTTGATCACGCCATTTTATTAACTAATACACATGCCCTAATCCGGATCAGTATTATGAGGACACAACATCGATTCCTTTTAAACCTACACCATCTACACATGCTCTTTTGATACTTTCATAATTGTTTGATGTATGTTCAGATCGAACTATTTCTCATATCCATAAACTTACACCCATTGAATTAGAATGCCCTGAACTCGTTTTATAAGGAATTACACCAACACCATAATTGTCTTAGAAAACAAGTTAATTAAATTTCAAACCTAAGTTTCACCAAACTAAAAATAAGACCTAGAAATTAGGTATGGTAGTATGCTAATTATAGGGGAGACCAAGAAGTGGCACTAAGCTATGGTGTTTAAGGGAACATATGATTTTAGTGATAGAGACATAGTGAGGGTCAAGTAGCTTAGAATGCGATGTTTCACTGTTGGGATTTCGACTTTCACACTTCTAAACATATCATTATTAAGACTTTATCCAATTTCTACTAACTAATTGCCTGCCTTTTTATTTGATTTTCATCTCTAATCGAATCTAAATTTATGAGAAAAGTCAATTCACTACTTAATAAAAAATTTATGTGTAAAAAATAATCTTTTGTTGGGATAGTTTAAACACGTCTTACGAAATTGTGATTATAAGACGACATCATATAATTTTCCATGTAAATTTAGAAATTGGTTTTCCAATTTAAAATTTTATAATACCCATCGTTGCAACATGCGACAGACACACTTACAATAGAAAAAACATACTTTTAGAACTCATGTTGATACCTGTAAAAACATACATATAAAATACATATTTATAGTTAAAAATCATATACTTATATATGTAAAAGATAGACCTCGCAAGAGACCAACTCCAATAGCAAACTTGTGGTTACTTGTATAATTATATATTTTTTTGTCAAAAAAAAGTTACGTGTTTCTAAAAAAATATTTATTTATTGATTGACTAAATGGATAAATGTACAACTTTCTATAAACCATAAAATAGTACTTGTACATCTTTAGGGTGGTATAGAAATTTAAACTAGAAACTAACACACTTTTCAAACAAGACTTTTTTTAACAAAAAATGTGAAACACGTTTTGTTTTGTTTTTGATAGATGACCACGGTTTTGAATGGATAATTTGGTGAATGATTTGAAGGGCATAACCAATATTTAGGGATGGCAATGCGGCGGGGTGGGGCCGGGGGAGCAATCCCCATCCCCGTCAACTTCGCGGGCAATTTTTTTTTCCCATTCTCACCCCGTGGGGAAAATTTCCTCTCCATCCCCGCCCTGCGGGGATTTTCCACCCACAAAATGTTTTTTTATTTAATTTTTTTAATGTATAAAAAAACAATATTTTAATATATAAAAATAATCAACATATTACATATAACTAAAATGTCAACAAATCACCAAAAAATTATTCAGTTTGTATAAAAGATAGTATATTATTTAATTATACTATCGTAAAAGTACAATAATAAATTATATTATTACATTTTCATTAATTTTTTCAATACTTCAATGCATTTAGAAGAGGATGAGAAACGAGGGTTTTGTATTATTATTAATGTGTATATGAAAATATATTATTTATTTTATAATAATTTAATAAAAATATATTAAAAAATATATATAAATTAGCGGGGCCTCACGGGGAACGGGACGGGATCCCCACGGGGCGGGGAGTATGATCCACTGCCATCCCTACCAATATTTGATATCTTTCACATTTTCCTTTTACTTTCATCTTCATAGTGACGAGAATTTAAAAGTTACACTCTCTAATGAAATATATAAATTTTTGTTTAAATAAAGAAGTAATATTAACTGTTTCATAAAACACATCGAAAAAATACAATTATATAAAAAATATGAGTTCTTTTACTTCATAAATAGTATGTTATCTCCTCCTTCGATTTTATATTATCATACTAATCCGTGAAGTTGCTCTACTAGATCTATATGAATACTCCCTCCGTCCCGCTCTATTTTGCCTACTTTCCATTTTTGTTTGTCCCATCTTATTTTGCCAGCCCAAAAATGGCAAAGAAAAATTTACTTCCTTACCCCTCCATTTCTTTCATTTTACAACTTTTGCACTCAAAAAGTACACATTAATTACAAAATTGCCACTTAAAAATATTAAAATAACATATCACATCAAAGTCAAACAGTTTTTTCTTAGGTTCCGTGCCGGTCAAAGTAGGCAAAATAACCTGGGATGGAGGTAGTATTACATTTCTAATTGTCATTCGAGATATACAATGTATTTGAGTTTTTCATTATAATTGTCCTAACTTGAGTATCAAAATACACATACAATGCAGAATCCGATCGTAATACTCTTTAACATGCATTTGAATTTTATGAATGAATGTTGTGGCTCAATAAATGATAAAATTAAAATGACTGACGACACCCAACACAAAATATCAAATTATAAAGATAAATTAAATGAAGTTATAGAATAATTCCAAAATTCATAAACATGAAACGTTGACTTAAAAAGAACTACAAAAACTTATATATAGTCATTTAATAAATACAATTACATGAAACTAAAGACACAAAAGAAGCAAATTAGTTCCATAAAACCACCAATCATAAGAGTAGTAAAAAAGAGAGATTCAATTCAATCATGTCTAATCTCAATTTCCAGCTCATCACTCACCATCAATTTCAAAAAAAAAAAAAAGAATTGCACACAACATTGGGTTGGGTTTGGGCAACAAAAAGACAAGTGGTGGGGCCCAGGGGGGGCAAATTCGTCAATTGGTGCGGGGTTCCTAAGATCTTCAAAAGTAGAAGGCCTGAAAGGGGGCGAATCTATTACAACAGTCAATCTCGCGGACTTTCACCGTTTCCAGAAATGCCTTAACCGAAGGGAGTGGCAATCCCCGTAAATAATGGTGGAAAGCGAGGGTGAATTGGGTTTGATGGATCCAATATTAATAAACTTAATCCACGGAGAAGATCCCAACTTTTCCATCTAGAAATTTCCCAATTTTCGTTTTTCTTTTTGCGAGCGAAGACTCGGCGCACAACAAGAAACCACCCTCTCGGATCATCATTAGGCAGTTTCGTCGAGGGAGAGAGCGGGGTGCGAGAGAGAGAAAGAGAGAGGGGTGCGATTTAGAGAGAGAAAGTCGTTCCGGTGGTGCAATGGCGGAAGGGGAGAGCGTGAAATTGTTTGTAGGTCAAGTGCCCAAGCACATGACGGAATCGCAGCTGCTCGCAATGTTCAAAGAGTTCGCCTTAGTGGAAGAAGTCAACATTATCAAAGACAAGACCACGCGTGCTTCTCGAGGTTTTGTTTTCTACTTCTCATTGCATGATTTGTTGGAATCTGTGATCGCAATGTGTGATTTGGGGTTCAATTTTAATTAATTGGAAAATAATTCTTCTGTTGGAGATTTATGGTTTTGAAATCCCTAATTTTTGGTAGGGTGCTGTTTCGTGATATGTCCGTCGAGAGAGGAGGCGGATAAGGCGATTGATGCGTGTCATAACAAGAAGACGCTGCCTGGGGTTAGTGTAATTAATTGTCTTATGTTTGTTTCGTTCTGTATTTGACAATGTGGGTTATCTACTTAGAATGATTATGGGAATTTGGTAGGAAGACTTGTTGTGCTGCATGAACTGATTCACTTTGGCAGAAGAGTTGAAGTAACCTAACAGTGTTGAAACTGGGTGTTGCTTGCATAGTTAGTTCTGCTCTTCGTGGTTTTATGAAATACTTGTGGCTGTTAATGTAGTACTCTGGTTGCAGTTAAACTTGCTGGATATTGTGTATGATCATATCGATCAAAAATTCTGTTCTGAGGAATTACTTATTTAGGTGTGATAATATTTCCTGTGGATCCATTCAAAAATTCGTACATGTTTTACGAATTTGGGATCCATTCAATAATTTAATCGAACCCGAGAGTGACAAATGTAATTTATCTTATCCAGTGATGCATGCATGTAAGTAAAACAAACAATGAAAGAGGATTGTAGATTCAAATAGGACAATTTAGAGATTAAAAACCCTATATCTCCTACCATTTATGGTTCATTTGACACCCTAAGTTTGGAATTATGTATTTAATACCACGTTGAGAGTGCGGTGTGTCATTATTAATGTGTATTATCATATTATGTGCGATATTTAAATTATATCAATAAAATGAGATTTAATTAATTGAAGAAAAAGAGATTGAAGAGGATATTAATGCATAGCTAGATGTAGTAATTTGAGATCTCATGTTTGTTGTCCGGTGTGTCATCTTGAAGCACTGAATGGGAATTAGACCTACGGCTAGGCCATTGACCTGGGTTTGCTCCAAACCTTACTTGTGTTGAACATGAATTCAAGCTATAGGATAGTTACATGTGACCTTGTGTAACAAAAAATAGTTCTTCTTTCATGTGAAACATTCATCCTTGTTTGGTTCCTGCTTCATATTTGTTGTAATTATATGATGCCATTCCTTTTCTGATATGAAAGGCTGTATGTTCTCTTATTCAATTCAGGCGTCTACTCCATTGCAAGTGAAGTATGCTGATGGCGAGTTGGAAAGACTAGGTGTGATATAATTTTCAATTTCACATTGTATGTTTTTTTCTCGTGATGGATGTTGTCAATTTCGACACATCTCCCTTCACATAACCTATTTTTTTTCTCATGATGGATGTTGTCAATTTCGACGCATCTAGTTCCCTTTACATAATCCTAAGTTTATTTCTCATTCTTCTCATTTATTTTGGCTCTTTTTTGAGTTTTAGTGACTTCTCTCTCTCTTTTGTTTTTCCCCCCTTAAAAAATGTAGAGCACAAACTCTTTGTTGGTATGCTCCCAAAAAATGTTACTGATGCTGAGGTCTCTGCTCTATTTTCGAAGTATGGAACCATAAAAGATTTGCAACTTCTCAGAGGTTACCAGCAAACTAGCAAAGGTCGGAGTTCTGATTTCTTTTGACCTTGTTATACGGATAAATGGGTATTATATTTGTTGTATTTATCTGACATCCTCATTGTAGGCTGTGCTTTTCTGAAGTTTGAGACAAAGGAACAAGCACTTGCAGCTATAGAAGCCCTCAATGGGAAGCATAACATGGAGGTGAGCCAATTTAAGGGTTATATTTTATGACCATGTACATATGTTGTTAAATGGGCTAGTGCTTTGACCCTCGTATTCCTTTGGGAGCCCAGATACCAATCATTCAACTACAAATACTTAATCTTTACAATCAATTATTCAGTAAATTTTCATATGTGATTATTTTCTCGTTTTTCTTATTATTTGAATCTGAAAGTGATGTAATTTTAATAAGGAATCTCTTATATCTTTGTAATGCTTGTTTAGGCCAGATCAAGATCTCTCATTCATACTTTCGTAATGCAGACCAAAATATTTTACTTTTATTTGTATATTCCATCCAATTACCTCTACTTTATTTTTATCAGTTATGTGTAAATGGAAGATTTTATCATTTCTTCTTCTTCTTAAAGAATAACATTACATAATTCAAGTCTGACATTAATATTACTATTATTATCAGAACTCAATTGTGTGTTAGGTATATAATTCATCATATCGATCAACTAAAGGGTTTATTAATGGTGAAATATGGGTCAATCCACCACATCGTTTACTATTGATTTTAGCATCATAATAGGGCTTCTCTCTATAGCAAATGAAAATTTTAGAATACTGAGTATATGTTTCTGTCTTTGCGTTCAGTTCCTGTCGCTATATTTGCCTAGAAATTGATGTTGGTAATGGAAAATATTATCAATCACTGGCTAGTTGTTAATCTAGATGTTTGCAGCTCTGATGTTAGAGTATGTAGAGTGACCTTTTATACATATTTCAAAGAGAGCAGTACTGAGGGTATGGATTTGGCTGCAAGAGTTGATAAGACAATTGTCTAGGTCATTTTGCAGAAGAGGTTAGGAATATGGTCGTGCATGAGATTTAAAAGTATAAGATAGTTTGTTGGTTTGTCCATTATCTCTGATAGAGTCTGCGAGGGGAAAGTCTTTCATGATCTTCAAAACTTTACACAATAGTTGTATGTGAAGTCTTCTTTGTATCCTATGTGATGACATTTTCTTGTTGGGGTGTAACTTTATCCTTGATATCTAGTTTTGATATTGTTTGATACTTTGGTTTTTCAGGTTACTTAGCTATTCACAATGTTACTTTAACTTTCAAGTAAATGAAACTGTATGCCATTATGGTAGGTTAGCCATTTATGTTTAGTATTAATGTTGTTAGCATTTGTTATAGGGTTCAACTGTTCCTTTGGTGGTCAAGTGGGCTGATACAGAAAAGGAAAGACAGGCAAGGAGAGCACAGAAAGCTCTGTCACTGGCCTCCAACGTTCCAAATACAGACTCCAGGCAGCATTTATTTGGTGCTTTACCAATGGGCTATATGCCTGCATACAATGGTTATGGTTACCAGGTATATTATCTTTTTATATCAGAAAGGATTCTAGTAATTAATATTGGATTATGTATGCTCTGTAAGCTTTACTTTATATAATGTTATTTCATACATAATACTTCCTCCTTTTGATAGTGCTACTTTATGCTGAAGGTACATTTATATCAATTTCTTCTTGCCTTTGTAGACTCCAGGGACTTATGGTCTCATGCATTATCGCCTGCCACAATTGCAGAATCAGCATGCCTTCCACAATCTAGTTCCACCCTTAAACCAAGGAAATGCCATGCGTGGAGTAACTCCTGATCTTTCATCTGGAATGGCTCCAAGAAATTATGCCATGTCACCTGGAAGTTATGTAGGATCTGCTTATCCAGCTGTGCCTGGTGTTCAATATCCCATAGCTTATCCTGGAGGAATCATGAGTAACCGACCCTTGGGGGGTTCATCAGGTTCTCTCTCACCTACTACTGCAAATAGTCAATCTGCAGCATCTTCAAGTGTCAGCACTAGTTCGGGGGGACAGATTGAAGGTTGTTGGAATTTTTATCCAGTAACTGTGTGCATACATGTCCCAAAGCATTTAGGTGTACAAAATCTAATGTCTGAGCAATTTTCTGCAAAAGCAGGTCCACCTGGAGCTAATTTGTTTATCTACCACATTCCGCAAGAATATGGCGATGATGAGCTCGCAAATGCCTTTCAGCGTTTTGGTAGGGTATTGAGCTCCAAGGTTTTTGTTGACAAAGCAACTGGGGCCAGCAAATGTTTTGGTACGATTATTCTGAGTTGTTACTAATCTGGTGCAATTACAGCATGTATTAACCTTCATGTTGGCTTTTATATCCAGGATTTGTCAGTTATGATTCACCAGTGGCAGCACAGAATGCAATCAACATGATGAATGGCTTTCAATTAGGTGGTAAAAAGTTGAAGGTTCAACTTAAAAGAGATAATAAGCAAAACAAACCTTACTAACTTCAAGGTAAGTTGTGCTGAGAGCAAAATTCTCAAGCACGAATGGTCACACGAGTTCTCAAATGTGGAAATTGCTGCGGTTTGAATGAATGGGGTGGATGTGAGTTATTCAACAGTCACATGCAATATCTTTACATCCTTGTGGATTGAAGTCCAAGACACTTGTAATTCTTCATTTATTTTGTGCCATTGTACTTGTAGTTTGTAACATGAATATCAATTAGACATTAATTTTTAGTTTATTAATTTTGTTTCAAGAATTTATTTTTTGTACAATTTCTTTGTGAATACCATGATAAAATCATTTTTTTCTCTTTCTGGAAATTTGCTCTTATCCTTTTAATATTTAGTTTTCGGGATCTATCTTTTCTATTCTCAAATATGCATTCCAGACATCTTGGGAGCTTTTAAACTGGCATGCCATCACCTCTAATGGTTGTAGGGTTACAGTAGTTGCTATGAATCTGACCATAGTGGCTTGCTTTAGTCTCTATTAAGGTCTTTGTAAAATTGTGTAATTCTCTGTTGCTACAATCTTCTGTTTGTCCCTTAGTTTTCAGGTGCACTGAGAACTAACATGAATATTGTTTACTGATAGCATTTAGTATCAGTACTGATTTGTTAGAAACCACTTCCTTTGCAATCTGGATGTGAGTGAACCCTGTTTGCTTAAACAACTTACCTGGAAAATGTGTTATCTTTGAGTAGTTTTTCTCTCAGCTGTTATGTTTGATGACAGGATCTCAATGGTGCCTCTTCTGCCTTCCCTCATGATACTGATACTGTTATCAAGTTCATCATTGACATTTCAAACTTTTAGCTTGTGGCTTGTGGCAGCATCTCTTTTCTGCCTTTCTCCAGCATGTGCTAAGCAAGGTATATCCTGCCTGGATTAACCATATGTTTGCCATGTTTGTGTTGCTTTTTAAGTTTTAAAGTTTGCATATGCTTAAAGATAATGTGATTGAGGGAAATATGGAATCAAGCAATTATATTTCCGTTAGGATCCATTTGGATAGTTGGATTTGAGGAAGGATTTGAAATTTATGTTAGTAAATCCACCAATTGTGTTTGGATAGATGTGGATTTGAAATCCATCACTTTCATTTGTAATTGAGTGATTTTGGTGGATTTCAAATCACTCCATCCAAACACAACCTTAGCGTAGTGTCTTCATTATATGCAGTCTTCTCAACGTAGTGTCTTCATATATGTCATCATATATCCCTCTAAGTATTTTCTAGAGTATTTGTCAATTAAATTGGTCCTGCAGATATGTAAATATCATGTCTTTTACTATCAGTACAAGCTAATCAGAAAGTCTCTACTATTTTCATGTATTCATGTTTTTTTCATGCAAGGGAAAAGCAAAAACTAAATGAATGATCATTTCCTAGTTCAGTTAGCATCACCTTGGTACTCAACATTGATCAACTTCCAGATTTGAGTGTTGACGTTGAATCTTGAGTTGACTGCAATGTCAATATAATAGGCTTTATGCTACTTCTGCAGGTTATAAATGGGTTGGTTATGTTTGTGTTTGAATAGCCTAGTATTTTTGTACTGACTCATACAGTAATTTCGTAGAGGATCCTAAAGATCGATAACCGTGAGGACTAATGTGACACTCGTAGTTGTCAAAACCAGTTCCCGCAGCACAAATTTTGGCATCATAGAGCCTTGGAAGTGCATCACTTTAGTGAGGCAGTCACAGGTACTTCTCAGTGAAATTTATTACAGCTTTATTGAGCTTAATAAATATAAGTTGGGTAGCTAAAGTTAAGTTTAAATTGTAGCCTTATTTTAAGCTTTAATAATTACATAAAAACAAAAACAAGGCCCTAGGATCTGTACAAGTAAATATTTTGTAGAAGCTGCTTTAGGGAAGATGATGATTTGTGCAAGTTAAATGAAGATTATGATTTTGAAGAAGTTGATTAAAAGTAACAAATACTAACAATGAAGAAGTTGAGGAATTTGATGATGAGATGAAGTCATGAGGATGACTGATTGACTAGGTTGAGCTTAATGAAGATGAGTAGTCATCTAATGAAACATGGTTTTTTGGGAATTATCATTTTATTTCTTAGGACCAATAAATCTACAGTTACAGTTTTAGCCTTTTAGGTTGTCCTGAACATTTTTTCAGTTCTTATGGATTCAGAAATATACTTAGTGGTTGATGTTTATCATTTGTGGATGCATTTTATATTAGACATGAAAAATATCAATGTCTAAACTATAATTTTGTACATGTTTTATGCAAAATTTTATTTATATATTTGCTTTTACATTTTTGTGCCTCACTTTGAAAATGAACAACTTGTACTTTTTGCCTTTAATTACTATGGTGACAATTTTATATACATGACTGCATGCTGTATGGTTCATTGATTAGTTTGCCTTGATATGGTGATTCTTCAGGGTAAATTAAAGCAATTCAGCTGATATAAAATGATACCCTTTAGGTAAACTTTTTGGCTCTCTTAATCTCACGACCCATGTATGGATAATTTATGATAAGGTTGGGAGCCCCTATTGAGTTAAAGGCCGGTAATTACTCTCCTTATAGTTATACTGCTACACATACAGGGACTTACAAAGTCATGCATAAGTCAACCATATGCTGTGTTGTCTGTCGGTTACTGTGACTTGCAGTATGGAAGATTTGTGCTTTGAAATTATTACCTGTCCTCATTATCGTCTCGTTGCCTCTGGCAGTAGAGGAATCCACTTCTGTTACTCATCATTAGGGATGACTGTTTGGTTTGTGTCATTATTGAAGACTTCAGTTTCATATATCTATTTTCTGTGAGCTAGTAATTAAGAGAAATCAGTTGTTCTTGAGAAATGTGTGTCCTGGGATTGAATATATCTTGAGAATGGCTTTGGTGATTGGTTATGATTCTGTATTTAATCTTCATGTAAACTGTGGTAATCGTAATCTTCATGTAAATTGATTCTTCACAGCTTTTGTTGCTTTATATTCACCGTGTTGATTTTGTTAGGTAACCCTAAGTTTTGCAGTTGAGGTAATGATTCCGACATGTCCTCTCAAGTAAAAGAGAGAAGAAATTGATCCCTTTCCATGCTCTGATCGTATTGTATTTTCCTTGAGTCATCAGGTTTTATTCGTTGTTTACCCTCTTCAGGCTGAACTCAATTTAACACTAGTCTTTGGCTTCTAACGCCAATTGAATCGAGAGTCTCCTATCCTAGTTCAGAGGTTTCGGCCTTTTGTGGTTTCAGTTACATTTAGTATGATATAATTAGATATTTGTTGGTACTGAATAATTATATATCTTATACACAAATTTTATTAGAATCTCATTTTTAAGCAAGCAAAGGATTAATATTAATTTTCATCTGAACTATTACAATTTTGTCATGGATGTCTAAGTTTTAAAAAGTTTTTTTGATCAAGTCATTTGTTTTCGGTTGTTGCCAATATCCAATTATTGACATTTTTTGTCAACTAAATTCGTTGAAAAACTAGAAAAGCAACTCACTTTCAGTATTAGAGTGACCTTTGTTTGAAATTAAATTATAACTCTCAAATCGATTTCATGATTTTCATTTGATTTGAGCGTGAATCAAACAAAAATTATTCTAAGATGACTTTCATAAGCGAAAGCCACCTTCTATAACTACAGCTTCTACCAGTCAAAGCTTCTTGATTTCTCAGTTTGATTTTTCTCTCTTGACCTAAAATGACTCCTTATGAACTCAACTTCTACTAATTATATATATATATATATATATATGGATTTCAGTTGATGAAGGATATGAAATGTATATAAAATAAGGTTTACGTACACAAACTTTCTCACAAAATATATATATGATGATAGGCTTAGATTATGGGCTCAATGTTGGACTGGAAATTCGACATCAAATATGTAGCCCAAAATTAACTAGACTTTACATAAGCTTTGAGTATTTAATTGTCACATAAAATATCAACGTTGCTATAAAATATTTAGACATATTAAATTTATAAAATTATTTACAATCATTACGAACTTTAGTAGTATTTTAAAAGTTTATAGATTCATAAATTATTTTAGAAATACATTTCAAATTTTGAATAATATATAGATGATATTTTGTAATATTCAGATTTTTCTAAGACTATATTTGGGTTTTCATTATTTGATAAATTACCATTTTTGTATGTATTTCACCTAATTTTTTTCATAAAAATTACCTTTTACTGTTGTTATTATTGAATTTTTTTTTGAAGTCATTAGTGATACTTTTTTAAATTGTTTTATATTTATTTGTATTCTCTCACAATTCATATTTTCTGTATACTTTTATTTAATTAAGGTTTTTTAGGTCTCTTACTAGATTTTTTTTTTTAAAAAAAGGTCTTTTACTAAAAATATAATAATTTGCAATTATTTAAAATAGGGTGTGTTTAGGAATTAATTAAATAAAAATATAATATGATTGTTATTTGGTACCCTCATCAATTATGAAATAATGATACAAAACCTAGAGCAGATTTATTCACCAATTTCTTCAATCTTCTCTCGTCCTCGCTATCCAATTCTTTCTGATGCACTCTTAATTTGCTTCTGTAGAAGCTGGATTTCCGGCGCATTGTGGAAGAACGAGCTTGATCTAGGTAGTTTTTTTTGTCAATGCCATGGATTTTGCTTTTAATTGAAGTCAATTTATGGAACGGAAGAGACTTGGCAACCGAGAATAAGCAAGTGAGCAATAATCATGGCATCGACAAACATCTCAATGTCTGTCTCCGATGACGACCCCGAAGACCCATCCAATCGTCTGAGGGTTCGGGCCCGGCGTAAGCGCAAGAAACCTGGCCCCAGGAGCAGACCCGATTTCACCCGCAAAATCCTCGCCAAATTCCTCAAATGGTGGCCTGCCCTGCTCCTCATCCTTGCTGCCGCCCTACTATTTTACGAAGCTTTTAATATTGGCGGCGGAGAGATCCGGATTCCGCGGCCTTCCAAAAATGTAGCCACTCGGAGTAGTATTGCTAAGCCGCAGGGGAACTTGAACAGGCTTGATCCCACCACCAGGGTTATTGGTGGCGTTAGAGAGCGTGAGTTATACTTGTTTCTTTTCTCTTTTACAGAAATGAATTTAAACTTGATGGAGATTTCATGAGTTGACTGATGTAGTGAGATTTTCTTGAGGTTGCTTGTTTCTTGACAATAAATTGATTTATAATGTTTAAGAATGTTGCAGACACTTTTGAGGATGGTTAATGGTTTCCATTGACATATATTCCTCTGAGAATGTGAAGTTTAACCCCCCATTATTCAATTATGCAACTTCTAATAGTGCTGTTGATTTTGGTATTTAAATGCGAAAACAACCTTACAGATCGATTCCTTTGAAATTGAAAGCTACACCTAGGATTGGAAATTTTGATTTAGGAAAGGATGAGGATCAGTTTTCTGTTGATAAAATTTATCAGATATGAGATAATTATATTATGAACACTCATTTGCTAATCACTTTCCTAACATATACTATATGAGATAATTCTGCACGTTATGATTCCACAATGTCTACTGATCTCAAATCTGTATTCGGTTTCTAATAGTCTTTGGTTGTTATTAATTATTATGATGACACCTTGTTAGTATATGAATTGTTTGTTAAATATTTTAATTATTCAGCGTGTTTGAAGCTCCTACCTCCTGAAGAACTTGAGCTCTTAGAAATTCCAAATGATATGGACTCTAGAAGTTCAATAAAAAACTTGGTGTATGCCGTGGAGACTGATGAAGCGAGTATGGAAGGGAAGTTTAACTTATCCATGGTATATATGGAGGGTGCAAGATTTAATTTATTCACAGGAAATCAAACCATTGAGCAGAGAGATCAAAGCTTTAAGGTAATAAATTGTATATTACCTGCCTTTCTTTTCAGATGATTCTCCATGCAACAGTGCCTTTATAGGATATATGTTAATTGTTAGCTACCTAAGTCAACTTTATGTCACATAACACAACACATATTTTATTATGTAATAGGTGGCTGAAAGAGCAGAGGCCCACTGTGGTTTCTATAGTGAAACAGGGGGTTTTAGGGTTTCTGATGAAGACAAAAGTTACATGAAGACTTGCAAAGTTGTGGTCTCTACCTGTGCATTCGGTGGTGGAGATGATCTTTATCAACCTATAGGAATGTCAGAGATGTCTCTTCGTAAGGTTGATAAATAATTTATGCAAAATCGTTTAGGATGTGGAACAATATCTTGACTACTTACATGGTGAAAATGGTGCAGGTTTGCTATGTGGCATTCTGGGATGAAATTACACTTGCAACACAGGAAGCAGAGGGGAATAAAGTCGACGAAAACCATTTTATTGGGAAATGGCGTGTTATAATTGTTAGGGATTTACCCTTCCGAGACCAAAGATTGAATGGTAAAATACCAAAGGTATGAAATTCTTTGGTCATTTATTGTTTATGCAAGTCATGCGAGAATATGACTTGACTCATAACAGCCAGTTCCTAGCATGAACAAAGGTGCTTGTTTCACTGTTTTATAAGCTCTACATACTAAAATAAGTGTAGATATTTCACATTTTCCAAAAGAAGTATTTTGTTCATATTGAGAAATATTGAACCTTGTAGTCAGATTATGCAATTTTCCATGATTGTTTTCTGTCCCCCCCCCCCCCCCCCCCCAACTTGTTGCCAAGGTTAAACTCAAGTGCGGATTTTTATAAGGCATAAGGTAGGAAGTAAACCAACGTTGCCTGCTACCTAAACTGTATCGTGGGCATAGATTTTAGAGGCGAGAGGCACACAGAGGCGCAAGGGTTGCCCTGGCGCCCGAGGCGAGAGGCGTGCCCGAGGCGCGGGCCTCTTTAACAGAGGTGCTGAATTAGTAAAATTAATAAGAAAAATATAAATCTCTTAATTAAGTCTAATAAATCTATAACATAAAGTTCAAACTTCAAAATAAATGATAAAACACATATAATAGAATTCATAGTTCAAACTAAGTCTCAAACACATGAAATCCGGCAGGCGGCGCTGGTGGCCGGCGGTAGCAGCGGCGCCAATAGTGATTGGCGGTGGCAGTCTGCTGCCGGCGCCGGCAGTAGCAGTTGGGTGGGTTAAGGTTGGACGTTTAAGGGTAGTAGAGTAGAAGTGTAAAACTATATTTTTGAACCCTAATTCACTTCTCTCCAAAACCCATCCTATAATATACTAAAAAATATATGTACTAAATATTAAATTTAAATAAAAAATGTGGATGTGAGAGAGGCGCGCCTGAGGTGCACAGAGGCGCTTGCCTCTTAAACAGCGCCCGCCTCAGCCCTTGAGAGGCGCTACCCTCTGTGCCCTTAACAAGTATGATTGTGGGAAGCTATGGTTAACATTATCACCTTCTCGTAACTTCTTAGGTCAAGAGCAAAACACCTCCTTTGGCTTTCTACATGTGGGATTGCACACAAAACCTACCATTTGAGTAATTGTTCATTGTTCACGAATCTCAAATCAAATATTTCATGTCTGCGTGAGCTATAACACTTTTGTGCTTGCATTTACATTTTATACTGCTTTTCTGAGAATTATTGTGTTTATCCAGATGCTTCCCCATCGTCTTTTTCCGAATGCTAGATATTCCATTTGGGTTGATTCAAAGTCTCAATTTAGAAGGGACCCACTGGGTGTGTTGGAGGCCTTACTTTGGCGTTCAAATCATGAACTTGCGATTTCTGAACATGGGGCCCGCAGTAGTGTATATGATGAGGCAAAGGCTGTTGTCAAGAAAAACAAGGCCTCTCCAGAGGAAGTAGATATTCAGATGGCACAGTATCGCCAGGATGGCCTTCCAGAGGATAAGAGATTCAACGGGAAGAAAGGTATTGTGCTTCCTGGTGCATCTCTTATGTCTCCATACTAATTAATGGTGATGGTTTTAGGAACTGCAGAACAATAATTAAACAACTGAAGGTCATACTCATTAATTCACTTGTAGTTTTCATTGCATGGATGAAAGTTTAACTTTTAATGCTCCAAAAACATGCTTGTCTTTGCAAGAATCTGATACAACATCTGTCACAATGAAAATTATTGCATTTTAATCTATACCTAACTATATGTATAAGGTCTACTTACTTACGTGCAGCTCTAGCGGAGGCTTCCATAATTGTGAGGAAGCACACTCCATCATCGAATTTGTTCATGTGTCTTTGGTTTAATGAGGTGGTTCGCTTCACTTCACGTGATCAACTAAGTTTCCCATATGTTCTCTGGCGGCTCAAAGGGTTACTGCGCATCAACATGTTCCCTGTTTGCACCCGAAAGGATCTTGTAAATAGTATGGGCCATATACGAAAGGCCAAGCCTCTTACAAATTGATTCCTTCAATTATCTGACAGACAGGTTTACAGCCTAATTTGTCCTCAACAATGAGGTAGGTGTTGCAGAAGCTATCCCGTTTAAGATCATTGTTGATTTACCAGGTTATATTTTGTTTCTTGGAAACAAAAAAAATTCTTCATTCTTTTGATCTATGAGCTAGTATTTCACGAAGAGATTATACAGGTAGGCGAAACAGTTTTGTATGCTCTAGGTTTTTCATGGCTCGTCTATTTTACATGTTATGTGTAATTCTCTTTATCATGTATTTGTTATCCTATGTACATATACGATACATCTCTCTTTTGCACTAAAATATTATTTTCGATAGGTTTTATTTTCATTTGTTGTTTGCCTCAAAAACATTATCCAACATTCAAATGTAGCAGATTAAGTATCATCTATGCTTACTCCCAAATTTCATTGTTATTCTTGATTCCATGTCCAGGAGCATCTACTTCCATCACATCAACAAACTGCTTTAGACTTATCGATATATTATTTACACATTACAGTATTAATAAAACTCAAATATGTCATGATTTACATTAGCTATATTTATTTATCTTTTTCAACAAAGTGAAGATAAGATTAGTCTATTTTTCATCATCAATCAAAATACTGTAATATCTTAATTAAGTAGCACCATCGTGGATTTAATTTGGCCAATTGGTGATTAACTCATAAGTCATATCCCACAAAATAAAAATAGAGTTGTTGATGTGGTCGAACTGACCACATTCAAACTACCTCGAAAATCCGACCCGGAGTTGAAGGACGATCGACGCGAACAAATTAGGAAATAATGAGTTCGTTCAAGCGAACAAATATATCTGGCATGTCAATCGAACTGATCCAACTCGTAACCCGTAATGTCGAACTGAGATGTGGGACGCCGAGCTGATATGAGCGAACTAATTCAAATTTGAGATAACTCCCACGATTGCGAGAATCTCGCCACTTCCCAGGTTTTTAGGAGAAAATCTCAACTGCCACATCCCACTCCTAGGAAATCACGTTTCTCTCAGGGAATATATATATATCTTTTGTTTTTCTAATTTGCACACACAATCACAATCCTAATTTCTATACTAAGCATTCAAAATCGAGAGCAACACTTTGGTGAGATTACTGACTTGAGCGTCGGAGTCCCTTCACCGGGAAAAACCCCCGGTGTTCTTTGTTTTGCAGGTTTTCTTAATCGGAGAATTCCAATCATCGTCGGAGAATTCCAGTTTGGCGTCGGAGAATTTCGAACGGCATCGGAAAAGTGAAGGATCGGAGTCGAGACAAATCACTTGTGAAAATAAATTTGAGTTTTGATTAGTAAAGATAGACTTCGTCTCAATTAATTATATGTAAGATGATCTTATATAAATTTTTATGTTTATAAGGTTTGTCTTGGATGAAAGAAAACACTAAAATTAATTTTATCTTACTTTCATGTATATTTGGTTTTTAGATTATTTTACTTGAATAAAAAATAAAATTGGCGGAGTGGATAACGCAAATTAATCGTAATTTTTGAGATATGATATATTTAAATAAAATAAATGGTTAATTATCGAAAAAAATCACAATTTTACTCGAATGGTCATTTTAATCACACAAAACTTGTGTGACGGTATCACAAATAATTTTCGTGAGACGAATCTTTTTTATCCATGGATCAAACTCTTATTCATTAATTTACATGTGAAATGGGAAGTTTGGATTGTGGGTCAACCCGTCTCACGTAACATGATCCGTGAGACGGTCTCACACAAGACTCACTCAAACTCAATCAATTAATCAAGCTTTTCACTGTTGCTCAAAATGAAATATTTAGTATCATTTTTAACCTCAATGAGTTTTAATAAAATAAAATTGCACATCCGATCTTTAAAAAATTAAAATCTGGAAGTTCTTGGAGGTGAATAATATGAATTGTTGGCAACTAAAAACAAAAGCAAATTCAAAATTGAATAGGTCCAAAAAAAACATACTGTATATAGAATGATATGTTATTTTTGACTAATAGTGAACCATTTGGTTAAAATTAAGTAATTTTTTTTTATTATTCCGACAATTAACCTAAAATAAATAAATAAAATTAAGATAAGGGGTTAGTAACTAGTAAAGTAGTTTTGGCCCTAAATATAATACACTAACAATAAAATACTAGTAGTAGTATACTAGTATTTAAGCTGTGGTATTTCTTGTTATTTAGAAACTTGTATAAGTGGAATTTATTCTTTCACTTGCAACCTAATTCCTCTTTTAATTTTTTACAATTTATTACATTTGACTAAATTGAATACTTGAAATTCAGTGGCCGTCTCACAAGTTTGTTGACCCCTCTATTTCAAACTCACTGCACTTTAAATTCTCATTCAAAGTCTTCCACACCATCTTTGCGAAATGTGTGCACGAATTTTATCATTTATTACATTTGATTTTATATTTCGTTATGATTTCTAATACATACTCCATATTGATACATGATGTCATTGAATATTTGTGTGATTATTTTAAAATATAAGATATAATACCAAATGTATTAGAAGATCATATGGGCACACATCCTCTATATGTAAAGAACTGATATAGAATCTTATATGTACTAAAGTTTTCTATATTACTACCTCCGTCCCAAAATAAATGACGTTTTAGCCTTCTGCACATATATTAAGAAATGTGATAAAAAGTCCAATCTACCCCTATTTAAGTTTAATTAATGAAGAGCTTTTATCTCTTTAACACATTTAATTTGAGGTGAGTAAATAGGAGCATATTTGGTATATTGCATGTAAATATG
Source organism: Scutellaria baicalensis (assembly GCA_005771605.1). NCBI lineage: Eukaryota > Viridiplantae > Streptophyta > Magnoliopsida > Lamiales > Lamiaceae > Scutellaria > Scutellaria baicalensis. The sequence continues at coordinate 24,890,768 of CM016723.1, read as the reverse complement.
ATTTGAAATACGAAAACGACAATTATTTTGGGACAAATTTTAGTTGCTAAAACATCATTTATTTTGGGACGGGGTAGTACTAATTTCAACGCATATTTCTATGTAATTTGTGTTGAAACAAAATAAACATATTAAAAGGTATTACAAGAACAACATTTTGCAATAGAATGAAATGTCTGCATTCTTCAAATTAAATATTCGGATCGAATATACCTGCATTGAAAAATATATTGGAATCTATGCTATTATTTTAGTTGTAATAGGTATAAAAAAAATCTTGTTAATTTAGTAAAAGAAACTTTAAAATTAGTAAATAATGATTAATACTTGTTAATGTTTCATAAATTGTACATATTGATGTAATAGTTGTAAAACAAATACAAAACTAAAGATGGGGTTGATAACTTCATACTTCCAAAGTAGGATTTTATTGATCCAAGTCTTGAATGATAATATTGTAATACAATATGTTTTATGTAAATAGAACCATTTTTTTAAGATGAAATAGTTTTGTGGTCTATCCATATAATTATTTATTAAAATGCACCCCATCACATTATTATTGTTGTTGTAATCCGATAATACTTCCAAAGATAAATTTCATCCTCATTTTGAAAAAAATATTATCCAGAAACAGTCATGGAAAATTGAAGGAAAAAAAAGGGGGGGGGGGGGGGGGGGGTTTGAATATTTGATTAGGTCAAAAAAGCCACATTATTTGTCTCTAGTATTGAAGGAAACGTTTTAGTAGTGTATTTTGTCAAAACCAACTTATGTAAAGCTTCATGGACTTAATTGGCAAGTTGCACAATAACGTCATTAGACTCACACCTCATTTTCTCTAGGCAAAAACTTGTGTGCATCGGGGGCACGGATCTACCCGACCCAGCGCGTGGGCCGCCTCCACACGCGCCCACGCGCCCCCACGCGCGCCCCTATCTAAGTTGGTGTGCGTCCACACACACCTGATTACCTAGTTGATGATTCAGTTATGGGTATTACATGTATACCCTATAGGTATTACGCATATACCCTATAGGTATTACACTTATATTTCTTGAGATTTAATGATAGGTATTATGTGTTTACTCTATAGGTATTACATGTATACTCTATAGGTATTACAAACTTACTCAATTAAGGTATTGATTTTTTGTTCTATAGGTATTACATGTATATTCTTAAGGTATTACATGTATATTCTTAAGGTATCATGTGTTCATTCAATAAAGGTATGAATTATTTGTTTTTACTTTTGTGTAGGTATCACATGTTTACTCTATAGGTATTACATGTATACTCTATAGGTATTACAAACTAACTCAATTAAGGTATGAATTATTTGTTTGAATTTTTGTTCTATAGGTATCACATGTGTACTCTATAGATATTACATATTTACTCTATAGGTATTACATTACGATATGGTGAGTTTAATATTTCTAAACAATAAAACCGCGATTTATATCATATTCTTCCTCATTTTTTTTCTGCAAATTGCAAAATTCATATAAATTATTATCACATAGTGTATAGAGATGCAAGGAAGAAGAAGCAAATTGATGAGGAAAATGAAGCAAGGAAATAATTAATATATGGAATATAATGAATGGCAAGCAAGCATTAGTGTTGATCTAGCTCAATAATATCAATAATAACATTCTTGGAAAGCTCCTGGGATTGATCTTTGAATGCTTCACTCATGCTGGCGAGTTTGAATTTCTTGAGTTTGTTAATGTGTCGCAGCCCATCTGGTGGGCTCTGCCAGTTACGGCAAGATCTGATATCCAGCTCTTCCAAACATGGCAGTGATCCTTCTTCGACTTTCAATTCCTCCAGTTTCTCCAGCTTCCATAGACACAAAACTTTGAGCAGAGGGAAGCCTCTCGTCGAGCAACGAATCCTTGGGTGCATCACGGACTGGTCCAGTAGTCGGAGAGCTTGCAGATTCGGAAGCCTTTCCAGAAACTCCAGTGGATCCAGATCCAATCCTGATCCGGACAGTGTTATGTCTTTGAGGCTCAAAGAAAATAAAATTAGGGTTTTGATTATATATAGTGTATCCGGGTCGGGTTGGGGGCACGGATCTAAGATCCGTACCCCGGGGCACCCAAGTCCTACTCTTTTCTCTATTACTATTTTCTGCTTTTTTTTTCTTTCAATTCTTTAATATTAATACATGTTATTTGTATTTTGGCATCAATTTATTTATGTTATAAATACCAATAATATGTCTCATATGATAGAGATAGAGCCTTTTCTTTTTTAATTCACAATTTACTCATACACAAATACGTGTATAGTTTTTTGTTTTTAGATACACAACGTGAAATATACTTAGATTGTTTTGACAATTGTCCGAAGATTAGAATTATACACATACCCATATGAAGATTTACAGATAATGTATTTTTATTTGTGTATATTCTTATATTTTTCATTAACGGTAATCATCGATTCCAAATACACGTTACAAAAACTTGCATAAGACGGTTTTACGAATAGTTATTGTAAGATCGATTGTTTCTATCCATTAATCAAATCAATTTCCATAAATTTATATATGAATTTTGAAGGGTGGAGAGTGAATCATGGATTGACTCATATCACATGAAATGATATAAGACGATCTCACAAAATACCTAACTCAGTACACATTGTATTATATATAGATATCATACCTAATTAAATACACTATGTATATTATATTATTTATCCTTCATATATATGAAATATTTGTACATGTCTTTTTTATAAATAAGATTATAAAATACATGTTTAAGAAAGAAAAAAATAGAAAAATATTATGAGCGTGGCTCTAGACGCCGCGTAAAGTAGTTTAGAGATGACACGAAACGCAGGCAGCATATGAAAGCCCGCAATAATTAACCCTTAAATTATTAAAATATCTTAATTAATTCTCTTTCCTATTATTACTTTCTAAATTAATTAACACAAACTAACACGTAAACCTCTATTTGGAAAACACAATTTCAATTGACATTTTCAAATATGGATGAATTTGATTAATTTGCAGACTTGTAAGTCTTGCCATCACAAGTCATCAGACGTTACATTCACAGTAATTTTCCGTAATAATCTAAACATTTTCTCCACTCTTACACTATCAATTAATTAATTGATTGTAGAACTGACTTTGTTACATCTCCCTTTTCTACTTTATAAATGGGATTATATTCTTTAGGAAACTGAAATCTGTCAATCGATACACTTGGAAATATATAAAAATAGGTATTACTTGAAACGGTTTCACTTGAAACGGTTTCACGCGAGATTTTATTTATTTCAGAAAAACTTATATTTCACAAATAGTTTCCGTGAAACGAATTTTTATTACTTATGAATTTGACTTATTTTCACAAATGTTTATATGTATCGTTAAGTTTAAGTTATGAATTGATCATCACGCATAATAAGATACGTGGAATTGTCTCATATAAAACCTACTCTTTTTATTTCATATTGCATTCTAAATTTAAAGCACACAACATTGAGTGATCATGATTTGTTATTATAGACCAAGTACGTAGAATAGGTTTTGTGTGAGACGACTCATTACGTACACTTAGTTATTCATATGAAAAATTGTGAATATGAATTCAATTCAGGGATGACATAGATACATCTAACGAAAACTATCAATGAGATTGTGTAAGGGTTTATTGCGCGAAACCCCCTCGTGTTTCAAAAAGTCTGCGTCGATCCCCCCTGTGATAAGGAAATTGCAACTTAAACACGTGTGATAATAGAAACTCGGCACACGTCCCACACAACTTAACGAATGTTAACGCCGTGATATTTTTCTACCTTCTTTCCCGTTATGTCCCTCATATAACCTAACAGAGGACCTTTGACAAATTTTAGGGTTAGAAAGGATTTCTCCCACCAGCCACCACTACCCTCCGCCCCCTTCCCCCACCGCCCCTTCCCCTCTCCTTTCATCTCTCTCTGAAGGAGGAGGCTGGCGTTTCCTCCCCGAACAGCACCATCTCCAGCGTTAGTGGAAAGCGGAGTGAGAGGGAAACCACCGATTATTGAGGGGAACATCGGAAGATGGTAACTATTGTGATTTTTCTGTTTTGATGTTCAATGGCAGCGGTCGCCGTCGAACGTGTGCTCCTCGCAGATGGCGCCGCTCTCCAGCAGCATCCTGGCGGCGTCGAGGTGGCCGGCGAGGCAGGCGTAGTAGAGAGCGACGGAGTCCCACTGGTCTCGTGCGTTAACGTTCACACCCGACTCCAATAGGTACCGGAGGCGGTCGACGTCGCCGGCGCGGGAGGCCTCGAAAACGTCGCCGTATGGGACCTTCTTCAGTGGAATTGATGAGTGGAAGTCCTCCGCCTCCAGCTCTATCTCCTCCAGCTCCATCAATGGCGGCGGTTTTCGCAAACTCTTCGCAAACCCTATGATTTCATCCCTAAAATCCACACCCTTCTACGCAATTCAGAACAACAACAATGAATTAGCAAACCATACTCCATGTATTTGGTTCAATTTTCATGCTTCTTTGCTTGCAATCTAAATTCTTCACATTCTAAACACACCCTATGTTAAGGAGGGGATGAAGATTGATTTGTGCCTTTTTTTTTTAATCTTTTTTTATATTTTATTTTGTGAATTAAAGAAAAAATATGAAATAGTTTTTTTTGTGTATTAAAAGTAAATAAGGTAATTATTGAATAAAATTAAAAAGTCAATAAGAGGAACTAATTTTGTAAATTAATAAAAACTATTAAATGAAATTTAAAAAACAGACAAATGAAAAAGAGAGTAAATAAAATGATATTCTACAAACTTAATTATTGAAAATGGTATTTGCTTCAAAAAAATTTACAACTGTAATTTATAAACAAAGTTAAAGTTAGGGTTAAAATAGTCAATTTACAATAAAAATGGTAAAAAAAAAACAATTCATTTCGCAGATCAGGCGCGTGCACCACACCTTCGTCAAATCTAACGATTTCGGGGGTTTCGCGCTGAATTTTTGAAATCCTAGGTGTTTGCCCCGCAATTTCCTTAACACAGGGAGGACCGATGCAAATTTTTCATAACATAAGGGGGTCCTTAGGATTTTACCCAATTGTGTAATATAAGTTTTTGTTAAGTAGGAAACTTGTGAAATAAAAAAAAAAAAGGAGGAAAATATAAAAGCGGTTAGATAAATGAGTGGTTTTTTGAGAAGATAAACTTAAATGATAAAAAAAAAAAATCACATTTGTTTTAAACTTTAAAAGGTGTATAAAAAAAGAAAGAAAAACATGTGAAGTTTGACTTAATAAATTAGAAAAAAATATTATTATGTATACCACGTAGATGTGAAAAGGGACCACTCTCTCCCAATTCTTTCTAGAAGACGGAGGATGAGTCGTGCATAAAGTAATAAACGTTTCGCGCCGATTTCTTCTAGAAGATGCTGCTAATATCAACATGCAAATAATACCACACTACTTTCCATACCAATAATGATAGCAATAAATAATACCACACTTTTTCATTAGATATTAGTTTTATTTTTATATCACGAAAATATATAGTTTTGTCATTTCAGATTGAAAAATTAACAAAAATAATCTTTTGAATTGTTATTACATGATATGATCGCACCGTTTTAACACTGAGATTGAATGATATGATCATCTTGTGTGAGTTCAAATTACAGGAGATGTGATGGTGTTAAGTTGTGACATATGTAAATGTTGGTTTTTTGTAAAATTATATTTATTTTATAATAACAATAACAATAATTAAAAAGGAAAAAAAGGTCGGCCCGCAAAGATTGGCGAACCCAAACCAGAGAGGTCCACAGCTATAAAGTGTCAAACACGACAGCCCACCTCACCTTTCCATTTCATTCTTTACCCAATTTCATTTCCAAAATTATATATATATATATATAGATTTGTTTGTTTGTTTTGTGTTGTATATTTCGAAATTCGATAATGGAGGGGAGAGTGTTGTTCGATTTGTCTACTTACATGTTATTCGAGGAGAGCGGCGATTCCGATGCCCAATGTTTCCACCACATGGACTATTCCGACGCCAACACGGCGGCGGAGGATGACGCGCAGTCCTGCAGCTACGAATCGGTGTGTGAATACAGTGCGCGGCTGCGTGAGGTTGTTGATCGTGGAGGCGATATTGATCTTCGCGGCGACGAGGAGGAGGAGGAGGAGGAGGGCGGTGGAGAAGAGGACGGCGTCGTGGATCAATGCCGCCGTCGCCTCTTCGGAACGGCGGCGGAGAAGCCGGCGAAATATAAGGGGTGTGAGGATTCCAATGCGAAGAAGATGATGAATGAGAGAGAGAGGGATAGGCAGTTTTGGGAGGCTTGTTTGGCTTCTTGATTAGAAATCAAAAGAATAACGGATTTTTTTTTTCTATACTTCTTTTATAATTAAATTTTGGAGCTTCAGAAATTTGATACGCTTCAGAGATCATACTTTGTGTTGATTAGACTCACAATTGTACATACTTTGTTTCAATCAGGAAAAATATCAATGTTTGAATAATGTTTATTCTCCAATTTTCTTGGGTTGCATAGTTAATTTCATAAGATTAATTATGTGCTATTAGAATAAAATTCTAGAATATATGATGATGGGGTCTCCTGATTTTACTACATCATGATTCAGCTAAAGAAACATTTTTTTTTAATGCAGTGTTAAGAATCCAGAAGTGTCTTTCTTGATCTTCATGATCATTTCTATGTCAGAATGGAGCACTAATAAAATAGTTAATTGTTGTCAAGAACTAACTAGTCATTCAACCACATCCTAAACCTCTTGCTTTTTGGTCATCCTGTCTAATCACAACTCACCCTTTAATTGAAACGATGAAATTTCATTAGGCAGAATTCAACTTATTTCTAATATTTATTATTTATTGTTTCAGAATGATAAATATAATATTTTATATATTTTAAAAGAAGTTCAATATTAAAAAAAAAAAAAGAGGTGGATCAATCCATAAAAAGCCCATCAACTCATTTGGCCCGCAAATCTCTAATTAATTTTGACGCGACAAGAGAGATCGATTCAACAAGTGAGCCCATTTTAGCAGCTCTTACTCGTAAATTCAACATGAGATGAAAATCAACCTAAAGTATATACTACTCCCACTACCAAGTCAACCATATTTTTTTCACATAAACTATGAAGACATATTAAGGAAAGATTGTCCTCTCTTACATCACAAGTAAAGTGGTTGGGAGTGTGTGCCTCATTCCAGTTTGTTCATAAAATATTCCTAATTACCATGAAAGTGGTTTGTGGGTGTGTAAAGTAATTTGATGCACAAATTCTAAGATTTGACATTGAAAGAAGAAACAGTTTGCTTGTTTTCTAGAAATAATCTAAGCAGCAGCTACAACAGTTCTTTGCTGATGAAGCAAAGGGAGAAAGAAAGAAACTAATCACTGTTTCAGCCCTAAACTGAAAAGTGACTTACAATCTCAATTAACAACAAACCAATCTCTATGTCTTATCAATTGCCTAAAACCCCACCACAGAAATCAATTTACAGAAAGCAAGCATGGCTGTGGATCTCCAGAGACATCTCTAACTCCTAAACAACACAGACACTAGTTATAACTATGGTTAATCTCAAACAGATGCATTCGGGACACACATCTGATTCGATGTTACCGATTCAACAACACTGTCGACCATATCCACGTCATCTGTCAGTTCTTGCATCTTAAGGCCTGAGACCGTTGAGCTCATTCTTGACTCGTCTCCATCACTCGTGCTAATGAAGGAACTCCCGATTCTGTTGTCGGATAATGAGAGGCAAGAATCCGGGTTGTAAGGAGAATCGCTCGATGGGCTCACGTGGTCTCTGCATAGGATTCCTTCTAGTTGCTTACGGAACCCGTTTTTGGCACTCTCGTTCTCATCCAGTTGCCTTAAGAAGCACTCTTCTATCTCGCTCAATGACTCGACCTCGTCTCTGTCGTTGCTGCTGGGGCTGTATTGAGGCTCCTCATCGTCGTCATCATCCGAGGCAATTCCTGTTGATTCACAACTCGTGTCCATTTCTTGTTGGCTATCGTACTCCTCGTCACTCTGCCTTCCGGATGAACGAGAAGATGAGGGCGAGTATCCACCATCATCACCTGCCTCATCTCGCTCTCGTAGTGCCTTCGTGATCAGTGTCTTCAATAAGTTCATCACTTGAACAGCATGCATTAGAGCTGTTAATGGATCAGACATCTGCACAAAGAGCCAAGAACAACGCTATAAACTCAATGAATTATAAGAAGAGATGAACTAAGCCATTATCCCACTATGTGAGGTCAACATTATAGGGTGTACAATGATATAAGTCAGCTAATGAACTACTCGAGATTGATTCTGAAAAAAATCAAATTTGAACTTGAGGATAATCGATTCGAACTCAATCTCAAGCTACTTGAGCAGTTCTCAAAGCACATTAATACTCAGCACAACAAGCTCACAAGATCCTAATCAATTAGAATCGAGCATATGTCAAATTTACTATTTTGCCCTTGATAGTTTCTTAAAATTTCCATTTTTAAGCATATTTCTTGGAATCTAGGTTATTTATAAAGATAACTAGGTCGAGCATATTTCCCTCGACTCATTCGTTTACACCCCTAGTCAACTATATAATATATATATATATGTGGGTCATATCTCGCCCAGCCAAAGTTTTCAACCCAGACATATAACTCCATTTCATACATGAGCATCAAGAAAACAAAACTCTATACAACTATAAGAAAACTAGAGAGCTGTTTGAATCACCTGAGTCATATTTGGAGCAAAAACCATAGCGATGTTTCTAGCATTCATCTTGTTCGATTCTTCATGCTCAACAACGTCAGCCATGAGACCAACAGCCCAGCTAAGGAGTGCATTTTCAGTTGGTTTTAGCTGCTTAATGAGCTCAACGGATTCCTCCTCGGTGTTGCATTCCAAAACCTGTTCTGGGGAAAGCCCATCAAGCACACCAGATGGGAGCTCTCGAAACCAGGCTTTGATCAAACCGGCCAAACAATGGACATCTATATCATCAGGCACAATTCCCCTGTTCAGCTGGTCCCTGACATGTTCCTCTTTGCTATTTTCCGGATTTATCCGGAAGATTCCTTCAGACTGCAACAGTATTCAGAAAACTCAATCAACTCTTCTTACAAGTTAGGAAAAACTGTCCACATCAAATGAAGTACGAAAATTCACCTTAAGGCCACCTTGTGAATACAATCTTTCTTGCATCAGTAATAGAATAGTCGGGACACTATTCCCTCGGGTGTCGTAAGAGCACTGCATCGATTCCGGTGAGACTCCGAACACACTGATACTGCATAATTAATTAAACTGTTTCACACTGTATAAAGCAATTGATGATGCAATTGAAAGCGATTAATGGAGCTTTCAACTCCAATCTTGCAATATCTTTCATTGTCTCATTTAAATCTTGATAAGCACTAAAGTTTCAGTTACATCTACCATTTTAGTATGTAATAACTATGACAAGTCTTTTCTTTATTATAATGTACACGAGCTGGAAAAACAGCTGAAGAAAATGATTTAAAACTTATTCATTAATGTTTAGTTATTGCATCTTCTCAGCTAATTAAACTTTAGAAGTGGTCAATTTATACTTTTTAATAACCAAATAAAGGCTACTTATTTCTACCTGAATCAACTCTCCAGATTTTATGAAGTCAATAAACAGAGGATAATACAAAGCATATTCAAATTTCTTAACTACACAAATTGAATCCCAGTTTTCTGAATTCACTTCCAAAATAAACGCTTTAGACTAAATGTCAGAATAATAGCAGCAAATTTATGAAACTGCCATTAAAATTTGTAGATATGCCAACAGCATCAGTTGGTGAAATCATCAGATCTAAACACATAAAAAGAGTAAAAGACAACTTTCTTAAGGTTCCCTTTTAACAAATCCAAGAAAATATTTGAAAAAAGAAGATCAAAAGTGTAAACTTTAACACCCAAAACAAAAAGGTGGCATTTTTGAACTTCTTTCAGATAAGAAATAGTATAAAAACACAAAATCAATGATAATAATTCAAGAAAATAAAGAAGAAACAAAAGAATTTGATATACCTGGCACTTGGAGCTCTGCAAGGAACCTCAACCTCGAACTCAACAGGGAGGCCCAAGAAACCATGAAATCTATCGAAAGTGACATGGGCTATGTGCTGGACATCTGTGGGCCATCCGATTTCCATGTGATGAACGGCGGAGATCACATCCTGTTCTTGCCTGTCCACACGGCATGTAGACACCATGGATTTTCTCAGAGCTGATAAAATGAAATCCAGCAAAGAAAGTTGCTGCTGCTGAGAGACTTCCTGCTTATCCTGCTCCTCAGCCACAAGGGATTTGGAGCTCTTCCCTCCACAGCCACCGCCCCTCGTCACCATAACCATCCCAGTCATGATTCCCTCTCTCTCTCTCTCTCTCTAGAACTACTCTGCAGCTGTTGGTTTCTCTCTCTAGAAGAAATGGGAGGTTTTGTTTATATTAATGTGGGTGCATTGAAGGAAGGAAGTGGTTTTTTGAAGTTTGAAGTAATGTGATTATTACTGTTTATTCAAACGGCCACTCATTTCAAATTCTTGTTTGTCCACTTTTGACACTTATCTTTTTCTACTATTTTATTTTATTTTATTTTCTGACCGTTTTGGGGTTGGGTTTTAGGGAATATTTCTTTTTTACCACTGCTGGTGTGGCCTTCTTTTTATTTATTTTTTATTTTTTACGAAATAAAAGCTTTTTTCAATTTGGTTTTTTCTCAAAATAAGCTTCTTCTTTTTTTTGTTATGGGAGGTATACCAAAATAAGATAAATGGGAACCACAAATTTACATCAACTTATCAATTCAATCTTGTGAGGCCAATACTTCTTTACATTTCTATAAGTTTAAATTTTGAATTTTGAATTTTTTTTCTCTTTATCAATGGTAAGTTCAATTGAATGGTGTTTTATTTGGATTTTGTAAATTTATAGTCTGGCATTTTTGAATTTGATGGAGTAAATATAACTTTCATTAATATAATTAAGAGAATTTTGTATTAAAAACATTATCAACTTTTACTTGAGAGGAGGGTTTGTTCATTTTTATCCAGCAACATTTGATTGATTGGAATATCAAATTTTTTATCTTTTTTTTTTATAGGATTTAGATTATTGAATACCGTAATATTAATCCAAATTTAATTTTAATATTTTGTAAGTATTGCAATTTCATTAGTCAAATATTTCATCTGTGTACACCAAGTATTTAGAATAACCGTAATATTAATCCAAATTTAATTTTAATATTTTGTAAGTATTGCAATTTCATTAGTCAAATATTTCATCTGTGTACACCAAGTATTTAGAATAACACTTGTTTATGTGTACTCTACTTTAAAAAGAAAATCATTGTCTCCAACAAAAAGATTGCTCTTGAATTCAATTTCCATGGATAAATAGAAGGAATTTATAATTTCAGATTTAATATGCAAATCTAGTTTTTAATTCCAAGAAAAATATAGAATTGCCGCCAAACAAAGCCTAAGTTTGCTAGGTGGTCTGCGGTCAGCCTTACATTAATTATAAATTGGGATTATCAATAAATTGTCAAGACATTAATGACAGTTTAATCAGTATTATTAGTCATATGTAGTATGAATATACAAACACACGGTATATTATATTTATACGTGCAGTACTACCTCCGTCCCAAAATAAATGTCGTTTTAGTCTTTTCATATAAATTAAAGAATGTGATAAAAAGTTAAATCTACCCCTATTAATGGGGGGTTTTTACCTCTTTAATACATTTAATGTGAGATGTAAATAGAGTCGTATTTGATATATTGTATGTAAAAATGCTTTGAAATATGAAAACGAAAACTATTTTGGGACAAGTTTTAGTTGCTAAAACGACATTTATTTTGAAACGGATGTAGTATTGATTAACTGATATTCCCTTAAATGTCTTTTACTCATCCCCAAAAATAAAAAGAGAAAAAAGTCCCACAATTTTCAGAGTTGAAGCCTGAAGGGCAAAACGGACAATTAGCACCTCTCTTGGAGTGGCCATGGTAGAAGACCGTTGGTGAAAAGGGGATTAACGTTGAGCCTTAAAACCTTTGTTATTTCCAGAAAATAATGTGCTTTTTTGTTTTTGAATATGTTTAGTTAATAAACTCGAGTTTCATTAATTTGAACATATTAATCTGATATTTATAAATTGGTACCGTATAAATTCCTTAATTTACAACTATGTCATTTATTATTCAATTACATCCAAAACCTTCTTCTTTTTTTTTTCTCCCAATTTGTGTGAATAAATTGAAAGAATTCCATATTTTTTAAGTTTAATATGCAAATTTTAATGCTAGGTGGTGAGCAGCAGTCAGTCTTTACAAATTATTAAAAATTTATTACTTGGGATTGTTAAATAAGTATTATAAAATTTTAGAAGAGTATTCTACAGTACCAAATTACATAATTGGCATGTGTATTAAAAGACATAATTTAACATAAAGTATATAATGACATAAGTGTTGGTCTCTTGTGAGACTGTCTCACATGCGACCAAATTCAAGTATGTCTTTTATAGGTATAAGTATGTGTTTTTCAGCTATAAGTATGTGTTTTATAAGTATATTTTCACAGGTATAAACATGAGTTTTAAAAGTATGTCTTTTACACTCATATGTATGTCTTTTTCAGCTATAAGTATGTGATCTGGAATTCCGTCGCATGTGCGACGGTTGCACGCGAGTTTTGTTGATGATATAATTTTTAATATACATATCAATTTTCCAGTGGAATTGGTCAGTGACCAAATTGATAACAGAAAATAAAGCCACCATATAATTTTCAAAGATGATAACTAAATCACAATTTTTTTTTTTAGAAAAAAGAAGTATTTCATTTTACTTTCACAAACGTGTCTTAATGTCGTGTATGTATACACATTTAATATGCTGTTATTATACATGTCAATTTCCTTGAAAGCAGACCATACCACATTCATTTGATAATCCATGATCATTTTGAACAAAATTAAATATTGAAAACTCAATTCCAGCAGAAAGTTTAATAATGATAAATATGTATGTATACAGTACACACATAAATATAATAAAACATTATATAATCTTGATAACAAATACGTATAATGTTATATTATATAATACAAAAATAACTAATATTAATTAAATTGTGAGTTCAGCTTGTTTAAGTCGGTGTATCAGGAACTGTAGCGCAAAGCAGGAAAACAAGGAGAGACATCATCACAAAACGAAGGAGCCTCGCGTTTTGTGAAACACGAGGATGAAGATTTTGTTGTCGTGTTTTTGGTCCCAGCTCTTTTCATCTTTCCATCTCCCTTTTCAGATTTGTTTTCTTTAATTACTTAATTAACTACCAGTAATTTCAAGTTTTATATTTTTAATTAGTGAACCCAGAGCAATAATGGAAGAGTGTGGGCCCCAAATTGGGGGTTGGTTGAAGGTAATCCTATTTGAATTCAAATATTATTTTAGGATCCAAATTTTAATTTTCATTCTCTTCTAGTATTGATTTCACCGTTACACATCGCATATCGTAGCAGGATTCTGCTTGCTTTTCTGTCTCATCGAATGTGTGTGTTATTTAATTATTTTTTTATGCTAATTTCAATTATTCATCATGCAATATTCATTGATGATTAAGAATTTCCTTCGTGCTTAACTTTTTTTCATGGTTTTTGTAAGAAGGAAGAATAATGATTTCAACTCTCAAGTGTGAAAAAATGATGATACATTAGTTATTACAAGTAGAAGTTACTTAACCTACATTGAAGTCATCTTCAAGAGAAAAAAAAAAAAAACAGGTATAGCAACAGCTACTTGAGGGATAGTAAATGATGAGATTGATTGTGACTGTGATTATTTTTAACAAATGTATACAGAGTGTTTACGGTCTATATTAAAGTGATGATCCTCTGATTTTTATTGTTCCGTAGTTAAAATAATCTTTCATCGTCAATCGAGAAATTACAAAATATTTTTAATTCATTTTCAGGTTGTGCTTGAATATGCATCACCTTTTTATATGTTTAATAAGTCTATTGTAAAGTAGGTGTAAATATCTCTGATCTATCTATAGGGGTCGATTCGAGGCAATTCCGTCTGTTCATTTTCTTTTTCGTGCTTGAATTTCTACTTTTGATCATGATATTTATGATATAGTAGTCATATACTTATGTTATGTTAATTCTATATTTATGTACATATCTCATACATCAGGTGTGACACTGTAACTTAAAAAAATATCAACCTATATTTATATTTATGTTATATCTATATTTATGTTAGTCTTGTATTTAAGCTATATTAATCATATCATTATTGTGATATTACTCGGACATTTATATCATATTAGGTATACTTTTATATCAATATTCTCATGTCTTATGTAATATATAAAAGAACGGTTGACGTAACTAAAAGATACGACCAATATACCTAAAAGGTATGACTAACAGACTAGAAGGTATAAAAAATATACATGTTTGTTCAAAATATATATGCTAAGGTATAAATAAAAATACTAAATGTAGGACTAGCCGAACATAAATATAAGATTTAACACAACATAAAAGTAGGTCTAACATAATATACATGTATAACACCCGGATTGAATTTTGGGTGGGTTTGGGCGATCCAACCAGACGCGTAAGAACACATGAAAGTGCGTTTTTTGGTGCGTGGGTCAAGTCAGGAGTGGTGCATGGATCATAGATCCATATGTTTGACTCGTTCAAGTTTTAGTGATTCTTCTGTGAGACAGTTTCAGTGTCTCACTAATCATTTTGTGAAAATGAGTTTGATTAGTAGGTAAAAATATACGTCTTGCGAAAACAATTCGTAAACCTTTCATAAAAGTTTTTGTGTGAAAAAAATTGTTTTATATATTAAAATTGTACACCTCATAACTTACTAAATATATTATATTTTCAAAAAAATGAAAGTTACTATAAAAATACAATATCTTGGATGTGTTTTGTATTTTATGAGGTGTGTATAACCCAATATTTAAGATAAATACACCTATAAAATACTTAAGATAAATACACCTATAAGGAGCTTAAAAGAGCATAAAAGTTCCTCAAAAGTGTTTGACTAATTTTAAAAAACAAGCTCTTTAAAAGAGCGTAAAAGCTCCTCAAAAGTGTTTAGCTAACTTTAAAAAATAAGATCTTATTTTAGGAGCTTATAAAATGTAAGGAGCTTATAAGCTATTTTCTTAAAGTTGAGGAATCCCAACTTATTTCTAAAATAAGAGCTCATTTTTCAAATCACCTTCAAATTTGATTATTAAAAAATGACATTACTAACATCTTATAAGCCACAAACTTATTTATCCAAACACTTCAACAACTTATTTCAAACTTAAATTAATCATTTTATAAATTCTAAAAACATCTTATAAAATACAATAGCTCGTAAGTTCTAAAAATAAATTTAGCCACACACCCCTTAATTAAATCATCAAAATATCAATGACAATTAATGAAACGAGAAGCATATCAAGCAAAATGAAATAATTATGTATTTTTAATTCCCGAATCCAAACAGAACCTAAATTCTTTTAGCCCGTTTGGATTGAAAAAATAAAAAAACAGTAGGAACAATTATATAAAAAAAAGAAAAAGAAAAAATGTATCTTAAAAAAGTAGAAGTACATATATAGAAAATGCAATAGAAGATCGATTTCAGCCCAGCTATTTTCAACAGCACATTAATCTGGCGGGAAGATTTCCTCAGTTTTTCGGAGAAGTTTCACGCGCAGCCGCACGCGCGCAAGTTCTCCATTTTCGCATCCTAATCGGTTACTATTTATTTACAATTCAGTATATTCACCAGTGAGGAATGGAAGACGAACCAGTGGCGCCGGAACCACCTACTCGCCGTTCGGTTAGTTAATTAGCTTCCATTTGCTGATCTGCCATTGCTTTTATGTGGTTGTAAACCCTAATTTTACTATATTTTACTTTTTTATGTGTTTTTTTGATGGTTGTGTTCGAGTAGAAAAGGCCTAGGGCTGAGGTGAGACCAGCCGATTTCACGCGCTCAGACAGAATTGAAGATGAATTGGAGGAAGAGAGGGAGGAATCTTCAGATGAATTACAGGAACCTCGCAGGAAAGCTAAGAAAAATAAAGCTACTGAAGGTGCTTCTACTTCGGCTGCAGCTGGTCGTAAAGCCAACCTCAGTTTAATTGGTAGCCTCTTTCCCAATGTTGTTTAATTTGAGTACAGTTAGGTTATTATGTAACTTTGGTGTTGGATTTGTTTATCGGCCTCTGGAATTGGATTTGAGGGAGAATCTAATCAAATTTCAAACCACTTCATTTCAGTTACGAGGCTTTGATACTTGGAGTTTTCTTAACTCTTTTAGAAGTGTGGTCAAATCTATTTTTTGATATCACTCATTTGAGACTGAGTTTACTTGGTTTTGTGATGAGCTCATTAGCATTCTGTTGTATGTGATTCATTTATGCTGTCTACATTTATGCTGTCTAGATTTATTGGTTTTGCTTGATTGATTAAATTGTTGGAACAAGGTACTCTGATGCAGCTGTTTTGGTGATCTTGATTCTTCTTAGCTTATTTCCATTTAATTCAATGTCAGACATTTGAAGTGGGAAACTTAGTTTTTTACACCTTTATTTCTTGATGTGTACAGTAATAGTTGTAAATGTACTTACCATGGCAAGTATAACTGTTTTTTGTTTTTCAGAGGTTATTAAAGGTGATGGTAAAGAAATTCCCGATGTAGTCAAAAGATGGGTTGAACAATATGAGAGGAGCCCAAAGTCTGGAATGGCCGAACTCTTCACTCTGCTTTTTGAGGTTATTATTAACTGTGTCTTAATCAAGTTGTTGCAACAACAGTTTCATCTCTTATTGCTTCTTTATTGTTATTATGTGCAGGCATGTGGAGCAAAATACCGCATTCTAGAAGAGGACGTAGATGAGACAGATGTTGATGATGTGGTGGTTGCTCTTGTTAACATGGCCAAAAGAGTATCCTTTGCTTATATTAAATTAATTAAAACATCATTTACTTGTCAATGGGTGCTTGTGAGGTACTTTGAAAAAAAGGTTTATGTTTTCTGCAAATGCATTCTTTATTTTCGCTCACCGTCTGCCACAAATAAACACCTTTGTTTTCCCTGTGCAAACAACAATTTAAGTTTTTTCTTAACAACCTGCAAATTAGGGGGAAGTTGAGGATTATCACAGTTCAAAAAGGGACTTCAAGAATTTCAAAGATAATCTTCTATACTTCTGGGACAATTTGGTCAGTGAATGTCAAAATGGAGCTCTGTTTGATCAGTCATTGTTTGACAGGTGTTTGGACTACATTATTGCTTTATCCTGGTAAGTACTTATTCAAAGTTACCAGGCAGATTAGAAAGATCAGCTTTATTAAGTTTGTTGCTTTGTGTTTCACAGCACTCCTCCTAGATTTTATCGTCAGATTGCATCACTGATGGGGCTTCAACTTGTCTCATCCTTCATTAATGTTGCTAAAATGCTTGGCTCACGAAGAGACACCACTCAGAGACAGTTAGATGCTGAAAAGAACAAAAACACTGAAGGACCTCGAGTGGAATCACTAACTAAAAGGCTATCAACGACGCATGAGAAGATAACTGCCATGGAAGAAATGATGAGGAAAATTTTTACCGGGTATGATCTCTCTAGCTCTGTTCTTGTGATAAATTTTATTACTTAGCACTTGTGTCCTTTAAGGCATTTTGTTCTCATAATGCTTTAAGTTCATCTGAAATATATTTTGAAGGTTATTTGTGCATCGTTACCGAGACATTGATCCAGAGATCCGAACATCATGTATAGAGTCCCTTGGTGTGTGGGTACTGTCATATCCCTCACTTTTCTTGCAGGATTTGTATTTAAAGTACCTTGGATGGACATTGAATGATAAAGTAAGTTACTGGTGTTAATTTATGTTCAGGCCGTGATATCTTATTGCCTAAGTGCTGAATATTTTCTTATCGTTCATTTGCTTTGAAGAGTGCTGGTGTTAGAAAGGCTTCTGTTCTGGCATTGCAAAATCTTTATGAGATGGACGATAATGTGCCATCTCTTAACCTTTTCACCGATAGATTTTATAAACGGATGCTTGAGCTTGCTGATGACGTTGACATTTCTGTGGCAGTATGTGCAATAGGGCTTGTGAAACAGCTTTTGAGGTACCCCCCCCCCCCCCACACACACACACACCCACACACCCACACACACAAGTTGAGGTCTCAAGTAACGCATTGTTTTTGTGTGTGTGTGTTTGTTTCTCTTTTCTTCTTTTTATATGCACATCAGGCAAACTTTTCCTGAGAATGGGTGTTTGTGGGTATATTGCAGACACCAACTTGTGCCTGATGAAGAACTAGGTTCTTTGTATGACTTATTAATTGATGATCCTCCTGAAGTTCGACGCGCGATTGGAGCACTAGTATATGACCATTTGATTGCTCAGAAATTTAATGATTCACAATCTCGCTCCACAGGTTACTTTTACTGTTTTCCGATGCTTCTGTTTTTTATTTTTTAATTTTATAGCGAGCCACCTGTTCCTTTTCAGGCGGTGACAGTGATTCTTCGGAGGTCCATATCAGTAGAATGTTACAGATACTTAAAGAATTTTCAGCTGACCCCATCCTGAGTTCATATGTAATTGACGATGTCTGGGATTACATGGGGGCCATGAAGGTACACCATTGCCAATAGATACCATATGATATGGGTGATCTAGATTTGCATGCAATCGTTTGGAGAATTGAAGTTCGAGATGTAGGGAGATATATCATGGTTTCCAAGATATTAATTTAGTATGCTTCAAAATACCTGTCCTTGGTAGTTTAACTAAAGAAAGGAAAGAAAAGAACCAGTAAGAAATAAATGAAGATACCTTCTAACAAACAACAAATCATCACTGTTGCATAGCTATGGCCTATGAAATGTCATCATTTATTTAAAAATCATATTGTAGTCAGTAGAAGCTGCATAGGCTCTTGAATCTTCAAAATTATAATGAACACTGACTTTTATTTATTTATTTAAGAAGATCATGCCAATACCAATATATATGTTATTCTGCATGTTAGTTAGTGTGTTAATGTTTTTCATTTCATCCTTTAAAATCTACGGCCTTTTGCTTTGCATGTTCATTCTTTATTCAAAGCCTGATTGTTCTTGTACCACTTTATTGAAATTTCATTCTTCTCTTTATTTCTCCCAACAATCTGAAATAAGCAAATGACAATGCTTTATTGGGTGCGAAAAGACCTGCAACAATTTGATGGCTAACATTAAGGTTATCTCCATTAGTTTTATGTATTCCAGATGGATCTCAATTGCTATCAAAATGTTTCTTAAACTGTCTGATACTTGATTGTGTATTCTGTCTAAAAGAGAGTATGATACCTACAGGATTGGAAATGCATCATTCGTATGCTTCTGGCAGATAATCCATCAGCTGAGCTTGACGATGTAGATGCTACAAATTTGATTAGGCTTCTCTTTGCTTCAATTAGAAAGGCAGTAGGAGAGAGGATAGTTCCTGCAACTGACAACAGAAACCCTCATCATACAAAAGCACAAAAGGTTACCAAGTTTTTAGTTTTCTTCTCTTTTTGTCGAACTAATTTTCAGTTTGGATTGTCTTCTGTGTCCTCTGATCAGTTTTTCTTTAAAGTTACTATAAATTTATGTTTTTGATTTCATGAAATATTTTATGATTCTCGGAATTTATCAATTTTCAATGATACAGGATGAAATTAACCTATTTTTTCTTTAACTATCAGGAAATATTTGAAAACAATAGGCGCAACATAACAGATGCCATGATGAAGACCTATCCCAAGATACTGCGCAAATTTATGCCTGACAAGGACAAAGTAGCACCTCTAGTTGAAATTATTGTTCACATGAAACTTCTGCTTTATTCTCTGAAGAGACAAGAACAGGTAGACTAATAAATTGCTTAGCTAAGTGTATTAAGAAACTTAGGTTTACATACATAATATAATATTAGGTTTGATCTTTTGCAGAACTTTAGAGCCACACTTAAACTGATAAGAGAAGCTTTCTTTAAGCATGGGGAAAAGGATAATTTGAGAGCATGCGTGAAAGCAATTAAGTTTTGTTCCACTGAGAGTCCAGGGGAATTGCAAGACTTTGCCCAAAATCAGGTCAAGGAGCTTGAGGATGAGTTGGTCGTCAAATTGAAATCTGCTATAAAAGATGTTGTGGTATGAATCTAGCAATGTTTATATTTTATGTATTAGCATGATGATGTGAGGATTGACATGCTTTTGCTGCGCAGAATGGTGGTGATGAATACTCGCTGCTTGTAAATCTGAAAAGGTTATATGAACTTCAGTTATCACACAAAGTTCCTCTTGACAGCTTGTATCAAGATCTTGTACATATTATTCGAAGTTTCAGAAACATAGACGACGAGGTCTATAGACTAAAATGTCTTTATTATGGAATATTGAATTCTTATTATCCTTGCTGATAATCACCTGCTTGTGCAAATTTAGGTTGTTGGATTTCTGCTTCTCAATATGTTCCTTAATGTTTCTTGGTGCCTGCACTCGGTTTTATCCAGTGAAACAGTGTCAGAAGCATCTTTATCTTCTCTGTTAGGGAAGCGTGATGCCTTGTTGGAAGAACTTGAGTACTTCATTCAAAATCCTTCTAAACTTCATGGTGATGGTAGATCTACAACTCAGTTGGCATATCGTGTAAGCTTTATCATTTAAATTATTCTTGCTCATATCAACCTTCACATCTTTGCCTTTTTACCCCCTTCTTGATAGCTATGTCTTTTTTTTTTTATAGAATTATCTACCTTGACTCTGTGTATTGTGCTGTTGTTGGTAGGTCTGTGGTATGCTTGCAGATATTTGGTGTTTGTTCAAAAGGACTAAATTTGCTTTGACAAAGCTGGAAATATTAGGGTACTGTCCACATGAATCCATCATTGAGAAATACTGGAGAATGTGTGAGCCACTGCTTGATGTTTCAGGTAACCTACTGCATCTCATCCTATCATTACCAAATTTTATTTGTGCATTTATTCAATAGCTTGAGATTAAGCTTCATATAATCATAATCAACAAATATTGTAGAATAATTTGAACTCGTTTTAGGAGTTCTGACTACCTAAGGTGTGCTTGGATTGGTAATTCAACTCTATCAAATTTATAATGGATTTAAAATCCAACCAGACCACTGAAACAATTAGCTCAAAAGATTAGTTACTGAGAGTGTTGGATTTCAAATACATTTTAATCCAATCAACATAAATGATTTTGGTAATATGAATTTCAATTTTGTCCACATATCCTTCAATCCAAAAACAACCTTAAGGTGTAGTTCAAGTCCCACCTTTTTTGAGTCATATTCTGCCTTTCTGGTTATTGTCATTCTCTTGGGACATGAATAGTTGTAAAATCATTTTGCAGCACCTTATTTCATGAAATAAATTGTATTTCCTGCCTGCTTCAATTTTAAGTTCACAAGAGACATTACCAATGTTTTCAAATGTGGACTTGTATTTTGGTAAAAATTCCACCAAACATGTTTCATATGTGGCATTGTCGAGAATGAAATCTGCTGGTCACATCTTCAAGCCTAAAAGGGTACTGTGATAGTTTTTTGTAGAGTAATTTTGTGAATTCTCCTGTGTAAGTTGTGGATCCTTCCTCCTCACCACAGATAAAAGGAGAATAAAATCACAGGATATATTGGATTGATTGACTGGACATACCATTTATTTGGGAAAATCAAGATTTAGAGCAACTCTGCAAAACTGAATGCACATAAAATCAAACCCTTGGCCGGTGTACATTTACAAATTATTGGCTCTATCAAGATACTTCAAATATTAATGATCTTCATAACTACTTTGCTGCCATATGTATAATGGTTTCCATCTTGCTCTCTTGCTCATAGGTTCTCGTTCCTTTCTGCCCCCATCCCCCCCCCCCCCTCCTCCCCCCAAAACCGTGAATCCAAGACTTTAAAACTGTAGAAGGGTGAATGTGCTTGGACTGTCATACTTTCCACTTTCATGTTTGTGATACTGATAACATTTTGTTAAAATTTTCTCCTTATTGTTGATATTGTTTGATCAACAAAATTTCCTCCTTTATTGTTTCATGCCTACCCATTTCTTTGAAGTACATGTTTACTGTATTTGGTGTGTGTGAGATCATTCAGATATGATCTTTTCTGGATTTCTGTTCCTTAAATCTCTGATTCACTGCAGATGATGCAGAAGATGAAGAAGAAAACAGAGAATATGTGGAGGACACTAATCCAGACACTGTCATGTTTTCTCTGGCAAAATTAGTGGCTACTGATTCAATTCCTAAGGTAGGTCTACCATCGTCCCCTCCCTCTATATTTTAGTATGATTTATTTGTGTCTATAGGCTGATCTATAAATCCTTCTGCTTATCTTTATTATTTTTTGACTGCGGAAGTTAGTTCCTGATATCAATGTTAGGGGAATCCCAAGGATATTTTATTATAAAACTGCTTACTGCACATGTGTGATTACTTTGTTCCGTAACTCGTTGAAATATGGTTTTCTGTCTGCAGGAGCATCTCGCCCCAGAGATCATTTCTCACTTGGAAAAGTATGGTGTGAGTGTAGGTGAAATTGTTAAGCATCTACTCACTGCCTTGAAGAAAAAAGGAGATACATCAAATATTCTTTTAGAAGCCCTGAAAAGAGTAAGGCTGCTTTTAAGTTTTACCCACTACTTCATGGCTGCTCTTCACTGCCACTGGTGGATATATTATGTTGGTTGATTGTCTTAGATTTAGATTTTGCAAAGCTTATATGGGAGAAACTCAAAATCTTAGATTTAGATTTTGCAAAGCTTATATGGGAGAAACTCAAAATCTTAGATTTAGATTTTGCAAAGCTTATATGGGAGAAACTCAAAAATTCATGCTTTGTTTGTTTCTCTCTCTCTCTCTCTCTCTTTCCGTTTTCTCCAGCTACTTGGGGGTGGGAGTGGTGGTTGGATGAATTACCTATATGGTTCAATTAAGATGCTTAGACATAGTTCAAGAGTCCCCTTTTTTTCTTTTGTAATTTAAGCTATCTGACAGTTTACGTTAATCCAACTAGGCATACCAAAGGTATTTAGAAGCAGTTTCCTCTGGCAGTGATGAACAGTCAAGCAAGACATTGCAGGAGTGTAAAGATCTTGCTGCTCGTCTGTCTGGGTCATATGTTGGTGTTGCTCGAAACAAGTATAAATCTGAAATTCTGAATATTGTCAAAGAGGGAATCAATTATGCTTTTTCACATGCTCCAAAGCAGCTGTCTTTCCTTGATGCTGTAGTGCTTCATTTTGTTGCCAAACTTCCTGCACCCGACATACTTGACATGTAAGAGCTCCTACCTCTAATTTTATCCACATTAAAGAAGCACAAAAGCTAGTACCCCCTCAATTCCAAGAAAAGAGAAAAAAGTTTTTTTTTTATTAATCTTAGTAGTAATTATTATTACATTATAGGACATATGAATGAAGTGGACACCTAATTTTGGGATATTATAGATTTTTTTTGTATGTGTGCATGTATGTGTTTTTTTCTTGGTTGAGGGGTAAGAGTATTATTTTTTATGTTGCATTATCAAAACTTAGTTGTTGGAATGAACACCAGTTTATTTATTTCTACTTGAAGTACATGTTAAAAGCACTTTTTGACTAACATGTATTTATGCAATCAAGGTTACATAATAATTTTTTTATAAGAATTTATAACTATAATCACTGATTGACTAAGGTTATGTACATCGTTGTCCTTCGTATTCTGTATTATGTTATAGAAGATATAGGTTATGGCGCTTCTTATTCTACCAAAGTAAATTTGTGCCTCACTTGGATTTATTAGCTGCAGAATTCTTCTTCTTCTTCTTCTTCTTTTTTTTCCAATTTTATTTCTTAACTTTTATCTTTGTAAAAGATTGTAATTAAGCAAATGGAGGGGAATAAGTGAACTAATAAACCTATCATTCACTTTTCTTTAAACATACAAATATTATCATAGGTTCCTGCCATTCATGTAAGTCTACCATTCAAGTCATATTATATTTTTTAACTGTATTTTATCATCTTTAGATGATTAACTACTAACCCTAAGATTCCAGTTTAAATTTAATTTTATTTTGAAAGAACATCTAGCAATAGTATGTTTTATAGAATGCATATTACATATCAACTTAATTTGCAAAAGAATGTAACAAATGCATACAGCTGCATGAAATTCAAAAAATATTATCTCTTTGGTAGTGTTGAGCTATTCCATGCAATTGATGTACATGCTTAAGGCATTATAAAAGAAATGATTCTTATAACATTCAAGTTTACTGTTTCTTTTTTTCTTCTTTGTTGTTGACTAGTATGAGAGGAGTTGAAAGAAGAACTGAAAATGTGAAGACAGATGAAAATCCTAGCGGGTGGCGTGCCTATTACACGTTTATAGACAACATTCGGGAGAAATATCTGAAAAATGAAGCTGTGAAAGGTACCACTTGTATTTCCAGTTTTTCTGGTGTACCTTTGTCTGTGCTCAATCTGTCTTTTTAAAATCTGTAATTATCCCCTCCTTAAGGATGTAATATATGTGATCACTTACTTTTGGTTCTTTGCTCCATGCTACACTTTGCATTGTTATTACTATTTATTCTTCCTGGGTCAGGCGATTTTGAGGTTTGAAATTTCAGGGTCAAAAAACAAATAGAAGATATGTCAAATAGTTGCCAGTTAACATCGCAATTTTTTTCTTTCATAACTCAAAATGCCCAACAAAATGTTGCTATCTGATGCCCGTGCAACTCTTCCACCGTAATCTCTTTATTAACAGTCTATATTGTAGTAGATCAGAATCTTCTCACATTTTAAGGTGTCCCATGCTTACTGCTCAAACTTGATGTGCATAAAGTTGCAGATGTTAAAGAAGGCACAACCGTTAGAAGGCGTGGTCGTCCGCGCAAGCAGCAGAATTTACAAGGAAAAAGGCTTTTCGATGAGCAAAGCTCAAGTGAAGAGGAGGATGCAATCAGTGGATCTGATCATGATGCAGGGGTTGAAGAAAAGCAAGACGACGACGAAGAGGATGCACCATTGATACATTCAATTAGAGCATCATCCAAGCTAAGATCGTTAAGGGCTTCTAAGGAGGATAAGAGGAGCCAGGCAAAAACGCTAGATGGCGGTCGATTAGCAGAGGAGTTGGCGACCCCAAAAACCTCAGGTAACATATAAGTTCATTTCACTCCATGATTTAGTGGTAGGATTAATAGATGCAGTGAAAAGACTAGAAAAATAAACACAAATGGTAGCTAAAAGAATGATTTCTTCTTCTTCTTCTTCTCGACTTGTTATTAGTAGAAATGAAAATAGAATGAATTGACATTACATTTTGTTGTGTAGGGGCTTCCAGTTAGCAAGTGATTGAAGCAAAGTTAAGCAAGCTCGCAGTGAAGAGTTGGAATTACGTGAATGAACTTGTCCTGTAAATTATGAAGTTGTGAGTTGTACCTCTTCTGACTTTTTGTAACAAGATTCTTCTATAGATTTACACGTTTTGCTGGATCGGATCTCTATTTTTTCCTCTCATATGATGTAGTTCTCATATTAGTCTACTCTTAATTCATAGACTTCTACTCCTTTTCTTGCCATGACTACTCTGCACGTACAAACTTCGCTTCATCTTATTTGTAAAATCCATGATGAGAGGTTATAAATAAATACATCTCTTTTGTTATGGCCTTACATTTCTCTCGACTATCTCCCACAAAAATCTCTAATTTTCTACTTACTATTTTTATTTCACATTTATTAAATACACCCTCATTTAATTTTATTATATTACTGTATACACCCCATAACATTACAATTTTAACCCTTGAATTAAAAAGAATTAAAAACAACAAAATCTTAGAAAATAAAGTAGAAATCTAATTACAACCCACGTCGCCCCCCACCCAATTTCATAAATCTAAGGCAAAAACTTTTGTTCAAACCCGTCCCACGCGCGTTTCACGTGCTCCCACGTGTCTGGTGGGTGCGTTCAAACCCACCAAAATTCGCTTCAGGTAGTCATACCTTCATGTTATGTAAAATTCGCTTCAGATAGTCATAATTTCATGTTATGTTAGTGATACAACATAGCATAAAGGTCAGTAGTTTTGAAATAAGGGTATGAAATCTAGAAATGAATGTATGATCAATATAAGATGAATGTATCACTAACATAACATGAAGGTCACGACCAAAACACGTGAAAAAAGGAGAGAAGAGTATGAAATCTGGAAATGAAGTTATGACTAACATAAGATGAAAGTATGACTAACTTAACATGAAATTCATGACCAAAACACGCGAAAACAAAGAAGAGCTATGAGCTGGACCGACCCGAGTTCACGGAGACCTACTCTAAATCTAAAACCATTTCACGAATTTGGAAGAGATCTCAGGTCAGATGATAATGGGTATGTGAATGTTTTTGAAATGGAGAAAATGAAGGATTGTTTTGGTTGTGTTCGGCCCTTGTTGGTCGATTCCTTTGCGCAATGTGTTCAATCGATTATAGTCGAATTCCGAGATTTGTGCGACAAGAAACAACCTAGAAGTAGGCGTTTCGGCTGGAAGAAGTCGACTTTGATATATTCTTTTTGTGGGTTTCTTGTCTCTTCACATTCGTCCTTTTTTCATTTTCAGATATGTGTGTCCTTTTTTTTTGAATTAATATATCTATCCTTTTATTTTTACTTTTGATGAGAGTATATCAATTCTTGCATATGAGTTGTAAAGAAGTTTGGAATTTTGAAGTAAAGGAAATAGGGTTAGGGCTGAAAGTTCAAACAAGCTATTCGATACTCGATTCAAGATCGTTCGTTGAAAGTTTCGTTTGAGCTTGATTCGATAAATATATCAAACAAACTTGAACATACTTTTGCGTTAGAAAAAAATCTAAAGCTCGATTACTACAAAACAAAAAATTAAGTGTAAAAATATCAAACTACTCGAGTTTGACTCGAATTCGGCTCGACTAAAGCTCAAATCAATTAATTATCAAACAAGCTCAAACATAAATTTTAAAGCTCGATTATATTTTAAATAATTTGAACAATTATGCATTCAGTTCAAGTTGTATCATGTACAACCCTAGTTATGGGGACTTGAAATTCTGCCCAAGATGAAGAAGCAGTGATGGGCACAAGAGAGAAATTTCACTATGGAGAGTCTTTTTCAGAAATTTTATTGATAAAGATATTTTGGTCATTTGATTTATATTTAAATTTAAATTTATATTAAATAGGGTGTGTTTAGGAATGAATGAGATGTGTATAGCCCCAACTTTCATTATAATGATTAGGGTAAAATTCAAAACCAACCCAAACTATCATCTCTGTACAATTTGCAATCTAATCTTTTTTCTTTTTCCGATTGTAACCTAGTCTTTCGTAAAAATTTCAATTACAAATTTTCCAGCAAAGTTGAGATCACATAAGAGACACGTGACTTAATTTGTTTACTTTGCAACCTAAACTTTGTTGTTTTTATCTAATTACAATTTGAACTTGGTTGCAATTGGATAAAAAATATAAAGTTTGGGTTGTAATTGGATGGAAAAATTAAAGTTTAGGTTGTAAAATGAAAAAATTAATTCATTTACTGGAAAATGATCGGAAAAATAATTTAGGTTGCAATCAAAAAATTTGAAAAAAAACTAAGATGCAATCGGGAAAAGAAAATTAGGTTGAAAAGTGAAAAAAAAAAACCAATAGCATTATAACGTGATAATTTTTTTAAAAAATCATTATATTAAAATTCAGAATTTATGAGGCACGCACACCTGGAAAATGCATACCGTGTGCACTTCTCAACTTTTAATATATAATTATATATATGATTTTTTCCAATGCCATCACTTATTCTTCTCAATTCCTAATCTTAACAATTTATCATTCCTTATTCATCTTCTCAATCTCATTCCACCTATCTGACCTTCTTTCCATTTAATCTAAATCTCTCTCATCGAACTTACATTATTCTCACTCAAACTTAAAAATTGTAAAATACATTCTTCCCATTCACACTTATTTGTTAAAACCTGTAAACTACATTCTTCAAATTCACTCAATCATTTATTATAACACATTGCGTAGTTTTCGTGAGATGAATTATTTTATTTTTACTCACTAATCAAACTTTTCCACACCCACTAATCAAACTCATTTTCACAAATTTATATGTGAATGGTGAAGTGTGATCATGTTGTGACCCATCTTACACAAAATGATTCGTGAGACAGTCTCACCTAAAATTCAATCATCAAGAAGTCCTCTATCAATCCTTAAAATCTCAAGCCTACCTGTTTAATTACCTGTTTTCTTGTGGCGTCAAATACAATGGATGAGTTATAAATATATAAATAGAAGGTGAGTTAAAGTTTCTTATATTTCTATATTTTTCGGATGAATGATGAAAGATTTGAGATGTAAAAATACAAGTAGAAGTCGAGTGCAGATACTCATGTTCGAACAAATAGATAGGAACTATCTCAGTTACCTCGGAACACTAAACCAAATAGACCAAATCAATAGGAGATACTCACAAGCTGCCTCAATTACATCTCGTGCTCCATGCCACTCCAACCACAACCCAAAACCAAATAGATAGGAGCTACTATAGCTAAAGTTAAGTAGACGTCAGATACTCATGCATGCTTGGACAAATAGATAGGAGCTACCTCGGTTACCTCGGAACACTAAACCAAATAGACCATATATAAAGTCGAGGTCAGATACTCGTGCTCGAACAAATAGATAGGAGCTACCTCAATTACCTCGAAACGAAATACTAAACAGACCAAATAGATAGAAGATACTCACGACTAACCTTGGAACACAAATAGAGAGGAGCTACCTCGAAACGCTAAACTAAATACACATAGGAGATACTCATGACTAATCTTGGAACACTAAACCAAATAGACCAAATAGATAGAAGATACTCGCGACTATAACTAAAACCGAGGTCAGATACTGGTGCTCAATGGTAGGTTAGATATCCACTCCAACCACAACCCAAAAGATGCCCAAAAGAATGTCGATACTCGTGCTCCATGTCACTCCAATCATAACTCAAAAGAATGTTGGTATGATAAGAAGCCGAAAAGAATGTCGATACTCGTGCTCCATTCCACTCCAACCATAGCCCTAAAGAATGTCGGTATGATATTAGATTTGAGATTATAGGTAATATCTAAGATTTCAAATTTACTCGTGCTCCATGTCACTCCAACCATAGCCCAGACAACCATAGCCAAAAAGAATGTTGGTATGATATTAGATTTGAGATTATAGGTAATATCTAAGATTTCAAAATTTATAGATAATACGTGTTAACAAACATTTATATTTATCTTCTTTATATCATTGTACCCACACATGTTCACTAATATATATCTAGGGTTGCATTGAGAGTATTGTACACATGTTAACAAACATTTATATTTATCTTCCTTATATCATTGTACATCCAAAAGAGGGTTGCAGTGAGATTATTGTACACATGTTAATTAACAAACATTTATATTTATCTTCTTTATATCATTTAATACGATTTCAAAATTTATAGATAATATTTAAAATTCGACATTGAGATTATAGATAATATTTATATACTACCCTTAAAAAGGTGAAATCAGATTTTATGGATAATATTTAAGATTTGACTTTGAGCTTATAGATAATATTTAAGATTTCAAAATTTATATATAATATTTGATTTTGAGATTATAGATAATATTTGTATACTACCCTTAGAAAGGTGAAATCAGATCTTATAGATAATATTTACGATCTGACTTTGAGATTATAGGTAATATTTGTACACTACCCTTAAAAAGGTGAAATCATATTTTATAGATAATATTTAAGATTTGACTTGAGATTATAGATAATATTTGTATACTATCCTTAAAAAAGTGAAATCGGATTTTATAGATATAATATTTAAGATTTGACTTTGAGATTATATATAATATTTGTATACTACCCTGTATACTACCCTAATTAAAAAAGTGAAATCAGATTTTATAGATAATATTTAAGATCTGACTTTGAGATTATATATAATATTTGTATACCTACTCTTAAAAAAAGTGAAATTAGAGTTGGATTGTAAATGAGATAAGGACGAGTAAATTATTGTACACTTCTTAACCAACATTTATATTTACACAATTATTTCTATACACTAAGTGCATGGGTCAATCCGGGTCATATGACCCGGGAGATGATTTTCATGCCCAAAACGCGCTGGAACGTGTCCCCACGCGCTGACACACACCCCCAAATCGCGCTCAAAACCTAATTTCACTCCATGACCTTTTAGTTATTTCGCCTAACCTTTTAGTTATGCCCGTCTAACCTTTTCATTATGTTTACATAACCTTTATGATATATTCGCATAACCTTTCTATCCTGATGGTTTAATATTTTACAGAGTAAGATAAATATATAGAGAGCCCAGCCGAAATTTCACAATTTTTTTTAAGAAATTTACTTTTCTAACATTGAATATAACAAAAGTACTTTTTTACCACAAAATATAAGAAAGTTACATTTTCTACACTATTTTGACTCGGTCATGGAAAAATCATTGAGTAATGATGGCTTGATGATATATTCAATTTTATTTATACTTATTTAACAATTGTTTTATCCAACAAATCATATAAATTGATAAAAGTAATTAAATTGATAAATGAGGTTCGATTAGTGTATTAAACCAAATTTAAATGAATAATCGAACCACTATGATTAATAGTGTGTTAAATCGAACCACTAGTTAATTTATATAATTTACTATGTCACTGATTAATTAATATAATTTATTAAAACCAGTAATTAATTAAGCGAACGAGTAATAGAAAATTTAATCGAACGACTAATGAACCAATCGAACCACTAATAGAAAATTTAATGAACTAATCGAACCAGTAATTAATTTATTTAATCGAACCACTAATTAATCACTAATTTATATAATTATATATAATTAGTAATTTATATGATTTATAATGGTTCGATTAATTAGTACGAGAACCACTATAATATGTTAATCGAAGCACAATAATTTATACTTAATTTAATGGAATTACTGAATATAATTTAGGTGGTTCGAGTGGTTCAATTAATAGTGTAAAAACCCAAATTTTTCCAAAGTAATCGAACCACTATGTGAAATTCATAGTGGTTCGATTAATAGTGTAAAAAACTATTTTTTTCCAAATTGATCGAACCACTATGTCAAATTCATAGTGGTTCGATCAACAGTGTAAAAAATCAATTTTTTTCAAATTGATTGCACCACTATGTCAAATTCATAGTGGTTCGATCAAGAGTGTAAAAAACCAATTTTTTACACTGTTGTGATCGAACCACTATGTCAAATTCATAGTGGTTCGATCATTATGTCCAATATATACATTAATTATTAGTGTTTGATCGAACCACTAATAATAGTGGTTCGATCATGGTTCGATTATTAATAATTAAGCACTAATATTAATTATCATGGTGATCGAACCACTTTGCTTTGCTTTGAAATTATTAATAATTAAGCAAAGCAATGAGTAATTAAGCAAAGTGGTGATCGAACCACTATTATCATGGTGATCAATTCAATTAAGCAAAGTGGTGAACCACTATTAATAATTATCATGGTGATCGAACCACTATTTAATTAATAAAGCAATGAGTAATTTGAAAGTGGTTTCAATTTGGTTGTGATCGAACCACTATTTAATTAATAAAGCAATTTGGAAAAAAATGGTTTTTTAGACTGTTGATCGAACCACTATGAATTTGACATAGTGGTTCGATCAATTTGGAAAAAATTGGTTTTTTACACTGTTGATCGAACCACTATGAATTTGACATAGTGGTTCGATCAATTTGAATCGATCACAACAATGTAAAAAATTGGTTTTTTACACTCTTGATCGAACCACTATGAATTTGACATAGTGGTGCGATCAATTTGAAAAAAAATTGATTTTTTACACTGTTGATCGAACCACTATGAATTTGACATAGTGGTTCGATCAATTTGGAAAAAAATAGTTTTTTACACTATTAATCGAACCACTATGAATTTCACATAGTGGTTCGATTACTTTGGAAAAATTTGGGTTTTTACACTATTAATTGAACCACTCGAACCACCTAAATTATATTCAGTAATTCTATTAAATTAAGTACAAATTATTGTGCTTCGATTAACATATTATAGTGGTTCTCGTACTAATTAATCGAACCATATATAAATTATATAAATTACTAATTATATATAATTATATAAATTAGTGATTAATTAGTGGTTCGATTAAATAAATTAATTACTGGTTCGATTAGTTCATTAAATTTTCTATTAGTGGTTCGATTGGTTCATTAGTCGTTCGATTAAATTTTCTATTACTCGTTCGCTTAGTTAATTACTGGTTTTAATAAATTATATTAATTAATTAGTGACATAGTAAATTATATAAATTAACTAGTGGTTCGATTTAACAGACTATTAATCATAGTGGTTCGATTATTCATTTAAATTTGGTTTAATACACTAATAATCGAACCTCATTTATCAATTTAATTACTTTTATCAATTTATATGATTTGTTGGATAAAAAAATTGTTAAATAAGTATAAATAAAATTGAATATATCATCAAGCCATCATTACTCAATGATTTCTCCATGACCGAGTCAAAATAGTGTAGAAAAGGTAACTTTCTTATATTTTGTGGTAAAAAAGTACTTTTTGTTATATTCAATGTTAGAAAAGTCAATTCCTTAAAAATAATCGTGTAATTTGGCACATTTCCTCTAAATATATATTACCTTTTAAACCTTTATGTTATAATAACTTAACCTTAATGTTATAATAATTTAACTTTTATATTATAATAATATAACTTTTATATTTTTCAAAGGTTATGATAGTTGTATATAAAAGTTATATCAATATAACATAAATGTTAAATTATAAGAATATAAAAGTTTTCAATTATATTACATGATTGAAATAATTTTAAGTATATAATTTTAAGGTTTTAACACACTGTAAACCTTTAAGTTGTAATAATGCAACATTTACGCATAATAATATTAACCTTTATGTTATATTAACACAACATTTATGTTATTCTTTAAGTAAATAAATGTTATGATATTTATATATAAAAGTTAAATCAACATAACATAAAGGTTAAATCATCACAACATAAAGGTTTTCAGCTATATTATCTTACATTTTATATTGAAAAAAGTCTGAGTATATTAACTTAAAGGTTATGATATTTGTACAAAGTTATAGTCATATAACATAAATGTTATACTCGTATAACATAAAGGTTACCGCATAAATTTAAAAATAAATAAATAAATGAGAGCGGATCCGGGTCAAATCCGGCCCGACCCGACCCGTGGGTGCCCAGTTGCATGGATCTAGATCCATGCAACTGGTGCACAAGAACAATACTCTTATATTTATCTTCTTTATATCATTGTACACGTTCCAGTTGTTGTTGCTACGTACATATGCTCACCAATATTTATCTAGGGTTGCAGTGAGATTATTGTACACGTGTTAATCAACATTTATATTTGTCTTTTTTATATCATTATACACGTGTTCTAGTTTTTGTTGCTACGTATACATGTTCACCAACATTTATCTAGGGTTGCACAACATTTATCTAAGGTTGGAGTAGGTCTTATGTGAGATCGTCTCACGGATCTTCTTGTGTGAGACGGGTCAACCCATAACCCATTCTTAACAATTCATATTGAAATTTGTGAAAATGGTTTCAACACATGGGTAATAAGGATCCGTCTCACGGAAACTATTCGTGAGACCATCTCACATGAGTTTTGGTATTATATTTATCTTTTTTATATCATTATACATGCTCTCTAGTTGTTGTTGCTACGTTCACATATTCACCAACATTTATCTAGGGTTGCAATGACCCTTGCCTGCTACATACACATGTTCACCAAAATTTATCTAGGGTTGCAGAGACCCTTGCCTACTACGTACACATGTTCACCAAAATTTATCTAGGGTTGCAGTGACCCTTGCCCTCATCATGTATGTGTTCACCAACATTTATCTAGGGTTGCAGTGACCCCTTGCCAGTTGCCCTCATTATGCAAGTGTTCACCAACATTTATTTAGGGTTGTTGTGACCCCTGACCTCATCATGTAGCTACGTCCCTAATTTTATACATGTTCACAAACATATATCTTTTATATCATTGTACACCAACATTTATCTAGGGGTACATTGACCCTTGACCTCATGTAGCTATGTCCCTCATTGTATGTGTGTTCACCAACATTTATCTTTGAGTACACTCATGTAGCTATGTCCCTCATTATACGTTGTTCACCAACATTTATGTACACCAATATTTATCTTAATTGTGTACTTGGTGTAGCTATGTCCCTCATTATACACGTGTTCACCAACATTTATCTTCTTTATATTATTGTACACTAAGTATACATGTTCACAAACAAATATCTTTTATATCATTGTACACCAACACTTATCTAGGGATGCAGTGACCCTTGACCTCATGTAGCTATGTCACTTGTTGACTCGTATACATGTTCACCAACATTTATCTTCTTTATATCATTGTACACGTGTTCTAACTGTTGCACGTGTTCACCAACATTTATCTTCTTTATATCATTGATACACGTGTTCTAATTGTTGCTCTAGCAAGTTAGAACCATCTCTTGAACACCTATTTTCTTCATATCATTGATACACATGTTCTAATTGTTGCACTAGCAAGTTAGAACCATCTCTTAAACACTTATCTTATTTATATCATTATACACATATTGTAATTGTTCCATTACAAGTTAGAATCATCTTGGTGAGCATTTTTCAAGTGTAATCAAATTTGTAATGAAATTTGAGGCAACCTCATATGACCGTATATATATAAGACTTTACACAAAAACTCATGTGAGACGGTCTTACGGATAGTTTGTGTGAGACGGATCTTTATTACCCATGAATTGAACCCATAT
Source organism: Scutellaria baicalensis (assembly GCA_005771605.1). Classification (NCBI taxonomy): domain Eukaryota; kingdom Viridiplantae; phylum Streptophyta; class Magnoliopsida; order Lamiales; family Lamiaceae; genus Scutellaria; species Scutellaria baicalensis. Next base: position 24,855,533 of record CM016723.1, on the reverse strand, counting down.
CCAAATTTTTTTATATGAATTGCTAAGTGTGGGTTATGGGTTGACCCGTCTCACAAAAAAAGATCCGTGAGACGGTCTCACACAAGTCCTACTCAAGACTTTATTAGTTTATTGCATATGGTTATGGTGAGAGTTCCCATGAGTTTGGCAAAATATTTTGTGTAACTGGCCATGCACCCGGGTCGACCCGCCCCACGCGCCTTTCACACATTTTTTCACGCGCCCCAACGCGCTCCCACGCGCTTGGTGCTTGGTGGGTGCGCTCAAACCCACCAAAATTTGCTTCAGACAGTCATACCTTCATGTTATGTTAGTGTTACCTTCATGTCATACCTTCATGTTATGTTAGTGTTACCTTCATGAAGGTAACACTAACATAACATGAAGGCCAGTCTAACATAACATGAATGTATGATTAACATTGTTTTTTACATTCATGTTATGTTAGTGTTACCTTCATGTTATATTAGTCTTACCTTCATGTTATTTTAGTTCAATAGTTTTAAACTAAGAGTACAAAATTTGGAAATGAGGTCACGCTAACATAACACGAATGTAACACTAACATAACATGAAGGTAACGACCAAAAGACGTAAAAGAGTAAAGAGGCCCGCGCACGTCCCGCGTGCGACCCAGTTGTACAGATCTCAGATCCGTACAACTGGTGTACAAGAGAGTAACTCTCTTAGAGTTTTAATCAAGCAAAGGACGTGGGTTGGTAAAGATTTCGATATATTATAATAATAAATTGAAGGTCTTTTTCTAAAATTTAAACCATAACCACCGCATTAATATAGAAAAAAATAAAAGGATAACTTTAATTGATAAGTTTTTTTCACTGTTTTATTAACATTTCTAAAATTTGAAATGAATTGGTTTATATGGTATTGGAATGACAAATTATAGTATTAGTTTTACTAGAATAAAATTTAAAATTGATACATGAGTTGAGATGAAATATTAATTTTTAAATGCTTGTATTGCTCAATTAAAGTGTTATTTATGATATTAGTTCGCAATTATTATGGCAGGCAGCAAGTACATAAAGAAATTACTTCAACTTGAAGAATGAAGCCTATTATTAAAACTTTTCCTTTTCAATTGACTGATGATTAATTGTAATTTATTCCAACATATTTCTATTCTATTGCTATAATAAAAGTGCTTCAAATATTGCAATTTGTTCAAAATTTAATAAGTGAAAAGTTTTCTAAAATTTTAAGATATAAAATAATATTTTTTTCATCATATAACCTTCTTAAAACGTGAAATATGCTAATATAATAAATTTTAATATGCTAATTTTTAAGTTTTTTAATAATTACAAAAAAAAATTCAGTGGTAATATTTTAAGATGATATAATTATATATTCATTTAAGGTGAACAACTCTATGGGGCGCAGGTTAGCATTGTGTGAGCCTGTATTTAATATTTATTAGCAAGAAAATAGAAAAGGACATGAAATTGAAAAGATTTGCGCACAGCGCTTCAGTCCTCTCTCAAATTGGCTCCATTTTTTCTGCTTTCTCTCCAATTTTCTGTGCTTCCTTCTCCGAAGGGTAAATCTGATTCATCTTTCTTTCAGTTTTGTTTTTGCTTTTATGCTTAATTAGGGTTTTTGGGAGGGTTTAATTTTCTGTTTTTTTTTCTCTTTTGGGTTTTGCAGGAATTTTAGCCTCGATTTTGCTTGTTTCTATCCATTCTGAACAGGAAAAAGCGAACGAACTTGCATGTAAAGGCATTTCTATGGACTGAGAAATCATGCAGATTTGTCTTTAACCGAAAATGTATATTTTTACATGTGTGTTGATATGCGTAAGGTGTTGTTTTGAACAGTTTTTTGTGTTTGTAGATTTCAAAGAATGAGGACATCAAACGAGGCGTCCACCAGTACTGAGCTAGCAAACGCTTTGTTTAGAAGCCGACCTGAGGCAGTAAGTGGAGTAAATTGTGATTGATTTATTCTTGTTGGTTTAACAAATAGTTGTTAAGTTTATTGCTTATTCATTAGTGTATTTTGTCAAACAAAACTGGGACTCTTGGTTAAGAATGTGGGGAACTCTGAACAACATATAAATGAAATATAGAAACTGAGCGGAGATTGTATGTTTATGCACTTGAAACTTGCATGAGGTAGATGCAGGATGTCTCTATCGGCTTCTACATGGCCTGTCTTTTCTCTGGCTTTAAAATGAAGTTGGTAAGTAGATAACTTGAGATTCTTTTCGTTTTAAGATTAGTGGAGTTCTTGCTGAATATATGCCCATGTTGGTCTGTCCCATCTTTTCCTATTTTAACCAAAGGGTTTGTTGTTATATGCCTTTTGAGCTTTTCATTTGTGCATCTCCATTGGAAGAACTTTTCTCTGTGCACTTTTTTAATAAAAGGTGGCCATGTAGTGGGAAAATATTGGTCATACAGTGGATTATGATATTTGAAAAAAATAACATTCTTATACTCAGTAACTGTTCTATACTAAATTGCTAGGGGTACTAATTTTGTGCTTTCATCAACATGTTTTTCAAATCCAGGTTCCTTAAGCTTAGTGATTGAGGCTTTTGAATTGTTTAGACCATGTATGTAGAAATCCACTAGGTTGCTTAGTGATGATATGCTATGTTAAAGGTACTTGATTTAGTTGCTGCTGTAAGAGGATTGCATGAGCTTAGCCCTCAACAGCTTGCCAAACTATTGAGGGATTCTGGAAACAATGTTGTTCGGCACATTGGTGAAGATGGATCACACATACAGGTTTTGAGATGAAATACCAAACTTATTTTCTCAAAGTGCATTAGTTTTGCTATATCCACTATGATATTAAAAAAATAAAATCATATGGTTATTGCAGGTTGACTTGGAAAAATTTGCTAGGTATCTTCCTCTTCATCTTATTTCAGTGATAATGGCTTGGGAAAGGGACAAGAGCACGTTCAAGTATCTGTTATGTGGAATTCTTCTGTTGCACTCCATGTGTGATCTTGCATCTCGGGTGCCCAGGATTGAGCAGGTTATAAAAATTTGTACTATATTTGTTTATCATATCAAACAATTAATAGTGGTTAAAGTTCTCTTGAATTGGAAAAATTCATTTTATTGTACTTATAACCTTAATATCTATAATTGTAGTCTTGGACATGTGAGCAGCTTTAATGAAAGTTTAAAAAGTGAAAGGAGCAAAAGAATATGTGAGATTGCATAAGATCTCCTATATTTGAAGAAGAGCCTTGCATTTGTTTCAGGAGAACTTGTCCTGATTGATAAATGTTCAAAAGAACATGTAACAAGTTTATGTGTTCTATGAACCCTGGCATGATATCTTTCCTGTTATTTTCCCCAGTTTTCTTCTCCTAAATGTCACATTCTGGAACGTTCATAAATTCATTATTGATATTTAATTAGGGTCCAAAAGCAAGTGGTCCTTTATTATCTTAATAGTTTCCATTTTTTACCCCATTTTATATCATCTTAATATTCTAGAATTATATGTCTATTGTTGTTGTTTTGCCGCTGGCTTTTATTTACAGGGAATCTCTGTTTATGGGCTCCTTTCTCACAGCCTTTTCAGCTTTCGGATACATATGTTCTCATTGCGTGCATGATTTGATGTGCTTTTGTATTCTCTGACCCCAGTTCATACATCCTCATATGCTTTTTTTCTACAGATATTGCTTGATGACGTTAAAGTATCAGAACAACTAATTGACTTGGTCTTTTATCTGCTTGTTCTCCTTGGTGCATACAGACAGGTTATTTTTCATATTCTTGAGTATTTTAGCGCTATTTTTGGGCTTGTGGATGAATGCTGATTGTGCTATCTTTTCTAGGAAACTAACACAATTCCAAATGATATGGTTCTCTTGCACTCCGCCCTGGTTGCTTGTGGTCTCAAATTATTAACAGTTATTGTGTCTCCACATTACCATGAAGTTGCTCAAGTTTTGATTGCATATTATAAGGTAATATTTCAAGTTCATTGGGTATTGTGGAAGAATCTGGATGAATTTAAGCAATCCATGAAAATTTTGTGAATTTTCTTTCTTTATATTTCTGTAACTTTGACTGCAATTCCATTCTGTTATTTCAAAAATGTTGTTTAATGATGTCATAGCTGAGAATGTGAGTTAATGGCAGGTCGACATATTTATGGATGCAGCATTTGCTGCTGTCTGTACAGATGTTAAATTTCTGCAGACCAAACTGTCTGTTGAACCGGATGAGCTCTCTGCAAACACTTCCCCCACTGCTGAAGAGACATTGAACCACCTTTGCCAGCAGTGTGATTCCTCTCTGCAGTTTCTACAATCTTTGTGTCAGCAAAAGTTGTTCCGGGAATGCATCGTCAAAAACAAGGTTTTGAGTTTAGGTTTCTTTTCTTTTCATCTGATTAGAATTTTAATTTACTAAAATGTAGGACTTTCTTTATGGTGTCGAATGTGGTGAAAACATTTAGTCTGTTCAAGATAATTCGAGATGGAAACTTCCTTTTTTGTACATCTGAATTTACTTATAGACCTTATGCTCCATTGGTGCTTAATCTGGATAAATTCTCTCTCTCTCTCTCTCTCTCTCTCTCTCTCTCTCTCTCTCTCTCTCTCTTTTCCTGAGGGAACTAATCTAAATAAGTTGCTTTATATTTTTCTGATAAATGTCTTGATCTGCCTGAATGGCTTGATTGTGTTTATTAATCTCCTCTGGTAAAAATTATTAGCTGCAAAAAAATATATGTTATGGTGAGACTATTTGTTGATCGAACTATTTCCAGCCATCATCAGTAGCTTTGGTGCAAACAATTGAAATCATGATGATTATCCACAATATGTTCTTCAATATATGTTACAGTGAAGCTATGTTAGATCGCCATTAACTAGTAGTGAACCATGGTTGCAAACCATGATGGTTATCACCTATATCTTCTTGACATCCCTTTATTGCTATTTCAAGTTGCACCAACAGTTTCCTCTTAGTTTGATCTCATTGGTGAACTCTTACCTCGGACTTGTAATGGGTTTCTTCCTGATTACTTCCTTTTTTGTTGTTTTTTCCTCTGTTAATTAACTCCAGGAGTTGTCTGCCAATGGAGGTGTTCTTATTCTGGTTCAGGCTGTTATGAATTTAAAGATTTCACCCTTTTACAACACATCCTTGTACTTGGCACCTGTCTCTCGGCTAAAGTCTAAAGCTTTATCTATTGTGAGTTGAAATTCATTTGAAGTTGGTGGATATGGCCTTCAATATTTTAATTTGCCTATTAGTTTAGACCTCTACAGATTTTTTATGATTTGTGTTCGAGTTGGTGTGTGCAAAACCATTTGCCTTAACTGCCACATTTTTTCCTGCAGCTGTTGTACCTTTGTGAAGCGGAAAGTTTATCCTACCTGGATGAGGTCGCCAGCAACCCTGGTAGCCAGGATTTGGCAAAGTCTGTTGCACTAGAGGTATTGGTTAAGAATTAAAAATTTCTTTCACATTTAATGACATAACTTATAGCGAGATTTTTTTCTTTATACTGATAAGAGAAAACATTTTTCTGGAATTCTTCAAATCTCATGTTTCAAAAGTGTTGAAAAAGCAGGCTTTGTACTTCACAAATGTAACAATCTGAAGTGTGTTTCAGAATTCCCACCTTGAAAAGTACCCGAATTCCTCACGTTCAGAATTTTATTTCGTTAGAATTTCACTCCATATTTCCTTGAATTTGAGAGCATTGTAAAACCTATGACACAATTGGGTTTAAAGCCAATAATAATCTTCTAGTGCACAACAAATATTTGTGTTGCATGTTTTAGAATATCCACCTTCTATACATGATTAGTGTTCTGCCCTTTACAATATCTTAGTGTCTTTGATTCAAAGCCGATGCTAATATCCCTAACTGAGTGGTATTCTGCGCATCTGGGTTGTTTAGGTTCTTGAATTACTTAAAAAAATGTTTGGTATAGATTCCAAACAGTCAAGTGCTTCATCTGAAGTAATCTTTCCAAAAGGGCAACTGGAACTTAATGCAATGCGCCTTATAGACGTCTTCTCGGATGATTCAAATTTTCGATCATTCATCATGATAAATTTTGTAAGTTTTCATTACTATTGTTATATGTGACTTTACAAAATGCTGTTTTTAATTTTGGTTTTGGAATTTCAATTGGTTGATTCAGGTTCTCTGTTGTGAATTATCTTGGTATTTTAAGATTAAATGTCCAGAACATTGAAGCATGGTCTTTTGACATTACCAATTCAATATTTGTAGAGAACCTTTTTCATGAACATTACTGTTGAAATTGGGAATCATAAACGATCCGTTTGCTCTCGCACATTGAGCTGCATTGGAAACACTTGTCAAAATATGCTTTAGTCTATTCTAAAAACGATAATTTGCTTAAAGAGACTTTTGACATAAAATGTGTGTTTGGACAAATGGATGCTGTTCTGTGGAGTGCAACTCTGAAATGGGAAGGGGGATAATTTAGTACTTATTGAAACATAGACTTGGCAGTCACCTAGTTATGTGTCTTGTCTAAAATGGTTACATAAACAATAACTTTTACGACTTCTTTTGTTTGCAATAGTTGAACTGGTGTTGCATGTATGCAACAAGCGAGGTGTGCTTGAGCATCGAGTAGTGTGAAGTCTCAACTCTATTCAACCGAATTTAAAAATAGGAACAAATCCCCGAGGCGTGTAACTAAATGTTTGTAAATTACGTGGGACATTGTCATTGTGTGATTATTTACGATGAATATTTGAGTAAGGGATAGTGTGTTGGATGATCGCATAACTTGGAGAACAAATATCAGTGTAACACGCCTCACAAATCCCCGACATGGGTTCCAATGATTATTGTGACAGTGTTATTATTATTTCTGTATTCAATTTACATCAGGATCAACTTAAAGACCATACCTTTAATCTTAATAACTGACAAGATTACTAAGCACCTATAGTAAACCATCATTGATTGCATCTATTTGGAGGTGAGGCAATTTTAATTGATGAGATGACAGGAGTTAATCTGATAGGTTTCACCACAATTAGGGTTAACACTAACTATGTAGTGCCACTTTAGTAATCATAGAAGTAGCTATAGGATAAATGTTTAAGTTGGTGGGCATGAATTAAAATGTATCTTTTTGAATTATGTAGGATCAACTACTGGAAAAAAATGGGGAGTTGATATTAGATGTTACACAGAACTAAAGCATGCTAGAACAAATAGAGAAGTGAGTCATCTATACTCCATGGATCAAAATTGAATAGAAAATTTGTAACATAGCCATAAGACTAGTGAAGCTTTGTGGCTTAGAGTGTTGGGCAATTAAAATCAGAGACGCATTTAAATGATGTGGACATGGGCCTAGAAGACATTTAGATGTCCCAGTATGGCATGTGGGAAGTGGAGAAGAACCATTATCTCAAAATTAAAAGGACTAAAAAAAGATTTGGGAAGAAATGAGTGAAGAAGACATGTTGTACTTTAATATAAAAGGGAACATTTAACTCAACAGTATTAAATAGTGGGGTACAGTCCATATAGCCAGCTCACTTATGATAAAGGTTTTCTTTTTCCCTTTTTTTTTGCATTCAGTTATAAACTTGAAGAACTGGCACAAACTATGCATTTATCATTCTTTCTTGATTTTGACTTTTATTTATTTAAAGAAAGAATTCTGGATGAGTAGTTATAAGATTGTGGTCTGTTTGTTATTATCTGGTGGTGTGAATTCCTCCAGCTTCTTTATAATTCAAACTGTTGATTGTGTGTATCTCGTCACAAATTGAATCAAAAAATGTTTAGTGTCGTGTTATATCTCCTGACTTGTTGAAAGTTTGTGTACGATTCATGCCCATTCTTTTTTAATCTTTAACATCTGACTAAAGCATTTTCTGGGTTGATCTTTTCCCTAACTCTTTCAGTGTGTTCCTTCAGAGGGAAGCTTTAGCAGCAATATTTCTACTCCCGCATGGAGAGTTTTTATCAAGCTGGTGTTCGTCTAATCTTCCAGTTTGTGAAGATGATACAACTTTAGAGTACGTATTATTTACATAGCTGGATGGTTTATGAAATTACTTAAACGTATCATTGACAGCTGCTGCATGGCTTAAATTAATATTATGAATTTACTGCATATATACTAATAATAGATGAGTTTTGTTCCTTGCAGTGTACCTCAGGCATCTTATGCCCATCAGAGAACATCTTTATTGATTAAAGTGATAGCAAATCTTCATTGTTTTGTTCCTGATGTATGCCAAGGTAAATAATTTTTTAATCTCCTGGTTTCAGTCTGGCTACTATTTTAATTGAAGCTCTCATGTAATTATTAAGCTTTATCTCACTCCCAGATGAGAAGGATCTCTTTCTCAACAAGTTTGTTCGATTCGTCCAGAAGGAATCTCAGAAACTGTCTGATGGATTCTTATCTAACTTGGATGCTGAAAAAACTGCCAGTGTTAGCAAGAACTTATGTATAGCTACTTATTACTTTCCCTTGGTTTGTAAATTAAGTGCCGTCTATTTTCTAATCAGTCATTTACGTGTAGGTTCCCTATTAAGTCATGCAGAGTCTTTAGTTCCGCGATTTTTAAACGAAGATGATGTGCAGCTGCTAAGGTAATATGAGTTAATGCACACCAACATTCTGATTGAGTTAGCAAGTTTTTCCCTTTAATGTTTCTTAGTCTGTATTTTGGGTGATGGAACATTCTAGTAAATGCATTCTGCTTGGTTTGGTCATGCTTTGATGTTCTCATGAATAGTTCTGTTTCAAACTGCTCATTTTTTTTTGTGTCCTTTGTTGAAATACTACTCTGGGGCTGTGCTCTAATATAAATAATCTCCTTTGCAGGTTATTTATCAGTCAGTATGAGCATCAGATTGTTCCTGCTGCACCTGAAGATCATCTCGTCCGAGTAATACCTTCTGACTTTTGGTACCATTGGTCATGGTCTTTTATACCTCAACTTATCAAGTGTGTATTCCTTTGTTTACAATATTAATAAATACTGGAATTTTATATTCAAGTTCCAGCACTGTTTTGAATTACAGTTGTTTTCTTTTGTGATGTGCTTGGTCCATTTGATCCTTCTTCTACATCTCCAAATATGATCATTAATGTCCTAAGCTATTCTTACAACTTTAATAATTTCTGGAATAATCATTATTTTATTTTTTTGCAATCGGTTTAGGATGCTCAAAATACAGGGTTGCATACTTCACCCTTACATAAAGTGGCTCCAGGTCATGGCGATAATGATATTAACATGGAAGAGGGTACTCTGGACATTGCATCCCAGGAGGTGAACCAATTGGATGTCAGCAGAAATGGAAATGATCAAAGTATTGATGAGAAGAAAAAATCTGGGATGATGGAACGTGATAGATCTAATGGAGACTCTTTAAATTTGAGAGAAAGTGAGAGGGATGCTCGTGCTGTTGAAACCAGTGGATCAGATTCCAGTCCCACACGAGGAAAAAACTCTGCTGACCATATCAAAAGAAGCTTTGAAGAAACTCTGGAGGAGGAAAAGGCCGATGCTATACATTCTGATGAGAAGCAGCAAAGGAAGCGAAAACGAACTATAATGAACGATAAACAGATAGGGCTTATTGAATCTGCACTTGTAGATGAACCTGATATGCACCGTAATGCCACTTCACTGCGCTTATGGGCTGACAAATTGAGTCTTCATGTGAGTATTAAGTATAATTATTGGTTTTGTTTTATTATTCATATTATCATTTACCTCATAAGATTGATCTGGTATGCCTTTTTGTGTTGTATTCTTTAAGAAGTTCATTGTTTTCTTGTCCTTTCACAGGGTGCTGAGGTTACAACTTCGAGGCTCAAAAATTGGTAGGAGCAGTCTCAGGGTTGTTCATGTTATTATCATGTGATTTCGGTTAATTGTTATCCATAGTGTTTGCTATTCACATTGAAGGACATAAATTGTGACAAGTGAGAATAATTATGCTATACAGAGAAGTTCAGGAAGAGCATAATTATTAGTGTGCACTTATATTTTGTGTAGGATTAATTCCTTGCTGGCTCTTCTTAAACTTCTTTTTATAGCATAATTAGTTTGAGTCCATAATTTGCTAATTCAAGCAATGTGTCAGTTCCAACTCATTATTTCATTAATAACATTAAAGTATTTGTACTTTTTTCTGTGTTATGTTCAGGCTTAATAACAGAAAAGCTAGGCTAGCCCGCGCAGCCAAAGATGTTCGTGTATCATATGATGGGGACAATCTTGACAGACAAGGGAGTTCCGGACGCTTGGATTCACCTCGGAGTCCTATGGATGATGCTCATCTCTCATTAGGTGCAAGAGGTAGTTCTGGGGATGAGGTTACAGACACTGCAGTGACAGCTACCATGGATGAGGACTTGGGGACTTCAGTTGCTGCACCAACCGATGTTCCAAGATCAAGTCCGCTCTTTGAGCCAGGGCAATGCGTGATGGTTGTAGGCGAGGATCAAGAGGAGGTTGGAAAGGGTACTGTATTTCAAGTCCGTGGAATATGGTATGGGACAAATCTGGAGCAGTCGGACATGTGTGTTGTGGACATAAACGAACTAACCGTGAATAAATCATCCAGCCTTCCACATCCAGTGGAAGCCACAGGCAACTCATTTTTTCAGGCTGAAAGAAGACTTGGTTTGAAACGAGTATTGTGGGATTTAAACAAACTTGTCCAGTTGCCACCCCGGTGAATTGAAGGATGGATTCCGTAAAGGATCTGGTAAAGATTTTCTATGAATTTTATCATTTCTCTGGCCATAGCTAGAGACTCAAATATTCATTTTCTTTATGCGTGCAGATTAATGGTAGGGGGTGTGCTGGATTTCGCATCTTTGCTGAAGGTTAAACATCACTCCTGTGTTGCTTGGGGATGCGAGCAATTGAATGTTGCTATGAGTAGTAACCATAAACCCGCCTTCACTGCTGCTGATGAGAAATAGCTCATAATCGAATAGGCTCTGACCTGTGAGTTGAATGGAAGTTAGCTGATAAGCACATGAAATCGAAATATGTGATGAATATTGTGCAATAGAAATTGAGGCCCTTGTTAAACTGCTGCTGTTATTCATTTACAATTTCTGTAATATTTACTCATTTTAGAAAGTTCAGTTTTGGTATTTTGACGTTGTCGAGTGTAGAGAGATGTTTGTAGAATGTAGTCTTCGTAGCAGTTCAAACAAGATTGCCACCTAAATTATACTTGTCGACTGTAACTCTTTGCCTATCTAATTCTTCACATTCTGCCTCTCACTTGGATATTGATTTTTGTAATAAAGAAAATGGGTGTGTTTTGCAATTAAAATAACAATTACCAATGGTTGCATTATTCAAAATATAAATACAAGAAGTAGAGAGTTGAGGAACAAATTTCCCGTTTAAATTAAGTAAATAATAATGAACTTGTAATGGGCCAGCCCAGCCCAGCCCAAATAGAGTTTGTTATAAACCCATCGCACTTCTCCTCCTCCTCCTCCTCCTCCTATATAAAGATAATATCTCTCTACCCCAGAAAGAAAGAAAGACATAGCACACCAGGTGTTGGATGAAATAGCAAAAAGAAAAGATGGAAGCGGAAACAAGTCTAAAAAGCATAAGCCCAGCTGCTGAAAACAAGATAAACACGAAATTCATAGTGGTGGAGAAAGGAAGAGTGGGTATGGAAGGGCGAAACAAGAGGTGCCTGGCACTGGCAGCAGACGAGACGGCAGCCGTCCACCTGCAGCTGTGGGGAGAGGAGTGCGATGCTTTTGAGGCAGGGGATATACTTGTGTTGACCAACGGCATATTCTCCTACACCCGAAACAATCTGGTGTTGAGGGCTGGTAAAAGAGGAAAGCTGCTGAAAGTGGGGGAGTTCACCATGCCTTTTGTGGAGACACCAAACCTGAGTGAGATCAAGTGGGCACCCTACCCCCATCCTCACTCCAACAACTATATCCACCACTCTGTCATCTCCCCTTTTTCTCGTATTTTCCCCCCACCACATTCAACTTGATCCTCATCATCATTTCTGCAAACATGGATGGATGAATGGATCACTCATCATTAATATTTACAATGTTGTTGCCTCTCTTATTATTCAAGAAACTATTTTTTTAAAGTTCAACAAAAACAGAATCCCGAATTTAGGTAGGTTAATTGAACTTTGTAAGAAAATATTAAAAAAAAAAAAGAAAAATGGGATGGAGGGAGTGGAGATGCGGGGGATCGAACCCCGTGCCTCTCGCATGCAAAGCGAGCGCTCTACCATTTGAGCTACATCCCCATTTGATGTTACAATAACCATTGAAAAGCTTTTTTCTGTTTTCCATAATTGTCAATTAAACAATTCAAGACAAACGAGTTTCAGCTTACATATATTATTAAACCCCACTTGGTTTTAGTGAAAAATAGTGGAAATTTACGAATCATATCGAAACTAAATCCCTTCTCTCCACAATTTAAATCAAGAGCAAAGAAAAGAGTTTTATAGAAATTTTGTTAATTTTCTTTTATATATGGTTCAATCATATAATGATATTAATATCAAACAAAAGCTTGGACACTACCTGACACATCATATTTTGTGAAGAAAATTTATATGAATCAGTTTATTTTAATTCATTATAAACTTAATTCAAATAAAAATCTCTAAAACCAATTCAAATATTAGTCTCTATATATCGTTTTGTCTAGAGAATATTCAACAATGTAGAGACAAATTATCCAAGCTCAGAAAATCTTTAAATTTTCACATAATAAAAGCAGTGAACAACTAAGCACAATCAATCTATCCAATCTAACTTATATAAACAAAGACTTTTTTAGCTAAAAGGATAAGTCATATATCAAAACACAATCAGTAATCTATTATACAGAAAGCTAAAATTCCTGTGAAGCAGATCCAATTTCACCTTTCCCTTTTCCAGCACCGGTCTTCTTAGGCAACAAAGTCTGATGAATCTTCGGTAAAACGCCGCCGTTCGCAATCGTTACCATTCCCAACAGCTTACTCAACTCCTCGTCATTCCTCACCGCCAACTGGATATGCCTTGGAATAATCCTATTCTTCTTGTTGTCCCTTGCTGCATTTCCGGCAAGCTCCAAAACCTATAATCGACAAGAAAGCGACGTCAAAATTAAGGAGATTTCTAATAAAACATCAAAAATCAAAGGATTTAGTAATCGAGTCTCAGATATCGACCTCGGCGGCGAGGTACTCGAGGACGGCGGAGAGATAAACTGGAGATCCGGATCCGACACGTTCAGCGTACCGACCCTTCTTCAGGAAACGAGCAATACGACCGACCGGAAACTGCAGGCCTGCCTTCGAGGATCTGGAGACGGCCTTCGACTTCGGCTTTCCTCTTCCGCCGGTGGATTTCGCCGCCGTTGAAATCTTCTCGCCCATGATATTTGAGAATATTGTTTTGATTTTGGAGGGATTTTCAAATTTGAAAGTGCTGAGAAAATTGTGAGTTGAATTAAGAGGGAATGATTTATATAGGAGAGCTTCTGTCATCTGATTGGCTGAATCTGCTTCACGCGGATTGCCAACGTGGATCCGAATTCGCAATTGATATTGATTGGTCAGTTAGTAAGAATAAGGATTGCCAGCGTGGCTTAATAAGATTTTATCTTATTGGGCTTCTAGTATCGTTGTGGGCCTTTTCAATATGGGCTGAAGGCTCCACACAGCCTATAGGCTTTTCTGAGACACATTGGGCCCATAAACGATAAATATAACAAAAGATTTGGGTGATGTGATTCTATACGAATATTAGACTCAATATCAATTATCAAGGTAAAAGGCATTAAAAGAAAATTGTATTTTTGTCTTAAAATATAATTTATTGGAAATATTTGGTTCATTGGATCTGATGTGTATCCAATATTGCATCCCAACTCTCGTCATTTTACTAATGTTCCCTTCATGGATATCGCCATTCAGTCACCATCATATCGATACTGCAATCTTTTCCTTTTGTTTATTAAAATAAAAAAAATTCTAACATAATACTCACATATGTATATCTTTAGGAAACACAATTTATCTTCATTAATATATATATATATATGGTGTATATATGAATAAACTTTCTTTGAAAGACATTGTTTATTTAGAAGATATCAACATAGTGTCATCTTCTTTCATAATTGGTAATACATTAATTTATATGAGAAGATCAATACTAAATTAACTAATTGTACTAATATAAGAATATTACATTAAAAATGTAAAGGAGAAATGATTTTATACGAAGTTTTATTAAAATAGAAATGGAAAGAAGTTAAAAAAGGAAATACAGGTATGGTCAAAGCAGAGAATTCTCGCTTTCTTTCTTTTCTTACTCCACTCAAAATTTAGGGTTATCCTATAGTACACCAGGTGTATTAATACATCAAACTCTCCACTTATTTTCTGTCATCAGATCTAAGATTATTGGGTAATTCTGTAATACACCTGGTGTATTAATACACCAGAGTTTTTTACCGCAATAACTTTTTTTAAGGTAACTTTTTGAATTTTGGACTATAGGAGTTGTGGGCTTTGTAATATGTATGGGTTGTGTAACCTTTGGACAATGGGCTGCAATGTCTTGATTTGTGTATTGTGGGCTATGAAATACATTATGTGCTTTACATTTAATTTGGGTTTATTTTGGGCTATGAAATATATTGTATGTTTTATATTTAATTTTCGGTCATACGAGTTGTACGCTTTAAAATGTTCATTTATATAAAATATAAATCTTTGTTACAAACTTATTTCATTTGCATAAATCATACCTAATTTAATAAATGGTAAAACATTAACAACCATTGTGATGAAATTGAAATTAAATATTTAATATATTTGAGATATACTAATTTGTTTTGATCATGGAGTTTTAATAAATTTCATAATAAAATTAATTTTATTACGTGTTGTTTTAACGATGGTAACAATTTTAACAATTTGATGTAAGTGCAACCATTATAACCTTGCATGCTTTTTTTTAAATAGAAACATTGGTTACATGTCATTTTAACAATTTCATACCAGTGCAACCATTTTAACCATGTTATACAGTGCAAGCATTGTATGTGCAAAACATTGTATTTCAACCATACACTATTGTATATTTTGACCCTGCAACAATTTCCTTCAACCATTAGATTGAAATATTTAATATATTTCAGATATATTAATATGTTTATTGCCCCACAATTTTAATTTTTATTCACGAATGTTTTAATTGTATATTAATTTATATATTTACATATTACCCCACAATTTTGGATGTCATTAACCATTGTGTGATATCATGCAACCAATGTTATGAATTGTCTATTGCCCAACGATTTTTATTTGAATTCATCAATGTATACATTTGAATGTCATTAACCATTGCATGATGTCATTGATAATTGAATGTCATTAACCATTGCATGATGTCATTGATAAGATACAAACTAGTTTGTATATATTGCATATTACCCTCACAATCTTTGATGTCATTAACACATTCTATTTTATCTTGTAATATATGAACGAGTCATAGGATTATGCTTTTTTTTTAATTCACCAATGTTATTTATGTTGTATATATTTGCATATTTGCAATGCATATTCCAAGTGATATAATGCAATGCAATTCATATCATGTCATTGCATCGTTATTGCAAGCAATTCATAACATTGGTTGCATGGTATCATGCATTGATATAATGCAATGCATGTTATTGCAATGCATCATACTAACAAAAAAATAAAAATGCATACAAACCATTCTAACCGTTCACAATGAAGTATGCATAAGAATTTTTTGGATGACTTGCAGCAATGCATTGATGCATTGCAATTGAATGGAATGTCTTGCACTATAAATGAATATTTTCCCACATAATTTACATTTCACTTAGAGATAAAGTTAGACATACTCATGTATAAAGTTGTTAAGATTTTTTTGTATCCCATTATATCTTTTTAGATCTTGAAGTGTATTATATATATATATATATATATTAGATTTTATATCAATAAAATACAAGTTCCTAATTCTTCTGTCAGTATATATATATATATATATATTTGAATATCTAAAATAATATTTTATTGGTGAATTTTGAGAAGTGTTTACGTTGAGAGAGCATTTTATAAACATTCATAAAATACATAATATATTTTAATATACATAATTAAGTTTATATACATAATATATATTGTGATAATTAAGTTTATATACATTAATCTCAATTAATGTATATATTATGATAATTAAGTGTATATGTGTGTATATATAAGTAATTTAGGATCATATTTTAATTAATTAATTAAAGACTAAAGTAGTAATATTACATGTAAAATAATGTTTTAATTTGTTGTTGGGTGTGTAAAATAGTAAAATTAAATCCTCATTCCAAATTATTCAATCAAATAATTATTCAAATTATTTAGTTAATGATTTAATTAGGTGTTTTTCAAATTATTCATGTTAAAATTACAAATTTTTATTTTCTTATTTTTTTTATTTTTTTAAAAACAGGGGGCGGCCACGGGGCGCAAGCTTCTGCCCCGCCCACCCGGCGGGTAGTAGTTGCGGGGAAGGCTGGGTACCGGCCCCGACATGCCCCATTGACATCCATAATGTAACCATTGTCATCCATAATTGAACCATCGTAAATTACAATAAAATATATCGAATATGGATGTCAAATGAATCGTCCTCGAATGATGCATAATACTAGAATACGTGAATTTGGTTTTATGGATGATAATGACTGATAAATGAAATTTTAGGAGAATGAGGATTTGGACTCATTATCTAGGACATTATACCATTTTGGGGAATCATAAGAAGTTACCATAGTAAATATTGAAGAAAGGTAAAAAAAGGTAAATGAGAAATGAATGGTCAGGATTTAAAGTACTCAAATCTAATGGACAAAAATGACTGACAACCTGGTGTATTAATAGATCAGGTGTACTACAGAAGGACCCAAGATTATTAAGGTCAAAGTCAACAATGTTCTAGGATCTAATGGCTGGAAATTGTGGAGAGTCTGGTGTATTAATACACCTGGTGTACTACATAATCACCCCAAAATTTAATATAATTACAGATATGTTTAATTACTCTTTGCTATTCAAAGATTTAACTATGTTATAAAAAATTTAACAAGATCTCTTAAAATCTCATCGTTTTATTTAATTATTCAATTAAAATGAGATAGCTATATTGGAATTTTTAAGTGAGAAGAATATGAGACACTTTTACAAGGAACCAGCATTTTTTATATTTTTTTTGTGCAACTTTTAGCTCCACTAGTTTTCATAATGTTGTTAAGAACAATAAGCACGATCCTTTGATTTCTTTGGCCTGTCTTTGGACAGATATTAATAAGTTTGAAATTTATAGTAATAAATTCATTGATAATCATACCAGGATTGATATGAATTTGAATTTCATCAATTTCATTTTGAACCCTTTTTTTAGCAATACATGTTGATTTTAAATTTATTGTGATTTGAGTGGATTAGAAATCTTTTTGGTTCAAATCATTCAATTCAAACACAACCTTGCATTTCCAACAAAAGTGATGGTTTATGTTGCCCAAATTCATTTGGATTTAAAAAAAAAAATTGTCAATGAAGGATTGGATGTGATCGCAACAAATGATTAATTTACGGTAGTAAATTGATTACTAATATTTAAATTGATATGGATTCAAACTCCATCTATTCTTTGAACTAATTTTTAGAATATCGGTGAATTTTGAATTCACTATTCAAAAATTCACTCTAATTTGAATGGAATTGTCCATTCAAATATATGTTGGATTTGGACTGAGAGATATGAAATATTAACATAATAAGATAGCTTCTTATAATTTGCTTGAATTGTGTTTGTCGCTGTGTTTTAATAGTCAAAATTGCACAAATTTGACCAAAAAAACGAAGACACAATTTTGAAAATAAACAATAAATAGAAAAGTAAGATGATAAAAAATATGTAGAATGAAAGTGGGTAGAACGTGGGATGGTGGTGAGAAGGACAAAAATAAGTAGGAAGAAAAACACAAGTAAAAAAACACAAATGCAGAGTCACGCGTAGACTACTTCATCTTAATTGCTCACTTTGTCTTAAATGCCATCTAATTATAACACATCTACTTATCCTCTATCCTTCTTTTTCCACACAATACAACAAAATTTCACACCAAACTATGAACCTAACCCTCTCTAATTTGCATTTCCACTCAATGAATTCTTTGCCTTCACACCCCCTTACACTTCTACAAACGAGGTTTCATCTTATATACTGATCATTGCGATCGAGGGTTCCAACCTTCCACTTTAATGTTAATGCTTGTTTTAGATAGAAACTTGCGGTATAGAAAACGTTATTATTGTTCAAAACCATCCACCAACGACGTATCAGTATTTCATGTCCTCCAATTATGGAATCTGGAACTAATAAATATGTTAGATATCCGCTACATTTGTTGATATGTTTTAATATGTTCGTAATGAATTGGTTAAATGAACTTGGTTGCAGTAATTCAAGTAATGAAAATAAAAAATGGAATATGAATTTTAGTCTAGATCAATCCCACCTAGGAATTTTAAACATCCACATGACTTTACTCATTAGATGGTGGATCATATGGTAATGGCCAAATGGGGTTTATTAAATGGTAGTTAACAATTGAAGCCATGTGCATTTGAGAACAAAGTTGAATGAATAGTGTAATTGGAATAACTTTTATGGGGATTTACACATATACCCTTGACCCAAAGAAATTGATACGCATTTGTTATTGACAAAGTCAAATTATTGGTTTTTTGACTAGTTAATTGTCATAATGTTTGGATTTTTTCGATGTTATATGTAAATGTGTGTTTTTATTATGTCTTTTTCTATGTACAAGTCTAAGTGCGTTTGTATAAGTCGTCTAAGAAATTTGTTTGTTAGCACAAATTAGCGTAAAGTAACTTAACCAAATAAGTTTGGTAGGTGAAAATGAGATTAATTAATTGGTTGAAATAACAATGTATGATCCTATATAGTAATTTAGTTGCTGCAATTTATTGAATACAGCATTCAACATTTTATTTTACACTCATTCATTTATACAATATAGAAATCATTATTCATTGTATAGTAAATAAAGTTCGATTTATAGTTTATAATAATCATGAAAACCACTTTCATTGTAGGATCGTTGTACAATTGTTAATTGGGAGAACAATCGCAATATACCAATAAATTTGTTTGGAGAAATAGCGCTCATATATGTGTGTGTGTTTTGCAAATAAAAATAGAATATTATGAGTTGTTTTAAAACGATTTATTTTTTATTGAGAAATTTCCTTAATAACGATTTTACTCTCTTTATATTTATAAAAATTATTGTTATTGTTTACTTTCTACAACCCATTGTAATCAATAACTTTTATCAAAGTAATACGGTTGACTTCATACTAGTTAAGCACGAATAAACATTAATTTCTTTAGACCAAATCTGATAATTACTATGCAAGAATATTTATAATTTTCCTCAAAATATGATTTAAAATCAGCATTAATCTCTAAAAATATGAGATTAGGGAATAAATTATATATGAGTGACAATATTTGTAAGACAATCTCACCACTCACTTATTAATGTTACACTAGGTCAAAATCAAGATGAAGACCCAAACAAAGCATTTTAAATAAATAAATAATAAAAAAGTTGATATATCGAGGTAGGAAGGAGTGGGTGAGTTAGGGAAATTAGTGGAGAAATGGATTTGGTCTAAAAATGAACATATGAGTGAAGCTTAATTTCCACTAGGTAGAAATAGGATTCACCCCTTTTTGCACTACAGTCCAAACCCTCTTCCAACTTCTCATCAACCAACTATATTTGATCCAAATAAAATAATCTTTCCTAAATAATTATCAACAAGAATGATGTTTTAGCAACTCCATCTCATGTGTTCACTTAATTTTTTAAATATGATTGTTACGTTTTGGTGTTGATTAATTTTGAGCTAAAAAGGAAATAGGAAATGAGTAATTGCGTGATGAGTGACATAGATTATTCCTAATGGGGGCTTAAAGTTGATAATCTTGTTTACTTAGAAAAGATAAAATGAATTTAAAGAAGAGGAATAATGACAAGTGGAAATAGAGAAAGTGAAAGGTGTAGCTAGTGTGTGCGTGGCACATGCTTAGCCACCTCCTAATACGACAAACAATCACTACAAAAGTCCCATCCACTTATTATTATTCTTAATGACTAACATTAATTAAACGCCTCATAATTTCATATTCTCCCACTCAATTTAAATTTATGTTTCATTTTTGTATTACTTTAGAACTGCATAAGTTTCGATAAACAGGAGTTCTTTTTAATTAATCGTGACAATGAGTGTCAATATTGAGCTTTTGTTGTAGGGTTTGGAAATGATTAATTAAGAATTTACGATTCAAATTGAAAATAAAATCAAATTAATTCTACAAACAAATATTATGTTATATCTCTAAATTTTAGTTAAGAAATAGTAATAGGGATAATTTAAGAAAGAAATTGTAGAGTTTAAAATGACACTTGCTATGACTTTGTTATGAAACGGGAAAGTATATTTTATTCAATGCTATGCAAGTTTTGATATGATACATCATTAATTTTCCTTTTTCCTGACCATTAAAGGTATGTTTGGAAAATAACATAAATGCATTTTATAAAAAAATTAGTTTGTGGCTAGACAATTTAAGGTGGAATTATAAGTAAAATCCCAAGTCACATTCGCAATGGTTAAAAATAGATATTTTTATATTATTTTTAAAAAAATTGTTTGAATAATAATTTTTTGTTGAGATTTGTGAGAGGATGTGCATTAAATAAGTAGGGATTTCGATTAAATATAGTGGGATAGTGATTATCCAATTATGTAAATCATAGATGCTGCTCTATAATGATTTTGTTTATAACTCAATTCAAAAAACTGATGAACTTGGAGGTTGAAAAGTTAGCTAATCAAATGGTTTGAGAAAGTTTTACTAAATGTGGTGAAAATCTCTAAAAGGACATTAGTTTTCGAAATGGGGAAAAAAAGTTTTAGTTATTTATGTTTACTTCATTATATTTTTAGTCTTCTAACTTTCAACCTTTTGTTTTTAGTCATTTTTGTTTACCCTTATTATATTTTTTGCCCTCTATCTTTTAACTTTTATTTTTAATCTTCTATATTTATTTCATTAGATTTTTAGTCCTCCAATTTTCAACTTTTGAATTTTAGTACTCCATGTTTATAAAATATCATTATATAAATTTTAAAACTAATAAAATATGAATAATGTCATTGTATTTATTTTGTATTATCCATTTTCGACACAAAATGTATGTAATTTACATGAAATAAATTATTAGTTACTTAGTATCAATTTCATGCTAATTATTTTTATTTATCATATTCACAAAACTCTAAATCAATTGTAACACGATGAAAATTTGAATTATCAATTAATAATAATTACCCTTGTTAGATGAAGGAAAACTTTTATTTTTTTGTGAGATAAAATAAATTGTAACTAAATTAAAAAGTAAAATATGCTATTACGGGTAAAAGGATTAAAAAAATATATCTTTTTAGCTATTGAGAACTAAAATACAAAATTTGAAAAATAGAAGACTAAATATCTAATGAAACAAACATATAGGACTACAAATTTAATAAAGGTAAACATAGAAGACTAAAATTCAAAAGTTGAAAGTTAGAGGACTAAAAATTTAATGAGGTAAACATAAATGACTATAAAACTTTTTTTTTCCTCAAGCATACCATGATATAGATAGAATAATTATCAAATCGCAAGATGTAATTCATACATTAAGGTTGAAATTTTGTCTATCTCAAACTTGTATTCACAATCAAACTCCACAAAGATTGACTAAATCAAGGAATTCATTTTACTCCACCAAGGAACAAAGATTAAAGGAATATATTCTCTAATTTGAAAGATCAAGTGTTAAAGTACCCCAAAATACAACCATCCAAATAAAAAATCACTTAACTTGCTTCTGTAAGATTTTAAATATATGAATTAATTTAAGAATCCCTCGATCTTGTGCGTATGACATGCATGTAAGTTGGTCCAAACATTGAATATAAATGCATTTTGAGTAGGAACTTATGAAAATCAACATGTGATTGATCTCACTGATGTAATTTCATTATCCATAATTCAAAATTCATTTTCCCAGCAAGTAAATTTATATATTATGAATTGTGAATAAGTCAACAAATTTAATAAAAATAGATTAGTAAGACGATGCTATACAAATCTAAGTAGCAAAGTTCGATATAATTCGAAAAAAATAGATAGCACCTTGTTTGGGACACCCAAAAAGGTGAAAACATAGTAGTGTGGAGTGGGATGCCACTATCCCAAAAGACAGCAAGTCTAAACGAATAGAATCTTAGGATTACTATATTCTGCCATGCCCCTTTTATTGCTAAATCTATGTGATTTTATTTTTTTTATTATTACAACTTAGAAGGAAAAAAAAAATATTCCCACTAAAATTTGACCTGAGAAGGCATCTGTTTTAGTATTTACTTTATTAGTATTAATTATATTGTTGGTATGATTAATATTGGAGCCCCTTTTTTTTCTTTTTTTTAAATACATGTTTACATGGGTTTTTGTTTTAAATTAATTACATAAACCATGAGCTTTAATTTGTAATATTGGTGGTTGCAAACTCTAACAAAGAAAATCAAGTATAATATTGTATTCATTTTACGACACATAATTGTCACTCGATCATTATCATTAAATGTGTTTCGACGACCATCTCAAATTTACTATCAATTTTGTCATATGTCATCGTCACCGTCATAAATTGATAGTGGACGATATGTCGAACATAAACTTTTATCATTGATTCACATTGATATTATCATGAAATGAGAAGATAGAGTGAATTTGGTCATATAATCGTGGTGGTGTGTCGCAACTCGCAATGAAGTATTGGAAAATAAAAGTGATGATATAGTTGACAAAATACATAGTTTTTATATTGTTACAAATGCAAGTTCATATTACAATTAAATTCAAACCAATGTTAGTGCAATTAATCGTGAGTCAAATTATTCAAACCCAATCAAGTACTAATCAAATCCTCCTAAATTTTAGATATTAATCTATTTTTAACTAGACATCTATCAATATATCTCGATTTGGATACAACGTATCCATATAAATTGATTAGACGCTTGGTAAGTATTAATGTATGTGACCCCATCCAAAATTGATTAAAACTTAAAAAAAAAAAAGAGTCAATAGAATAAATTGATGTTAAAGAAAGGGAGAAAAAAAGGGGGATTGATGGAATTGTAGCGTAGGTAAAAGAGAAAAAAGTAATGAAAAAGAAAGGTGGAAAGTTAACCTTAAAAACGAGACACACTGTAACAAACGAGAGAGAGAGAGAGAGATCTTTTGCTTCTGTAAGAGAAAAGGAGGTCTAATCAATCACCAGATTTCCTACCTCTTATGTCTCAGTTTTCCCCCTCACCAAACGCATCCATATTATAAATGCTCCTACTCATTTCGAACATACTTATATTTTCCCTCCTATTAATTGTTTTTTTATAATTTCTGTCATGAATTAAAAGAACAACTTAATTATTTCATCTATTCCTTAATTAATTCGTTATAACTTTCTCAACTTAATCTAAATTATGAAATCTTTAAAAAATTGAGATAGAGGATAAAATTGGAAAATTGATGTCAAAATAGTTAAATAGACAATTACTGTGAAATGGGGAAGTACTATATTTCAAAATATTTCATTTACATAGGCTCTCAATAATATATATATATATAAAACAGACCTTCAATAAAAATAGCAATAACTAATTTTACCTCCCAAATTAACATACTATAAATGGAAAGAAAGTAGTTACAAGAAATTAAATAAAAAAAAAAGATTTATACTTTTAAGGGTTATGGGGTCCACTAGGTTAGGTTATACCTACAAATAGGTACGTTATAAAGTATATTTTATCTTTTTTCTATATTTCATATAAATTATAATCTTTAAATTAATTATTTTTTATTTTAAATTTTGTTTTGGTTTATGAAAATAAATTTTATATTTACATTTTGGTGAAAAATTGTATTTAACAAGATTACAAATACAAAGATAGATGACTAAATTAAATATAGATTAGGAAATTAAAAAATAATTTAAAATAAAAAGTCTTAGATTTTTTGAGAAATTAATAACAATGAAAAACATTTTGGTATAGTTGTTTGATATATTTGTCAATACAAGTGGGTTAAATATTAAACTAGCTACGTTATTTAAATACATATCAAGATCTTTTAGTTATTTGATGAGATTTATAACTTTTCTTTAAAGATATATATAATTGTGATTGTAAAGGACATTTGTTAATAAGTATGAATCAAAAAATATAATAATATATTAATCTTGATTCTTATATCTATATGAATTTGTAATATGCACATCATATCTTTATGAAGTAACATATATTTTAGATATCAATTATAGTTTACAATAAATGTTTCTCAGTACTAAATTTGATTCAATTTATTTTAATTTACAATATTAATAGGTACGTGTACAAAATTGGTGTTTATTTAACAACCTCATATTCAAATATAGAATTTAAAATTTATTGTTAAACATAGATATTTATATATATACAAACACACATTTATAAATTATTGTTTGCATTTTAAAATTATAATAGTATTTAAGATGTGACACATCAAAGATAAAGAAATAAATTCTTATTAATATATAATTTAGGTTATAATAATACTATTACATTATAGTAAATTAAATAATCAATCGTATATTACAAATCGTGCATATCCCATCTTTTTGGAGAAGAAAAATAACAAGTTACATGCATCATCAATGGTTATATGTAATTGTATATACATACAAATATCTGAACTCAAACACTGATGTAAAGATGCGATCTTCTTAAATATGAAAAGAAAAGTGGTTTCGATTAATTTTATCTCGAATTCACTAACAAATTAAACTTAAGAGAATGTGAATTTTTGATATTATTTCCACTATAGTTGACCTTATAGGTCTGTTGAATTTAGTGGTATGAGTTTCATATATAGAAAGAACACAAATACTCATATGCAACCGTTTCACATGCGACGGCACTCGCGTACGGTTGACCGTGTCCCAGGACACGACCGTGTGCAAATGTAGTGTATAAGTATGTCTTTTTCAATAATAAGTATGTGATTTTTCACTATAAGTATGTGATTTTTTTTTCTCGCCCACGACCGTGCCCTGGGACAGACCGTGCCTCGCGTGAGCAATCTGTGGCGCACGGTCAGGTCTCAGGGTACGGTCAAGATAAGTATGTGATTTTTGTCTATAAGTATGTCTTTTAGTGCTATAAGTATGTGTTTCGACGCACGATCGACCGTGTCCCAACACACGACCGTGTGCCAGTGCCGTCGCACATGAGACGGTCTTACATGAGTTCAGCTCTAGAAAGAATAAGATAACAAAATGACTAAAATAGAGTGCATGCTATGTATCTATCACATTTTACTAATTACTTCTTTTTTAATTATTTATTTAATTATAAAGGTAATTTCATTATTATATAAAAAATACACATCCTTATACTTATATATACAAAACAACAGTCAGGATTACACGTGTTATTCTCTCAACAACTAAAAAATTATATTAATTTTAATTAGATTCATTATCTTTATTGCAAACACAATCTTTCATTGCTGTTTGGAAATATGTGAATCTCACATTATAAATCTTTCCGATTATTAGATGAAACTGTATTGATATACATATAAACAAAATGGATGCATTAAAAACATATTTCAAATTTATAGTTTAAAATAATTACCAAATCAATTAGAATAAAAAAAGATTAAAAAGTTGCCAAATCAATAACTACACCACTACCCAGTCAATAAAATATTAATGATTAATTATAAACTAAATATACGATGAATGTGTTAAAAAAATTAAGTTATAATATTTGTCTGAAAAACCAACAATAAAACATACGACTAATAACAAAGTATTTATCATTAAAGTGACACTATTAAATTTGTGGTGCCTTTTTTTTTAATGAACATTAATACTAAATCTATAATTCTAATCAACAGAAAAAAATTAAAAAGAATTTTAATATGTATAAGGCATTGTTTATTCACACACGTTACAAACTATTGATTTCAATAGTTAGATAATATATTATTTAAGATTATATTATATTTAAAATTAACTAAGATAGTAAAATATAATAAAAAAATCATGAATATATTTTTCCAATATAATTTTTATTACATTCATCTTATTTAAACCCTGTAATACAGTACAGAACTTATGCTAGGTGCGCATATATTAATAACTATACTCATCATTCATCAGTCAACGAGAATTTATATATGAAAAGAATAATACTTTTTTTATATATAATTGAATTGAAGACCCCTCCATAACTCTATTTTATCGTACAATCTTCTTATACGAAGTTTATTGTTGGTTTGTGAATTGTGAGTACCTTAGGCCCTACCTTACGATCATTGTATTTATTCCCTACCAAAATAAATAAATAGATAAAGTTTTTAAGGAAGAATTGCAATCACCACCTTAAAGTTTAAACTTTTATTTAAAAAACCCCACAAAATAACAAAATCCTCCTGCCTGATCCACCTATGTTGGCATTTACAATTTTGTTTGCCTTGAATTATTTTTACAACTTTTATCGTTGAAAATTCCTGTATTAATATATATATATAATATAATATAAGTAAGCTTGAATATAGTTGTGAATTCATAAGAAGTGAAGGTGGTGAATAAAATCTTTATTGGAAAGAAGAAGATTGGATTAAAATAAATTGTTTTAAGGGTTGGTTTTCTATGAGACGGTCTCATGTGCAATGCGGTTCGAACATGATCGTGATTCAAGTCACCGTAAAAAAAAAAAAAAGCATGCTTATCTCTAAAAGATATACTTATAAAAAAACATACCAATTCGACTGTGTCTCAGGTTATATAACCTGCTCTACACACCCACTATTGTTTTGTCACGCACAGTCACACCGTGTCTCGATGCACCGCAGTGCTCGTGGAAAAAAGTCATATTCTTATAGTAAAAACATACATACTTTCAAAAAGTATACTTGCACATTATTGTCGTGCATGGTCGACGATGTTTTGGAACACGGCTATACTTAAAACCATCACAAATAAGACGATTGTATGTTTTCATATGCAAATTACCCGATGTGTTTATATATTTTGATAAGATTTGAATCTCAACTCAAGTGGAAGACTAAAATAAAAAAAAAAAAAGGAAAAAGAAAACTATTAAAGTCAAACTCATATGATGTAATCAATTGAAACTCATCTAAATGAGAAGGTGTTTGATTAAACTTATATGCTCCTTAAAAGATCATATAAGATGTTAAATGTTTATAAGCTCCTCAAAAGTGTTTAGCTAACTTTTAAAAATAAAATCTTATTTAGGAGCTTATAAGATGAAAGGAGTTTATAAACTATTTTTTGAAAAGTTGGGAAATCTCAACTTATTTCTAAAATAAGAGCTTATTTTTAAAACACCTTCAAATTTAATCATTTAAATTACACAAATGTCATTACTAACAACTTATAAGCTCCACCATCTTATTTATCCAAATACTTCAACAACTTATATTAAACTTAAATTAAACATCTTACAAACTCTAAAAACATCTTATAAGATATGATAGCTTATAAGCTCTAAAAATAAGTTTAGCCAAACACCCCTTAATTCATTTGATGCCAAAATACATCTACATTGGACTTTAAAGGATCAGTAGAGGTTTTTAATTTGAAGTGACATTTGTGACGACACGTATATTTAACACATGTTTAGAAAATGACAAAATATTTTATGCAACTCATGCATGGATCTATTATCCATGCACCCGGATCGACCCGTCCCACGCACGTTTTCACACGCTCAAACGCGCTCTCACGCGCCTGGTGGGTGTGCTCAAACCCACCAAGATTCGCTTCAGACAGTCATACCCTCATGTTATGTTAGGGTTACCTTCATGTTATGTTAGTGTTACCCGGGTAACACTAACATAACATGAGGGTAACCCTAACATAACACCATAGTAACTCTAACATAACATGAGAGTATGATTAACATTTTAGTTAAGTGGTTTTAAACTAAGGGTATGAAATCCGGAGATGGGGTCACATTAACATAACGTGAAGGTAACCTTAACATAACATGAAGGTAACACTAACATAACGTGAGCGTAACGACCAAAACATGCGAAAAAAATAAAGAGGCACGGGCTGGGCGGGCCAGCCCAGCCCAAGCACGGTCTAGTTGTACGGATCACAGATCCGTGCAACTGATGCATAAGAGAGTAACTCTTAGAAAATATATCTACACAAGTTTTACATGTTAGGGTCAATACAAAATACACCAAAAATTTTGAGATAAATAAATGGAGTTGGAACAGCTCAAGGATCAACCTACCTAACCAATAAAACAGGTTTACAAATTGAAAAGATAATGTTGATGATCTTGGAGAAGTTGTTGGATATATTTATGAGCGAATTAGGTTTTTTTGAGTTTCGATATATTCCAAATATAAAATTTGGAATGAATTTGTTTTAAATTCATTTTTTACAATGATGAGTTTAATATAGAAGTGATATATTTCGACTTTTTGTGAATTCAACATTTATAAAAGTAAAAATTGTAATGGTTAGAGTTCGAACATGTATCACGATTCATTCAAGTTTTTATTGATCTTTTATCCACTGCAAACATGTCTACTGTTGACATATACAGATCTCATACATTTAAATACTGTGAGGATTTGTAATACATTAACGATAGACAAATCAATATGTAACGTGTCATGAAAAATATGGTGACCGACTGATCTGTTAAATATTTGTTTATTTTGTTGATTATATATCTCCTTAATACCGCCTGAATGATAAACAAATCACATTCAAAGCTATACAATAAATTACATATATCATGTTTGAGTTCATGCCAAACAATATAATAGTCATGTCTCCACCAAATTGGCAAACCCAAACTACAATTCCTTCCATTCTAAAAATACCCATCTCTTTATGAAGTAGTACAATTATAATTCATCTCCCACTTTCCATCCATTCAATTCCCTTATCCAGTGTAAATACATTAATACGTACATACCCATTGCTGACATGTCTCAAATTCAATATAATCATTAATTTCATATTACAAAATTTTATAGATATAAAACCCTCACATATCAACAAATGGATCTATTAATAAATCTTCTAGTTTTTCAACTGTATTCTTATTTGCGCTGATTTACATCTATAAAAAATACAAATATTTGATCGAAAACTCTACAATGATTACACATCTTTTAACACTTGAAAAATAGATAAAGATGATTATTTATCCATATAATATAGGGTCATTCTATAGTACATCGGGTGTATTAATACATTAGACTCTTCATCATTTTCAGTCATTAGATCTGAGATCATAGTTGACCTTGACCTTAATGATCTCAAATCTGATGGCTGAAAATGAATGGAGAGTCTGGTGTATTAATACACCTGGTGTATTATAGAATTACCCTATAATATAATAATTATGGTAATTCCAAAATAGTTGTGAATTTAAAGTTCAAAAAGAAAGAAAAATAATAAATAAAAAAAGAGGGTGGAAAAGGGAGAAATAAAATAGTAGTCCTTGCCTGCAAAATGTGAAGAAAGGAGCCACGTTTCGAGCAGGGAGGGGTATGGCCCACCCACCCCACCTAGTGGATCCCACATCCTTCCCTAAGGAAACTAGGGGCCCCACGCATGACCAGCACGTGTCAGTCCCCTCCCTATATTATAACCCCCGAGAAACGACAAAATTAAAAGCCCCCTCCACCCAATTACATTAAATTTAAAATTATAAAAAAAAAAAGACGTCGGGGCCCACCCGAGTTCTGACAAAAAACATGCCGTCACGCGTTTGGGCGCTACACGACAAAACACGTGTGGGTGGGATGGTGGTTCGGAGGGGAAGGGGAGGGGTGAATGGTCAATTCACAGCAAGCGGGGGCGCCACGTGGCATGGGGCGCACGCAGCCCTTACTTCCCTCTGTCTTTTCTTTCCTTATTATTTATATCTAGGTTTCAAAATAAATGACGTTTTAATCTTCTGCCCGTATATTAAGAAATATGATAAAAAGTCTAATCTATTCCCTATTTAAATTTAATTAATAAGGAACTTTTATCTTTTTAACATATTTAATTTAAGATGAGTAAATAAGAGTATATTTGGTATATTGTATGTAAATATGCTTTGAAATACGAAAACGATAATTATTTTAAGACAAATTTTAATTGCTAAAACGTCATTTATTTTGGGATGGAGATAGTAATATATTTACAACTATGCCCTTCGCACTGCCCTTTTGCCTACTTCCAAAACTTCTTTTCCTTTTCCTTTTTGGATTTATTCATTTTTTCCACTTCCTAACAAATTTCCTCATTTTACCCTCCTTTTTCTTTTTTCTATTCTCTTTTTTAATTATTTTAAAAGGGAATGTGATTCTTGATTCGTTTTACTAGTTATATTGTGACATTTAAAGTTATTATAATTCACATTTTGCAATTTCAACCCACTTTCAAAAATAATGAAAACCTCAACTTTTATAGGCATTTTTGTCTTTTCATATAGATATTGAGATTCCGCCAACAAATTTGGTGTCCATGTCCCTAAAATTTCGAGTTGTTAATTCTGACTAGTTTTTTTGGGTTTAATTGCAATATATGTTAATTACAGTAAATTATGTTTTAATTATGACATAACAAAATTATAATATATTTTCAATATAAATAGCACTTAATGTTCATAAAAACTTGGTGTGAGACGGATCTTGTTTACTCACTAACCAAACTCATTTCATAAATTTATACATGAATTGTGAATGGTTGGTTGACTCGTCTCATATGAAATAATTTGTGAGACGGTCTTACATAAGACTTACTCTTTAATATTTTGTTTATCTTATTCAGTGTGTTATAACTTTGAACTCAAGTATTTCTATGTACAAAAAAAGAGTCAATAGTATGCTATCTGGAAAGGAAATAAAGTTAAGGCCGCATTTGGATAGATTGATTTGAAATCTATAATTTATCAAATTCACATCACTCATATCACTAAAAAAATTAGATCAAAATGAAAGTGGCAGGTTTCACCCCAACATTTATGAAAACACCATTGATGAAATTAATACTACAAAGTTCGAATATTTTCATCCGAATGAGCTTAATATTTATTATTTAATCTATCTATATTCTAATCAGCTACATACCATGCATGTAAATAATGGTAAAACACGCTTATGGACTATGATCATTTCAAACTTATCAAATTCGGTTATTTGTTATATAAACTTGAAACATACATCTTAAATTCATGTCTTATAACAAAGTATAATACTTTTGTGATCCATTGAGTTGGTCAAATTTGGTCATTTTATCACTCTAATTTTAATTTTTAACATCTAGCCTCATGAACTTGCCATAGTTAGTTATTTTACCCGAAAATTCGATTTTATTATAGCTATTTTGCTCTTAAAAACTTATATCTAAACACACTGATTATTATCTAAACTTATCAAAGTCGATTATGTTATGTTACCCCCAACAACATCAATTGTATGCATTGTTGGCTTGACAACTAGTTACGTGCTTACAACACTCAAAGCATAACACAATGAGAACACATCATGCACATGCATGAACAGAGTACAACTTGAAGAGCAGGCAGTACAACTTCACCAAATATTTTGATATAAAGTTGTCTTTGGATGAAAAAGATTTATTCCAAAAGGTTTATTCCAACAAAGATGACAAAACATTAGTCATTGTGACATGCATGTTCAACTCATTCACACGTGTAACACGCATTTTATCTGTTATGTTTATAAAAATACATGTAAGTCATATCATGCTTTAAGTGTAAAAATCGAAATCCATAAAATGATGAAAATTGATAAGTTTAATGGACCGTGGATATATTTTTTGAAAAATGTTAGACCTAAAATAAGCATAGAAAATGAAAAAGGAAAATAAATGGAATGGAACAAAAAAAAAAAAAAAAAGAGAGCAAGTAACTCAAAAGAAACAAAAATGAAAAATACGGTTGTCCCAATAAGTGCACCAATACAATGGACTTAGCAAAAGTAGGTTGGCCTTTGCTCCTTTTATGAACTAACCTTTTAATCACTTTTATCTTTGGGTAAGAGATTATTTTAACCACATTTTTTATTCAAATTTTTTTTTTTAATGTTTTATCACATTTCACTATTTAATATGTTGATGTATCATAAAAAATTATATGGGTCTAATTATATGGATATGATTATATAAAATGAGTTCGCACCACCTGCAACTCAAGCTCATTATCATAAGCTATTATCTGATATAATATATATTAGATGTTGGTCAGTTTTATATAATAAGATTTATAAAATGATCTTCAAAATATATATTCTTAAATCTTAATAAATACTAGGTATACATTGTTACTGAGGTTATAGGCTTCATATTGCATAAAATTGAGTCATGCACTCTTTTAGTTGGAAAAAAATTGTAATGTTTACTAATCGATATTATAATATAAAAATTTTTTTAAATCATGGATTACAGGATTTCATACCCAATAAATATCACTACTTTTTAGAAAATTAAAAGAAGTCATTACTTGATAAAATTTGTTCATTTGAAATTTGGGTTCAAACATATAAAATTACGTAACTTATTTTTGTGGAACAAATAATTTAGAGTCTTATAACAATGTTGTTAGAATAAAAGTTAATTCGGTGTCAAACGTAGATTGATATGTATTGTACTATTGTGTATCTGATTAATAGTGTTGTAAAAATAATCAATACTTGTTGGACACAAATTTGAATAGTAACTCCACAGCAATATTCATTATATTTATTGCTTAACTAATAAAATGTAATGTGTAGATAAAAGAATTGTACTATGGTGTAAAATAAAGAATAAAAAAAGAGTTAGTCTCCAGTGCAATTGGTGGACATATAATTCGGGTCGGGTTCGGGTCGATTCGGATCCACACACTTTTTTTTTTTGAATTTAATTTTTTCACTTCAGGTTGCTACCTTTATGTTATATGCGTGTGACCTTTATGTTATATAAGTGTGACCTTTATGTATAAATGTAATAACCTTTATATACTCTGACTTAGAAAAAAAGGAAGAATTTTAGCAAAATTTGTACATATTTACCTTTATGTAATATTAGCTGCATGTATATTCATCCTAAAAATGCATTGAATTTTGAAAATTTTCATTTTTTGAAAATTATGAATCATAAAGGTCATAATATTTGTACATAAAGGTCACAAGAATTGTACATAAAGATCACAACAATACAACATAAAGGTCTCAATTTGAAGCGAAAAAACCTGAAAATCTCCATTTTTCATAAGTTACTGAACATAAAGGTCATATCATTTATATATAAAGATTACACTTATATAACGTAAATGTCACATTCTAACAACATAGAGGTAATAGTTTGAAGTGAAAAGAAAAAAAAAAAACTCAGGTATACAGATTCAAGTTGAATCACCTCAATTACACCAATTCATAATCGTGCACTTGATGCACAAAAACATTTGCGATAAAAAAAAGAGGTGATATTAGCATAATGGATAAATAATGAGCATAATTGGAATTACATTAAAAAGGGGGACCTACCTAAACAGTTTATTTCGGCCGCCCCATTTTGTCGTCTCCCTCGTCTCCCTCTTCCTTCCATCCTTCTTTTGCCTTTGACTCTCACTCTCCCCCCTCTCTCCCCCTCATTCTCTCTCTCTCTCTCTCTCTCTCTCTATATATATATATATATATATTATAGTAATTTCACACGCTACCTTCATTTTGGTCTCTCTTCTTTATCTACCATTTATTTGTTTAATTCTAATTAAATGTTAGTATTTTATATAAACTCCCTTTTATCCTTCATCTCTCTCTCTTTGTTGTCATGTTTTCTTTTCTGGATCTTTTTTAGTTCTGTTGGGTGAGAGCTCTGAAGCCCTCTCTGTCTCTGCATATTCTCAGAAGTGTCTTCTTCCTTTGTTTGTTCTTCAGAGAGAGAAAGTGAGTGAGAGAGTAATATCTGCCCGCATAGCAGAGTTGGTCAAATATTATACGACTCCTTTTTTCTTGGGATTTCATAAAGGGATACTTTATCAACTCTAATGGCGGGGAGTAATGAAGTTAATGCTAATGAATCGAAGGTAATTTCTTCCCTTTTTTTACTCTTAAATTAGCATTTTCTCTTTATTTTCCCGATTAATCTTTGAGGGTTTGAGCTTCTCCTTCGAGAAAGATTTGATTTTTGAGGAAAAAGAGTCGTGTTTTTTTAGGGTTTTTACCCTTCTTTCATTTCATCTCTATATTTGTGTTCAACTTTTATTCCCCTCTTTGTTTTTACTCGCTTATTGCTACTGATTTAACAGTCCCCATAATTCGATTTTATGCTTCTGTGTTGGGTTTTTTTTAGGTGGTTTCTCCATTTCTAAATCTCCTTTCTTTTTATAGATATTCATATTGCTGATTTCCCCCCATCTTAACCAGATGATGATATGCTGATTTGGGATGCCTGTATCTCTCTCTCTCTCTCTTGATTCTCTCACTAAATTGAAACTCTACCCTGTTTCTTTCCACAGAGCATGGTTCCTCTCAACACATGGATCTTGATATCCAATTTCAAGCTTGCTTACCATATGCTTAGACGCCCAGATGGCACATTCGATCGTGACACAAACGAGTTCCTCGATCGAAAAGTGCCAGCCAACGCCGTCCCAGTTGACGGCGTTTACTCATTCGATGTGGTTGATCGGGCCACCCGGCTACTGAACCGGGTTTATTTAGCGGCCCACGAGAATGGGGCTCCATGGGGGGTTTCAGACCTTGAGAACCCCTTGAGCACGACTGAGATTGTGCCTGTGATTATATTCTTCCATGGTGGAAGCTTTGTTCATTCCTCTGCCAATAGTGCAATTTATGATACCCTTTGTCGACGCCTCGTTAACACGTGCAAAGCCGCGGTTGTATCGGTTAACTATCGTAGATCACCCGAGTATAGATACCCGTGTGCCTATGAAGACGGGTGGGCCGCACTCAAGTGGGTCCACTCGAGAT
This sequence comes from Scutellaria baicalensis, assembly GCA_005771605.1. NCBI lineage: Eukaryota > Viridiplantae > Streptophyta > Magnoliopsida > Lamiales > Lamiaceae > Scutellaria > Scutellaria baicalensis. The sequence continues at coordinate 24,820,273 of CM016723.1, read as the reverse complement.
CATGGCTCAAGAGTGGGGTGGAGTCTAAGGCTCATGTGTATTTGGCCGGAGATAGCTCCGGCGGCAATATCGCGCATCATGTGGCTGTGAGGGCGGCGGAGGAGGGAGTCGAGGTGTTGGGGAATATTCTCCTACATCCGTTGTTCGGAGGGAAAGAGAGGAAAGAATCGGAGAAGAGGTTGGATGGGAAGTTCTTTGTGAAAATTCAAGATAGGGATTGGTATTGGAGGGCGTTTTTGCCGGAGGGTGAGGACCGCGACCATCCCGCCTGCAACGTGTTTGGCCCAAGGAGTCGGAGTCTCGAGGGTCTCAGCATCCCTAAGAGCCTAGTCGTTGTGGCCGGGTTGGATCTTCTTCAGGATTGGCAACTAGGTTATGTCGATGGGTTGAGAAAGTCGGGCCAAGAAGTGAGCCTTCTTTATCTTGAAAAGGCAACCATAGGGTTCTATTTCTTGCCCAATAATGATCACTATCATAGCTTGATGGATGAACTGAGGACCTTTATCCACTCTTAATTCTGTATAGATTATCTTCACTTTCATTTACCGGGCCTATACTTAACAAGAAGCTCCACATTTTGCTCGTCCCTCCTCGTGCCAGTGATGGTTTTATATGATTGATTGTCTAGAGTTGATCGTTTTTGGTGGTGATATGATATTGTTTTGCATTGGGGATCGATCGTTGCCCACGTTTACTTCCATGGATTCGGTGTTCCATGAAGGGGGATTGTGGGGATTACGCCTGTTGATGAGAAAAAGGCTAATTTAGGACATGGATTAGGGGATCCATGGTGGTAATTATATGTAACTTATACATATATAAATTTTATTTTAATTTTATATGTAACTAGGCAGCCTAGTCTCTCTTGTATTATACTAATTTCAAGAATGGTGTTAATTCATCAACATTTGACTCTGTAACATTGATGTAGTTGAGAAGGTAAAGTTGAGGGGAGTGTATAAAAGTATTGGTGTTATGTGTATGATTTGAATCCAAGTTTGATTGTGTGACAAAATGAACATGGGACCAACCCAAATTGGACAATGGAAGTAGGAAATCTTATGAAGCATACATATGTTGTCACTATGTCTGTTTCTTGCAAAATCTTTAACTTGCGCAACACTGCCAACATAACCTGTATATATATATATCATCACTTCCAAGTAAACTGCAACCCACCCCTTCTCTCTCTCTCTCTCTGAGATTAATATTGTGAGAGAGAGAGAAAGAGAGAGAGGTGGTTCATGTGTATCCATGATGGACTATAATTGGCTGTTCTCTACCTTAAAGCCAACAAAAAAAAAACACACACACATTGTTTATTTAATTTATAAATTGTAGTTGAAAGTTTGTTTGGTTGTTTAACAGGAGAGTTGCTAGAAAATTGAGAACAGCGTTATAGAGTGGTGGACCATAGTACACCCCTTTGTCACTTACTCTCAATGCCGAAAGCAAAGAACCCCGTCCACCAAAGAAACCACGTCACAATCTCTCTCTCTCTCTCTCTCTCGAAAATAGGGAAAAAAAAAAGATGGATAAATTAAATATGATTGGACGTTAGTCCAAACAATGGGATCTCACAATCATCAGAGCATTGATTTGATTAATTGTTAATGGTTTCTTGTAGATGGGGTTCACTTCATGTTTGGATCTTTTGATTTTTAGTGACAAATCACAATCAACACACTTAAAACCCTTCTTACTATTCTTTTAATTCTTCTTTTCTTCATTTCCAATTCACATCAATTTAAAGACCAAGTAAAAATGAGTGTTCGAATTGCTATATAAATTATACTAAAAATGACCAAAGAAATGCTTCGTGTTTTGTTATAGTTATGAGGTTGTTTGTTAGCTTCAACCTCTTCAAAATGACTTTCGATAGATTTCACAGACACTTACGTGTGACGCTGTTATAAATTTCCGTGAGACGGATTCGTTTTACTCACCAACCAAACTTATTTCCACAAATTTATATATGAATTGTGAAATGTGGGGTAACTCGTCTCATAGAAAATGATCCGTATGACAATTTCACAAGAGACTTGCCCCAAAATTTTATTATTATAATATTATCTTTCTAAAACCCACCTAGATTATTATTTCTTAAATTAGATAACTAAGAAGGGAGAACCCAATTTATTCATACATAAGTTTCTCTAAATCTATCTATTTTATGTACATCTTTAAATCTCAATTCTTGTTTTATTAATAAATAAATAATCAATACTTTACGACAAATAATAAAACAAAACATTCTATAAGCTCTAACGACATGATTGATATGAATGAATTAAGTGGGAATGAAATAATCATCTATAGCTTCGTTCATATCTTTCGATTGGTGATTTGGTATGTTGAAAAATGCTAAAATGTCCATGACGGACAACTCTTAATATGTCCACCACTGACGTGTAACGATTTCATTCACTTGTTGTACGGAAAGTAAAATTATTTGATATACTAGATATTCGACATGTTAGGGGTGAATACATATTAATGTGTCAACGATGGATAGGGTAACAGAACTGTTGTCTGTTGGTATGTCTTATTAGCAATGATCATCATTTCCATAGGAATCAATGTTACCATGGATATAGGAATGATCATTACTTCCTACCCCATGGTATTATATATTCCTACCTCCCAAAAATGCAAATTTTCTTTTTATTATTTTTGACAATTATCATTTTATTTATTTTGTGACAATTTGTGAAATTAAATTATTATATAAATTTCTATAAATAATATTGAATTATTTATGATTTATAAATCATAACTATTGATATAAAATTAAAAATATGAAAAGAGCAAAATAGCAAAAATATAATACCAATAAATACAAAATAGTATAAAATAATTAATAAATATAAAAATCATAAAAACATAATGATAATAAAATTATTTATATTATACAATACGTATAATTTTAGTTTTGCTCTAAGATTTATATAAATACTTTATTATTATTTTTTGTAAATATATACAATTAAGATAAATAGATATTAGAATAAATAATGGTTTATATAAAAATATATAAATAGATTGTAACTAAAATATTTTTTACATAATATAAAATAAGATATTATTTAAGTAATATAAATCATATAAAATAATTGGTAAAAACTACTATAAATATTAAATAATTTTACTAATAATAAAATTTAGAAAATAAAATATATAAATATTATATACCTTAATATTAGTGTAAAAACTAATTCTCTGTATTTTTTAAATTTAAAAATACCAAATATCTAAATTTAAATAATATAAGGAACAAGAATATTAAAATAAAATTATATTGAAAAGTAATTTGGTCAGACAAAGATTGATTTAATATTTTTACATTTTATTTATGGTTATCAATTTCGAAATACAATTATAAGAATTATTTAATTCATTTGTTTTTCCTTTGTGATACCAATCATGCAATATTTATACCATCTATTTTCCAACACCATTCCATACTTAAGTTCATTATATTCCCACATAATTTCACATCGTAAAACCTCAACAAATTAACTAGTACTCCACTTGGATGAGTGGATCTGAGATATGATTTACAATTTATGGTATCGAATACATTGATGGTATTTGAATGGATGTGGATTCAAAATCCATTATTATCATTTCGAGCTAATGCATTAAAAAACCGAAGTTTGAGCTCACTCCATCCAAATGGAGTCCGGTAAACCAAAGTAAAGAAAGGGCAAAAAAAGAAAAAGTGTAAAAAAGGAATAAGAAGACAAAGTTAGGATAGGACCACATAGAAAAAAGGGGCATTAAAAATAATAGTAGTTGGGGTTGCTTTTAACAAGAGTGTTTTATTATGGGCACTAAATGGTAAAAGAGAGCAGCTCAGCTTTAGACAACGACACAAAATGATAAAAACACTCATCTTTTCCCCTTTGACTTTTTCTAGGATTATGTCCTCTATTTCTCAACTATCCCACTATTATTATATTCATCGTTTTTGGATTATCCCATTATTTATTTAAGACTAATTTGGTGCTTTCACGTTTCAATTTTCTCCTATGTCTTATTATGGTTTGTCTTTTTCGTGTGATTAGCTGTTCTAATCTTGTGGTCTTCTTGGCCGACAAATTGCGACTTCCACCTCACATTTTTGGAGGTTCTTTTCGTCATTTCATCTCTCTTTCCTTAATTCTCATTTGTCGGCATCCCTCCATTTGTCACGGATAATTTCGCCGCGCACTTCCTACCACTCTTGTCGCGCTTATTGTTTCGGTTCCACCCATCGATCAGAGGTAAATAAAAAGTGAATGAATAGGTTTTATGTAAAACGGTTTTCGATTTGTTAAATGAAAATGGAATTATTTGATAAAAGGGCTTTGACCAACTCTCGATCTTCATGTTGATATGATGCTATTTATTTTTAATAAATTCGTATAAATATCCCTATGGAGTATAGATTAGCTATAACTAAAAGTATCGTAAATAAACGACATCTATAAGTCACTAGTAAATGAAGACACATGGGACTTTAAAAGAGAAAAAGGATAACCATACTTCAAAGCAATTTGAATTTTCAATTTTTATAGTGTTTCAATTATATATATATATATATATACTTGTATTGATTTATACTTATGGTATAATTCGTTATTACCATGCATTAGTAATAGAAAATATAAATTATGTTAAAGAAATATAAATTTTACATAATGATAACTAGAGTGATAGACTAGTTGTGCTATTAATTTTGAAAAAAAGTTTATAAATTAGATTCTTGCAATAAGAATTTTCTCAAGGTCATGTGTGTGTATATACATATATAACATATATAAAAGGATAACTATCAGCACCACGTGTTTTTCTTTCAAAAACTCAAATTATAAAGTTGATAATTAGATCAATATGAATTATATCTATTTACATAATTTTATGGTAAACTTAAAATTTTCAATGCCCACCTCTTTATTGTCATTTCAAAATCATGACAATCTAATTATTAGATGAAATGTATTGGCATATATATAAAATGAATATATTAAAAACATATTTTGAACTTAATTATTATTAATTAAAAATCTGTATATGAATTGAAGATACAAATACTTATTAGGTCATGTGATTATAAATTGTTTTCATTTTAAACGGACCTCAATGATTCAAGAAAAAATTGTTGTTTGCTAATATTAGTTTATAAAATAAAATAATATACTAATAAAAAGAGTGATGTTACTTACGATAATGCATATTTATAAAAGAAAAATTAAATATATTATATTTCATGTCTTACCATTTTATTGATTTTGAATCTAGTTTAAATTAAATATAATATATAGTTAAAATACATATATATATATATATATATGTATTACAAGATTTGCTAAAAAAGTTCGTAAAGTAATTACTAAAATCTTTTAGATCATCATATCCTCCAAATTATTACATTTCTTACTCAACATCTATTACTTTTATGAATTAGTTTCTTTAAAAAAATTATTTTGAAAATCTCATATGTAACACAGGATCTATACTAGTATATACATATAAGATTCTTTAAGGAATATAATTTCATATCACTTAATTTTAGTACCATAATTTTAATATAGTTCCCCATGTCAATCTTTTTATATATCCTAATCTAGCATCTCTTATAAAATTTTATTTGTGGGATGAGTTTACAAGCAATAAAAGTCTTTCAAGAATAAGGGTGAGAACTTGCAAATACTCAAATGAATTGGAGACCAAATATAATTTTTAATCTTTTACTCATCAACTATAATGAAAGAAAATTCTTAAAACTATTTTTTTTAGCCGCTTTGGTAAAGTTGTAATATATATATATATATATATATATATATATCATGTTGAAATTCACTGCAATTGATGATTGGAAAAGGATATTTTTTTGAAGAAAAGAGACATGTTTTTTTTGGCATAATCATAAATCGCACTTCATTGGGGTCTCTAGAAGTAAAGTGGTCCATTAGGGACAATTAGAGAAAAAAAATAAAGAAAGAAAAAGAAATGGTCCAACAAAACCAAACGTGCAAGACATTCTTTTAAACAAAAAATAGAATTTTATTTTACATTCGATTAAATGTCTAATCAATAATTGTTGTTTACTTTTCATGATTTTTGTCATTTATTGCCTTGGAAAATACTTTGTCCGCAGGCAGGCTCTGCCTCTTGTTTGGTGCATTCTTTAATTAATTTTATAGAACAAGAGATACGAGATCATATTAGGAATTGGTATATGATATGAGCTATCTTGCATTTTAGAATTCATAAATAAATTAGTGAAAATAAGCTTCATATATAATTAAAAATGATTTTTCATGAGTTTTGTAAATTTCATATTAAAATTCCTTAATATCACCATTTGTCTTCATGTGACTACAATTTTTTATCCTAAATTTGCTCTCTATTTATTATATCTTGACTTTTAGCTATTAGAGTGTGCCATGGAAGCGATGCATAAAATTAGGGTTTTCAAGATTAATATACATCTTTGATAGACCACAGTTTTCATGCGTTGTTGTATTACTGTTATGTATCGTAGTTTTGATATTTGTAGTTAGTTATCCACGTCAGCAAGGTGGTTAGGTGATTTGTTACTCTCTCTCATGTATCATCACCTATATATACTCTTGTATCTCTCACTTTTCAAATCAATCCAAAAATATCTTTTTTCTTTCTTTTTGATTCTCGATATGGTATCTTAGAAGCCAATTTCTTCTTCTCTCCATGGCGCAAATTCTTCTTCCAACGTTTACTACTCTTACGCTTAGGCTTGATCGCTCTAATTACTCGTACTGGAGGTCTCAGGTCTTGGCTACGGCCACTGCTCATGGATTCGATTTGTTCCTTCATGGTGATGAAGATATGGTTCCGGCGGAGTTTGAAGTCGGCGTTGATGGCTCTAGTTATCGGCGAGCTGAGTTTGTGGAATGGATCAGAAAGGATCAGTTTCTTAAAAGTTGGCTGTTGAGCTCGGTTTCGGAGTCTATGCTAGGTTTTGTGAGTAGGTATACGCATGCTTTTGAAATCTGACGTGCATTGGAGCAGTTGTTTCGTTCGCAATCAAAGGCTCGAGCTATGAATCTTCGTTTTCAGCTTCAAACGTTGAAGAAAGATGACATGCAGGTTGCCGATTTTTTCATGCAGATGCAGAATTTGGCCGATCAATTGCGTGCTGCTGGCCAAACAATTAGTGATGAAGATCTTGTTCTGTATATCCTTGGAGGATTAGGATCGGAATATGAAAGTGTGATTGTGAATTTGACCACGCGTAGTGACGAGGTGTCGTTGTCTGAGGTTCAATTTGTTCTTCAGATTCATGAAATGCGACTGCATCAATCTTCTTCGGCTGTTGCTCATGTGGCTCATGCTTCTTCTTCCTCTTCAGCTGTTGTTGGTAGTGGATCGAATGTTTCTCCATCTACTCAGATTAGTGTTGCTAGGGGAGGTTTCTCTGATCGATCTTGTGGTTATTATCGAGGCAGAGGTCGTGGTCGTTTTTCTCGTGGTGGCCGTGACATCATTTGTCAATTGTGTGGCAAATCTAATCATGTTGCTGTGAAATGTTTTAGGCGTTTTGATGTTTCATTTCATGATTTGGAGAATTCAGCTCAACCTCCTCAGGCTAATTTTCTTCGTACTACGAATGCTAATCATCATGTTTCTTCTTCTGAACACTCTTTTGCTCCATCCATATCCACATCCCATGGCGTTTTTCCTTCCACTCCTGATTGGGTAATTGATAGTGGAGCAACTCACCATGTTACCTCAGCCTTGGACTCTCTTCAGTTGCATTCTTCCTATAATGGTAAGCAACACCTTGTTGTTGGTAATGGCTCTTCCTTACACATTTCTCACACTGGTTCCACTTCTTATCCTTCCCCCACTTCTTCTCATATTAGATTGAATAATGTTCTTTTTGTTCTTGATATTACCAAAAATCTTCTTAGCATTTCTAAGTTTTTGCAAGATAATGCTGCCTATATTGAATTTCATGCCACCTTTTGTCTTGTTAAAGACCTGAACACTCATCAAGTGTTGTTGAGAGGAATGCTTAAAGATGGATTGTACCAGCTAGATCTCTCTCATCTTCATTCATCATCCGCTTCACTTGTGGTTCCATCTCATTCTTCTTCTCATGCTTTGCAGTCATTTGTTTGTAATTCTTCTAGCTCTAATTTCTTGTGGCATAATAGACTAGGGCACCCCTGTAATAAAACTCTTACAAGAGTATTGAATGAAATAAAAGTTCCTTGCACTACACTTCCTAATTCTTGTGAGGCTTGTAAAATTGGCAAATTACATCAAATGTCTTTTCCTTCCATTTTGCATACTACTTTCAGCCTCTAAATATCATTCATAGTGATGTTTGGGGTCCAGCAGCCACTCCTTCTAGACAAGGATACAAGTATTATGTTTTGTTTGTAGATGATTTTACTAGATATTCTTGGATTTATCCCCTTGTTGCAAAATCTGATGTGTCTAGTGTGTTTCCCAAATTTTTACCCCTTGTTGAGAGGCTGTTTAACACTAAATTGAAGGCTTTTCATTGTGATATGGGTGGTGAGTTTAAAGTTTTAATCCCTTATCTTTAATCTTTGGGTGTTGTTCTTCGAAATTCTTGTCCGTACACTCATCAACAAAATGGTTTGGTTGAGAGGAAACAACAATCTGTTGTGGACATTGGTTTATCTCTATTAAGTCATGCTTCTATGTCTTTGGTTTTTTGGTGGGATGCATTTCACACTGCAACTTTTCTTTTCAATCGATTGCCTAGTGCTCCCTTTCAAGGTCATACATCCTATTTTAAACTCTTTCATAAACCACCAGACTATTCATTTCTCAAGGTTTTTGGGTGTGCTTGCTTTCCATATCTATGACCATATAATAAGCACAAACTACAATTTCAAAGTCAAAAGTGCCTCTTTATTGGCTATAGTTCATTACACAAAGGATATAAATGTTTGCATCCTAGTGGTAGAATCTATGTGGCTAGGACAGTTGCTTTTCATGAAGAAGAGTTTCCATATGACTCTCTTTTTGTCTCTCCTTCACATGCATCTCATGCATCACCATCACATGTCCTTTCTAGTCTGCCTATTCTATCTTCTTCATCTCCATGTCTGCCTATTTCTAGTTTATCTACTTCTAGTTCTGATTCTTTTGATCTAGCTGCCAACACATCTGTCGGCCTTCCCTCAACAGGTAACCTTCCCTCTTCTTTATCTTCTTCCCATACATCTCATCCTATTATTCCTTCTACTTCCATTCATCCTATGACCACTAGATCTAAAAGTGGTATTCATAAACCTAAGACATATACTGCTTCGATTTCTTCAATTGACCTTTCTAATCAAGAGCCTATTACTGTGGCACAAGCTCTTGTTTGCCCTCATTGGAAGCAAGCTATGGAGGAAGAGTTCAAAGCTCTACAACAGAATAATACATGGAGGTTGGTTCCTATCAATCCTAATATTCATCCTATTACAAACAAATGGGTGTTTAGAGTTAAGAAAAATCCTGATGGTAGCATACAAAAGTACAAAGCTAGATTAGTTGCATGGGGTTTCCAACAAAATGCAGGGGTGGATTTCTTTGATACCTTTAGTCCTGTACGTCAAACCACTTACAATCAGGATTATTTACACATTGGCCGTTACAAAAGGGTGGCAAATCCAACAAGTTGATGTGAACAATGTTTTCTTGAAGGGTGATCTTAAGGAGACTGTTTATATGTTTCAGCCTGAAGGTTTTGTTGTTGTTCATTCTCCATCTCATGTTTGTAAGCTTGACAGGTCTCTGTATGGTTTGAGGCAAGCTCCCAAAGCTTGGTATGATAAGCTCACTTCATTCTTGTTGGCTCAAGGGCTTCACAGGTCCAAGGCCGATAACTCTCTGTTTCATGCTTCTATAGGAGACAAATTGCTTATTGTTCTTGTATATGTCGATGACATTCTCATCACTGGGGATGATCCAGGTATGATCCAAGATATCATTCAGAAGCTGGATACTCAATTCTCACTGAAACATCTGGGTGAAGTGAGTTATTTCTTGGGCACTGAAGCACATAGAACATCTCAAGGTATTCATCTATCTCAGTCTAAGTACATTCGGGATATAATTCATAATGCTGGACTTTCACACTCAAAGCCAAGTCCTACACCATATCTCTCTGGTTTGAATCTTGCTCTACATGATAGTGAGTCTTTTGATCAGCCATCTTTATATATAAGCATCATTTGGAGTTTACAGTATTTGACACTAACCAGACCTGATATTGCTTTCATTGTTAATCGATTGAGTCAATATTTACATGCTCCATCCCTTAATCATTGGAAGGCCTGTAAACGTGTTCTTCGATATCTACAAGGGACTCCAAATCATGGTGTTCTTTTTCAGCCAGTTTCCAGGTTTGTGTTAGAGGGTTTTGCAGATGCGGATTTTGCGAGTAATATTGATGATTGTCGAAGCACAAGTGGGTATTGTATATTTATGGGACCGAATCTTCTTACATGGAGTAGTAAGAAACAACATGTTGTGGCAAGAAGCAGTACTGAAGCTTAGTATAGGTCATTAGCTCTTGCAACTACAGAATTGCTTTGGTTGAAAAGTTTATTTGCTGAGCTTCGGATTTCTATATCACATCCAACGTTACTATGGTGTGATAATGAAGGTGCAATTAAGTTGGCATTCAATCCAGCTTTTTATGCTCGAACCAAACATATAGAGGTTGACATCCATTTTCTTCGGGAGAAGGTTCGGAATTATGAGTTGGATGTTCGTTATGTTCCATCGGAATTGTAAGTTGCAGATCTTCTTACTAAGCCTTTATCCTCTTCTCGTTTTGCTGCACTCTGTTCCAAGCTATCTCTTGTTGATTAACCGGGTTAGAAGTGTTCTGGAGCGTATTAGAGTGTGCAATGGAAGCCATGCATAAAATTAGGGTTTTCATGATTAATATACGTCTTTGATAGACCACAGTTTTCATGCGTTGTTGTGTTACTGTTATGTATCATAGTTTTGATATTTATAGTTAGTTATCCACGTCAGCAAGGTGGTTAGGTGATTTGTTACTCTCTCTCATGTATCATCACCTATATATACTCTTGTATCTCTCACTTTTCAAATCAATCCAAAAATATCTTTTCTCTTTCTTTTTGATTCTCGATATTAGCAACTTATTATTTTGCAATAATAATACTTATAGGAGGTGGGTTGGATGTGTGTTAGATAGTAGTTCACTATATTTAATGTATTTCACCAATTGCAATAGAGTTACCAGTTACATGAATCTAAATCATACAATTAGGTTGACCTATATCCAACAGTATGTGTATATATATATATATTGTTTTTTACTTTGTCAAATGACCTAAAACAATATCGTTCTTCTCATCATTTTTCTTCTCTTCATCTTATCTTTGCAACATCTCCTTCTTCAGCGTGTGATTCTTTCTTCTCTTTATATTCATCTCATTGCAATCTCTTCATCTCGCTACAACCTCTTTTTCTTCGTCATCTGTTTCTTTCTTCTCTTCATCTGTATCTTCATCTCGCTGTAACATCTCCTTCTTCATCTTGCACTCGCTTATTTTTCTCCATTCATACATTCCTTTCAAAAATCTATGAAATCTACCAGTAACAATTGAAGTTCTAGATTAAACATAATAATCATCTACATAATATTGTGAAAAAATATGAATTATATAACTTAAAGGTACTAATCGTATAAGAAAAAGGTAACCTTTGTAATACATAAAAGTATTACACCATCTACCTAATGTAATATACAAAGGAATGAGTGATATCATATGAAGTTTGTTCATCCAAAAAAGTGTTGAGTTATGGAACATAAAGATCGTGATATTTGTACATAAATATCACAACAATACAACATAAACGTCATACCAATACAACATAAGGGTCTCAACCTGAAGTAAATAAACTTAAAAAGTTTCGTTTTTTCTAAACTACTGAACATAAAGGTAATCGAATTTATACATAAATGTCACACTTATATAGCATAAATGTCGCCCCTATATAACATAAAGATAACAACCTGAAGCGAAAAAAAAATTCAAACAGATGCTTCAATTGCACAGATCCTGATGCACCGGAGAATTTGCGATTGTGGTAATATATGTTCTCCATTATCGATTTCAAAAACTTTTAATACCGAGTTCTAAAATAAACCTTGTGAAGGGAAATTTCGAAATAATTTATTAATTTTAAGAATAGGCTCCGATTTTTGTACTTTTTCTTTAAAGATTTTTAATGGATATTGATATGTAGGAATTATCGATTTTGAGGAGTAGTATAAGTTCCTAAGATAATTAATTAATTAAATGGGAAAATAGGTGATAACAATTCTTTATTTGATTAAAGAATAAGTTGTCTAATACCGCATATAAAATCACAAAAAAATTCAAAAGGTGTACTTTAATTAAATTTAGGCCCTAAAAACTATGAGATTAAGCCCACACCTAAAAGATGGACCAACCATGATTAGGCTTCATTTCGTAGTTTATTTTGGGCTCAATTATCGGATTTACCCACTTTAACGTGGGCCCAATAGTACCTCTCGTCTGATGAGGCCCAATAAAATCCTTTCCAACCTGTAGATTTTGTAAGGGTGCTCGAGTAGGCTTGATTTACATGAAATCGAGTGAGCCAACCCAAAATTCAATAATTTTATTTTTATTCATAAAAGTTCGGTAGGTTTTTTTCTTTTATTTTTCATTTACATGAAATCAAGTGAGCCAACTCAAAATTCAATAATTTAATTTTTATTCATAAAAGTGAGGATTTTGTTTCTTATTTATTTTCATCCCTTGTATCATTAAAAATCGATCTACATCTGATGAAATACTTATTTTTGACAAAAAATTATACATCCACTTGATCCAATCCTTGATCAAAATTATTTTTCCCTCCATTTTTTAAGTCGCTTTCTTTTCTCTCTCTTTTGTTTTCTTTTAATATATCTTCTCTAAGTTACTTTCTTCCTCTCTTTTTTCTTTTTTTCTCTCTCCTTCCTTCATTCTCGATTTCTTTTCTCATCGATTTGTCATTGTTCTTATCAATATTGCATATTCTTCTTCTTCTTTAAATTTACATTAAATCATTTATAAGGTTTTTCCTTTATTCCCCTTATATTTTGCTCGTTTTCATAAAGAGTTATTCTCCTGTGCACCAGTTACACGGATCTCAACTGATCTTTACTTTTTTCGCGTGTTTTGATCGTTACATTCACGTTATGTTATTGTTACCTTCGCGTTATGTTAATGTGACACCATCTCCAGATTTCATACCCCTAGTTTAAAACCACTGAACTAAAATAACACGAAGGTAACACTAATATAACATGAAGGTAATACTAATATAACATGAAAGTAACATTAACATAACATGTAGGTAAAAAAAAAAGTTAATCATACCTTCATGTTATATTAGAGTGACTCTCACGTTATGATGGTAACACTAACATAACATGAAGGTAACTCTAACATAACATGAGGGTATAGCTGTCTGAAACGAATCTTGATGGGTTTGAGTGCACCCACTAAGCGCGTGGGGCTGGTCGACTTGGAATAATACCACCAGTTGCACAAAATATTTTGTCTTTCATAAATTTGGATAATTGATTTCGAATCACAAATTATTACAATAATTTTAAAAATTGAAAAGTGTTTCAGACAATTATGAAATCATGATTTGCTGAAAATTCAATGAATAAGATAATGAAATCATGACTTGCATAAATTTTGAGGACGAAAACGAAACATTTGAAATTTTAAGGTTTCTAGTGAAGTTATTAGTTGTATTGTATGCCCTTAAAGTATAAGTTGTATGTATCATATATGCACCTCTAAAATACCATACATTGAATTTTTAAGATATTAATTTTTTAGTACAATGAATATAATTTTGTAGGCACAAATAAATTTGATCATTACTAACGACCTTCTAATTAAATATGAAAATTTCAATTTGTTGTTTCAGTTATTTATAAATTTATATATGTAATTGTGTCAGTTCCAAATTACATTATTGTCAAATAAAGTTATTTAAATTTAAAACATATAATATTTTATTATTATTAATGTTAGGATTTCCAATCTAAAACCTTAGAACTTTGAAGATCCACAAATTAGATCCAAACCAATCGGTTGAAACAACAATGTAAAGAACTCAAAACTAAAAAACAACACCAGAGATTATGTGGTTCGGTTGTAAAGCTTATATTCATGGGGCAACGAAGGGAGGGACTCTATATTGAAGAAATCAAGAACAAATTAAAAACTCAAATTTGCAACATGATTGCAGAAACTCACTCACACTAGCTAACTTTATCGCTCTAGATCTCTCTCAATACTTAATGAAAACTTGTGTGTTTAATTACACTGTAAACTACTATATATATACTACTAGGCAAAGAAAGAATCAGCTCAAACAGATCTCTAACGAATTCTGGCAACTTCTTGAAAGATAGCCTCTCTCGCACCCTATTTTCTTGTTTCTCTCTCTCATCTGAACTCTCAACTGAATTAACCACTTCTTGGGCTGACATGGTAGCGTGTGATTGGATCTCTTAAAACAGCAACTTCAAGCTTTAAAGAATAACCACGCTTTTGTAAGTGAATTAGCACTTTTCTTTAAACCTTCCTGATTGATGACGTGGAAAAAATGCAAGCGTGTTTCTTTAAGTGAAATGCGTCTTAGTCTTACACCTGCAAGTGAATAAAACGTTAGTGCTAAACAATTAAAAAACACGTTTCTTCTTCCTTTATTTCTTTTCCAATACTTAATCGATTTCAGCTATAATCCATGCACAACAATGAAGCCATGCACACACTTGCAGGAATTCAGCCATATACTATCAATTCTCCACCTTATGGCTTGAACTCTCTGCAAGTCTCCTTCAATCTTCATGTGTCTTTAGTTCCTAGCTTTACCTCTAAGCCCTATTAATTCCATACACAGCTCAAACTTTACTATAGGTAAGGCTTTTGTGAATGCATCAGTTGCATTCTCTTCAGTAGTTATCTTCTCCACTTGAACTTTTCCTTGATCAATGATATCCCGGATGAAATACAACCTAACATCTATGTGCTTGGTCCTTTTATGATAACCAGGATGTTTGGTGAGATGGATGACACTATTGTTGTCATAAAAGACAGTGATACAACCTTGACTAATTCCAAACTCATTCAAAATTCCTTTCAACCATGTAGCTTTCTTTGCAGCCTCAGTCACTGCAATGAACTCAGACTCGGTGGTTGACAAAGCTACAACATGTTGATGTGTTGACTTCCAGCTTATTGCAGTCCCAAACAAAGTAAATACAAAACCTGTCAAGGACTTCCTTGTATCAACATTAGCAGCATAGTCTGAATCCACAAAGCCCTCTATTGGAACCTTTAACTTTGACCTCTGTCTGAAACATAAGCCTTTGTCTAAAGATCCATTTAAGTACTTCATCACACACTTGACAGCTTCCCAGTGAGCAAGGCCTGAATTTGCCATGTACCTGCTGATTACACTCATGGCATGTGCAAGATCATGTCTGCAACACACCATGGCATACATCAAGCTTCCAACGTCATTTGCATATGGAATCCTCTTCATTCTGTCCAATTCATGTTGTTGCTTGGGCTCTTGCTCCTTGGAGAGCTTAATACTTTGACTCAAAGGAACACTAGAGCACCTTGCTTGATTCATCTGATACTTGATTAATACCTTTTTCAGATAATCACTTAGATCAAGGAACACCTCTCATTTTTCCTCACTGAAACTTATGTCCATGCCAAGCATTCTTTTGGCCTTTCCCAAGTCTTTTATGTCAAATTCTGATTTTAAAAGAGACTTCACTTCATGTAAACAAGAGTTAGAAGTACTAGCAATAAGCATATCATCAACATACAAAAGAAGAAAAGTATGTGCATTATGTTCATGCTTAAAGTAAACACAGTGATCATACTTGCTTCTAATGAATTTAGACTTAAGCATAAAGTGATCAAACCTCAAATATCATTGCCTTGGTGACTGTTTGAGGCCATAGAGTGATTTCTTCAGCAAGCATGCTTTGTTCTCACTTCCATTAACATGAAGATCTTCTGGAATTGCCATGTATATCTGTTGTTTTAGTTCACCATGAAGGAATGCAGTGGTGACATCCATTTGGTGTAGTACCATTCTGAATTGAGCCACCATAGCTAAAAGTATCCTTATGGAACAATGCTTGACAACTGGGGAGAAGATTTCAGCATAATCTATCCCCTCTTTCTGTGTGAAAACTTTGGCCACAAGTTTTGCTTTGAATTTGATTTTATTTCCTTTGGCTGCTTCAACTTTCTTCTTGAAAATCCACTTGCAACCTACAAGTTTCTTCTTTGCAGGCTTTTCTACTATATGCCATGTCTCATTCTTGTCCAGAGAGCAAAGTTCTTCTTGGATTGCAACTATCCAATGCTCCTTCCCTAAACATGATATAGATTCTTTGTATGATCCAGACTCTGAGCTTTCCACTTCCTGAGCTGCAAACAAATCAAAAGAAACATTGTCAGCATAACCAAGTCTAGAAGGTGGTTTTATATCTCTCCTGGATCTGTCTCTAACTAATTGATAGTTAGCCAATTAATTCTGAATTCCATCAGCTTCAGCTTCATCATCTTCTTCTTTTGAACTTGAGTCTTCCTCCACAGGTTGATTTATGGTGAAATGCTCCACCTCAAGCTGAGATTCCTTTTCTTTTCCAGATGGTTCATCAGTATTAGACTCATCCTTCTTTATTGGCATCTTAGTTTCATCAAATACTACATCTTTGCACACAAGACACCTTTGATGATCCTTTTCAAAACACCATAGTCTATAACCTTTGATCCCTTTAGGATAGCCTAAGAACACACACTTTAAGGCTCTTGGTTCTAACTTATCTTGATTTATATGAGCATATGCAAGGCAGACAAACTCCTTAAGACCACTGTAATTTCCAGAAACACCACTCCACTTTTCTTCAGAAGACTGCTGTAGCTACTGCTTCAACCCAAAAACACTTTGCCAAACTTGAGTTGATCAACATGCATCTTACTTTATTTAGAATAGTTTGGTTCATCCTCTCAGCAAGTCCATTTTGCTGAGGAGTTCTAGGAACTGATTTGTGCCTCACAATTCCTTTCTCTCTGCAGAATGCATTGAACTCTTCTGAGGTGAATTCAAGCCCATTGTCTGTTCTTAGGTATTTAACCTTCCTGCCTGAGATGTTCTCCACCTCAATTAGCCATTCCTTGAAGGTTTTGAAAGCTTCATCATTGGTTTTGAGAATGTATACCCAAACCTTCCTGGTGTGATCATCAATCAAAGAAAGAAAGTATCTTCCCCCACTTTTAGTTTGTGTTCTTGTAGGCCCCCAAAGATCTCAATGGATGTACTCCAAAGGTTCTTTAGATATATGTATACCTGATTTGAATAACAGCCTTTTGTTCTTTCCTAAGACACAACAATCACATATGTGCAGCTTAGTGATCTTGTCCCTTCCAAACACCTTTTGCTTGGCCAATTCCTGCAGTCCTTTTTTCACTCATGTGTCCAAGTCTCTTGTGTCATAAACTGGTCCTATCCATCTCTTGAGCTGAGTTAACTGATCCCTGATAGACCTCTCCAACCAGGAAATACAATTCATTTCTTTTGAGCCCTTGCATTACAACTTTATCAGACTTGGAAACTGAGAGAACACCTCCTTCAGAGTGGAATTTATAGCCCTGAGCATCTAACATGCCCAAGGATACTAAGTTCCTCTTCAAATCTGGAACAAACCTCACTTGAGATAGAATTCAACACCCCATCATGCATTCTAAGAGCAACAAAACTAATTCTCTTAACTTTGCAGCTTTGATCATTGCCAAGCATGACTATGCCAGATTCTTCTAAAGCAAGTTCTTGAAAGCAGTCTTTAATTGGAGTCATATGAAAAGAACACCCTGAGTCTAAAATCCACTCTGAGTTTACCTCAGTGGCTGTAATAGCCAAGACTTCAGCTGACTCATAACCTTGATTGGAAACAACTGCATCACTGGTTTGATTGGCCTGATTCTGAGGAGCTTGGCCTTTGCTTTTAAGGAATTGCTTATATTTGATGCAATCCTTTTTGTGGTGGCGAGGTTTATGACAATGGAAGCACCTATATTCTTCATTGTCAGTAGTGGAAACTTGGCTCTGATCTGATTTATTTCCTTGGTTCTGAGATGGCCCTTTTTTCTGAAACTTCTTCTTATTGTTCTCTTGCTTAATGGCTAGACCTTTAGCTACATTCTTGGTCTTCATCTATGAGTTCTTGGACAGATCTTTAGTCTTCAAAGCCACTACTACTTCTTCAAGTGTGATGGAGTGTTGCCTGCCATAAAGAATTGAGTCTATGAAATGCTCATAACTCTTTGGGAGAGCACTTAACAACATGAGTGCTTTATCTTCTTCCATGAGATCAACCTCTATATCTTCTAGATCATCCAACACTTTATTGAATTCCTCCAGTTGATCAAGAATTAATTTATCTTCATATATAGCCTATTAGCTATAGCTTTGACCATATACAAGCTCTCTAATTTTTGCCAAACTACAAGAGCTGTATCTTCTTTGGCCACTTCCCTAAGCACCTTGTCTCCAAGACTGAGAATGAGAGCACTATGAGCTATTTCTTGGATCTGAAGCTTTTCTTGTGTAGACATGGTTTCAGGAAACACACTTGGATCCTGCAGAGCCAAGACCAATCCTTGCTGCACCAAAAGAGCTCTCATCTTCACTCTCCACAAGCCAAAATCTCCATTTCCATTGAACTTCTCTACATCAAATCTAGCAGTGGCCATCTTCACCGAGCAATCTTCCCACAGACAGCGCCATAAACTGTTAGGATTTCCAATCTAAAACCTTAGAACCTTGAAGATCCACCAACTAGATCCAAACCAATCGGTTGAAACAACATTATAAAGAACTCAAAACTAAAAAACAACACCAGAGATTATGTGGTTCAGTGTAAAGCTTACATCCACGGGGCAACGAAGGGAGAGACTCTTTATTGAAGAAATCAAGAACAAATTACAAACTCAAATCTGCAACAAGATTGTAGAAACTCACTCACACTAGCTAACTTTATCGCTCTAGATCTCTCTCAATTTAATGAAAACTTGTGTGTTTAATTACACTGTAAACTACTATATATATATATATACTACTAGGTAAAGAAAAAATCAGCTCAAACAGATCTCTAACGAATTCTAGCAACTTCTTGAAATATAACCTCTCTCACACCCTGTTTTCTTGATTCTCTCTCTCCTCTGAACTCTCAACTGAATTAACCGCTTCTTGGGCTGACATGGCATCGTGTGATTGGATCTCTTAAAACAGCAACTTCAAGCTTTAAAGAATTACCACGCTTTTATAAGTGAATCGGCGCTTTTCTTTAAACCTTCCTGATTGATGACGTGGAAAAAACACAAGCGCGTTTCTTTAAGTGAAATGCGCCTTAGCCTTACACCTACAAGTGAATAAAACGTTAGTGCTAAACAATTAAAAAACACGTTTCTTCTTCCTTTATTTCTTTTCCAATATTTAATCGATTTCAATCATAATCCATCCACACCAATGAAGTCATGCACACACTTGCAAGAATTCAGCCATATACTATCAATTAATATTAAAAACATTACATATTCCATAATTAGATATGCGAAAATATATATCATCAATAATCAATAATGCAAGGTTAATGAATATATTTATCAATTTTCCCAAAACATATATATGAATTTGAGTGAGATATGGAAACCATTTGAGTAGGTGGGGCCCGGTGAATTGAATTTCAGCCGCCAAGAAGAGTAGCGCGAAGCAGTGGATAATTTGTCAAGGACACGTGTCCGTTTCGGCGTCACCAATAAAGCAGAAACCACCACACCACACACCCTTTCTTCTCTCGCTGCCCAAAATTTTCTCGCGCAGTTTCGGCGAGACACCAAGCAACTCTTCACTGTCACTTCTAAACTCAGCTCTAAATCATTGGTTTTCTTCGATTTGATCGATAGCAGAGATAATTGAGTTGAAGTTTCGTTGAATTCTTTCTAATTGCAGGCAAGAAATCTGCTATAACATCCCCATTTCAAGAGTCTGAATCCATGGAAAGGTTTTTAGGGTTGAGTGGTGAGTTAGTTACTCGAGTTTTGGTCATGCTTGTATCTTTATCTTTTCTTTTTTGCCAGTAATTGGGGTTCTGGCTCTGATTCTATTTGGTATTTTACATTTTAAACGGAGTTTACTTTGATTATTACATTAGCTTGAAATTGATGAAGAATTGCTATCTTGAATTCCTTGAAGTATGATTTGAGTTTTCTGGATTTGATTGAGAAGTTAAACCAGCAAAGGCCTTTTTCGTACATTTGATCGGTGAATCATTTAGCATCATTTGCTGAGGTATTGATGGTAGAATTACCATGATGATGTAATAAATGGATGAACAAATAACTCAGAATGACAGAGATTGTTCAGGCTAGAAAATAGGATCAGAATTCAGAAGTGGGGGGTAGGCAAGAGGGAAGAATTTGTAGTGATTTGAATTATCTGAAACAATGTGTCAATCTTCACTACCATGTAATTTTTCATCAAAGAAAATTATTGTACTAATATTCTCCCTGATTGTAAAGTGTGATCATGGATTGCTATCATTACGCACGTTTTATAGAGAAATGAAATATTTTAGGTGTTCCGATTTTCAGGTGTTTGTTGGTTATTGTTATAATTTCATCCACTGATATGAAGGTCCAACTCACAAATTTTTTCCTGCTGTGAGTGTGGCTTACAATGCTTATAGATCAAGATAATTGCATTGAAGTTATGGGGCATGCTTTTAGTAAAGTGGAGACAGATTCTGGACTTCTTGCTGGTTCCAGGTTCCGGTCACGAGCTTGGTGATGCTAGTCCTCTGATCAATAGACAATTGAAATCCTTAGACCATGATATTGCTCATCTGACAAAGCTTCAATCAGGACCACAAGAGAATTTAAGCCGTGTTTTGCCAGGGAAGAGGGAGTCTTCAATTTCAACTGTGAAGATGTTGGCTGGTAGGGAAGCAAATCTTTCTGGAAGAGGAAGGTTCTCATCAGGAGACTGTCGTCATGTTTTGAGTAAATATTTGCCAGTGCATGGTCCATCTGTTGTGGACCAGATGTCAACTAGAGCTTATGTTTCACAGTTTTCTGCTGATGGCTCGCTTTTTGTTGCTGCATTTCAGGTATTAACACTTTCTACAACAAGTGACTTTTAAAAGTGCATCACAAGGAGAACCCTGGTGTATATATTCATCTTTAATTTAGTATTGAGTGCTTAGGAATATTTTTTTATTGAGACGTTTGATAAGACATATAACCGTACAACTTAATGACTGAAAATTGGCAATTTTTTGCTAATGGGACTGAAGTTAATCTATATGTATATATATATATATGTTTGCATGTATGTATGTATATTTTAATTGTGATCCCTGTCCTTGTATCGTTAACTTCTTGTATTAATTTTTCTGTAACAGGGAAGTCAGATTAGAATATATGATGTCGACAGAGGATGGAAAGTTTGGAAGATCGTTATTGCCAGATGCTTGAGATGGGCGATTACTGACACGGCCTTGTCACGTGATCAAAGATATCTTGTATGTTCTCTTTCTTTCATTGATATCAATAGCACTTAGATTTTATGCCAGACCATGGTATCCATGGATCCACCATGCAGAGCTGGTTTGGTTGTCCCCTATAAGATATTCACATGTAGTAAGTTGCAAAAGACGGATAGGGTTACATAGAGTGTTAAGAAGAAAGTGCGTGGGCTTGGCACCAATATCTGTAATAATAGGAAAAATAGGAGTATGTGGGCATAGCCTTTGCATTTTCTAAATACAGACCACTTATTACATCTAAGTAAACGTGGTATCTATACATGCAAGCTTTTTTTTTTCCCTTCTGTTAAGCTGTAGAGTCAGATATGTCTTGTAAATATTATAAAATGGGATCTTCTATGATTTTATTTCTGTACTTTTGTTCATTTAATATGATTTTGGTTATCTCAATCTCATATTTTCTGATATGTTGCTTGTATTCCAGGTGTATGGTAGCATGTCACCGATCGTTCATGTTGTCAATGTTGGATCTTACACCAAAGAAACCCCTGCAAATGTCACTGTATGAAGTTCAAGTACTGTTAACTTTTTGGCATCTGAAGCAACTGCATAAACTTCATGGTTGAATTAAATGCATTGCAATTATGGCTTGCACCATCTATGGTTATCTAGGAAGTCTTCTCATGCACACTCAGTTTTATTTTCGTTGTATGCTAACTTATGAAGAAAATATATCGCATGATGTTATAGGTGGTGTACAAATTACGCGATAGCTGGGCTGCTCTTTTCAAAGAGCAAATGGAGCAGTCTCTTTTTTTTAACATACTAGAGTGTTGGCTTTACCATCTATCCTTCTATTTCTCCAGAATCATTGTAGGACTAGAACCGAGAAATGTCCTTTCTATGTTGCTTTCTACTTTGGAATTTCTTTAAAATCTTTTATGGGGAATAAAAGGTGGTGTAGGTAAAAGGCAAAGCATGCATTTCCTTCTCATATTATGGCAGAAAAAGCTTTTGCTGTGTGGTTGATGATGCCTAAATTGATGTATGATGTACCCAAAACAGGGACTTTTACTTGCACGTGACATGCCTATCAGTGGGCTTACTAGTGCTTATTCCGTAGTGACTAAAGACAAACTCTTGTAATCTGATTGTATTTATTTATTCCTCATGTTTAGCTTAGAGAGTTGTTCCTGTATACATCTTATTAGCTTCAACCCTTCTTAGCTTTAATCAGTGCCTGAAGTTATGACCAGAGTCAATGTCAGGAATTAAAAAAGCATAAAGCGCCCTGAGGCGCCAAACCTGCTGGACTACCTTGGCGTGAGGCAAGGCGCTTGCCTCACCAAAGCGAGGCACCCTAACTAAAAAAAATACACGTATACCATAAAAAACATTTCATAATACGAAAACATAACAATATAGATGTTCAAACATAATAATAACATGAAAATATAAAAATATCTCAAAGATATTAGGCATACACGCCACTAACTATCTTATCATCATTAATACTTAAGTCAATTTGTGCATTATGCTCTGATGCATATTTAATCGACATCTTGATCTTCTCCCTCATCCGACTCCCCTCCTAAATCTCCCCATTCCTCTTCCTCCTCATCTACCAGTCCTAAAGCACTAGGCCTAAATGATGATGATGCCTTAGAAATCTTTGAAATAAGTATTTTATTAGTAGTACTTTATTAGAAACAAATTTTAAAGTACAAAAGCAGAAAACAAATTGAATTTTTTAAATTCAGTTTAAGAAAATGGGGACCTGCTGCTGCCCCGTCGTTGCTGGTCAGTGGCCGTCGGTGGCGGAGGGGAGTAGAGATAGTGGGAGCAAGAAGAGGAGGCGCCGTTCTTACTTCTTAGGGTATGGAAAAATTTGAACATTTATATGATGTCTCTCTATATTAATTTTAAAAAGAATTATATAGGCTAAGCAAAATAATGCGCCGCTTTTTAGTTTCTCAGCTTCTCTGTAAGGCAACTGAGGTGCACGCCTAGGCGGCGCCTATCTAAACACAGTATAGCCTCAGTGCTATTTGAATCACTGGTTAATGTTACGATATCAAACATTGCTTCCACGTGAAAGTGTGGAAGGGTATATAAGTGGGAGTCAACCCTTTACCTCTAACCATCCTTTTGTGTTAAGTAAGAGCTCCCATATTTATATACCTATATACCTAACAATTTGATCCGACCTGCCGGATTTGGGTTCTCTACGGGAAGGGGCTACCTGATGGTGGGCTCGCCACCCCTGAGTGGGCCAAAGGAGGGTTGCCACTCGGCAAGTGGGCCTTGTTATGTGGGTTGCCACCCGGAGTGTGCCGTTCATGGACGTCTGCTTTGAAGGGGGATGGATTGTTACGATATCTTACATCGGTTCTATGTGAAAGTGTGGAAGGGTATATTAGTAGGAGTGGACCCTTTACCTTTGACCATGGTTTTAGGTTAAGTTATGCTCCCTACCTTATATGCCAAACAGTTAATGTGAACTTTCTTGTATGTTCTGTTTCGAAGTAATATTAGTTTAACATTAATGAAACTTGGCTTTTTACTGTGCAGGAGGTCCATGAAGGTTTGGATTTCTCTTCTCCTGATGAAAGGGGACATACTTTTGGAATCTTCTCTCTGAAATTTTCAGCCGATGGCCGTGAAGTTGTTGCTGGAAGCAGTGATGAGGATATATATGTTTATGACCTTGAAGCGAAGAAGCTCTCTCTTCGAATCTCAGCACATGCGGTAGTGTCCTCTTTCTATAATTGATATATTTTCTTTCTTTCAAGTTGCCTGGTCCTTGGTGATGATTTCTGCTTGCACAAATGCATGTTATAGATTATTTAATTTATGAAGATTGTAGAGAATGGGCTTCACTTCCATAAGGTTGTAGTCTGTAAGACTTCTCATGGAATAAATAATCTTTTTCCTTGTGCTAAAAGAGTGCTGAAGTCAAAGCCCTCCAAGGGTATGGAGCAGTACTAAAACTGGCAGAGTTGAAATAAGAACATCTGAGCTTCTGGTGGAGGCAGTGTATCTTGGCATGCATTGTATGCCCATCTGAAGATCCACCTTTGTGATTTACAGAGGTCCACCAGGTTCAGATATGTGGTCCATAATCCTATAACAACCGTCTTATCATTTGCAGTCCATCTGAATTTATGTATAGGGCAAATCAAGGCATTTCCATTCGATTAGTTACAAGCTTGGATAGCTAGACTAGTACAGAAATCGCTGAAGTCAATTTGCTGGTTAAGTCGCTCTGACATTTACTTCCATTTTCATTCTGGCTGTGGAAGCCCTTTCCAGTACTTGTATATCTTGTGCATATATGCTCATGTTTGAATGAATACTTTTCTTTCTTTTGAATTTAGCAACAGCGGTAAGAGATTATCAGAGGCAATTTTATTAAATAAATTAAAAAGACCAACTCTTTCATTTTCATATCAAAATGAGAACAATGCCTGTCACTTCATTTTCTGGATCACTGCAAAGTAGGATTATGTGCTTTGATTAGAATCATGGTCCCTCTGCTACTTGTTGGTAATTTTGTCTACTGTTCAATCTGGGCACTGAAATGATCTCAAGATATTAAGTTTGCACTGATTTGTATTTCTATTTTCATGCAGTCTGATGTCAACACTGTATGTTTTGCTGATGAAAGCGGCCATCTTATATATTCAGGAAGTGATGACAATTTCTGTAAGGTAATTCCTATGCAATGTTGGTTCCACTTATTATGGATACTTTTGGAAGCTTTCATTTAATTTTTTTCTACTTGACTTGGAAGATTGATCATTAACCATATAAAAGTGGGCAACCACTTTTATAGTAAATTTATACAAGCATATATGTACCACATTAGAAGACTAAACTACTAGTCTTTGAGTTCTCATTACTCATGTTCTTATGATCTAACCACATTCAATTACTAAGATCACCGTCTAAAAGTAGTCTATATCAATTAGTGTGTTCACTTTGGAAGACAACCATTTCAGACCTACCAAAAGCATGAGTTTTAGCACATGAAGGTGGACTGCAGCTGTTAATGATGAACTTTAATTGTTTGAGAGAAATAGACTTGTCTAATGAGGTTTTGCTTTTGACTGAAATTTTAAATTTCCGAATGACAAAGTAGATTTAAGGGAAACGGAAAATTCATTTTACAAGACTGATGAAGAAGATTTGAGGAACAGCTACTTGGATTCATTTTTACAGAAATGGAGTAATAGAAGCATGGAATATTCCTCTTGTTCTAAATGATCGAACTTCATACCATGCCATTGCACACGTAGGTCTGGGATAGGCGCTGCTTTAGAGCTAAAGGCAGGCCTGCTGGGGTCCTGATGGGGCACCTTGAAGGCATTACTTTTATTGACAGCCGTGGAGATGGTCGGTATCTTATATCCAATGGTAAAGATCAAGCCATCAAACTGTGGGATATACGGAAAATGTCATCAAACACTACCCGGTATGATTTATTACACACTTTGCTCACATGCAAAAATGTCGTACCTGGTATGTAATCTTGTATACCTCTATAGCCTCGTCACAAGGAATCTTTTGTCTTGGTCAATTTTCAGCTATCATGGATACAGGAATTATGAATGGGATTATAGATGGATGGACTATCCTCCTCAAGCAAGAGACTTAAAGCATCCATACGATCAGTCTGTAGCCACATATAAAGGTCATTCAGTCTTGCGTACTTTGATTCGTTGTTACTTCTCACCAGAATATAGGTGGGTGTTTACTTTAATTTCGTATAAATGCTTCATTGCACAAATTCAGGAACGCAAAAAGACCTACTTAATAAACCTGACAAGGTTTTTGTGTTCTTCCTTTCATTTGCAGCACGGGACAAAAGTATATCTACACTGGATCTCATGATTCTTGCATCTATATTTACGATTTGGTATGCTCTCAAATTTCTGTTAATTTTAGATGATCTATAATTCCAATGCAAGTAGAATGTTTCTGATGTATATTGATCTTGATTTAGTTGGATTGTTATTCGTCCTAGATACCGGTTTCTTAATATAGTTGATCCAAACCGACTGGGATTTTGAACATTCAGGTTACTGGGGATGAAGTCGCAAAGTTAAAGTACCACAAATCTACAGTGAGAGACTGTAGTTGGCATCCCAGTTATCCGATGCTCGTTAGCTCATCTTGGGATGGAGATATAGTGAAATGGGAATAAGATGAGACTGCCAGCGAGACAATATCTGTATGAACATCTACCCTCTTAATCTCATTTAAGTATCACATACATCATTTCATAGTCCAATTATGTTGTATCCATAGCATAATATCATCAATCTGGAATAAAAGGGCACTTTCTTTGAAACAAAAAATGTACATGATTTACTGATTGAACTGCGAGTTCTACATATGAATGCTTCTATTGTTCAAGATGTTATGGTTCTATTACGAAAAGGGGTCTCGTTTCGTGTTCTTCCAGTTTAGTGACCAAGTCGTATAGTAGAACTATCATGGGTCGTGTCTGGTCAAGTGCTGCCACTATACTATGATTTTTAATAGTTACCAATACGTAACATAGTTGAAATCCATCTATCCTATTTTTTAATGTTCTGCTTGCATATCATATGTCTATGTTAATAGATGAGACATGAAAAGGTGGAATGATGATTATAGACTACTTTTCATGCAGAAATACAAATACCATACATGCTATTAATATGCTTATTAAATATTGATTGTATTTGAATTGATCGAAAAATGCAAATTAGAAGAGGTGCTCATGTTCAATCTCATAATTAGTTGTCTAATGTTTAACAACTTAATAAATACTAGAGCAAAATCTTGGATTATGTGCTTCTTATAAATCTTCATTTGTGGTAGTAATTATGAGAATAGTTGCATTAATTAAATCCAGCTTGTATCGAAAAACTGCAACTTGCACCATTATTTTTGTCTCTCCAGTTACTTCATTACTTAATTCTTACATTCATTAACCTGCATCGAAAATTTGTTAAAACCACAACAGCTTATAAAAAGTCTCTATGGGTATTTCCCAATATTTGTAGTTACGAAAATTCCAAGAAATTTCTGCATTTTTTTCCTACTCGATTTCAGGTTTATACATAGTATATGATAGTTTAGGAATAACAATCTTATCTTTTTTTGTTCGAACAAAAAAAATCTTATCTTTTTAAATTACTATCACAAAGATTGTGACATATCCAGATCTAAACTTAGAATGCTAGCCTCTAAATCACTTTATTTATCATTCAAAACGTACACTGCTATCCTTTAAATCATTTTATTTATCATTCAACTATGACTTGCAAGTTGCAACAGATTTTGAATTGTCATTTTAATATTCAATAATATATCTTCGATTTCCTTACTATTGTTTCCTCCTTTATATATATTAGCATAGCTTTGTTAGCATATTTGGATGTTTCAGAAGCATTCATAGTTTGTGTGACAAACAAACTAAGAGAAATAATTCACAATTGCTACTTTAAAAGAAACATAAGAGAGAATAAAATAAGATACTAATTCCCACTTATTCTTAAAGATTACATTTTAATACAAGTTAAAATTCATCCTTTAATTTAAAAACAAAAATCAATGATGGGGTATAGATTAGGAAGTAATGTTTGCTTGTATTACACAAAAGTAAGAAAAGGTGGAGCAAGTCGTGTTTGAGAAGAGTACGTGCATCATGCAACAATCTCATATAATTGCATCTAGCCCCTTAATTGCACCATTTTAATATTTAATTATGATTCTGATTAAATATAGTAACACAATTTATGATGATTTTGCAAGTATTGGTATTTTTCTAGTGACTTTCATTCACTAAATTTTTTGGTAGGTTTTGGTTGGAGTGAGTAGTGATTCTTAATTAGAAATACTTAATTGGCCTAATTAATTTAAATATTGATATATTTTTGTGTGTGTTATCTGTCTGTCATTTTCTTTTTGCCCAACTCCAACTTATTGTAAGAGTAAAATAGTAATTTCCATCATAATACTTCAATAAACTATGAGTTTGTGTAAAGTTAGTTGTTACAGCTAGTTAAATGTTGTTCCCCCTAAAGAAAGCAATATGCAACATAATAATGGAGGAAATTCAGATTTTGGTTGAGTTAATGATAACATTAATCAGATGTAGATGGGTCCATTTTAGTTTAGTGTCTACTCACACGATGGTTTTAGAGCAATGTTTTATCATTAATATTGTTGTTATGAATAACAAATATCTAAGCCTAAAAAACAAATAAATATAAAGTGTTCTAATGGGCAAGAAAAAGAAGGTGATATATAAATAATAGGAAAGCAAATCTTAGTTCCACCACTTACTTTATTGACGGTCAAGATAACAGATGATTCTTTTCAAATGTACAAGACAAGGAGAACATTCCTAATATCTCTCAACCTTTCTGTCATAAAATTCCTGAATTATATTATTTTAACCTCAATAAAATTTATAAAGCCCCAAAAACAAAACTTGTTTAAAATAAGACAAAAGCTTCCAACTTTGTCACCTCAGCCTACCCCACTCTTGTTCATAAGATCAACCACTCCTGCAAAAACCCATTCCACAAATGCATACCACTGCTCAAATAGCTACACAAAACATTCTCAAGTCTCTTTTTATATATAACTCACGCGTATTCTTACATCCATCCTAAACACGACTTAATATGTTCATCGATGATGATAATATCGCTTCCAACCTTATTATGGAAATCAATAAATTAAATAAAAAGGTTGGAGGGCTCTTCTGACATTTCACAATGTCGAAAACAATGGTTTGTCCGAATGAAGAAAAGAAAACATGAAGTCAAATGATGATTTTGGTAGGGTACAATCAACAAAGCATCATGAACAACCAAAACACCCTTTCTCACTTAAATGGATAATCATATATAAAACTCAAGCTATTAAAGTGTAATAATTACAAAAAGATCAATGTCTTCCTGATTCATTTATCCACAGTTGAATCTTTACTAATAATATTATCAAAACAAAATTAAATAAATGAATCTCTCTCTCTCTCTCTCCCCCAAAATAGAAAGATTTGTAGCACACGAGACTTTACCCAAATTGCCCCTCTGTGCAAAAGAGTGAAGTCCCTGTCTTACCCTTTCCACCCGATGCACTGCGAAGTTGGCCTGGTTTTCTGCCTGCCCGCCTTTAACGGGCAGGGTGTCTGTACGGGCAGGATCATACAGTTGTACTGTAGACACAATGAGCTGCTCATCGGAATCTCCACCGTCGGATTTATCTCTATTCCGGTCAGATAATTATGCTGCAAATAAAGTACGTCTATGCTGGCCGATAACAGCCGGTCCACGAAGCTGACCGGGACCTGCCCCGTGAACCGGTTGTTGTTCAGATACAGATTCTGAACCGTTGATAACAATGGCGATATCGCCCCTGAAAGCCGGTTGAAGCTGAGATCGACGGTGGGGATTGTCACCTGATCGAACGGTAGGACAGGGCCGGAGAACTGGTTCCTCTGCAACTGGAGGTTGCTGAGAGGGAAACCAAACAGGTCACCCGGAATACAGCCGGTGAACTGGTTCATGCTCAGGTCGAGATAGTTCAACCGATTTAGAGGGGACAGTAGCCGGTCCACTGGGCCGGTGAGCCGGTTCCATGCCAACGAGAGATACTGGATAGAGGGTGGAAGCCCGTGCGGCGGAAGCGAACCGGAGAGATCGTTGTGCTTCAAATCGAGCCGGGTTAGTACTTGTGAAGCAAAAGGCGGAACCGAACCGGAGAGGCGATTGTGGCAGAGAATGACGTTAGACAACGCCGGTAGAGTCCCGACGGCGAATGGAATGCTTCCGGCGACAAGGTTGAAGCTGAGATCGAGGGTTTGTAGCCCCCGGAGCTGGCCTAAAGTCGCCGGAATTTGCCCGGAGAGAAAGTTCCGGCTGATAGCCAAAAAACGCAGAGACTTCAATTGAGACAGAGTATGCGGCAATGACCCGAAAACCCGGCCCGGGACAATAGTTAACTCAGCTAGAGCAGATAGCTTCCCAATCGCCGGGTCAATCCTGCCCGTAAGGCCCGGCGAACCGGCCCTAGGATCGCCGAGATTGAGAGCGATCACTTTATCTCCGTCGCAGTAAACGCCGGCGAAATTACAAGGGTCGGAGGTGAAATCCCAGGAAGCAAAATAATTGGATCCCGGCAAATCGTTCATGCTCTTTCGAATGGCTTGCAAGGCCAGGAAATCAATCGGGTTTAGCATTGCATGGGCGAGGGCCAAATGGGCTAATACAAGGAACCCACCATAGAAGCACATTTTAGTCAACATCTTAGCTTGTGCCGCCCACCGCAATGCCGAAGGAGGGGCTTCTTATATAGGGCTGGTGAAAGTGCTTTTCCGTGAAGCTTTAATGGAGACAGCATCAAAAGTTGCAGAGAGATGTAAATAGGGAGATGAAAGAGAAAGAGTGGCTTCACATGAAAGTAAACGCGAGAGAGAGAGAGAGAGAGAGAGAGAGAGAGAGAGAGATGGATCAAGATTCGAGTACGAATGTGGGTTTTTTGATTGTGAATGGCTTCTTGGAGAAGATGTAAAAATGGCTGCAGCACATTGTTGTTATTCTACTCTGTGTGTGTGTGTGTGTGTGTAATGAATGCATTTTTCTGAATTACGATAAATTTCTATTTTCCTCTTTAGGGGTTGATTATTGGGTTTACAATCAAATGTGATTTTAGTTTATTAGAGGTTCTGAGTAACAAACGGCCGTCCAAGCCTACCTGGAGCTTTAACGAGCCTAAGGTTCGGATTCGCGGGTGATCTTTTACGGGAACCACGTGACCGGCTTGGTTGGTCCAACTCCTTTTATTTTCCCTTCTTTTTAGTTATTTATTTTTGAGATAAATTAAAAATCAACCTTTCTCTTTAATTGCAACCTAATCTGACTATAATTTTAATAAAATAGAGATTATGTAACTCATATCGCATGAGATTTATATTTTCAACCTTTTTCTTTTCATCTATCTACAATTTCAAATTTCGAAATTCATCGACATGTATTCTTAATTAAATGGTATGAGGTGAAAATAAAATTAGATTGTAAAGTGAAAAATTAAATCATGTTCCAAACACACATTTTAGGTTGTAACTGAATAAACTTGAAAGCTTAAAGATTGTAATCAAATAAAATAATAGATTGTAAAGTGAAAGAAATCAATACTTTTAATTGATTATCACATCCAACCCTTTATTTTAATTTGAGTTCTTTACACAATATCATACACACATGATGTTTTATAAGTAAAGATACTATATATATATATATATATATAACGTTCATCCTAATTTATCAAAACTACCACTTATGATTATCGAAATATTCATACATGATCATGCGTAAATAGGTAGGATCATGGTCAATATTTTTGCAAAATGTTGATATATATGTGTGTGTGTTTATGTAGACAATTGTTATGTTTAGATAAAATTGAAATAATTTTAATTTTAGGTATAGAGTGGAAAAATTAAATGAATGGGGGTGGTTGATGGTGAGATGTGGAGGCACGTAATAAATGAGGAGGCTAGCCAAATGGTGCCACGTCAGGGGAGAGAGAGAGGCACGTAATAAATGAGGAGGCTAGCCAAATGGTGCCACGTCAGGGGAGAGAGAGAGGGAGAGAGAGAGAGAGAGAGAGAGAGAGAGCTGGAGGTGGTCCTGTAATTAAAGTTGTGCGATAATCCTGTGTACCCTGGTGCACACCACTCTGGTGTTCCCATCCTACAAGTACAATATTTCTTGTTTCTTTCTTCTGCTTCAAGAATTGTACCTACAAACTTGGAGTTCAAGATTATGTACTAGTTGACTTTTATTTTGACCACTTTTTCATGACTTGTGTGGATTCAATATGACTACTTATTTGAAATTCAATTTTCACAATAATATTCAAACTCTATTGGAATTAAATGATTCTTCATTTATTTCAAACTTCCCTTCATATATTTTATATTTGTAACAACTTAAAAATTCAAAATGAGAGAGATATTATGTTCGATTTATTAGTTTGTGAGTTGATATCACATTGATAAAATCTAAACTATTAGATCCGTACATAAATGATCCTTAAACAAATTTTGAATTTGTATACCAAAAGTTTCAAGTTCAAATATCACATTTACATTTTTTTTAACGTGCAATGTTCAATGAGATCAATTTCAACATATTTACTTGATTAACAAAATTTCAAACATTTATTTTTTTATTAAGTTTCTATAAGGCCATGAGTTAGCCAAACTCAAATTCAACTTGTTCATGCAGTATTTGACAAATTAATTCATAATTATGGTCCTCACACATTAATATTCGTCCACTTCAAATAGTGATGAATATTTAAAATATCTATTAATTTCATATTCTATTATTTGAAAAGATGATATTATTACACTGATAAATATATAAATCGTTCATACATACATAAAAGTAATTGTATGTTTATAAAATTGGAAGTTATATCAAACCTTTTAATTTATTTTACTTGCCTGTTATATTTATTGGCTTTATATTTAAATATATGATTTTCGTTAGATATTTCATC
The DNA here is from genome assembly GCA_005771605.1 of Scutellaria baicalensis. NCBI lineage: Eukaryota > Viridiplantae > Streptophyta > Magnoliopsida > Lamiales > Lamiaceae > Scutellaria > Scutellaria baicalensis. The sequence continues at coordinate 24,787,065 of CM016723.1, read as the reverse complement.
CCAACACTGAGATAAAAATTAAGAAATTATAAAAACTTAAACCAATCCCTTTAATCCATATTTTGTGGATTGATATAAGGAAAATATGAAGCCACAAAAATGAAATCCTAAACGGGAGGAGTATATGAACCAGAATACATGTGAGAAACAAACAGTTGCTTAGCTTTCATTATTTCCAATCTTAAATGAGATTCCTAAATTTCTGTCTGTTTCAAAACACTCAATTCGTTTGGCACATTTCATTTCTAACTTGCGATTTTAACAAATATTTCAATACTTTTATTTTTGTCCCAAAAATCCCATTTTGTCACTTTCTCTTGTAAGTTTTAGAAGTGTATTTTTATTCTTTCCGATTTCATATAGCCTTATTAAGTAAATGAAGTGAGTATTTTTCCGTATTATACAACTTAGAAGAGAGATATATTGAATCTCACAATACATTAGAGTCATTAAATATTTGCTATAATTAGAGATGTTATCTTTATTTGTTTGTTTGTACTATACATCATACAGAAACTTGTTATCATTTAATACAAATATTAATTGACATTAATAAGAGATTGATATTTATATATACTTTATACACTTCTAATGTTTAATTTTATAAAGTTGGTCCATGCATTTATAGCTTAGGCCACTCCAATGTGCTATATTTGGCATCAATTTTCAAGGCCTTCTTTTTAATCAATTTTTAGACTACCAAAGTATCAACCATCTAACATCTTTCATAATTATATAACATATTTTATTTTCAGGAAAATGTTAGTCTTTAATATACTCACCGCTAACGTGTAATGATCTAATCTTTTGACTATATGGAAAAGAAAATTAATTGATATACTGAATATTTGATACATCAACTATAAATACATATTAATATGTCCACAGTGAACAGGGTAGTTGGACTGTTTACTTACATATGTGTATATATATGTACACACATTTCCACAATATTTTAGATTGTATTTTTTTGGTTTTTTCCATAACACACATTTTATTTTATAACTTGATGTTGCATCCATCCTGTCAAAATCATTTAAGGTTTAGTTGGATTGATGGATTTGAAAAGAGATTTGAAATCCATGGTAGCAAATTCACTGGTAGTGTTTGGATGGATGTGGATTTGAAATCCATGATTTTCATTTTGAACTAATTTTAGGATCCATTTGGATAAGTGGATTTGAGGAGGGATTTGAAATTCATGATAGCAAATTTACCGGTAATGTTTGGATGCATATGGATTTGAAATTCATGGTTTTCATTTTCAACTAATTTTGAAGTCATTTTGGTGGATTTCAAATCCACTCCAACTGTAGTGGATTTGAAATCCTCTCCTTTCAAATCTTGAATTTCAAATCACTCTATCCAAATTGGAGTTTTCCAAAGGATTTTAAATCAACTCCAACTTGAGTGAATTTGAAATGCATTCATTTCAAAATTTGGATTTCAAATCACTCTATTCAAATACACCCTTAATTTTATTATATGTTCCTATGCTAATTATATATGACTTGATTGCAATGATTTGGTAGGGGTGACTATAATAACTTGCATTCATAGGTTATTGACAAAGATTTGTGACAAATGAAATTAGGGTCACATCAATAAGATACCACTACTACAAGTGTAATAATATGCTCCATAATAAAAAAATTATTTGTCTAAATTTGTCATTCTTAAATAAAATATTAAATTTTCAGTTATATACGAATTTTATATTTTATTTAATCAGTTCATTATGGTATTGAGACTTGAACAATTAGCTCTAGGGCATTGTGCAAATAGATGGTATTTAGTTAATCAATATAATGTGTTATTATTAGGAAAAAAAATTATATTAATGCATTCAATAAGGTGAGATCATATGAGGAGTATAATTAGATTGTTACATCATTGTAACATTATTCATTATGATTCATGGTCTTAAAGTAGTTGTTGGAAGCTTAAATTGAAAGACAATTTGTTAGGCAATAAAGGAGTGTGTACAATTTATAATGTGGAGTATCATAAATGCAAAAATATACTACTATATATATGTCCAATTAAAAGACCATCTAGAAATTTTAATTGTCGAATAACTATTAAGACATATAAATGCATAAAAAAGCGCAACATTTGAAGATGATTTGATATTTGAGATTGAATAGTTCAATGAGATATCACTTGAACTCACACATTTAATTAACCTTCAACTGTTTTTTTTTTTTTTTAATAGAAAAAACCTTCCACTGATGCCAAAATTTATACTTCATTTATCATTCAGCTAAATTTGGATCTAGTTTTCTTAAATTGGAGAAAAAGGGGTCTAGTTACTCAAATATTTTGGTAAGTTTGGTAAAAGGTATGATTACTATTGGTATGCGAAGCAATATAATTTTTGAGTGTAAATTAATTATTATTGTTGATGTTGGTATAAATAAAGTGTATTGAAAAGTATATAAAAGATTGGTCCTGCTACTCTACCCACCGCTGACGTGTCAAAAATCAAATACATCAATTAATTTCACTTTCCATATAATAAGTTTATGGCATCATTACACATCAGCGGTGGACATATTAAGCGCTGCCTATCGTGGGCATTTTAGTATTGTCCTATAGAATATATATACACACACGTAGATATATATGATTGAGAATATTTATTGTTTAATTTTTCATGTCCACCCACCCAAAAATCTTTTATTGTATGGTAATAAAAACTAAAAAAATTTAGTAGTTATTTATATCGAAAAACTGTACCATTCATCCCAACTCTGTGATTAGAGAGAGACGAAGAATACCCCTATTCAACCATAGGCCCCTCAATCCCTCAATCAGATGGTGGTTGGATGAGGATGAAAATTGAGGGTTGTGCTACAAATCTCAGGACAAAGACTCGGTTAGATGGCGGTAGGATGAGATGGAAATTGAGGGATGTACGATAAACCTTAGGACAATGGTCCACAATAGTTCAGTGAAAATTTGTCACACGTGGAATTTGAACTTACATTACTGGAGGATCTCTCCCCACATCACCACAACCCTCACTATTTGCCTATACCCCTTGTGTCAATCCGCCCCAACCTGAATGACTAAATCTATATTTGATTTTAAGAAAGTCATTTATCAATAAGTATGTGTGTATATATATATTTAAACTAATTATATTTTGATATCATATTTAGTAAAAATAAAGATACAATAATAATATAGTTTTAAAATGTTTTTAGAAAACATGTAATGCTAATTTTTTAAAAGTACACCATGTTAATCACAAAATGAAAATTACTCAAACCGATTTTTTTATATGTTTGAAACCATAAACTAAATTAATAATTTAGAATTTTCAATCTCATGAAGTAGATGCCCATTTTATATGCAATTTTTGGTTTGTGTTGTATGTTTATATTTTAATAGAAAAAAAAATCCAGATTTGTTATTTTGATCAAAATTTTCAATCTATCATTTAGTCATTATTTTCTTCATTTTAGAAGTGTTAAGTGGAGAACGACTATAACCTAAAAAAATCTCTCGTCAAGAACAATTATACAGGGAAAAAAAACCGAATGAGACTAGGTACCACACTCATTTTTAAGGGCACCACACTCATTTCGCTAACCCATTTTACTCACGAGTGTGATGCCCTTAAAAATGAGTGTGGTGACTTTAATCCGAAAAGAAAAAAAATCCATTATTTTTATAAAATTGAAAATTTCTCAAAATCCAAAAAAAAAAAAAGGTATATAAAAGAGTTGGAAGATGGGCCTGTGAATGAGTAGATTACACAGGGATGCGTGCTAAATTGCACCAACCCCAACTACCATCGTAGCCTACCCCTCATCTTCATCAATTCTACATTTCTACAAATATAAACTTATTTATTATAATATATAAATATATTAATTAACCATCTATTAAAATCTTGTTTATGTGAAAATTAAGTGCACAATATGTCACATGTTTGATGTGGAATCCCATATCCGAAACATTAGTATTCTTGTAAAATATTCTCAATAATATTGTGAAACATTGGATAAATTAGGATGAATCTAAAGCTTGATAATTTGGTAGTAAGAAATGAATAAGTAAAAATGTAAAGTGTATATAGTACAAGAAAGTCATGTGTATATTAATATAGTTTAGGTATGAAGTCTCTTTCATCCAACTATACCTATTTCATCCAACTATACCTACACTCTTGGGATAAAAATCATTACTCTCTATTGTGTCCACCACCTCCCTCTATCTTCTTTTTTGTTGTTTTAAGAGAGAGAATGAGATCGAAACATGCATTGCTCGTAAACAACATTCAACGAAACGACTTCACGGTTATAAATTCATAAGGCGGATCTTCTCTTTCATAGTAAAATTCATTTCCAATAAGTTCAGTATGTGAATTGTGAGACAGTCTCACACACAATTTATACTCGTTATTGATACTGAAATATTAGAATCACTCCATAATGAAAAATGAAAAACAGGTTAATTGGCTTCTCAACTTTGTTAATTATTTTTCTAGAAACTCATAAACAATTGTTCATTTTCAAAGCATAACACATAACACATTACAAACACTAATTATATTATATTGTACTCATCATTTTAAAATTAAAAGAAATATAAAGCAGCACATGCTCAATATGATTGTAACGTGATATATGATTTCTTGTAAGCCTCTCTTGAAGTACGAGTTCTTCAATAATAAAATAGATGATGGGCTTCTTTTGCATTAAAGATTTCTTATTATCAAGTACTGCTTATAATTAGTTTATAATCCCTTGTGTGAAATTTATGTCCCCCAAAAAATGATCATTATGATTATTGGCTAGGGTTGTTCATCATGTAACTCGAAAAACCGCATCAATCGATCGCATCAGTACCAAACCATTTTTGCTAAATTTCTGAGAAAATCGAAACTTGAAAAATTAATCAAAATTTTGGTATTGCACCACAATAACATTTTTTGATCATCCACATTGTATCTCTACATAAGCTCAAAACAATTTCACTATAATATAATCATGATATATACATGATGGATTACAATTACCATCCTTTTTCTTCTTGTCCAATATCTATGAACATGTAGTGATTGGAAAAAGAGAGAATCAAATTTTGTATATTCAAAAAAAAAAACAATAAAAGAAGATGGAAAAAGAAAGATGAAGCAAAAGTAAAATAAAGTATAGGTGTAAATTGCAAAAAGCCCCAAAACGGTCACAAGAAACAGGGACTTCACAAAGAGCATGCTAAAGTAGATCAAAGATTCACAGAAAAAAGTGCAAAACCCCCCCCAACAAAAAAAAAAATTTAAAAATTTGTTTAACAAAACTATCACTCTGCCAAACTGAGATTCAATAGGGATCTAATTCCCAATCTTGTTATTGCAAAATTAGGAAAGTAGCAGAGTTGCAACTTTTTACACTTTATTACTTTGAATGAATGTTGCATGTTCCACGATGAAACGAAAGAGATTGGTGAAACACCGATTTATTTCGTCACTGTGTATTTATCTTGTGTTATATACCATCTATTTGAATTATATCATAATATGTAGAGATGAAATGAAATATGAAGTTTATATTTATCATGGTATACAATGGATGATCTTACATCTTAATACAAAAGAATATACTAATTAAAATGGAACCCTAATAAAGTTGAAGAAAATGACCCTTCAAGAATTAGGGTACAAATTGGGCCCATATGAAAAGGCTCTATCAAAGTCAAAGTAGAATAATGGGTGCCCATGTGCTCATGGACCGGCCCAATTATCTATATTGTGGATTTTATCAATTTGCTGCAATTTTGGCCAATTTATGAATTAAAGGCACAATTTTGTGAAGATAGATCTGAATTTAGATGTCCTAGCTACACATTATCTACAAACTGAAATTAAGCCTTGAACTTATTTCAAAGATTGGTAAGAATTGCAACCAAGTTATCAGATCAATATATATATATATATATATATATCTAAATCTTGATCTTGAAAAAGATTTTAATTTTTTTTGGCTAATCAGCCAAAAAAGAAAAGAAAAAAGCACATAAATAAAGTTTGGAATCTGAACTACTTATCTTCAACTAATCCACAGCCATTAAAAGGTCTGAGAAGAAAGAAAAAAAGAATCTACTTTTAACAGTTTCGTGGAAATGAAAAACAAAATTTAACAATAACGTATAAAATTAACGACTTTAGAGATAAAACAATAACGAAGCTTAAGAGCGTAAGAATCACATCACTTCTTGACAACAAATACCTATATAATATGTATGTTTAAGGAATGATAGTTAGAATGAAATGATAATTATTTATAATTTTCAATGATTGGTACGTTTAGGGAATGAGAGAGAGTGATATGGTAATTTATTTTTCAATTTAATGTCATGTTTGATAGTAAAAAATATTAAATGATCTTATAATTAATTTTAATAGGCAAGTACTTATATATCCCGGGTATGGATCTTAGATCTGTGCCCTAACCCGACCCAACGCGTGGTGCAAGATATATACTCTTCAGGTATACGTGTATACTCTTAAGGTATTATTTTCTATGTTAAAGCGTGATATTATTTACTACTCTTCAGATATCACGTGTGTAACCTTAAGGTATTACTTGTTTATTCATTAAAGATACCGATTTTTTGTTCTTGTTCTGCATGTAAGTAATACCTTAAGAGGATACACGTGATACCTGAAGAGTATATATCTAGCACCATGCAGCGGTCGGATCGGGGGCAACGTGCCCCGGAACACGCAAGTGTCACTCATTATAATATCATAAAACTTTTGGAATTAACATGCTCCTACAAATTGATCATTGTCATTATGGAAATCACTATTCTTGTACATACAAATCATATATGAGATTAATATGCTTCGACACATAGATCATGTTATGATAGTCATTATGATGATATATATGTAATTCTATATCATGTCATTATAATAGCGTCATTATTCATTGGAGGTTTTTTTTTAAAAATAAAATAAAATTCTAAGGTGTCCCATAGTTTTAAGTACACTAAATAGAACCTTTTGTTTTCTTAAAAAAAAAAAACTAGAAAAAGTTTGCATAGATACCCTTGGCCCTAAACGATTATAGTGAAGGGTAGTAATTATGTCCTCAACCTTTTCCTAAGTAAAGGTAAAAATTGGCTAAAATATTTTTTCTATGAATGCTATGTCCTTTTATTATATTTTGCTACGGATACTTGTATTATAATATTATAAAATAATTTCAATTTTATTGACAAATTTTCCTGTACAAAAATTAGAATCAAAGAAATTAAAAATTGTATCTTTCAAATTTGAGATTAACTTGGGAACATCTCAGTTAGAATAATTACTTACTAATAAATTATTAAAAAACTTGTACAGGAAGAATGTAGAAAATATTATGACAAATTTCTATAAAATTTAAATAAAGAATCTGCACCATAACATAGGTATATTTGGCTTCCCAAAAAGAAAAGATAAAAGATTAAGGCTTATTAGCACATCACATAAAGGTCACTAATTTTCTAACCACTCATCATGGTCCAAAAGAAGACTTCAGTCCCAAAAATTTAAAAGAGCAAGTTTGATCAGTCACTAGAATTTGCAATACTTGGGCAACCACCAAAGAAGTAGTTATCTAATTTGCCAGAAATAGTTGTAAAATATATTATCTTATTCACCACTAACTTTGCCTTTGGTTGAACTTGAGACAAGTTACCATTCTCTTTGAAAATTCTTCTTCTATTTGACAACCAGATATCATCTAACTGGTTGCCCTAATTTGGTATAACAACAAACCAATACTTTGTCCAACTCACAACTTTTCAACCACCTCACCAAAAAAATATATATATCTAAATGGAAGTAGAAAACATAGGATCAGTAAAAAAAGAAAGAGAAATGTCAAATTTCCTTTCTTCATATTTTTTTCTTTCATGAGAAGTAAAAAAAATGTTACACAGAATGGAAGAAACTAAGCAATTAGTCACCTGTACAAGATCGATTTAATTTAACATCCAAAATACAGCAAATGTGTAGAAGCATAACCACGACAGATCTTCTTATATAACCCCTTCGCCAGTACTTCATGAATGTTTTATATACAACAGTATACATACCACAGACAGAGAAAGGACAGGATTACCGTATGTGGAGTAATTGCTCGCATTCTTTTCAATCTTGTGGATTCCGAATTTGCTTTGTATATAACAGGATCTAAAGAATGAATAGGCTGTATTCTTCAAGCAGGATGGATAACTAACCTGCGATTAAAGAAGAAGAGTCTGTATGAATTTGATGGAATCAATTGAAATAAAGAGAAACTGGATGCTTGCAACTTTGTTTCAGTTTCTTACCATCTTCAGAGAAATCAAACATCCCACCGATCCATCCTTCCTCTTCAGGTTCTTCCTCGACCAGTTTTTCCTCTTCATGGGTATTACCAACAGTATTCATCTCATCGGACACAACTTCAGTTGACTTGCGATGATCATGGAACTCTGGTTTATTATAGTACCCTTCCTTGAATAACTGTGCAAAGTCTACAGTTGGCTCAGTCCGTGTTGACATCTGAGTTTCTGTAGCTGAGTCGGTATTGTCAGTGTTAAATAATGGCATCTCATTACCCAGAGAGGACGACGTACTGATTGTACCAGGTTCAACAGCAAAATTGACAGTGCAAGTGTTTTGAGAGGGAATGGGGACAATTGATTTATATCCCTTGAGATTGGCAGTCTCCTCTTTTTCTGTGTTTAATTCGCCTGCAGCATGACTATGTATTGGAGATCTATCAATGGCCATATGATCCAAATCGAGTAAATTTTCCATTCGTCTAGATGATCCTGATGAGCAAAAAAAAACATTGAAAGGTGACTTCTTGTGGTTAAATATGCAGGCACACTGAAGGCAAGACACTGTAAAAACACAATTTAGATATCATCTGGGATGTGTTCTTACATAAGGCACTGCAGCTCTGCAGATGAGAAGTTATTAAATTTAGAGTAGGATTAAAAAATGAATATCATCATATTTTAAAGGAAGATACTATTTTAAAAAAACACCCAATGTTTATGTCTTACCTCCTTCAGAGCTTTCAGTAGAACTAAATGATGGTGGCTTTGAATGAGAAATAAAACTTGCTTCGTTGATTTTTTCTCTAGCAAGACAACAGTTCATTGAAGCACCAGAATATTTCCCCTCAGAAGGTATAGGCCTGCTTAAAACACACAGGAGACATGCCAAAGGGAAAATCATAATCAACACGGTTGACCCATCATTTGGAACATGTAAGAGAAACAGGGATATAAAAGAAAACCATCATAAGAATGCTGATCATGAGCCAAGGGACCATAAAAGATCCACTAAAAGGATACACCAAGAAGGACATTATAGAAAGATAAATTAGATGCCATTAGGGGGAGAAACAATGGAAAGCCGAAAGCATCTCAAGTTGTGTTAGACGTTATAAAAATAAAAATTAGTTACAATTAGGGGATATAAACATTGGAAAACGGAAAGCATCTTAGGTTGTCTTAGTTGATACAGCACTTGCAGCAATAGCAATTTAAAACACCATTGTATTCTGCATAAGAATTGGTGTAGAAACTACCACAAACTACCAGGCCATCTATGTTAATTAAATATCATCTCTATGCAGAATAATGGACCGCTTTAATAGATACTTTTTGCAGAAACAAGTGAATAAAATGTGATTATATTCATAGGATTACATGTATACGGAAGATGGTCTGAAGTTGGAGAAAAGATTTGATCAGTGCTCAGGTCACTGTTCTGTGTGATAACCTCTTCACTGCTTATTCTATTCTATTAGCTCTAGAACATTGGATTTTTTCTTTCCACTATGAATGGTTAATAACTGACATACCAAACAAGTGCAAATTGTATAAAAAGTGAAAACCAGAAATAAAACAAACAAACAAAACAAAAGTAACTAGAATAAAAACCAAGTACGACGTATTTACCTGTCAATCCAGCTGGTTCTTGCTCTAGGAAAGTTGTCAAATATTGGCAACAAATCCTTTTGTCTTATTTCAATTTCATTTGAAGAAACCCCTTCAATTTCAAACTCTCCACCTGAATGACATTCTGCTCTTGGAGGTTCCATTACATGGAAATGTATCTAGATCAACAAGGTCTATTAGTTATCAGACCATCATCAAGTACAGAAACATCAGTAAACTAAGCAGAAATACCTTTGACTTTTGCCATATGGGTAATCTGTAAGAGTTTATTTGCACTTCGGCATTCGACAAATACCATCTCTCTGGAGACTTCTCTAAATCAGTCTTAACCTTGTCCCCAGCAATTGCATTCTCCTGATAAACCATTTTGGAGTCCTCATTAATTTCAGGATCATGCAGTCCATCAAAGATGCTTCCAGAAATACACTCTTCCCTTTCCGTATTATCCAATCTTCTGCACACATCCCACCACTGCAAAGGATCTACTCTCACCCTTAACTCCTCATTGTCTGAGTTGGCCTGTAGAGCTGACAACGACTCGGTTCTACTCTCAATCAGCTCAGGCCCCACTGACGACACAATTTCATGCTGAACAACAAAGCCTGATGGGGTATAAACTAAGATATGCTCCAGTGAAGTACCAGTTGACTTCGCATCCACAGAACCAATAAAGTTAGAGTTATGAAAAACTGCAGCAACAGCTCCAGATGGCACCCATAACTTACCCGCCATGGAAGCTGCAGCATTGCTCACTGAGTTAAGCAAGCCACAATCACTGCATTTTATCCTAGTGACAACAGAGAGGGTACAAGGAGGCGGAGGCAAAGATGGTTGATCATTTACAGTAAAAGATGAAGTAGACCACCATGGTCGAGTCGAAGCTAAAAACAGAGAGGTACCCTGCCCATGTGTATGTAGAGTTTGAAAACCATCATCTCCCCCAAAGGGGGACAGAACAAAGATATGGCAGGTTCCTCTTGATGATACAACAGCAATCCACTGACTACAATGACCAAAGCAGATATCCTGGATGACCTGATGATTAAAAAATAAAAAGGGGAGCAAGAAATTCAAGACCAAGGAGATCTCATGGAAAGAGAAGATGGAATTACAGAATATGAAACAGAATATACTTACTGCACTGGTTATGCCGCGATAAAGCTTGTAAAGATGCACATAAGAACTGCTCCAGTCACCACAGCTTGTGCCCCCACATTTATGGGAAGGCATGATCCTGAAGATGTTAATATTATTTCCATGTACAGAGGCAGTAACCAGAAGGGTTCCACTCGGATCAAAACACAAAGCAGATATAGGACTCGTATGAGCCCTGAATTGTGAAATAACCTCCGAGCAAACAAGATCCTTTACGACAATCTGCAATTAACAAACAATAAGGGAAAAATGATACTTTGACTGAGTTTCAGATGCAGTAATCTCTAGATCAGAGAATCGCAAGAACAAACTTCCAAATCTGTGTTCTCTGACAAATAGTAATTACCAAAGGGTTTAAACAGTAAAGGTGATCACTAACTGGCAACTCACCACTCCAGCATTCTCTGGTTCAGATGCTGCTAGCTTCCCAGCTTTCCAACCAGGAGAACTAGGACTACCAGGAAGCAGCTCTGGATAATACTTGGATAATTTCTTGTATCCCATGTCCCCCAGGTTGATCAATCCAGCAGCCAAGTGTTTGCTGGATTCTACTGCATAACGAGCCATCATTGAACTACTTCCTGGAGATGTTGATGGACTAACGCTAGAGGCCAGTTTTTTTGGACTCACCCGCCCCATATTTAAGAGAAATGGGCGATTAGGAGGATATGCCAACCACCTTGGCCCCAAAGCCATTGGACCATACCCTGTGTTGATTCCTAATGCTCCTTGCTCTCCGACCCGGGGCACAGGATAGGTTATAACTATGAATTTCTTTTCAAGAGTAAGAGTATCAAAGCAATAAACCTGGAGAACAAAAAATAAACCAATTGTTCCTCAAACCATCAGACTCATAAGAAATCGGGATTTGAAGTAAACATATCTGTGCATTATATCTACTAAACAAATATTGAAACCAATCATTTCTGTACCACTTCAGTAAGAAATCCATTCTAAAAATCACCTACGCATTTTTGACATACATGGAACAGCCTGTGGTTGGTTATTGAAGTGAGTTTCTCATTAAAATAACAAATTCAAATCTCTTCAAGAGATGGCAGGTTTTCTGAGAGAATTAACACCAAACCTAACATGCTTGTTTCCACAATAGCATCAAGCAAAATGACATAAAAAGGAAAAACAAACATTCCACCAATATTCAGAATAAGGAAAAGAAAGATTAATACCAAAGCTGGGAATAGATCCTATTTATTTGATCCACTTCCTTCATTAACTCAGATTAAATGAGGAAGAGGAAGACTAACACTAGGAAAGAGACTATTAAAAAGATATGTTATACTTGATTATAAATTTAAACATATGTCTTGAGTTGCTGCGTATGATGGCGGGTTATGATTCCAATGGCTGACCCACATGCAGTGGGTTAAAGGCTTAGTGTTTTTATTCCCTTTCAGAGAGGCATTTCTAGTTGTGCGTGTAAATTGTGACCATTAAGGCTTAGTTTGTTATTTTTTCTTAGTTCTGGGGTCAGGGAGGGGCATGTATCTTGTTGTGCATGGAAATTGTAATCAGAAATCATAATTAGTGAATCTCATATCAATCGGTACTTACTTGTTCTTCAAGCCCAATGGCAACTACTCGAGGGCTGCATCTAACCATTAACACCGGTGACTTAAAGTCTATAACCTTTACATATTCATTTAATTTCATTGAGTAAAATCGAACAGCAGTAGGGGGGTCAATAGGGATCCCAAATGTTGACTCTGCTGAACCATATCTAGCGGTTCCATGGCCACTATACTGAACTGGTGTGATCCTTTCATCCTCATTCCCACCAACCACCACTAGTATCGGATATTCTGACTTATACTTTCCATTACCATCACAATTTGCAGGAGCAGGAAGCATCTGTAAGAATGTGACTGGCCCATCACGCCTGGAAACCAATTCACTTAAGCCAGAGGCATCCTCAACATCGAAGACTTGAAAACCTTTCATATAACCAAGTAATAGGACACATCTGAAGGCAGTTGGACCAAGCTCTAATTTGTCAAAGCCAGCCCACAACACCTGATTAACACAAATTCAGCTCTATATCAGCATGACAAGCGCCTTGACTAAGAACTTGTTTTCAAAATGTAAGCAACACATAAGTTTCCTGCCTGATATGAAGCTTTAGTCAAACAGTGAAGGAAACAATTAGGAGTTCATAATGCTATTCTGTTCAACAAGGTGTTAAGTATATTGACATATAGGTCAATGAAAAATAAATGCACGCCTTGCATAGTGTAAAATATCTTGCAACAAATTTAGACCATTCATATTAATAGGTAAAAAGCATCAAGGAAAGATCAAGGAAAAAAGAAGCGTCATTGCCAGTTCATAAATTGAAGGACAGATTGAGTGTTGTTTGACTGATAACAACAAAAGTACATGTCACATTTTCACCAAACATACCATGGTCGCTAATGAAAACATTTTACTTAGGACCTTTTGAAAATTTCAGGCTCAAACTTGTGCTCGTTTTTTAACTTTTGAGCATTTCACTCCATAGAGCGAATAACCAATCAGGTACTTACTTCATGATTAACAGCTCCTATTCAATCAATATTGTAAAAAACGACAAAAGAAACAACAAAAGAACAATTATCATTCAACGACAAATGTTCAAAAAGATGACCGAAGTTCCGACAACAAGAACTAAACCATAACTAACAATTGGCTAGAATTTCCAGTAATTTAGTAGACCAAAAGCATGACGCAACTAAATATATAGATAGAAATCATCTTAAACAAACCAATAAAATGCAAAATACAGCAATAAATGAACTGACCCAGAAAAAGAATGATCCACTTCAAGAAGCATTTAATCATAACTATCAATTATCGAGATTAATTGTTCAAATTTGGTAACTCCTTTTAATTCACACGACTGAAAAACATTAAAAAAAAACAAGCAAATGATTTTAAAAAAAACGGATTCAACTCAATCAAGAGCAACAAACGACCGAACACAATAACAGAAACCACTTTTAAGATTAAGTCAAGTATAGCAAGACAACAAAGGATTAGCAGAAACGAAAAAGGAAAACAAACTCTACAATATTGGAAAAATAAGTTAGAACAATAGACCTGCTCTTTGCGATCGTCTCCGCCGGAGGAAATGGAGGCGGCGACGGAGGCACCAGCGGAGCGCACAGCGGTGCTAGCATTCGTCGACACAGTTTTAATACAAGACGAGATGATTCTCAAAGAATTAGGCAGCAATTTGCTGGTTTTCCCCTTGCCTTTCCTCATTTTCCAAGCTACCTACCTTATAATCCCTGAGAAACTCCTATATCCTATCCCAACCTTTCCCAACCACGAGAGGGTCGCCGCCAAGTTCCGATTCTACTCCACCGCCATCGTGCACCGCCGCACAGGCCGACGCGTCAACGCAACTTACGTTGATCATCAAATACCAGGATCGCCGGAGAAATGGCCGGGAAACACAGACAATAATTGGATTTCTCAAATAGATTTGGCAGAAATTGGTGGAATTGTGGGGTTTGACTTGAAGCAAATGGCTTTGTTTACTGTGTATGGACTCGGTTCCATATATATACCCGCACGCGATCCCTCTCTCTCTCTCTCTCTCTTGTTTGCGCTCTAAGCCAAATCTATCCGCACACCTATTTTCTTTTTTCCTTTTTCTTTTCCTTTCTAAAATTAATTATCAAAAATCAATTATTTTTTATTTCTCTCTTATGTTGCTGATTAATTGGTTAAGGGTACGATATGATGCTAGTAAAATCATTTTATGAATTTAATTAACTCATGATACATGTTTAATAATGAGAAAACGGGTTTTGTTTGTTATTAATGGACTTTCCTTTTTGTATGAGTTTTTTTTTTTTTTGATTGATTGGTTAATTAATTAATCTTGCCATTAAAAGTGTTGGACTTTTGTAGAATGTAACTTTTTTTGGTAATACACGTCAGTTTATTAATTCTTATCCAAGCACTCAACCAAAAGTAATCCGATTGTAGCTTTTATTTAAAGAAATTTTTGCATTTATTATATGACAAAAAAAATTTAATTATTATATTAGAAAAAAATAAACTAAGATAATCTATATCTATATACTAATATTAAAAACCACCACAAACATTTATTCAAACGGTTCAAAATCCTAATTTTAACCTTCTATTTCTTTTACTATATTAATCTTTTTCTACCATAATTTTTTTTTAAAGTCTCTCTCTAATATATATTATATATACATAATATATTTCACACAAATATATCATGGCTTTTTCTTCAAATTAGATTATATGTACCAAAGAGACATGTATCATGCGTGTACCACATCTCAAAACACGTTAAATAGATTTTAAAAGTAAAAACGGTTACTATTTAAAGTATCGCTTTAATATTAAAACTATATAATTTTGTTGTGGTACATGTTTTTTTTTTTTTTGAAAGAGTGTGTAATCTCTTTTAATATATATATATATATAGGCAAAAGTTTATATACCTCTGTGGCACATAGAGGCACGAATTTAGGTGTTATATACATGTTCTTCAGGTGTTATATATATATACTCTACATGTGTTACATTTCTTGGTGTTATACATATACTCTACAGGTATCATATGTATATAAGAGTATACATATGATACCTAAAGAGTATACACATGATACTTGTAAAGTATATATAACACCATATGATGATTAATTTGGGGACACGGTGCCCCGGGCACATAAGTGTCACTCACATATATATATATATATATATATATATATAATGTACACTGCATCTTACATTCATTTAATATCAAAATGAATTTCAAACTTAATTGATAGTGCAAAATTATCTCAATTTTAAAATTGGAAAAATATATAGTACCCATAACATAGTATGATTTATCCCTATCAATTTTTCACATATCAAAAAAGTATAAATATTTTTTTATAAATTTGATACTGTATAAATAAAAATATATATGAAATTTGTATACATGTGTAAACTGGCAAAAAAAAAAATTGTGTATAATAATCGTACATTTCAATGTAAGTCTAAATATGTGTGTATGTATATATAACTACACAAAAACTCATGTGAGACGGTCTCACGGATAGTTTCCGTGAGACGGATCCTTCTAACTAACATATGACTCGAGAAATATACAGATTATAAATATTTAAACATAAATTAGCAAAAAAAGATATTATAAATATAGTTTTTTATTCATTGAAATCTCATGCAATAAAATACTTATAAATTTGGATATATCAAATCATATTTTGTAGACTAAAAAGATTAATAGAATTTGAACATACATGATCTCATCTCATTATTACATGAAAAATCGATGTAATTGATATATTGGATATTTGTCACGTCAACGGTAGATACATAATAATATGTCTACGTTGGTAGAGTAGTAGGATTGTACTTCCATGAAATCAATTCATGCATTATGAATCGTGAAATCAATTTATGCATTATGAATCCATTTAAGCAAAACGTATCACATCAATTCAAATTTCATTATAATGCAATTTTTACCTTTCTCATTTTAAAATAAATACTAAATACACATTTTGAACAAAATTATTTTTCATACTTGATTACAATGCCAGAATATTCAGATTGATCTTCATTATCATTATTTATCTTAAAAGAACATAAAGTTGTTGCTACTATTAAAAAAAAAAAAAAAGATTGACAGAACAATAAAGAAAAACTGTTATATATTTTAAATTTATAATTATGAGATTTCATTACTATCTATATAAAAACCAGATAATTCTATAAAATTATGAGATTTTAAGTAATGTGGGCGTGATTAATTAAATTTATTCAATCTGTGAATTAGATTCAAAATATAAGAAATATAACAAGATATTATCTATTTCAAGTTATAAAGAAACTATATTTCAAGTATCTTCCCCAGGAAATGAGGTCATTTTCTTATCCATCACCACTTTCTAAAATTAGGAATACAATTATTTATACTTTTAAAATATATAAATTAAAAAAAATTAATTTCTTTTTCTATAATGTGTGTTTATCCATGTATGAAAATCATTTTGTATATAGGAAAATTGAGACTTTTAAAAAAATCATATTTCATATGTTAATAAGTTTAAGAATGATTTGTGTATATATGATACTAAAATCATGCTAACAATCTATGAAAAGTTGTAAGTAAGATTGGTTTTCTTATATTTAATATGTAATGCATAATAAAAATTATATATGCATATATTAAATAATTAAGACACATGAATTATTATTTTTAGTTCAAATTTAAGTAATTAATGTTCAAAATATTCTCAATCCAGTTGAAATGTGAGCCATATACTTACTAATTTGAAATACTGAAGTTCAAAATCGAGACTATTGAATCGAGGCTCATTGAAGCCCAATTTCTGCTGGATTTGGCCCACCAAGGGCTCAATGGCTATTTATATTGGGTTTGGTAATGGCCCTCTTTTAAACGCTTAACTTATAGTTCCTCGATTTAAGGTTTTAAATTAGATGTAGTTCTCAATTTAACATAAAATTCCATTTGCTTTTTGATTTTTCATTTATTTCTATTTTATTTACTTATATTTCAATATCTATTTATAATTATAATTTGTATAAAAACTAAAACTAAGTCATTGTAATTTTAGAATGCTAATCATTCGAATTGTCTTAATTTATTTAAAAATATAAATATATATTAAAATATAAATATAAAAAGAGCAAGAGAGAGAAACGAGAAAATGAGAAATACGAAATTTTGTTTTGAATCGAGAACTCAATCTAATACGAGAAATAAGATTAAACTGAGGCCCTCGTAAAAAAAATTCAAAATTAATATAAAAATTGGATTTATCATGAAAGTCATCCTACATATATATGTTGGTGTGAACTAGAAAACTGATATTACACTAAATAAATACAATAAACTTCACCAAATATGATATAACATCTTCAAAACCCGAAATTTTTATTAAACATCTTATGTTTCATAAAAGGTCTAAATATACAATTAAGATATAGTACTCGTAGCAAATTTAATAGCCTATACATGACATGAAAATAGTAGGTCAATCTTGTGCACCTCACAAATCATGTACTTAACCCAAGTGTCGTAACTTCTCAACCATCATTTCATGGTACTACTAAGTTGTCCTACTCTTTACATAAACTAAATAAAAGGTATAACAAATTTCCAAACTCATGTTCTTCTGACGATACTTACGTATAGATTGTGTGTCTACTTCACTACCTAATGCATTAATGGAAACGAACGAACCAGAACCGTTGCAGCAACAATCAAGCTTCCATGGCTAGATGTGTTCGAAGATTCAAGCCGTTGAAGCCTCTAGAGAAGTTGTATTTTTCGGCGCTAAAAAGCTCCTTGTAATACTTCTTCCAGCTTGATAGCTTCTTGCATTTTCTGATCAAGTCTAGGCTCCCACAGCTCCCTCTTAGAAGAAGCAAAATCTGCATTCACCATACGATTATTAACATAGACGAATGCTAAGTCTTTTTGTGTAAGAACGTAAAATTAGCAATGTTGACTCTGAACTTGCCTGGCTCATTCGGGGGCGCTTGATTGAAGATTGTTGGACGCATAGCGAAGCTGCCAAGATCATGAGGTTCATTTGCATCGGGTCGTAGTCTTCAGCAAGGGAGGAATCTATGAGCTCGTTGATTTTGTTCTTCTTCAGCAATGGCTTGGCCTGGCATAATAATAAACATTGATTATAAGTCAACAGCTATATCTTGGATTCTGTAGTGGTACAAAGGGGAGGAGGAGATTTGGGCGTACCCACATGACGAGGCTCTGCTGTGAGTAATCAAGGGCTCGTCGCCCCGTGATGAGTTCCAGTAACAAAACTCCAAAGGCAAAAACATCAGTTTTCTCATCCACGATTCCATGCATTAGAAATTCAGGAGCTAGATAACTGCAGAGACCATGATTAGGCATAACATTTCTCCAAGTTTAAACTATAAACTTCAAATAGGGAAAAAGTGTTGACGAGCATAGACAAACCCGAATGTGCCTTCAAATTTTGATACGGTGAGGTGAGTCCATCGGTCCGGCAGCCACTTCGCGAGTCCAAAATCACATATCTAAATTGAAAAAATTCTTGAGATCTAATCATTCAAAGCATGCAATTTCACAAATGCTATTTATTGATATCAAAACTAAGTAGATCAACTTCTTCAATCATCTGAGAATAAGTATATCATTTATGATCGACATATAAGCCAAATAAGCAATGAGAAAAGACATGAAACGTATGACCAGACAACTAAGCAACATCAACATTTCAAATTTGCAGAGGTTCCAAACATACCTGAGGTTCGAAATCCTCAGTAAGCAATATATTAGCAGCTTTAATATCTCTATGAATGATCCTCCTTTGACAGCCCTCGTGAAGGTACAACAATCCTTTAGCTGTTCCTAATGCAACCTTGTACCTAACACTCCACCCCACCTTCTCCCTAGGATCTGCTTAGCAAGAAAACAACAACATAAGTACAGATCAAAAAAGACATTAGGAGAAAACAAAAAACTCAAAATCTTGAAATGATGCACTCACTATGAAGCATAGAAGCCAAGCTTCCAAGGGGTGACAATTCAAGAACAAGGTACATTCCACCTTCAACCCCATAACCTATCATTTTAGCCGTATTAGGATGGTTCACATGAGCCATTATCCCAAGCTCCGTTAGAAAATCCCCCGTCTTTTCATCCACCGATCCTTTAGTCAACCGTTTGATAGCAACGAGCTGCCCTCCACGTAACCGGCCTCTATACACCTCAGCATAGCCACCCTTCCCAATCAAATAACCTAACAATCATCCCACAAAACATCAGCAAAATTTACATACAAAACCACCCCTTTTTCCCAACAAAGCTAGAGCCAACTAACCTTGACAGAAATTGCTCGTCGCGTTCTGCAGTTCAACGAAGCTGAAATTCTTCCATTGAGGCTTAAAATAGTTCAAATTAGCATCTAAGAGGGGATTAGGGACATCACTAACTTCCTCCCTCATGCTATTACTAAATCTTTTGGATAATTTAAGAGGATGCAATGTGGCTAATTGTCTCTTCGATTTAAACCTCAACAACTGAAAAAACCCGACCCATTTAGAGGCGGGTTTTGGACCAATTTGTTCTTGTGATTCTGATGTGCTTGCTTTTGAGGAATCTGTTTGGGATTCTGAGGTTCTTAAGAAATCCTCAAGAACTGTATCAGGGGAATAAACATTAGCTTTCTCTTTCTCTTTCTCTTTCTCCTTTTCCTTTTCCATATTTGAATATCACAACCCTACTACAACAAGCATATAGCACATATTTTTCAGCAAAATTAGCAAATTCAGACACCATATTAAAGTCGCAGATCACATGTCTGAAAGAAAGACACAACGAAATTCAAAAGGGCAAAAATTCCAAGCAAATTCAGAGTACAGATTTCGCAAACCAAAAAATATTCATATTCACAACACAACTTATATCAAAAAAGAAGATGAATTATTACAATATTCGGAGAATAATATGAAGAAGAGACAACATAGGAGAAACATACTAATTACCATAGAAAAGGAGGTGACGATCGTTGAAATTGTGTCGAGAAATCAGGGATAAAAGAGAAAGATTTACACAAAGCAAATCTTGCTCTGTTTTTACGAGGCAACAAAAAATCTTCTGGGTTTTGTAATAACACCTTTTCCTCGGACTAAAGATTTGATTTTGTTGCTGAGAAGTGGAAGTGTGCATGAAGGATAATTATGTGAAGTTATTCTTCGAAGACAAGCTGTTGTTGCTTTACTAACCCCACTCAACCACCTACATATTTTTTTATTTTTTGGGATGATAAAATGGAATTTATGAAAAGGTGATCGGTCGGATTTGTCAGGTGGCCGGCGGCGGCGGAGGAATTCGAGTCAGACACGGGGGCGTCCAGGTGCAGGTGCAGCCACGTGCTATTTATTTCACTTCTCTGCTCCCTACGTCTCTATCTAAACAAACAACTCCCAACATTTCTACTATCTTCCTCTGGTCCAATTTACCCCTACTTTAATTGATAGTTAAGAAATTATTTTTTTAAAAATAATTGAGTGACATTTTTATAATAAAAATGAAATATGAGAATATTAATATTTGATTTTTGTGACTTTTTATTTTTTAAGATTGTTTTTTAAGATAATTGAGTGGTATTTTTATAATAACGACAAAATATAAGGATATTCATATTTGACTTTTGTTGTCATTTATGGGCTGACAAGTTGAATTGGGAACTTGGAACAAATTGAAATGACAAGTAGCCAAGTTGAGTTGGGACGGAGGGATTATTATATATTCTGAATTTTCGAAATCTATTTTCATTCATTTATATGTGAGTTTTGAATTAACTTATTTCATTAAATATAATCCACGAGACCTTCTCAAATAAGATTCAATCTACTCCCTCCGTCCCACTATTTTCAGCCTACTTGCCATTTTCGTTTGTCCCAATTAAATCTGTCAGCCCCAAAATGACAAATAAAATTTTACTCTCTTACCCTCAATTTCTTTCATTTTACAACTTTTGCACTAATAAAGGTGGTTTAAATTACAAAATTGTCACTCAAAAATATTAAAATAACACATTCAATCAAAGTCAACAGTTTTTTCTTAACATCCATACCGGTCAAAATAGGCTGAAAATAGTGGGATGGAGGTAGTATTTTTTTTACTTTTTCTGTCTTTTCAAATACTGTAGTATGTTGATATGTGATAACGTGGTATTAAGTTTAACTGTGGTATAAATAAATAAATGTGTTTTGTGATTATTTGTTAGTATAATACGATATTCATGTATCATGATGCGACACAAGTTTCATTAGTTGTATGAATTATGCTGAATTATAACATGAGATTTACATGTTATTGTTTGTGTGGTACTATTATGTCATGTAATACCATGTTACATTTATCATTTGATGTCCTTCTACCGTTCCACGTAATGATATAATGATAATACAAATCTATCTATATATAAAATGAGGACAGTTGATAAAATTTACAATTTTATCACTTTCCTTCCAATAAATGTCTAATCAATATTTTAGGTAACAAAATAATTGTAAGAAAAAAAATTAATATGTTATTTACCTCTTTTTCAATATAATATATTTGCTACCATTTATTATTATTATTTTTTAATTTTGCTCAAGATCATTGTCCATTTTGAATAATAATTTAATTATTTTTTATTTTTGTTAATTTTAATTATTTAATGTCTGTAGTTATTCTCATTATCAATTTTACAGTTAAAGAAATTTTAAAATATCTTTTTGTAATTATGAGAAATTTGTATACAAATAAATGTTTAAAATTTATATTTTTAATCAGTTATTTTTAACCAATCTAAAAAATCATTATATCATATTATTTATCGAACCATAAGAAAAAATCAAAAAAATATACAATCAAATAGAACATAAGTTTAAAAAATTTCATTTCTTTTTTTTTTTTTCAATTTTACAGTTTAAGATTTTAAGATATTTTTCGTAATTATAAGAAGTGTGTATATAATAAAACTTATATTGTTGATTTGTCACTTTTAACTAACTCTTAATATCATTGACTTATCGAATTAGCTATCAAGTCATGAAAACAATTCAATAAAAGAGAGTGACAAATAAAATATAAGTTTTAAAAAAAAATTTGTTAATTGTTATAACATAATGTTTAGAATTATTCTGATTATTAATTGTAAAGTTAAAATAAATTTTAACATATTTTTCAGAAAAATGTTTAATAAAAATAAATATTTCAAAATTTATATTATTAATTAATTAGTCATTTTTAAATAACTTCAAAATTTGTTGACCTATTAAATTATTTATCGGGCCATAATTTTTTTATAATTAGAAGACAAATAAATAGTTAATAAACTTTCAAATTCGTTGTTTAAGTTATTAATAAATTTTGTATTCCAACTTTTTAGTATTATCAAATTAAATTTAGAATGACATGTACAATTTGCTTAGTTGAATTCAGAATAACACGCTACCAAAAAAAGGAAGCTCTAAAAAACACACGAGAGATAGGTGGGATTTCAACCAAATTCTACTTTTTTCAATTAAAAATCTACTTTACCTAATGACTTTTTAAAATTATAAAATATAACTTTAAAATAAATATAGGTATGAAAAATATATTTGTATATTATACAATGTTTATAATAATAAAAGATATATGAACAATATTTTAATATACAATTATATAAAAAAAATACAAATTTTATGTATTACCACAATGAATAATCAATCGCGCGTCGCACGGATAAACTAGTAGGGATAATAGCCATAATTATCACAAAATCAAATAATGTATTACTTTTCTATCATAAATTTTAGTGATATTAAACTCAACTATATATTTGAGACATTTGAAAAAAATAAAATAAACAAAACGAACACATATATAAGATATGGATGGATGACATAATTGTGTTCTAACAATGATGAGGAACATCTTCCAACTCTTTGAGTAAGAATGACGTAAGAAACTTTTATCTTTCAATATTTACCACAATAAAAAAAAAAAATTTGTTTTAAAAAAATTTTAAAAAAATATATTATAGAACCATCAAAATCAAAATAATTTGACGTGTACGAATTATTCCACCCACTCAATAAAGCTTCTTCATTTAAAGTCGATTGGATTTCCATCTCTATATAAACATCAATTATCCAATAAAAAAGGTGACACTCACTAACACGTAAGTGAAACGATTGGTCCTTATCTTTCTTGAATATTATAATAATCATACAAAATGATGGTAGAATGGAGTCGTGGCCTTTTTCCTCTATCAAGTAATGTAAAAGAACCCTTTATTTATTCTTTCAATTTTCAATCATATAATATAGTGAATTTGTGACGCAAAAATTCACATAATCATCTTACCAATTATAATTTGGAAGGTAAAGCTTTACTCCTAAAATTCAAATCTATTATGGAGAAATATATAAATACTTATATAATACTCTATTAGCGTAATACTATACATTAATTCAGAGATTAAAAAATGATTTAATTCATTATTTGTCTATGATTATTAAAAAAGAAAAATTAGAAATCTGGCTTTTCCTTTGCCCTTTTTGTTAAAGACCATTTTGAGAAGAAAAAAAAAAAACGTGAATGCGTGATTCCTAAGACAACACAACCTTTTCCTTACAAAAAAGAAAGTGAATTGAGCTTTTAACAAGCAAGAATAATCATAATATAAATTGTTGATAAGTTTTCATGAATTTAATTCCTGATCTATCATTTAGCCACGTTATGACACATGAACGGGAACATAATTAATTTAATAGTCGAAATTTATTATTCGAATTATAGGGTAAGTAATTGGGTTAATTACGTAAGAAAACATGGAATCTGATTTCAAACTTTCAGTTACAATATGAACTTTCAAGTGTACGTAAAAAAATGTTGAATTTAACATTAGTTTCAATTTGAAACATTTTTTAGTTTTTTGGGCTTTATAAATTGCTAAAATGGAGCTCAAATGGTAAGTTAATTGAATAAAATCATCATCCACGTGTAAATTTATATATGAATAATTAACTTATACAATTTGAACATCATATTAACAATTGAAGTCCGAGAAACCAAAACATATTCCAAATTGAAAAAAGTGCTAAATAAAGTGTTTTCTATGTTTTCGATCAAAAATTCATGTATTTTTTTATGCAAGTAATCCTTAATAATTTAATCACATGGATTGGTAAAACAATACAGGATACGATATATTTTCATAATAATAAATAGAGATTTAAATCTTTAATGATTAACCAGTTACGTAACTGCTGCCCTAAGTAAAATTATGTCTTCCACCTGGCCTTAATCACTTCTTTAATCATTTCAACCTCTGATTGCATCATCTTTTTATCTGAAACATATTTTGCCCAAATAGAACCATATTTATATGTCAATTATTATGCACTTACACAGTTACACTACATATAAAATAATTAATTTATGTTAGATCTCATGAAATTAAAATATTCATTTTTATTTAACTATAGCCACACACACACACATATATATATATATATATATGTTGTGTGTACATATAATTAAAATATTCAATTGAGACATGATCATATTGACTACTGCGCATGTCTTATAAGCTTTTCTGGATTTTGGAATTATATATATGTCAACTGGTTTGAGTATTAGCTAATCTTGCACGAGCTAATAAAATTGATCGATTCCCAAAAGTTTATTTGATACTTTTAAAGTAGTCTAGCTAGAATTTTTTTTTTTTATATTATAACTCATTGTTTCTAAATTAAGTTGAGCTTTTAAGTTATGCATAAAAACTTATATAAAATAGTTGGATCGATGTATATAATTTTATAACTAATTATAATCTCAAATTGAATTAAAAAATACGTGGCCCTTCTACTAAGACATCATGAGATAATTAGTGGGCTAATCACAGCTCATACTCTATCATTCACTTTAAGTGTTACCATCGAAATCTATTTAAATTGTTTAATTGTAAAATGTTTACGAGGATTATAGATGTTCATTAAAACCATACTTTATATGCATTTAAAATACGTAAGGTCGTCATTGAAGGAAAAATATCCTAACAAAACCTAATATTTATTAAGTATGTTAATTGTCATTTTGATTAAATTCTACCATTTTTGTCAAAACAATATATGTAATCAAAACAACCTATGTAGTATTTTTTTTAGTGAAACAAAAAATCATTGCAAATATCAATATACAATTTTTTTTCAAATTCTTTTTTTGTTTTTTTTTGCCTCCCCTCCACTCCCCCAAGCCATTGAAAAAGAGAATACAATTTTAAAAGTCGATTTTAATAGAAAAACATACTAAATATGTAAGGTTATGGTATTTTAACAAATTGAAAATTTAGATTAAAATAGAAAAGATTATGATTTTTTTCGATGATGAACTCTTATTTTATTCATAAGGCGCTAATTCAAGAGCAAATGATATTCATTCATTCATGTTTAGATTCAAAACCACATAGTAATTCTACCAAAAATATACATATATAATTGGTTTAAATATGAGGAGAATACACATACATAATACTCCCTCCGTCCCTGCTATCTTTGCCTATTTTCCGTTTTTTGTTGTCCTAGCTAACTTTGTCAGCCCAAAAATGGTAACAAAAAAATTACGACCTTACCCCTCCATTTCTTTCATTTTACTTACTTTACACTCAAAAAGCACACATTAATTACAAAACTGTCACTAAAAAACATTAAAATAACACATCACATCAAAGTCAACAGTTTTTTCTTAGGATTCGTGCCGGTCAGAGGTGGCAAAGATAAGGGGGACGGAGGTAGTATTAATTAGTACAAGACAATAATTAACTTGGAAAAATCACACCGAATTAAAAGATGAATTAATATTCGATAATATTGGGAGAATAGGATGCATGAAGAATAAGAAAGTGTTTACAGATACATACCATGGAAAAGGCCGGAGCTGACGATGGTTGATCAAATGGTGAAGGACTGTGATATATATATATATATATATATTTATATATATATATATATATATATATATATGCTTTTAACTTTTTTTATGGGTTTTTGTAGTAACAGCTTTTCCTCGATCGGACAAAAGATTTGATTTTGTTTTTGTTTTTGTTGCTGTGAAATGTGATAATTATATATGTGAAGTTATTATTCGAAGACAAGCTGCTGTTGCTTTACTAACCCCACTCACCCACCTACATATATATATTCATTCTTTCTTTATTAATTACTACTGCTATTTTTTGGGACCAAATAAATGGAATTAATAATAATGTGCAATCGGTCGGATTTGGTCAGGCGGCAGCGGCGGCGGAGGAATCCAGTCAGACACGGCCGTGTGTAGTTGAAGGTGCAGGTCACATGCTATTTATTTCGCTTCTATTTTATTTAAATTCAATAACAATCCAATGATCAATATTTTCTACTCTATACGTCTCTTTCAAATCTTTACGTAATTCATTTATATGTTTTTTTTCAATCATCTTCAAATCTTATAGAATAATGACGTGTGTTTATGCATGTGATTTGAAAATCTATTTTGTAATCTATCTTTTTACGGTGTTCAGTCCGATCGATCAAGACATGTTTCATCTATCGATCGTATATAATATCATGGTGAGACATTTGAAAATCATGCGACATACAAGAGTTATGAGTTTCATTATTACGTAGAGATTCACATGTCGATTAATGAGTAACTAGATTGTATTTAGGGGGAACCAAAAAATTTCAACAAGGGGGCCAATTCTTTTTTTTATAATTTTTTTTGGATGGTTATCAAATTCTTTTAATTTGAGGGCCACAAAATCCGTAATTTTACCTATAATTACAATATTGTATATGTATATATAATCAAGATGGAAAATTTGAGGGGTGGCCACCACCACAAGTCCACCTCTCCGTTCTTAGTTAATTAATGGTATTACAATGTTCATGTATCACTTGATATCGTTTCACATGGTATAGAAAATAAATGTAGAAAGCACTATTGTAAATATGAATAATTTCATAATTATATCTCTTATTATTCACTTATCCTACTTTTCAAGGTACAAGTAATTGTACTCCACAATCGCCGGCCAAGCCTGTACGTATCCCTTTTAATTGTTTTCTTTAATATACTATTTAATACTCGAATGTTTATAATTTGTAAGATTAGAATATTAATTTGAATATGTGTATATTAGAACTATATATAAACATCAATTATCCAATCAAAAATTTGCCACGCACTAACACGTAAGTAAAACTGATCCTTATCTTTCTTCAGTTTTATAATTCTACAAAATGATGGTAGAAATATAGAGCACTCACCCTCCTTTTCCTTGATCGATATCAAATAGCTAGTATAAGAGAACCTTTTATTAATTATTCTATAAAATATGCAAATTGTAATATATCATTCCACAAAAATTCATATAACATCATCTTATCAGTTATAATCTGGAAGGTGAAATTTTATCACCTATAATTCAAATCTATACAAATTAATATGATCTGTTTCATAGCTATAAGGATAGAAATATTATAAACTCTGCGAATTAAATCCGATAAATTGTTAAAAATTCGATGCACTTTTTTTTTTTTTTTTTAAGGGGAAAGTGGTATTGTCAAGTAAAAGTGTGAAGGAAAAACATTTATGATTTTCTTTTCTACTAATCAAAGACAAATAATTAATTTAACCAAATTATGACACATAAAAAGGAATTCAAATAATTTACTAGAATATAACTCATTAATTATAGAGATATGATCAACTCAGCTCTTTATCACATATAGTTCTTGTAATTATATTATCGCTAATTAAAATTAAATGTAATACAAAATACTTATTATATATATGTTCTGATTGTTGTCGATATATAATTTGGATAATGTCTCATATATAACATGAATTCATGATAAAATAAAATACAATGGGAAATATTATCATAATAAAATAAAAACAAACACCCAAAATTTATATTGATGGGAGTTGGGATGGTAACCCACCAATAATAATAAATAAAATAGGGATTTAAATGATATGTAATGATTAAACAGAAGTAACTGATGCCCTAAGGAAAATCCTGTCTCCTAGAGGGTTTTTAATTTTTAATCACTGCATTAATCATTTCATTTCAACCACTGATTGGATCTTTTCATCTTAAAATTATTAACCATTTGAGTTAAATTTATTTGCCAATTAATTATTATGCACTTGCACTATATATTAAGAATTTATTGGCATTACTATATTAAAATACTTATCACTAACTTTGTAATTTATGTAAGATCTGATGAAATTCATTGAATGTAACAATCATTGTTTATTTAACTCTTATATATGTTGTGTGTGTATAATTAATTGTTGAGTACAAGATCATATGACTACAGTTTAATTATAGGATTTTAGAATTATATTTAAACTTGTCTGGGTATAACTAATTAAAATTGCACGAGCTTTAATGAAATTGATTCTTAAAAGTTAGTGATATTTTTTGTACTCTAGATTTTTTCTTTAATTCAATGTTAAGTTGACCTTTAAAATTTATGTATATGAATATGAATGAAAGTTATATGAAATAGTACATGGCCTGAATATAATATCATGAAACGAAGTCTCATCATCTCTATAATTCTACTTTGTTTTGAAAAATTGGTTTCTGTTCTTTTACTTATAAAATTATACTATTTGTTAGATTGTAACATGGAATCTTATAACCATATTTATTAAGGTATTTTCCAACTTCAATTTAATGACAATTGTAATATGTACTCACTTCTATTCAATTTAAATGTCGTTTTAGAACTTTCAAGTTCTTTTCTTTTTAATTAACATTTTGTATGTTATTTCCATACATATCCTTATGCTTAATTAATTCTCACATTAATTGATGTGCATTATCCATGTTTTCAATAAAGGCATGGACTAATAGTGATTGTAGAAAATGAAAAAACTTAATTAATGAAGGGTATTTTAGGAAAATAAAATAATTCTTAATTTATGTGTCAAACTATAAGAGTGAAAAAATATACATACACCCACAAATATATTGACATTATTATTTATTTTAGCATTATTAATTAAGAAGTGGATTTTACGTAAGCCCAAATTGGATTAAGAAATATGGATGTGGTCCCCATCTACTAAGCCGCCAGATAAGTGGGCTAATCATAGCTTTTACTCTCAATCCATCGAAACCTAATTTAAGTGTATTTCTTTTTCTTTTTTTTCCTAAAACAAACCAAATGAATTATTTAAAAGAAGAATTATGGTCATCGTTCAATGTATACGAAACTTTAATAAGAACTGAAAATGAGGGACGAGCAAGTTTGGTTGAACTTGACGAACGACTCTACTAGCTAGCTTGTTTTTTTTGATAAAAGAAGAAAAATTATCAACATATATATAGAAAAACAATGTTTACATGTATTATTATAGATATTCGTTAAAGCCATTAATATGCTATATATAACATAGGTCAGGTCGTTATTGAAGGCAAATATCCTAACATAACCTATTATTAGTTATATATATTAATAAGGTTGTTGGGACCAATTCAAATGAAATGATATGCATTCATGTTTTAAGGAATCTTCGAAGCCACATGCTTTTACCAAAAATTAATAATATGTACATTTACCAAATTCTTCATTCTTTTTTTAGTTACAGAACATAAATATCATAATATTTGTATATAAAGATCACACCACTAAAATGCAAATGTCATAACAATTGAAACACAATATATGTGTATATATATATATATATTATAAATGTACAAATTAGTGTCGGTCGATCCAGCTGCATGAAATCTATACAACTGGAGCACATAAATTTCGTGTAATTGAATATAGCGTATTAAAAGTTTTTTATACATTTGAAATTTTCCATATATTCATTGTTTGACTAATTGGACAAAAAAATCTTACTAACAAAATTACGAAGGGCAAAAAAAAAAAAAGAGTCCTTAAGAGCCACAATATCTCTTAGGTGTCTTGAATAATTACAATAATAAATTTATTGATAATTACAGTAATAAATTTATTGATATAATGATAATGTATAATTCGTCCTAAATGTTGATTTTTCTAGTTGCATATATTTTACCAATTTCGTTTTATAATAGCCATTATGGAAAATATTTAAACCTTAGATGTCTCCTTCAATATTATTTTAACGTAGTAGGGTAGGTAAGATTGGATGAAGTAATTTAAATATTATATTAGATTAATAGGTTATTAATATTTTTAGATAATAAAAATATCATTCTTGCAAAATACACGAAGCAAGAACGTTTCATAACAAAATAGGAGAAATTTGAAAAGTGTTTTTGGACATAGAACTGGATCAAGCAAGCTTATTTAGGAGTCCATTTAGGCACAATTAATTGTCCAGTTTGCACTTGTGCTGACCAACATGCCATGGGCCAAAGCTCTGCTTTTATTGGGCCAAGGCCCAACTTATTTTAAAAATTAAGGTGGTTTTGATAAATTTGACTTTGGATTTTAGATTTTAGAAGGATTTTATGAGTATGCAGTTTGAAAATTTTGTGTTTTTGGGATTTTGTGAGGTAAGAATATAGTTAAGATGTCATTTTTCAAATTGAGAACAAGTAGATGTTTTATATTGGGAATGATAGAAAAATTAAGAAAAATAGGATATGATTGTAGGATTTTGAACATTCTTGTCCAAACATGGATTAAATCGAGCCATCCAAAATCCATGAATTGTCGAAGTTCAATCTTAACATCCCGTAAACGCATTAATGATTGATCACAACAAGATCCACCTGCACCACGTTGTGAAAAATAAATTAATTAAGTTGACCTGTAGTAGTGCATGATATGGTTAATCATTAATTAACTGAACTGAATTATCAACTATAATAAGAACCTTCTCGTTGAAAAGAATGTTTAGATCATTAAACTTGCAATTTAAATAACAATTATTACTAATCAACGATATTTAAGAGCTGATTAGTAAATCACAATATAACCATTCAATAGAAAACTAAGAATAATCGGAAGAAAATACATCAATAATAAAATAAGAGAAACTAAATCATTTTGATGGATCAGATAACAAACGAGATTCTCGCGAACTTATGAGCATCCTCCTTTGTCGTTACGTGTGCAAAAGACATAAAAATAGGAATTTTGAGTAAAAATCTCCCTACACCTTTTGACAACTAACTTAAATTGGGACAAACTCACTTTAATATTATTTAGGAGGAAATGTGCCAAACTAAACAAAAAAATTTAAGGAATTGACTTTTCTAACATTGAATATAACAAAAGTACTTTTTTACCACAAAATATAAGAAAGTTACATTTTCTACACTATTTTGACTCGGTCATGGAGAAATCATTGAGTAATGATGGCTTGATGATATATTCAATTTATTTATACTATTATTTAACAATTTTTTATCCAACAAATCATATAAATTGATAAAAGTAATTAAATTGATAAATGAGGTTCGATTATTAGTGTATTAAACCAAATTTAAATGAATAATCGAACCACTATGATTAATAGTGTGTTAAATCGAACCACTAGTTAATTTATATAATTTACTATGTCACTAATTAATTAATTTAATTTATTAAAACCAGTAATTAAATAAGCGAACGAGTAATAGAAAATTTGATCGAACGACTAATGAACCAATCGAACCACTAATAGAAAATTTAATGAACTAATCAAACCAGTAATTAATTTGATTAATCGAACCACTAATTAATGACTAAATTATATAATTATATATAATTAGTAATTTATATAATTCATAATGGTTCGATATAATTAAATTAAATTAAATCAATTTGATTTAATCGAACCATTTAAATTGATTTAATTCAATTTGATTTAACTTGGTTCGATCAATTTGGAAAAAATTGGTTTTTTACACTGTTGATCGAACCACTATGGATTTGATATAGTGGTTCGATCAATTTGAAAAAAATTGGTTTTTTACACTGTTGATCGAACCACTATGAATTTGACATAGTGGTTCGATCAATTTGGAAAAAATTGGTTTTTTACACGGTTGATCGAACCACTATGAATTTGACATAGTGGTTCGATCAATTTGGAAAAATTTGGTTTTTTACACTGTTGATCGAACCACTATGAATTTGACATAGTGGTTCGATCAATTTGGAAAAATTTGGTTTTTTACAATGTTGATCGATCCACTATGAATTTGACATAGTGGTTCGATCACTAGTGTAAAAAACCAATTTTTTCCAAAGTGATCGAACCACTATGAATTTTAAATTAAATCAAAGTGGTGATCGAACCACTCATCAAAGTGGTGATCGAACCACTCAAAACTTTGCATCAAAACCTAAAGTGTAAGTGTTTGATCGAACCACTATTATTAGTGGTTCGATCATGGTATAATTAATTAATACCTCCACTATTCAATTAATTAATAAAGCAAATTCAATTAATAACTCCACTATTATACAAATTCATTTCAAAGCAATAATTATTAAAGTGGTTCGATCATGGTAGTAAATTAATGGTTCGATCATGGTAGTAAATTAAAGTGGTTCGAACATGGTAGTAAATTATAATTGAAATGTTTATTAATTGGTTCGATCATTGCTTTGAAACTCCAATTAATAACTTTGGTGGTTAATCGAACCACTTATAATTTTGGTGGATATTAAAATTAAT
Organism: Scutellaria baicalensis; assembly: GCA_005771605.1. Classification (NCBI taxonomy): domain Eukaryota; kingdom Viridiplantae; phylum Streptophyta; class Magnoliopsida; order Lamiales; family Lamiaceae; genus Scutellaria; species Scutellaria baicalensis. The sequence continues at coordinate 24,753,740 of CM016723.1, read as the reverse complement.
TGTAGTATAATTAATTTTGGTGGTTAATCGAACCACTTATAATTTTGGTGGATATTAAAATTAATTGTAGTATAATTAATTTTGGTGGTTAATCGAATCATTCAAAATTAATATGATCATTCAATTAAAATTTATTCAATTTAATATACCTAAAATCATTCAATTAAAAGATCCTCATTTTTTATATTAATCGAGCCTCATTTATCAATTTAATTACTTTTATCAATTTATATGATTTGTTGGATAAATCAATTGTTTAATAATAGTATAAATAAATAGAATATATCATGAAACTATCATTACCCAATCATTTCTCCATGACCGAGTCAAAATAGTGTAGAAAAGGTAACTTTCTTATATTTTGTGGTAAAAAAGTACTTTTGTTATATTCAATGTTAGAAAAGTCAATTTCTTAAAAAAAATTGTGTAGTTTGGGCTGAGCTCTCTATTATTTAGTATCTATAATCACTTCTTAAGCATAAAGTTTAAAAATAACATTTGATACTCCATTTCACGAATACCTTATCTTATCTGTGAGGACTAATGAACTGGAATTCAGGCTTTGCCTGTCCATGGATTATAAAATGAGTTTTATTGTTGTCCTTTTCTTTTTAATTTACCATTAATTATTCTATATCTTATATGTTTTTTTTTTTCTAGGTTAAATCGTCAAATAAACATGAGTTTTATTTATTTATCAAAATATATTGTCACATAGATCCAATTATATTAACACACAACAAAAAAGAAACAACATAGAATCACTCACGTATTATCATCCAAAATGTGTGCAAGAAATGTGTACCTAAAATGTGTGCTAGCGTCGATTATGAACAGCGATGAAGTTATGAACTTGGTTGGGAGTCCACTCGCAATGTACAAAAATTCAAAATACGCTATGTGTTTAGTTATCTTTTTATTTCACATTGAACAAAAATTCAACTCTGAAATTTTAATGTTATTTTAACACATTTACATTAACGACTTGATACTAAAATGATATAATTCAAACGTTGGATATCTAAATAATATAAATATAGGTAACCAAAAATATAATTTACTCATCATAGTAAAATAAAAAAACTCAAACCATGATATTATTAATGTAATACCTAAAAAGATTAAGAAAAATTAAAGGTTGAAAAGGTGGGAAAATAACGAGGCCCATGTATAATTAATAAACTCATAGTATACATATATATACATACATATATATATATATTATAACCCAACAATGATTATAAAACAATCACACTTTGAGTTAAATAATCACTTATATATATCTATATATTTTACAACTAATTTCATATAATACATATATCATATATGGCCCCTCTTCCTCTTCCTCCATCCTGCATTTTTTTTTTCATATTTAATTCAATTTTCAATGAACTCTATGTAAAGAGACGAAGTTAAGGTGACTGACAGCGTCAACCATCCTCCTCAAATTTTCGAGTGGAACTATTTTGTTTATATATATATATATAGAGCGACACTTGTGTGCCCCGTGCCCCCAAATTAATCATCATATGGTTTTAAATATATACTCTACAGATATCATGTGTATACTCTTATATACACATGATACATGTAGAGTATATGTATAACACAAAAAAATATAACATCTATAGAGTATATATATAACACCTGAAGAACATGTATATAACACCTAAATTTGTGTCCCTATGTGCCCCAGTGATATATAAGTTTTTGCCATATATATATATATAATATGATTGTAGTTATCTTTACTTTCAAAAACATTGAAAAATATTCAAAAAAATAAAATAAAAATCTCTACTCACACTTGAAAATCTTTGTGTAGAAATGGTTAATTGGTTTTGCTGGAAATACATTATCTAATTCTAACATGTCTCATTTGTTTCCTATTTTACTCCATCTTCTTTTACTAATATATTATATTTCCCATCTATGGAGAAATAACAAATTCCAACCCGATATCAAAGGTAAGTGTTAGATTTGATCAGATTCTTTTCATTTCAATAATTTAAGAACACAAACAACATCAGTAAAACAAAATAGTCAAATATGACTGACCTACCAACCTAATGCTAATGTAACACAAAACATAAAAATAACAAAGACATGTAAAATTAATTATAATCATTAAAAATTCGCCATATCTACCTTAAACTCTATAAAATAAAATAAAAACACAGCGTAGAATAAACATTAAATAAATACTAATAATATTAAGATTAATAAAGATTAAGTTGAAATAAAAAGTCAATTAGTGCTGTTTATAATGTAGAAAAGTACGGTTATATGGAAAGAACGTCGAAAGTAGAAACTGAAGCAGTCAGCCCTCACCAGTCACTTCTCCTTCCTCTCTCCTTCTCCTCTCTTTCTCTCTCTAGAGGCTGCTCTCTGCTGATGAAACTCCGCCATCTCCGGCGCTCTTCATTTCACACCAAAACCTTCTCCAATACGTCATTTTCAGATGCCTCCTTTCATATATCTTCTGCTAATTCTCCTATCAACAGCTCCATCGCCGTCGCTCTCCGCCTCCCGTTCCCTCCTCCAAAACGGCACCGCATCGTCTCGATGCCAGCTCAACTTCGACGCGCTGCGGCGTTTGGGGCCGCTCTCCAATCGCCGTAATGTGGATCCCAACTCCGAGTGCCAGTACATCCTCCAAGGCCTCCGCCTCGTCCTCTCTGAGCACCTCCGAGTCACCAACTCCTTCCTTCCCTCGCCCGTGTCCGCCGAGTCGTGCTGGGACACTTACGAGTCCCTGGTCAACCAGTATGTTCCCAATTTCGACATCCGCCGCCGCTGCGGCTTCGAGACGCCGTGGATTGCTCGTGGCTGCATGAACATCACCACCCGATCGGAGTTCGAGGCCGCCGTTCCGCGATCCTCGCTCGACGGCGTCATCACCGCCTGCAATCAATCGCTGCTGAATAACTCCCCCTGCGCCTCGTGCACCATCGCGCTCGCCGGAATTCAGGCGTCGTATCTCCTCGGACCTTCGGTTGGGAATGTCTCCGATTGTACGGCGTATCCGTTTATCTACATCGCCGCGTTTGGTAATCAATTCGGCCCTACTGATATCGGTACTGCTAAGTGTTTATTTAATCTCGATTTCACTTCGCCTAATTCTAGTAGCAAGAAGAGGAAAATTGTAATTATTGTTGTTTTTTTGGTTTGCGGTGTGATTCTGATTATCGGATTGGCCGGTTTCTGGTATTTCCGGCGAAAAAAGGCCAGATACATGAAGCAAAAGTGGAACAGTATGAGAAATGAGACTAATGTGAGCTCTGGATTGGATTCAATTAGTGCTAGCACGTCCTTAATTAGGTTTACATTTGATGAAATCAAAGCAGCAACTAGAAATTTCTCTAGGGACAACATAATTGGGAAAGGAGGATATGGAAATGTGTATAAAGGCGTATTGTCTGATGGGTCTGAAGTGGCATTGAAGAGGTTCAAGAACTGCTCTGCAGCTGGTGATGCTAGTTTCACTCATGAAGTTGAAGTAATCGCGAGTGTTCGACACGTAAATTTGGTTGCTCTCAGAGGGTATTGCACGGCCACTACTCCTTTGGAGGGTCATCAGAGGATCATTGTGTGTGATTTGATGAAGAATGGGAGTGTTCATGATCATCTTTTTGGATTGGTGGAGAAGAAGCTGAGTTGGCCTGTTCGTCAAAAGATTGCACTTGGGACAGCCAAGGGGTTGGCTTATCTGCATTACGGTGCACAGCCTGCTATATTCCATCGTGATATTAAGGCCAGTAATATCCTCTTGGATGAGAGGTTTGAGCCTAAGGTAGCTGATTTTGGATTGGCAAAGTTTACTCCTGAGGGCATGACTCATTTGAGCACTAGGGTTGCAGGGACAATGGGATATGTGGCACCCGAGTATGCTCTGTATGGGCAGTTGACAGAGAGGAGCGACGTTTATGGCTTTGGAGTAGTGCTTCTTGAGCTACTGAGTGGGAAGAAGGCTCTAATGGCGGTTAACGATGGACAACCTACTCTGTTAACGGATTGGGCTTGGTCGTTGGTTAGAAAAGGGAAAGCGCTTGAAGTGATTGAAAAGGATATGACAGAGTTGGGCTCACCAGAGGTGGTGGAGAAGTATGTGTTGGTGGCTGTTTTGTGTTCGCACCCTCAACTTTATGCTAGACCCACAATGGACCAGGTGGTTAAGATGTTGGACGCTGATGTAGCTATACCATCGATACCTGAAAGGCCGATTTCTCTGATTGCAAATATGGATGACATAGAGAGATCTGTGAGTAGCAGCGGCTCTGGTCATTTGTCAACAGCTGCTGGTTATCAGTTTTACACTTCCGAGCACGACCATGTAGAGGCACATAGAGAAGAAGATGATGAGAAGTGAGAACCATGGTGGTAGATATCATTCTTTCGTTGATTTTGGTTTTGTGATTCCTTAAACTCGAATCCCATTATCTCTGTGTGAACAGATATATAGAATTGAGAATAGCAGTTCTTCCAAGAGATGCATAAATGAGCAAGAACGGTGCAGTGTATAGCATAAGTGCATCGGAAGGTAAATGGCGGTGTTAGGGTTGAAAAGAAAACAGAAAGGAGATTGTCTCTTTATTGGTTCTGAAGCTGTATAATTTTCAAGGATGCTGATTCATTCAGATGGCTATGGTATGAAATATAGCAACAACTGTTGCAGTGTGAAATGGTGCTGCGTAGCCTGCATTGCACAAGAAGATTTGTCATGTTAACAGGTTAGCTTGTAGGCTAACAATGATTTTCTTGTGTGGAACAACGTCGTTTTGCACTACTGTGATTGTCGTGTTTTGTACCATAGCAGAGGACTCGGATCCCTCAACGAATGCCAAAAGCACGACTGTGGCTATCGAAGGGATGTAATAACAATGCTTGATTGCAAAAGGTTGGAGCATGAAAAAGGTTATTGTGCTTGGCAAGGTAGCTTCTCAACACCAATGAATTGGTAATGTCTTTACACCAAAGTAATGCACATAATATTTGCCCTTTCATTTTGTAGTTCACTCAACAATATTCCTTCTAGGGTTCATCTTGACATATTTTTTGGCATCTTACACTTTTTTCCTATTTATTTATGAATAAGATCCTTGTGAGAATGTCTTACAAATTTATTTTCTACTATGAAATTATATGGGAATGACAATTTGATATGACTTTTTATGTTAGTTTAATTACACATGTATAGCTATTTGACATATTTGTTTTGTACTATGTTGCCGCCCTTGATTTTGTTGTGAGGACTTTACAAATGATTGGTGTAGGGATGGTTCTACTTTAGTTTTGTATAATATTGATTGAAGATTTTGAATTTGTGGTGTACTTTTTACTTATTAATTGATGAGAAAAACTTAAATTTTTCTAGAAGGTGGTCCTACACTGTAAAATTAATTGGAATATTTGAGCAATAACTTAAGAGTTCATGCAGTTTAATTTGGGTGTTTGGTATAAAGGTTTTTGATATGAGTTTAGTTGTGTTTTGTGTTTGGTATTAATGATTGAAAGATGTAATGTTTATAAATTTGTGTTTGGTATATAGGTTGAGTTTGATAAAGTAAGTTAATTGACAAAAATACCCTACCTAATTAGTGGATATGGAAGAAAAATTGTGTTTGATATATTAGTTGGGTTTGATATGGTATGTGAAATGACAAGAATGCCCTTCCCAAAAACATAAGATAAAAACAACCTTCACATTAAAACATGTTTTTTAAAAATGAAAGTAATTACGAACCCTTTTGGTTATTAATTAACTTTAGCAAATATGTAGCTTGTATTCCCCAGTGCAATGCATGGAGTATAAACATAACAAAATTTATAAATATCGAAAAAAATCCAATTTTACAACGATCATTTTTGTTAACCAAAATCAAATTGAATGTCACAATTTTTGTAACCAAAATACAAGCACAAATAATTCATTACAAAAACCTAAAAATTAATACAAAAATGCAAATAGTATCCAATTAAAAGCCAAATGAATAGAAAATATCCAAAAAGATGATCTAATATAAACCAAATATTAAAAGTTAAAATAAGAATCTAAGATGCAAATAATCACTTTTATTTCAAACACTCTCTTAGGATAATATACAGATGCAGTTCATACAACCTAAGACATGGCTAGCCCAGATCCTTAACTAGCTTGTTTAGGACTCGTAAAGAGAAGAAGAAAGAAGAGAAATGAGTACAAACAGCACAATTACACTCAGCCCTTTCGCTCACACAGCTAGCTGCAGCCATTGCAGGAATTAGCATGGCAAGATATGGGTGGGGTAGTTTCATCTGCAGCTTCACTAGTAAGCACTGTGTGTGCAGAGGAAGCAGAATCACTTGGTGCTAAAAGGGCACAAACATAAGCAGCTTTTGAATCCGGCATGGCAGTTCACACTCCCATTAACATGATTGAAGTCACAGCTACAACAACAATATGTAACAATGTCTTCTTCATTTGTCTATGTATCATATAAGTAAATCTGAAACACATTAATCAGAATCAAACATGTAAATATTAACAGGTTTACGAGGAGCAACACTGCTCAAATCAAGAGCCTCGACATTCCCCATTTCTAGGATACAAGAGACGCCCAAAATAAGTGCAGAGATACTCACAATCATGTCATCAAGTATGAATACCAAATCTCTCCATCGAAACACAACAATTGTTTACCAGTATGAATTTCAAATATCTCAATTCAAACACAACATTAGTTCATTTTAAAAATAGTCTAAGCAAACTCTACGCAGGATGGAAAGAATGCATGAGGGTCAGTTTTCATCTGAACCGTGATCATGTCATGTTTTGTTTTGTTTCAGAAAGAAATTATTGCATGGAGCTTTCACAACTCCCCACATGGACTTATCGTTCTGTATTAAAACACATGAAAGTCGTGTATTACACATCAAAGATATCGAGCATAATTTTTTTCATATACGAGGATCTCCTAAAACTAGCATAATTTTTCATATATGTTATTTAGGTAGATGCAGAGCATTCTTTGACAAGATATGCTTAAGTTTCACAACCACAAATAGATGTATTCCATCAAAGCACGTAATTCCTACATCTACAGCAAACAATCTCAAGTCCTACATCTACAACAAGTAAACCAGAGCCTAGTGACTAATGTACTGCAATTTGATTACTAAAAAACAGAATGAAAAATGTGGATGAAGAACATCTCACGTTGTTAGTAGCAAAACCAAAAGCTCCAAGTAGGATGAGGAAATGAAGGGCTGCATTTGAAGAGTAGTGTGTGAGATGGTTTCGTAGTGTACATACTTAAAAAAAACCAGCGCTGGTCACTGACTTGCAATCACCAGCGCTGGTTGAACAAACCAACTCCTCTCCATTCCAATGCACTGCAAGTAACGCATTAAAGACAACACGTAACAGGAGATCCACCATTTCATCTCCATTTCTGTCAGCATTTTCTTTCTTACTGAACTCCAAATCGAAGTAGAGGTGGCATGGCATTCCCTAAAAGTAGGACAATTATCAACGTGGATGGAGTTAAACTTACACGACATGCCTCAGATTTAACTTTTTATAGGAAAATCTAATAAGTAAAAACAAAAAAAATATTATCAAACAGAGATTCTCAAGTCTGATTTTCAGCTTAAGAAAAGTGCCCCTCACATAGTTATACCTTAGCATCATCAAGTGAAAGGTAAACTACCTCTTGAATAACTTCGTAATGATGGCGAAATTTTGAATTCATCTGTTTATACCTACATAAAACAAACTGCCACAGACACACAAAATTCAGATGGTGGCTAAAGAAGTGCACATTTCGATCCTAAACATGGACAATTGACATAAAATAAAAAAGGCATAACAAAAGAACTCACCTCTGCCAAAACTCCTTATATGTAGAAACAAGAAACCTCCTTTGACCATTCATATGATCTTGGTAACTAAACACATGAGCATTTGAGTGCTGTTTTGCGAATTTCATTGCTTCATCTTTCCGTGGAAACGTAGTCCAGATCTCCTCCCTAAAACAAACACCATAATACAAATTCTCAATCTGCAAAAAATAAGTTGATTTCCCAAAAAAAAAAATCACACACACACACACATATCTATAAAGAACAATTACCTTAACTTACTTTGTTCAGCGAGATCAACACGAATTTCACGCAACAATCTCAGCAAACGAGCTGGCCTTTTCAGAGGAACTCCATGTGGAGATCCATAGAATATTACCGGAGAAAATTGCTTTCCAGTTTTCAAATTCACACTCTTATTTTCAGAAATTTTGGATGCTTGTAATTTTGGTGAATGCTCTTCTTGCTTTAATTTACGTTTCTCTTTTCGTTTTTCTCTGACAGCAGATTCTGGAAATAGAAACCAAACTGGAAATTGAACACTTGAAATTGGATTCACCAAAATCACAGATTCAATACTTTTCCCATATTGAAGCCAAAATGAAGAGGGTAAATAAGTCTGTAAAAAGAAAAATACAGATGAAGAGAGAGATTACACAGAGGAGATATTCCACATTTGAAGCACTGGAAGAGTCGGTCTACATCATCCATGGTGCTTGTTAATTATCCGATGAAGATTTCCCCGCGGCACGTGGTGGTGCTTGTCGCACAATAGTCTGCTTCTTTAGATAAAGTCAAATAGTTTTTGATTCAGAATTCACCCACATCCAAAGAAAAATGAACCACCTCCTACTCTGCAAAACATCTCTGGATCATTGTGAAATCCTATTCACACCCCCAAAACTGGAACAACAGAAAATCTCGAAAAAAGGAAGAAATTAAACCGACCAAACCCTAACACCATGTAATACATCCTAACATGCTATTGCTGCAATCGGGGTTTCTCATGTTCATAACCCCGATGAAACCAAAAACTCTAACCCAGTTTAAAAAAAACAAGCAAAAACAAAATGTCGGTGTTGAAGAAGGTTACCTAGTGACAACACTGGAGCGAAGCTACTTCATCGTCGATCTGCACGGCGAGCTTACGGTGGAAGTCGATGGGTTTTGGACACAGTTTGGGAGAGGAGCCGATCGAGGGAGGGCTTTTTCTATATATATGAGGGCATATTTGTAGTTATCAAAACATTTAAGGGTAAAAGGATCAAAATATTTGTAGTTGAACAGTAGGGGCACAACCATCTTTTCGAGTTATATTACTGTTGGGTTGAGATAAACCCACCAAGGATGGTGGGTTTATTCTCTCGGCCCTAACACAGGCTAATTCCCTCATAACACTAGTCCTACTTTGAATTGGGTGATTGATTAAACAACCACCTTTTAATTTAGGGGAATACAAATATTTTTATATAAATTAGAAAATTGGGATGGAGAATGATGCGAAGTTAGTACATCCTTTTTTCTAAGTTTTGATTTTTCACAAAAAGTAATACTAAGAATGTTGTTGGGACTTGAAAGAGCTACTATGACATTTTATCCTTATTTAATGAGTCCTAATACTTCTTGGGTCATTTATGTTGTATTAGTAATTAACGATAACTAAATATTACATCATATAAAACCTGAACAAAATTTCGTAATTAGAAAACTAATTTATCTTAAGGATGACGATTCGTCATGGCCCACTAAGATATTAATGTTGAAATCTTGATTTTGGGCCTCTATAGTTGGGCCCAAGATTTACTAATCAACATTGGGCTTCATAGAGTATGAAAATAACATGACAAGAACATCGTTTTGTTCTGGGCCCCATCGAGTAATGTTAGATAATCTTCACTCTATTCCCATCGGTTTAAAAATCAAAATCATGGTCGGGTCGGGCATAAATGTTTGTTTCTACACTTGGAAATCAAGAGAATACTAATCAAAATAAGCAATAAACTATAACTGAATCCAACTTTAAAAATCGGGTTAAAAAAACATACCACAATTTATGTGACAGGAATTTCGGTGAATAGAATTATTATCCTTAAATTAGTCAGATTCAAACTTAAACGAATTATTGAAAAGGAAATAAAACCACAAAGCTGAATGAATTAAGGAGGGCTTCAATTTGACAAATTGTGTATGAACATGCAACCTTGTCTGATCCATTAGCTTTTAGTGCAAACTCCAAATCATGTAGTTACATTTTACATTAAATATGATGTATCTATATCTATATCTATTCTATATATATATAAAAGCAGAACATTCTGCCAAAAATAACTGTAATAAATGTCTCATTTATTAAATATTTCCATTTTAAAAAAATCATTAATAACTTTCATTTTATATTTATTAACAAAAGTATAAATAAGTATTAATATTTAAGACATTTAATTTTATATTTATTGTATAGAAATTCAAAAAAAAAAAATTTAGATAAATCTATATATATATATATTTCTATACTATAATAATAGAGGAAAAATTGAAAATATTTATAAAAATACCCTTTTTTCCAACAAAAAGTGTCACTTCAACAATCTTTTTTCTTTTTTGTATTTTTTATTACTTAATACATTCAATTTAGGATCAATTTACAAAGTACCAATTTTCATAAGTTAAGGAACTTATCTACCCATTTTTCTGGGAAGTAATTTTTTTACCCAATTTGGGTAGTGGAATGTCCTTAATAATCCCAATTTAAGTTATATTTACATAAGAAAAGTTCAGAAAATATCTTAGACTCGAGTCATCTTTCTTCGACTCGAGTCAACTTTTCAGATAAAGTGAACATGTCGTAAACACGGAATATAATATCGTGTTCACGAAATACAGTAAGATTCAACATGTCGTGAACACGGAATATAATAGTGTTCACGAAATGCAAAAAGGTTCACATGTCGTGAACATGGAATATAATATCGTGTTCATGATATACAGAAAGGTTCAACATGTCGTGAACACGATATGTAATATCGTGTTCACGATATACTGATATATTTGTGGTTTACGTAAATATAAACTTAAGTTGAGGGCATTATTGACATTTCGCCCTCAAATTGGGTAAAAAAGTAACTTCCCATAAAAATGGGTAAACAAGTTTATTGACTTGTCAAATTGGGTAATTGGAGGTATTTCCACTTCAATTTATAATATAAATATTGTATTAGTTTATTCTTATTTTAATAATTTTTTCAATACCAACAATAGATATTGTTCAAACAATCATTTCAATAATAAGTATTAATTTGTTGAGGGATAATTGATATTATATTTAATATAAATATAATTAATAAACAAGTGTAACACTATTAAAGATGTGTGTGTATATACAGTATATATATGATATGTATTTAGTGTGAAATTTTATGTCATCCTAATTATTTTTAAATTAATATTTGTAAGTGTGCCGTCAACAAATTATCTATCGAGCCAATGACCATAATTTTTTTTTCAAAAAATAAATAAATAGAATATAAGCTTTCAATTTCGTTGTTTAGATTATTTATAAATTTGTATTCCAACCTTTTATTATTGTCAAATATAATGTAGAATAACATATATAATTTGTTATTAGAATTTAAAATAACACGTCCTATGAAAACGAATGCATATGGAAGGTCGAAAAGCACACGAGAGATAGGTTAACCAAATTCTACTTTCTTCAACTAAAACTCTATTTTACCCAATAATTATTTTTAAATAATAAAATATAACTTTAAAAATTAATAAAGATATGGTACATATATATTTCTATATCATATAACATTTTGAATAATAAAAGATATATAAATAACTTTTAATATAATTATCAGAACAAATAATAAATTGCGCATCGGGCGGGTGAAATACTGGGATATACATAAAAGAAGTAGCCTATCTTTGTCTCAATCTCTGACATGCCTCACAATAAAAACAAAAGTCATTGAGTTTAATCTTTTTTTTTTTTTTTTTCTGTCCTTTATTGTCCTTTGTGAGTTTAATTAGATGTACCCTCACATGTAAAAGTCCAATCGGTAATTAAAAACAAAGTGTTGATTGCTCAATTTGATTGGTTAGTAGGTTTGAGCCATTCATTCTGATGAGGGACAACTGGATTTAGCCATTAAAAAAAAGGCCAAATTATGGCCTATGTTATGATTAAGCATTGAGGGACCAATACCATCAATCAAAACTATCTTCCATCTGTTTTTAACATACATATGATTGGTGGACTATGGTTTTTTTCTTCTTTCTTGCATCCATCCCACCATAATTTAGATGTTGTGTTTTGTTTTGTTTTATCAGTATCAAGACACTGCACGTTATCGTGTTATATGAATTTGTTTGATATGAATAATTATGGGTGGTCAGATAAGTCGTGCGTTCAATAAGAGGTCTGAAATTCATGATAACGGGTAAAATAAAATTATGGATCACTTCTAAATCATATGTTTCAAGGATAAATAATCAACCCAACTTTAGTGCCATCAACTTATTAACTATTATCTAATTGCATCGTGTTTTTCTCTCTCTCTTAACCTTTAATATTTGGAATTTTGATGATGTTGTTTAATAATAAGGATACTTTAGACATTTCATCATAAGTATATTCAAATCATCCAAACAGACAAGATATATTGATTCCATATAATAATCATTACATTTGGATCACAAATATATAATACATCAATCTTAGAGATCCCATTCAAGTAACCAAATAAGACACACACACACACACATCAATGAAATGAAATATAAAATTAGAACATGACAATAAAATAGAGGAGTTTGATTATATTATTGATGTCACATCCAATTGAAAATTATAAGATTGAGTAATTGAATTGGAATGAGAGACTTCACATGATTACTTAATGATATATGCTACTCAGTGGTCGTCAACATCAAGTATATTTGAATATTACTAGCAGTATACCCACACGATGCGCGGTTTATTATTTATTATGATAAATACGATTATTAATAATATAATAAATTTATTATATTAAAATATTACTCATGAGATCTTATTATTTTGAGATTTGTAAAAAATTCTCATATTTTTTTAATGATAATGATGATGACAATGACAACAACAACGACGACAATAACAAAAACAATAATAATAATAATAATAATTTTGTGTTTTGTGTGCTTTAATTATAAGTGATTAAATATATTTGTTAATTTATATGTTCTATTCATATTTTTGTTCCTTTATATCTTAGAATTATATTTAATAATTTGTAAATAATTTTCTACATTTTTTTTAGATGGATTTATTTTACAAACACTGTATTTATTCAAAAACTTAGTTTATATTTAAAAAATTTAGGTTTCAAATTCAATTTACAATTAAAAAAATATTTTTTTTAGAATTTTGAAACCATTTTAAAAATATTTTTTCTTATAGTTATATCTATTGCATATATGTTTGAATTTATTTTTAAATGTTATTTGTGGATTTTTTTTAGATTAACCTCACAGCATTATTAGATTATTATTAGTTTTACTTTCAAATTTAATTATTATTTTTAATAATTTTATAATAGTTTTTAAACTTTTAAACATTTTACAGTCCTTCGTAAAATGAAATTTAGCTTTTAGACCTATTTTTCACAAAATTTTCAATTTTTTTAATTTTTGACAATGTTTAAATTTCATTATTTTCATTTTTTTTAATTATATCATTAAGACATAATCATATAATAATACCATCCAAAATAATTTCCTCTATTTCATTTTACCCCTATATTAAATTAAAAGACTACTTATTATATTTAAAATATATATGAAGCTTGTTCTATAAGATTCTCAAAATTTTTTAGTTTTTTTTTCCACAATTTTTCTATTGGTCAATGGCAAATCAGTAATTATCTCCAATTTTACAATTGAGTGGCAAATGTGTAAAATTTATCAACTTCTTCCTTTTTATATATAGTATAGATTTCCTTATTGAGAACTACAACATCCCTACCACAGAATTGGAAAAATAGGACTTAATATTTTTATTGGTTGCTAAAAACTATCTTTTTCAAACAGCACAAAAAATTATGACAAAATAGTATTTAATAAAACTTTCTTAAATATCTCATGTGAGAAAAGAAATGTAGAATATAATTTTCTTTCTAGGAAAAATGCGAAATATTATTTCAGATTTAGTCAAGATGATTATTTATTTACGTACTATACATTTAGTTATTTATCAAAATAATGATTACCAAAATTGGTTTACATAAATCAATAAAACATTTAATAAACATAATGATGTGTATGTTACCCAACATTTAACAAATATAAGAAATATAATTCATTATATAAAAGTGTAGTACATTGAAAAAAACGTTACTCATCACGAATCTATATATATAAAGAGAGAGTTGTGTCTCTCCAGAGCATGACACATCAGCAATTATAAGCGTTCCTAGGGCGACATGTGTCTCGCCATCTCATCTTTCAATTCTCCAAGTAGATCAAGTATTTCACCATGTCATACTCGTATTTCTCTCCCCAACTCTTATGTCATGAAAAAACCACCGTTTCATCTCTCCACCTCAAATCTGAACTTTGATCTTCTCTCAAATTCTCATTAAATCTGAACTTTGATCTTCAACTGAACTTTGATCTTCTCTCAAATTTTCTCCAAATCTGAACTTTGATCTTCTCTCCAATTCTATACAATTCGAAGGCCTTTTGGGGATTTAGATCTCAGCAAAAATGTCATGGAAAGATATCTATTGCTATGAATTTTCCAGAGAGAGAATAATTTGCATAGATAAATGAAGGAGACTGTGCAAGAAGTACTCTTTAAGGTGCGACAGCGGGTTTTTTTTTTTTTTTTTGGATTTTGATTGATTTTTGTTGTACTGAATTATTTTTAGTTTTGATAGAGCTTTTGCATACTTATTTACAGAAATTTTTGATTGTTAAGCTTAGAGATGGTAGCGGAGGCAGTATACTTTCTTATCTTCCATTTCCAGGTACATGATTTTTAATATTTTTTACTTTTGGGGATTTCACAATGTGTAAAATTGACTGTGTTGAGGGCAGTTCATGGTGTAATAGGATTGTACATGATCGAGGTCATTCTGAATCAATTTTTTGTTGTTTCTATTGCAAAGTGCCATCATTAATTCTAATGGCGCTTGGAAGCTTAAATGATCAATCTTCCAAAAATTCCACCAGGGCGTCCCATTATACCGTGAGTCGTATATTAATTTGACTTAGTAAATTTACATGTTTTATCATCACCTTTTTTTTTTTTTTTGAATATCTAAGGCCATTTTATGCATTTACTCTTTTGGTATATTTTATGCATTGTTTCGCCACAAGTACGATCATAATGGAATCAGCAGCTGCTGCGGTTGAGAATCCAATTGGACACTATCCTTCTGTCATCCTGTTCATATGTGAATATAGCATGTATGATCTCTTTATAACTTATTATTATTTCTGTTTTAAGTTTATAAATCTACATTGGAAGAAGGTTATATTCGTGTGCACAATGACACTTTATCTATTAATCTTCTCTGCATATTACATCTATTTCCATGACATCTTCCCTGATGGGCTTGCTGATTTTGAATTTAATTGGAAAACCAATTGTTGATAAAGTTTTATCAACATGGAGTAATCACTTCAATACACTTGAGAATGCAGTAACTAATTGAGAAATAATACATTCACCTCATTATCCATTATATCATTTCTTATGTGCACGGAGTGTGGGTCTTTTAATACTTTTCCTCATGCTTGATTCATTCTTGGTTAGATGAAACCCTTCATCTGTTTTATCAGCCTTCGGCCAAAGAGGATGTTTGGATTAAATATATAGTTAAGAGACTAAATAAGTTTAACCTAAAACTACTTTAGGATTAATCCATTTTTTTTATAAAGTTATATTCTAAAGACCGCTGTTATATCAGAAAACATCACATGCCTCTTTTGAAGTCTCCCTATCTCATAAGTGATTTATTGCACCATTCTTTTTTCATTGCAAATAAGAGCAATTTTAGTATTATCTACAGTAGTTGTGTTTATGTAAATAAGCCAATGTACGATAATGGTGATATTTGAGGTTTGTTCTACTATTAATACTTATCCTACATGCCTTACTTGGATTTTGGTCAATATCTCTTGCCAACTCTTAAGTTAGATGAGCATCACTCATATGGAAAACTATTTTTGAGTTTTTTTATTAACCTATAGAATTTGTTTAAAAATTAGTCGTATTTGTTTGTTGTATTAGTAACAGCTTCCCCTACCCACTTCAGACTATACATGATTTTTTTTTTTTTTGTGGGTGTGTGTTGTGATTCATGGACTTATTGTTCTACTTCGCCACTTATATATCAGTAGTAGTGCCGTTATTGCATTGAGTGTTTCATAGCATCTTATTTGAAAAGTTGGAAGGCTACTTAATTTCATACAAACTGTGAACCACATTTCTTTTTATTATGATTTTTTGTTTCCATCCTAATTAAAGTTGTTATCTTTAGTTTTCATCAGTTGCTCCTCATTCTATGATATCCTTTGGCCAGTTCCAACCATTGTGGAGTCATTACTTTCAAAACACGCGAAAGACTAATTTTTTATGGTTGATAGTAATGATCAAGATCCAAGAATTGGATCTATAAATTTAAGGGAGTTCTTGATGAGGCTTTATGTTATCCTTACCTCTATTTAGGTTCTAATTGGTTTTCCTCTGTAGGTATTAGAAACCAATGTCACGTAATTGTTACATTTGATATAAGTTGCGTATATAAGCTCTCATAGTGTATATCTTTAACATTCCAAAATAGTTTAGATTCTCATGAAGTTTCTTATGTTATTTTTTTTCATATTACTCTTAACAGCTAATGTTGATGTGGTTTTTGCACAGGTTGCTAGCACCTCTTCTATGGTCCTTATCTTTCAGTTGATGTTTAATTAACTGGCTTCGCTGATCCACTTCATGGCTTGGCTATCAAGTGTGTAAATGTCATTGTTCAGTTGGTGTTTGAGCTTATGTAGAGTCTCAAATGATCATTAGTTACTTGACTTGGGTTTTAGGCCGTTAGCTATTATATATGTGGAGGATTATCACCTTTGAGTTAGGAAGTATTTTGTTAATATTGAAGAAGATGAAATTCTCTTGCTATCATACGAAATATCTTATGAATATTGAAAAAGATTTTTTCACATATATTTGTTGGACCAAATTTTTTTAGTTTGATTTCGAAACATTATTTGTTTATGTAGTTAAATATTGTGTTTTTTTGAGAAACAATTATAAATAACAAACTAATTTGAATATCAATGTTAATAAATTCAAAATAAATTAATACATGACCAATTAATACATACATTGCGTTGTGATAAAAAAAATATATTTACATTAAAATTTAAATCGATATAAAAGAAGATTCAAAATTTTATTTTACTATGAATAGTTTCAAGAAATAAATTGCAGATGAATCCTACAAATGAATCACGAATGAATCACGTGCAACGCACGGGTAGTAACTAGTAAATATAAATAATACAGTTTTAAAGACAAGAATTATTTTGAAATTAATGGAATAAAACACGATAATTTACAAAAGAAAGTAAATAACTCTATATAATACCATTAATGACCATAGTTTGGAACTTTCACATAAATAGCAAAAAACAATTTTCCGTTTGAATAGAGTGATTTGAAATCCAAAATTTAAAATGAGTGGATTTCAAATTCTCTCAAGTTGAAGTGAATTTGAAATCCATCAAAATAACTCCAAAATTAGCTCAAAATGAAAACCATATATTTCAAATCCACGTTCATCCAAACACATCAATAAATTTGCTATTATGAATTTCAAATTTTTTCTCAAATCCATCCATCCAAATCCACCCTTTGACAAAAATGTTTTAATGATTTCCACATACATCTACTTCAAGCACGCCACGGTGGGTCCCATGATCCCCTGAAATTTTAAAAATAATAATATCACTATAGTATATTACTAAGAATTTCAAAATTATTTATGGAAATGATTTAAATGTTAAGGTGTAATAAATTTACAATATATATATATATATTATTTTATCAATTTAGTCATCAATCCACTCATACAAATTTGTTAAAATTAAAACACAAATTTATATGCAACGTCACAGGGTATATTTGAAATATATATAAAAAAAACTTATAAAAGAGATATTTATAGTTGAAAAATACATGTTCGCAAATGAGACAGTCACACAAGGGACCCACAATTTTAATGTGTTTGACTGTAAAATAAAGTGTACATACACACATATATAAATTTTGCATAATTTTATTTATACCAATATTAGTTGGAGAGTGTAAATAAAAGGGAGGATTTTCAAACTACCCAAATCTATAGGACAAAGAACTTTTTTATCCATTTTCTTAAGAAATAACTTTTTTACCCAATTTGGGTAGTGAAATGTCTAAGATACCCTCAACTTAAGTACATATTTACATAATATAAAAATTAAATATAAATATGTTAAATATAAAATACAAGTGAAGATATACTAACTAAATACAAAATATAAAATTTAAAATGAAATCCAAAGACAAAATTCCCCCCATTTTGAAAAGTTGAAAATTTATTTCCCCCCACACCAAATATCATTTACCTCCACACCAAATTTCATTTCCCCCACACAAATATTTTCCAGTTTGGCTTCTGAACTCCTACGAGACATTTGAGATTTTTAATATGATATATTTGATGAATCTATAAAAAAAAATCCAACAAAACTCCATTATAGCAACTACTTCAATCATACACTCTCATACAAAAAACTCCACCATGTGTAATCCTCACCACTTCAACACTAATGACAAATGAAAATTTTAGAATAAAGTTTGGATCTCACAGGTAAATCTGAAGATATATTTTGTTGTCGTTATCAGATCAAGATGGAAACCGAGTTGAGTGAAGGAGGTCGAAAAAAGGTTGAATGTTATGGAGTGACTTTGAATTTGATGATTTGAAGGTTGAGTGAACCTCCTGAATTTTCTGGTTTGAATAATCGTATGTTCTGCGCATTCACGATATGGATGTTACAGCGTGTTCACGATATGAATAGTCATCGTGTTCACAATATGAGTAGTCGTGTCCACGATATGAGTAGTCGTGATCACGATATGAGTTTCGTGTTCACATTTAAACTCGACTCGAGTAATATTACTCGAGTCGAGTTGGAATCGCTGGAATAATTCATTAAGGCGGCGACTCATATGTGTATCGTGAACACGATATACTTATATCGTGAACACGACCACTCATATCTTGAACACGATGACTACTCGTATCGTGAACACGACTACTCATATCGTGAACACGCTGTAACATCCATATTTGAAGTTTTCATCTGAAAAAATGAAGTTTTCATCTCTAACATGCTAAATAAGTTTTGAAAATCATTTTAATCATTACATGTGAATCTCATTATCCACTAATTTATATTCTATTTATTTATTTATTATCAATTCAAATTAATTATTTATTGATTGCATTTTTTAATAGTGTCAAAATCGTCATATTAGACGAATTAATTATGACATTATTAATTTTCAATTCACATTAAAATATAATTAATAATAAATAATAATAAATTAATATTTAGTTCAAAACTTTGTTTTATGGATTAATTACATTAAAAAAAGACATATATATATTGATAGCAATTAATTGAAAATAACCATTGTGAACATGTATTAAATTTTCATATCATGGACACGTATTATCAGTTCATATCGTGAATATGTATTACATTTCAAATCTTGAACATTCATTCTCAGAAATGAGAATTACCCAACATCAATGGCGAAAAAACTAAAATGTAAAACAAAAGAGTTCACTCGCTATTAAATATTGTGTATACCAACATATCTTCATAAGTGAGCCGTATCGTGAAGAATCATTCTCAGAAGTCAGAACTACCCAGAATCAACATACATGGATAATGCTGAAACCTAAAACAAAAGAGTTTGTGCTATTAGATATGGTGTATATCAACTTAACTTCAAACATAAATTTAAACAATAAAATTCATGAGGAGTTTACAATGAAAAATCACTAAATACCCAGAATATAGAAATAGAAATGAAACTTACCATTTGCAATGAAACTTCAGTTGTTTTTCAAGTGCTTTAAGGTTTCAATGGAGATGAGAATCATGAAAAAATGAGAAAATTGGTCAAGTCTTGCAACGATTCTTCGGAGGAGATGAGAACATGAAAATGTGATTGCAAAAAGTGGGTTATGGTGTTTTTGGAGATCCAAATTACTTTTTGAACTTTCATTACATTATTTAATTTGAATACAATGTATTAAATTGTGTATTTGAATTAAATTACAATGTATTGTAATGAATAACAATACAAACTTAAGTTGAGGGTATTAAGGACATTTCACTACCCAAATTGGGTAAAAAAATTATTTCTTAAAAAAATGGGTATAAAAGTTCCTCGACATATGAATTTGTGTAAAGAGATGAATTTCCACTACATAAAATATGGCTTTCTAGATTCATTTAGGCCATGTTTACTTTGTAGGTTTAGGCTGGATAGGTATTAAAATCCAGCCTAAACCCACGTTTACTTTGAGTGTTTACGGCCCGGGTTAGAATTTATCACACGGGCTTGGGCCGGACTAATTGGGTGATAAACCTCTCTTAAACTTGGGATACTAAACCCAGCAAATTCTGTGGGCTTAGTCATAACCATACAGTAACTAGGATGAAATGTCCAAAAAGCCCTTACTATTCATATTAATTTTACCTTTATGTCCTCATACCCAGAAATAATTACAACTTAGCCATTACATATATAGTTGAAATCCCCCAAACCCTTCCCTCTCCACCGACAATCCTTTCATCCTCCTTGCACAACAGCGGCGGCAACGACGACTGAGGATCGTCGACGGTGGCGCCTCCATCGGCCGACCCTGTTCTCGGTCCATTTCCGGTAAGTACTGTAAAATGTTTCGAAAACACGATGCTTTTACATGAATCCTGAATCGATTTGTGTAAATTTGGGGAAGTTGATGTCCGATTCGAAGAATAAAACCTTTTCTGCGAACAATCCTGAAAAATGTAACTCCGATTTTCGCTCGAACCTCAAACTTTTGAAATACCTCAGATTCATATTTTTTGTTAAATCATGTTTGTTCACATACCCTGGATAAACTGGATTAAATCTGGTGAGTGCAATGTTAAAAAAAAAAAAACACTCTGTTGCAATGCGTATCATCATTGTTTTTCATCATTTATGCAATCCTGATAAAATGGAAGCGAAAAGGGAAAACAAAAAATCCTTTTTTTCAACGTAGACAAACAGAAGGTAAGTTTTAGCTATCAGTGAAGAATATTAAAGTTGTAAAATAAAGCTATATTTATGATATATTTTACTAAATTTGAAATTTAGATTAGACTGAAAAATTGACAATTGTGTATACAATTTCATAATTTGTTAACAAACAAGCAAAAGTTGGTGCATCTAGTGCATATGGTAAGGTGTCTTGGATGGAATGATTGATGATTGGTGCAAAATATAATTATTTTTGCAATGAAATAATTTTCTATATATTAATTATTTTGATGGATTATCATTTCTACCTTTGTGTCTTTGTCTAATTTATTAAAAGGAAAAGTCATACAATATCATGAAAAAAATCTATAGTTATTTTGAATATGATTGTTTTGATCCCCTAAAAAATAAATATTTGAAAGGCTTGCAAGTTTTATTTTTTTTCCAATAGTCACATGAAGCACACAACTCTTGCCATGTTTCATTTAAATAAAATAATAGAGAGTTTGATTCATTCTTTCTTTATGAAAATTTCCTACTTTTTGGAACATTTTGTGAAGCTGAAAATAAAAAATCATCAACTTGTCTGTAAAGAAGTGTTATCAAGACAAGTGTTTATTTTATCTGGAAGAAGATTGATAAAGACTTGAGAATAGGAGTTCAAATTTCACTTCATTATTATTTGTCAACATTAATTTGAAAGTGAAAGAAAAACACCCTTTGCCAAATATGATAAGATATATCAAAGGTTGGCATTTAGGTCCCCCCAATTTCTTTTTAAGCATTTATAGTACTTCTAATATTCTATATTTACATACATATATAAAATATTTTGTAATACATTTTTTGTCTTTGTAGTATAGGCTATAACCTACAGGACTATAGGGTCATCTCCAACTATATAAGAAATCAAATAATCAAAGATTTCATTCAAAATTAAAGAACATATTTTCAGACAACTAATAATTGAATCAAACATAGCAATGCTTTTCAAGATTCATACAGATCTCCACTTTGCACCTGTATTCACAAGTTTAGTATATACTTTCTTAAAATCTTCAAAGAACAGGTTTTGATCATTGGCATAAGCTGAGACCCACCTGTTTCATCAGAATCGTAAGTAAATATCCAAGAACGTAGTAAACAGTAAGAAGTAAATTAACGAGACGGGGGCTTTAGGTCCGGTTTTTTGATTTATAGCCACTTTATTAGTAGTAGTCAATAAATTATACTCAAAGCTCGTATCTGTATTTGAAAGATACAAATATTGTGTGTGTATAATTGGTGTTAATATAGCTTCATATCCATTAATTTCCCATGTCGTCATGTTTGATTCATTCTTGCTTAACTGTCACCCTTCATCTGTTTTATCAGATTTGGTTACACTCAAGAAAGAGGTTTGCATTAAACTGCAGAAAAGCATCTGAAGTTGCAGGTAATGTATTTTCTCACATTTGTTAATTAAATGAGCTAGATATGCTTTAATGATGTTATGTTTCTACTCATTTAAGTACAAATAATGGCTTATGTTGTAATCTAACTATTGCAGTTACAAAGTTGCAGCTGGCAGTGGCAACAAGTTTGTGAACAAAAAAAGACAACAAATACTTTAATTGCTCAATCAGGTTTTTTGCTACTCACTTCGCATCCTTAATTTTTTTTGACATCCGTTTAGTTCATTAGGATTGGGTTTTGTTGCTGTAGCCTTAGGAATTTATGTTTGAAAAAAAAAACAGATTTCTCGCATGGTTTCGAATGTTAAGACTATGCTAGATCTTAGGAGATCCTCACTGGATGACGTTATAATTCTGCGTTTTGATCAAGTGCATATTACCTCTTCCATGTCCATGTGTTCCCGTATGTGTGCAATACAAATTGTTCCTCATTATGTGCAAATTCCAAATGTTTGGACATGCTGTGAACCAGATAATATGTGTGTATTACCGACTTGATGCATGTTTGTTACATGTCTCCGTATGAAGCAAGTTTTCACCACACCTTGAAACCATTTGTTTTTCCATGTCTATTGCATTAATTTTGCACGATATGTTGAAGGAATTTTGGAACATTTTTCCCCCTCTTCATATCCGATGAAATTACAACATCTCCCTTTTTACTTTGTTAGATATAAAAAATGGAGGATATGTCAGACCTCGACCTCATGTGCCGTGCTCTCGAAGCAGTTAATGCTTCATTCCAGTTTTTTTGTGGCCTCCTCCGTTTTGCATATCTCCACAGGCGTCGTCTAAATGAACACAATCCTCAATTGCCATCTCGAACCGCAAAAAAATACAATGTCAAATTCAAAGTCACTCGACAACTTGAACACATTCGTGACCTTACCCTTTTTGGTGATAACACTTGCATAAATCATCTCCGTATGCCTCGTGACACTTTCATGCGTCTTTGTTACTTATTAGAGAACGTAGGGGGTCTTGAGTCTACCAAGCATGTCCCCATTCCTGAGCAAGTTGCAATTTTCCTTTCAATCCTTTCACACCATAAAAAAAATAGAGTTGTGAAGGACGCCTTTTTTCGAAGTGGACACACAATTAGTAAACATTTTCATTCTGTCTTGAAATGTCTAATGTCACTACACACCATACTTCTTGTTCAACCACGCCCCATCGGAGATGATGAACACACCGACCGTTGGAAACATTTTAAGGTACCTTGCCATTTTCACCGCATTAAAAATATTTTCCACTCTTGTTGCAACAATAGGCTAGAATTGCCGCGAGACCGTAAGATTGGTTAAGAAACTCAGCCCTTTCTTCCTCTTTGTAGGGCTACCTCGGTGCCCTTGACGGCACTTACATCCCCGTCAAGGTACCTATTGGTGATAAACCGAGATATAGGAACCGCAAGGGCTTTGTCTCCGTCAATGTCTTAGGTGTGTGCGATAGGAACATGAATTTCACCTACGTCTTGACTGGATGGGAGGGGTCCGCCGCTGATGGTCGTGTTCTCCGTGATGCCATTTCCCGTCCCAATGGATTAAAAGTCCCGTATGGTAAATTCACGAATTCCATGCTACAAAAAACATTTCTCTCTTTAGATGTATTCTCAACCTAGCAATAGTATTTTCTTTAGAAACCAATAGTCTAAATTGATAACTAAGCTAGAATTGTCTTCACAGGAAATTACTACTTGTGTGACGGCGGGTACACGAATGGTAATGGTTTTCTAGCGCCTTACCGGGGTGTTAGATATCATCTCCAGGAATGGCATCACGCTGGACACCTTCCTCAAACTCCGCACGAGATGTTTAATTTGACCCACGCTAGGGCCCGTAATGTTATAGAGCGCGCCTTTGGCATATTAAAAGCTCGTTGGGGAATTCTTAGGAGCCACTCTTTCTACCCAATCAAGACGCAAAACCACATTATCTTAGCATCTTGTCTCCTTCACAACTTCATACGCACTAATGCAACCATCGATCCCTTAGAAGTTGAGGTGCCAGACCTTTTCCCAGACCCTGACTTTGAGCCCCCTGTTGATGTGGGATATGTCGACCAAGTTGAGTCATCACAAGAGTGGACAAATCTGAGAGAGAGCATCGTCGATGAAATATGGCAAAATAGGCAAATTCGTATTTAGACAAATGTATCTTTGCTTCGATGATAACCCACTTGTATGCTATCATTTTCAGTACACAATGTCGCACAAATATTTATTTCTTTTCTTCTATTCAGTCATGTTGTGGTCGTTTAAATTTCAGTTCTCTATGTTGCTCCATATGTTTTGTCCATGTGTTGAAGGTATAATTAAAATATTTCTTGCATAGCAATGAACAACAAAAAGATCACTTCCAAAAAAGCTATTCTGACCAACACTAGGAGGACATGGAGCCTTCATGAAGAACAAGAACTCATAAATGCATTGAAAGACTTGGTGGTTAGGGGATACAAGTCTGATAATGGATTTCGCACGGGTTACTTAACGTTGTTGGAACAAAATTTAGCCCAATCATTTCCCGGTACAGACTTGAAGGCGGAACCGCATATAGCAAGCAAAATCCATGCGTGGAAGAAAAGCTACAATGTTCTCTCAACCATGCTTGCTACAAGCGGTTTCGGATTGGGCCCGAACCACATGATTGACGTGCAAGACGATGTTTGGGATGCATATGTGAAGGTACACTTATTTTGGCGTTTTACTATGCTGCCCATTCACTTATTTCACCTAATCCCCATCTTCACCAATCCAACCTTCAGAAGGAGAACAACGTAAGAACCATGCGCTACAAAACTTGGCCTTTCTTCAACGACTGGGTTGAGATATTTGGTAAGGACCGCGCTACTGGAGACAATGCTCAAGGCTTCGTAGATGCCATGCAGGATTTTTTGAACACGGGTAATACCGACCCGAAAGAGTCAAGTCCGGTGAACGCGCAATACACTCATGAGGAGACTTCAACCGCTTTCATGTCCAAGACACGTGCTGAGTCCTCTAACACTTCAACACGTACTGGCAAGTCTAAGGCCCGACACATTGAAGTGGATTCTGGAGACCCTTTTATGGAGAAATTGACCGCGTATTGTGAGCAACATAATGGCCACATGGTTGAAATCAAGACAGACATCAACTCAGTCGCGAGACGAAAGCTTAGTAAAGTGTCTCCTACTACAAAACGATCTCAAGTGTATGACATCCTTGGTACGTATGACTTCCCAAACTTCGAGACAAGAGTGCATGTGGGACAATACTTGGCCACAAACGAGAGTGAACTGGACTATTTCCTCAGTGTACCCGAAGAAGCGAGAAATGTGCTAGTGAAGTACATCATGAAGAAAATGTGAACACGATGGTTATGCCCTTCCCTTTTTTTGGAAAATATTATGATCTTTGCAGAAGATAATTAAACTTCAAAATGCATGTGATCTCTCCCTACTTATGTAATTCTAGATTGTGTGATGAATGGTAGTGGTTAGATACCCGTTTGTTTATGTCAGCCGTAGCAATCCTAGCACCACTTTGCCAATGTCATGTATGTAACCTATGTAATTGGGTAGGCCTCCTCATGTACATATTTTTATCTTTTGAACCGTGAACTACTTTAACATATCTTAACTATTTGTAAATGGGGGTCTTCTCATCCATTATACATAATACAACGTGTCAAATTGAACAGTCCAAATCAAATTTGTAAATGACCCATGCAGGAAGATGACACCAAACATCCCAGAGACTTTTGTGGCCATACAAGGCATGTAGGAGATAAGATATTTCACATTGAAAACTGCCTTCTATTGGAAGGTACACATGGCGTAGAGGGCATAGGAAAAGGGAAATAAGAGATGACATGCTACAACAACACCAAAGCTGGAAAATATAAACTTGCAATTCTAGTAAAAACAAACATATTAGACTACGTCATAACGACTACATTAACAGACAGAGTACAAGTTGGATCATTTCTTGCTATTTGGAGATGCCGTAGTGGACGATGACACATAGGATGCCCCGTACAAGTTCATGCAGATGTTGTCCCCAAACATCTTTGACTTGCCCTTCGCGGTCGTTGGATGACTGTTCGAGCTGGAATCCGCCTTCATGGATGGTGAACGGTAGGACCCTTCATTGTCGGAATCATTCCCACCGACTTCCAACTCTCTAATGAAGCTAGATGATAGGGTACCCGACACGTCACTCGATATTTCTATAACCTCGTCCAACGGTGTGTACTTTGGAACAGGAGGAGGCTTGTTGTCATCATCAAGAACAATGACGTCATTACGGATATTTGAAGACACATCAGGAAACGCCGGCACGTCACTTGCTGGACCAAACATTGCTTGCAAATCATCCCAGTGTGGATCCCCATATGTAGCGTATGCCCATGCGAATGGATCCACCTTAACCGAAATCACATAAACACGCATAAATGAACAAATGAACGTGTGGTATTCTTGGAGGATACATATCAAATTAATGAAAACATAAGAAGTCATACCGCAACGATTTCTTTCCACGTGTCATCGTTGTAGGCAAGTTCATTGTCCTCAATCCCCCAAGCCACGTCATCACGCATCAACAGCCTGGAAAATGTTGCATGTCTTTTTCGAAGCAGCCGTACTTGTTTCATACATTCGTTAAACTCAAAAGTTTTGTTGAAGAACTTGGAGAGCATGTACTGCGCCGTCTGAACTGCATGTCGGTTAATAGCATGACGATGAAAATGGCCCATTCGTGCTTGATCGCCAAGCACCTCCGCGAATAGAGTCACGACGTTCACATCCCATTCAAGTCCGTAAATGTAGTCTTCTTGTCTTAAGCCCGATGGGTCTCTCGACATTGTGCATTCACTCTTTCTCAACTTCGATCAATATGGTTGGAAATATGTTATGTGTTGCTTCCACTTGTTTAAATATAAGAAACGTATGTCATATCTCCAACTAAATTTAAGCAAGTCATGTAGGGCCTACCTTGACCATTTGTTTTCTAATGGGGTCGAACACTTTACAAAACTTTGCACCATTGAGGTGACAATACAATGTAGGAAGCTATAAAGGACTCCTGAAAAGGGTTGGCAAAAAGCAATTAAGTTTTTGCAGAGAAGGGACCCAACCAAATTTATCTCTTTGTTGACCAAAATAGTATGTGGAAACATATCCATATGTACCATTCTTGAATCACTTTGTCTTTATTTGCTTCAATAGTCAACATACTGTCGAATGATGCAAATTGCACAGGTTATTTGCCCACTCTTGCAAGGTACATGCGTGTATAAATGCATATTGTATTCCACAACACAACAAAGGCTTGCGCATATTTTTAACATATACCTTATTGGCAACACTACATGACACACACACACACGTGAAGATGTACTATATCTCATGCAATTTGTAACCAACATTTTTTCAAACAGTTGCAGGTGACAAAATGCCCAGGAGAAACCGAAAGTTGGAAAACTTCTTCCACGTGTTCAAGTATGAGGAGGCTGAGGAATTGGTCACGCGGTTCAACAGACACGGATTCCACCGCAACATGAAGGACACGGCAATCCTCAGCAACGTATGTGAGGAGATTGCCACGGAGTACCGGAATACGACGGGGGATCCTAGATGGAGTGAGGAGAACGTGAAGATGTTCATTGCCAATAATGTACGGCTCTTCCCTTTGTTCGTGGACTATGTGAACAAGACTATTGGTGTGCAATACAATGCCACGAAGAATCGAATCACCGTGGGGGTCGAGTATTGGCATTTCACAAAGAAGGTATGTCACGAAACTTTTCCGTACAAACACAATCCATTCGATAATGAATTCTTACACCTTTCATTTCTTCAATCGGTTTACCATGCAGGAGACCGAGAACCAAAAGCTCTTCCGTGAGTGTGGATATCCCTTCTACGATACATGGAGCATCATCCTTTCCTACCACCGCCCGGCTGAAGTAATCATGGATCCCGTTGGCTCTTCACCGTCCTCCCCGATTGTGGTGAGGGATGAGCCCTTCGATCCCGAGGCCACCGACTTAATAGATGTACAATTCCCGAGGACTCGAAGAAGCATGAGTGTCATACCATCGAAGCTTCGCTTACTTTGAGTCATGTCTTCGAAGACAATACTACATGGGGTCTTTTGGTGCAAGACTTATTTATGGAAGGTGTAATGGGAATGACAATAGTACGTATGGTTTTCGATCTTTTGGTAGCTTCTAATGCCTTGGCATGGACCAATATGTTGATCTTTTGGTAGCTTGTAATGACTTAGCATGCACAAATATGTTGTCTACGTATGTGAAGTTAGTGCTTCAACACTTGGGGGCTGCTATTTGCTAGACATGTCTTCGGACAATGCTAGAAATTTTGAACTCTTTTGTAGTACATATCCCAAGTTCTTACATATAATGAAGGAAGTCCAATTAATGTATCTCATATGTCAAACTTAAGCATTTTGTTTCACTAAATTGCCGTTGAGATATGCATGGTATTGGGGATTGTTACAGATGGTTCACAGAACGCCATCTCTGCAACAACGTTTCTAATTACATAAATGCAATTACACATAAATTTATGAACAACACAAAACAAGCATCAAAACTGAAGTGAACCATGGTGTAAGTTTACAGTCACATTACAAACTTCACAAATTTGTACAAATATTAATGTCAAGCATATGTTCAACCTTACTACGTACATTCATTGCACGGCATGCACGGGTTACATCTTACAAATACCATGAGACACACGCACCTCAGTGGTAGTGATGGCATGTAGAAGGAGTACAACCGTGATGAGAAACATACATAGTAGTACGATGATACACGTCTTCAATTTTCTTGCACGAGCTTGGGAACTAGCAACCTCCAACCTCAGCCGACCTATCTTTTCAAGGCACTCAATCGCAACTTCTCGAGCACGTCCTTCAAGCGCCGGCTCCAACCAAACGAACACCCCACAAGCTTCTTTCTACACTCAATGCAAAGACAACAAATAAAAAGTATGTGTCATGAAAATTGTCAATGGAGTAGGTGTTGAAGAATTTTGATCAAAGTGCGAAACAAAGTACCCCTCTAAAAGTACACGTCATAAAACGACGCATCGGATTCTTTGTTGTGCCTGAAGTTTGCACTTGCATCGGAATCATATGCCTACAACGCATTGGAAAATCTGTTCCTTGTTCAATCCCACTGGATACGCGGTTCGTAAATACATTCGAACTAGTACAAAAAACCACTTGTCATCAAATTCAACATTTATATCAGATGCAAAGGCATACTGTCTACATTTCATTTCAAATTATCAACTCACTGCAAACACACAATGCAAACTTGCCCTCTTTTACCAAACATAATATGGACTTACAAAAACCATTAATATCTACAATCTATAATTCAAATATACATACATTTTACCTCGACGACATAACGGACGGCCAAAAATCCACGAACACAAAGGGGAATACGACTATAATCTTCCACCGTAGCTGCCCTATTGCACATTCACAGCCGTCGGCCCGTCGCAAACACTGTGTTTAGATCAATTTGGTGTTCGAACCTATGGCAGCGAACATATTAAACAAGGATGCCCAATCTGTATTCACCTCTGTACGATTTTGGGAAAATAAATATCCATCAATTTCAAAGCCATTGAACCCATTTTGGTGTATCAAGAGTTCAAAATGTTGGAATATTACCCGATGTGTGCCGGTAATAGATAATGTCGGGATGATGGTTCACTACATCGGTGGAAGAATGGTCATCACTTACCTCGGCGAAGAAGACGACGCAGAAATGGGGAACTTCAAATTGGGGATCTTCAGATTTATTTCCATCTCCTTTCAATTGCATTCTTTTCATTTGTAAATTATTTTATTATAGTATATTATTATATTTGCAATTAAATATAGAGTGAGGGCATATAGGTATTTTCACATTTTTTAACATTATAACCTATATACCAAACAACAAATTTTAAAACAAACCAACTTTACCAAACTAACAAACATTCATACCAAACAAAAAATTACAATAAACCCATAACATAACCTGCATACCAAACACTAAAATTTACTTTTTTTAATCCTAATCGAACAGTGCAATCCCACTTTTTTAAACCACACTAAACAATCCCGACCACCAAAGTGAACGGGCCCTTAGTTTAAAACCACCGAACTAAAATAACACGAAGGTAACACTAATATAACATGAAGGTAACACTAACATAACATGAAAGTAACATTAACATAACATAAAGGTAAACAACAATTTTAATCATACTTTCATGTTATGTTAGAGTGACCCTTACTTTATGTTAGGGTTACCTTCATGTTATGTTAGTGTTACCCTCTCATGTTATGTTAATGTTACCCTCGCACTAACATAACATGAATGTAACTCTAACATAACATGAGGGTATGATTGCCTGGAGCGAATTTTGGTGGGTTTGAGCGCACCCACCAGGCGCGTGAGAACGCGTTGGGCACGTGAAAACGTGCGTCAGAGGCACGTGGGGCGGGTAAACCCGGGTGTATGGATCCTAGATCCATGCACCAGTTGCACAAAATATTTTGCCATAATGTAAATCTATTAATTTTAAGAATACAAAGATATGTGAAGGGAAATAACCCAATTTACTATGAAATATTCAACTCCCTAAAATAATGAACATAACACCTACTGATTCTAATATTATGGAATCCTAAAAGATGAAATAAAATAAAATCAAATATAAAAATATAATAACAATAAAATCAATCTAAATCACTATCAAATATATCTATTTTTTATTCTCCATCAATTCATATATAATTTGTGTCTACAAATGAATATTTGTTAAATTGGTGAAATTATTCATTCGGATGGATCCAACCTGTTAGAACTTAATGTTTATAATTTTAATGAGACAAAATAGTTGTATTTGTTAGAAAGTTAGGATACCTCATTTTTGTAAATAAGTAGTGTGCATCAAGGTCTTAGTATGTCTATTGAAGTTATTGCTGCAAGCTGTATTGAAGATCGAAGCTGAAAGTATAAGAAGAATACAATAGCTGAAAGATAGACAAAAGAAGAAAGATTGCACGTTGCATGCTGCAAACTGTAAGAGACTCACTACAACAAAAGCTTGAATGCAACATAGAAGAATAAGTTGCAACAGCTGAAGACAACTTGCAGAAGATCATCTATGGGATCACCAAAAAGCTGCTGCAAGTCAAGTATATGAGGAAGAGCAACTTCACTTGTCACAACAGTAGTCAATATCAAACCAGGACATTAAAGAAAGTGACAAACCAACAGGTATCGAGGACTTATGCGGTGCCACCACCTGATTTGAACAAACTGCTAAGCTGCAACATAGAAGGACGACCACCTTAATGACTCTACAAGATGAAGACAATGACTTTATATGAAGACTTGCAGGTGTGCATTAATGAGTTGTACCTTGAAGATAAAAAACAATGAAGAAGTTGACCAAGTGGATCAACAAAGGACGATTGAAGATCAAAAGGAGTTAATGAAGATCAAATTGGTCATCAAAGAGTACTGAAGACAAGGACTTGTATGAAGTGCGCTACTTTCAACTAGCACATTTCTACATCTATAGAAAGAGGAAGAGTGAAGCTGAAAACGCTACCGAAAACATACATTTACACATACATATTGAGCTCACAACACAAATCCAGAGCTTACAAAGATTAAGTGTTTTCAGTCACTCAACCTCAGAAACAAATCTGCAATTAAAGAAGAAAGAACTCTAGAAGACTTTTTACAACACCGCCATAGCCATCAAATATTTTACTCATTACACAACTGATTAACTCTGTTGTCTATTAGCGTATTTCTTGTAGTGAAAGAACTCTAGAAGACTTAGTTTCACACTGTTGAATAATTCTTTTTATTTCTTTAACCATTTCATGTTGTGTGCGTATGTTGTTTAAGTGTCCACAGTTGATATGATTTGATTCTTGATGTGTGTTTTAGTCTTAGAATAGACAATACCCTGTGTAGGTTAACCAGTTTAGTCACTTAAACTTGTATGGGAGTAAGGACTTCAGTAGGTATTTGCAAGAGTTTGTTAGGATAAACTCTTGTAAACAAAACAAAGCTTAGTGAATTCCTTCTTGAGAAGGAGAAGAGTGGACGTAGAAGGATTGCACCACTTTCGAACCATTATAAAAGCCTTGTGTTTTTATTTTCGACATTTATTGCTTTCATATCTTATGTTGCATCTTTACTTGGCTTATTGCATGCTGCTTTTATGGTTGATATGATTAGTCTTCTAACTTCCTAGTTAAAGGCTACTTTTGCATGCTGAACTCTATCGAACTTATTCCGCTGCATACAAACTCTAAGTGTTAGGCTGCTACATTCTTGTAATGCTGTAAGCAAAACCTTCAGAAGATTGCTACAAGCATCAATTACTTGCAGTAGTTTATCAAGAATAAAGTAAAATTGAAAAATTAATAGAGGTTCATTTACCTCTCTAAACCACTTGAGACCAACAACCATTTCACAAAATGGAATTTCATGAAAGGGTCTAACAAAGAGATTTTTTCTATGTACATATTAGAGGGAGAGAGTTTTAAGGGAGAGAGAAACATAGAGAAGTTTACATAGGTTGCAATTGCATAGCCCTATTGGGCTTGGTTTAAACTATATATGGGCCATCACCATAGATCCAGTTAGTGTTACGCAATGTAGGCTTGTACTTAAAAATAAGATTAAATGACCATATCATCAACGTACATTACCCAAATGGATAAATAAAAAAATCACACCTTTATTTATTTATTTCTCTTCTACATTATTCTATTATATATATAATATAAAATGATATAATTCAATTAAACATAAGAGTGATCTGAATTTAGGTGATCAGACATTCGACATGAATATTGATCAAATTAACTAATCTTTAATCCTTAAGAAAATTAGACAAAAAAAAAAAAAAAGGTCTTGAGACCTAAATCATTATCTACTGTCCTCGACATTCAAGGAAAATCTATTACAAAAAAAAAAAAAAAACAAAATTTACAAAAAAGTCATATTAAATTTTAGAAATAATCGAAAAAATAATAAAATTCCAAGTTAATATTTTACTCAATTATGTATATAACAAAATAAAAAAAGAACAAACAAAAAAGTTTGAAAGTTGTGCATTACATCATTACAATTCATCTTTGTGGACAAATTGTGGGTCTTATCCACGTACACTATAAGAAAAATGAGTCTATGTAAATAATAAAATGTTGTTGTAAGAACTTAAATAATTGTCGGAAATACATTTTTGTGACAACATATATGTCGTCGTTGAATTATTATCATAAAGTGTTCTCGTAAATAGTTTTTTTTTTTTTTTACGACAACATTCGTTTTACATTGCTTTTTGTGACAACATATGCCAATTTTTATTAACATTTTTTACGATGACTTGTTATCCCTAAAACTAGACTTTTCAACAACTTTTGTTTTTGAAAAAAATATTATCGTAAATATTCATTTTTCTTGTTTTTAACGATGTGTGACATGAGTTTTAAGATTAATAATTTTAATCAATATATATATATATATGTGCATATTATTTAAAATGTGTCACATATGTTATATATATATATATTATATAGGTTATAATATATATCTCGGATGTGTAAAAGAAAAATATGATCATTGACATTACTAATTGACAAAAACCAGATTAGTAGACACACCTGATCCACTTTTACAAAATAAAAGAACTCCAAATACATTGGGAAAGTTTATTTAATTCTAATATCCTATTAGCTACAGAGAGGAAAAAGTAGTTTTGCATGCACACATAAATTAGGTACATCTAATTATTTTTTCTGCTCATTATATAATAATATTAGTGTAATATCGGTGCATTAATATATTATACATTTATATATATATATATATATATATATGCACGAGCTATATATATTTTAAATATATATCTAAAACAATATTTTGAGATTAAGTATATGGCAATTTAAACAATTATTATAATATCTCCTTTTTATCAAAAAATCAAAAGAGAAATTAACTTAAGCACATTTTTTTTTAAATTATTACAATGTTAGACTTAAAAATATACTTTTTTTTTTTGTTTCAAGACATAACATAATTTAATATTATATAGGTAGTTTATTATGTATGGTTTTTCATAATGTAATTCTATTTGTATTATTTAACTTCTAAATTTTCATCTAAATCCACCATAAATATCTCAAAACACTTATCACATTTCACACAAATGTATAAATCAAATTAAAATCATTCAAACAATTTCAATATATGCAATCTGAGTATCAAATTAAAGATTAGTGGAAAAATATCAGTTCTGGAAATGGAGAGATTACACATGAGAGATTTAAAATACATGGTAACAAATCAACCGATGATTTTGAATACATTTGGATGCTGAAACCCAGTACTTTCATTTTAAATTAATTTTTAAATAATTTCAAATCCAAAATCTCAAATCCACCAACAATTACTATCTCCGTCCCAAAATAAATATCGTTTTGGGAAGTAAGTTTGTCCTGAAATAATTGTCGTTTTCGTATTCCAAAACATATTTACATACATATACCAAATATGCTCATATTTACTCATCTCAAATTAAATGTGTTAAAGATATAAAAATCATTCATTAATTAAACTTAAATAAGGGTAGATTGATCTTTTTATCACATTCCTTAATTTATGTGCAAAAGGTTAAAACGACATTTATTTTGGGATGAAGATAGTAATTATCAAACAACCTACTCTTAGTGTGAGACTTTAGGTTGATTGAGGGTATACCTATATTTGTTGGTAAGTGTGATATAGGACATTAATCAACAAAAAGTTATAAATGGGTTGGGAATTATTAGATAAGAGTGGTGAGCCAACTTATCCAATTTCTGCATAATTAATTAATGAGATCATAGTATTATTAAAATTTCTATTTGAAGTAGAGTTGGTGGTTATTACTTATTAGGGTTAGGTTTCATTGATTACATATGTAACATAGTAATTAATAGTGCACTCCCTAAACTTTGAACACGTACCATTATCATGCAATTATAAATACAAAATCCAGTCACCTTCCATAACCCTAGCTAGTGGATGGGCTAAACTTACCATCACATTTAATAATTTATTTATGTTTGGTTGCACTTTGAATAATCTTCATAATTGTCTCATTAATTTGTCCTTTTAAAATTTCTTCAAAATTTGGGATCTTTTGTTATAAGTGAATATTTTATCTTATGCTTTGTTTTATAAATTTATATCATACAATGTCCGGAACATATTTCTATCTAAACTATGCGTAATTTTACTTTTTTTTTTTTATAAATTTTGAAATGTTTTACTTTACTTTATGAACTTTAAATTTGATACATTTGACTGTATCCGAAAAATCATAGTCTTACATACACATGTCTAAAATCAATTATTAGGATTGGTCTAATACTTTAAAATACTTTAAATTTAAAGTTTTCAATGAAACATTTCAAAATAGTTATGAAAAAATATAAAATCATGTATAGTTAAGATAAGAGAATGTTTATGGCAAAAACTTTTATGCGCCCAAAACGCGTCTCTCACGCGCCTGCACGCGCTTCCACGCGCTAAAGACTTGTGCTGAAGCTTATCCAAAATTCGCTCAAATAGACCAACCTTTGTATATAGTTAAGCCAACCTTTGTGTATAGTTAGGCCAACCTTTGTGTATAGTTTGACCAACCATGTGTAGGTAGGTCTAACTATATACAAAGGTATGTCTAACATATATAAAGATATGTTTAACTGTATGTAAAAGTATGTCTAACATATACAAAGGTATGTTTAAGTATACATAAATGTATGTCTAACACAACGTAAATGTATGTCTAACATAACGTAGTGATATGTGCCAAAATTCAATAATCAAGCCAAAAAAAGACAAGGCATGGAATCTGGGCAGAACTGGTATGTTTAACATAGCTTAAAGGTATGTTTAACATAACGTAAATGTATGTCTAACATATACTATTGGTATGTGATTTTTTTCAAAAATCATGAGCGGAAAAAAAAAAAAAAAGTGCGGTCCCCCTGACCCGAATTCGATCCGGGTGTCCATGCACCTGATTCACAAGAGACTTACTCAATGTTTATTTTACTTATAATAATATAATGAGTATTAAAATCATCAAGATTTATAACATTGATAATATAAAAACATATGAATAATGTTCACAATAAATGATTCAAATTACTAAAAAAAAAGGTGTGCTTGACACTAATAACGATGCATTTCCTTTCTTATTTATCAATCCTACTAATATATTTGGGGTAATTTAACCTTTGGTTTGAAAGATATTACAAAATATAACCTGGCCCTTTATCCTAGTGATAATCTTATTTTATATATTTAATTTATCGAGATCCACATAATACTATAGTTAATTGTATACATACATATTTAATAGTAACATATCCCAAATTCCAGTCAAAATTAAATTAAATGCATCATTAACATCTCGATCATTGGTGAAACCCACGAATTAAGATCATGAAAATATCTATCAAAGATTCATATTATTTTTTATAAAGTTTACAATTTTGTCAGAGATTCTAATGTGTTCTGACTTGATCCCTTGCAGCTTAATTAGATCATAACATTATAATAAACTACTAATTAATTATGGAGTCAGAGACACAAGTCTCAGTCTAGCTTTTTTGGTCAACAATTTAAGGTAATGGATATACAATAATTACAATCAATAGCATAAATTATAAGCTATTATATATATCTCTCTCTCATCATCTGTTAATTTGCATATGACCATGGGAAAACAATATTTTGTTATCCGAATTAATGTTTGTGATTTGAATTTCTTCTTATAAATTTTGAAATGTTACTCTTTTCAATTTGTTGTATTTTATGATATGAGACAAATTATAATTCTTGATTCAGGACACGTATGTGCATGGCTAGGATTTTATCTAATACCATAAAATGCATTAAATTTAAAATTTCGGAAAAATATCAATTTTAGTCAGGCAACTTAGGTCTTGTCCAATTTTGATGCACTAACTTACCCTTTTCAATTTTAGTTTGTTAACTATTGATTTTTTCCAATTTTAGTACTTCCAGCTGCTAAGTCAAAATTTCCAAAAGTCATGACAGATTTTCAGACGGTCACGTCAGCAATTTGTGGTTATTCCGACCAAAAAATGACTAAAATTGGTAAAACTATGAATAGCGAACGGACCAAAAATGGATAGGGCAAAA
Source organism: Scutellaria baicalensis (assembly GCA_005771605.1). NCBI lineage: Eukaryota > Viridiplantae > Streptophyta > Magnoliopsida > Lamiales > Lamiaceae > Scutellaria > Scutellaria baicalensis. The sequence goes on along the minus strand of CM016723.1, from coordinate 24,715,854 downwards.
TTAGTGCACCAAAATTTGGACAAACTTAAGCTACCGGACTAAAATTGATACTTCTCTTAAAGCTTATATTGCATAATGCAAAATTTCAAAATTTATACAAAAAGTGTCAAATCACGTAGAATGACTATTGCGTATATATGAGTTGTGCATGCGTGTAAATAAATAAATATATTATCAATAAATTCATCTAATATAAGTGCAAGAAATTATGGAATATGTCTCGGAAGTATAGTTGGATGCAAAAAAAAAAAAGTGGTTGCAACTTATGATAGAGGTTAGCCAATGCGTTGATCAATTGCAAAACATCATGATTTTTCTCTCTTCTATTTTGGAACTTGATAGAAATACAGTTAGCCAAAACCCTATTGAGTCAACCACAAATGGGGCCAATTTGTTATCCTCAAACTAGCCACTAGCAAATCTACAATTGAGTTATGAAAAAAAAAAAAATTCACAAAAATTTGCATGAGACGATTTCACGGATAATTTGCATGAGACAAATCTTTTTTATCCATTAATCCAACTCATTTCCACAAATTTATATGTGAATTATGAGTGCGAGTTGTGGATTGACCCACTCACATAAAATGATTTGTGAGACGTTCTCACATAAAACTTACTAAAAAATATATGAATATTTAAAGAATCCATAAATCCCAAATCTTTTTACAATATTCATGGCTAGCTATATTTCATCAGAACTCAATGGTTAATCTATTACAATATCATGTCAAGGGATGAATTTAGGGGTGCGTAGACCCGCAATCGTCTCCCATTAACTTTCAAAATTGTTCTTTTTATATGAAATTGAAGTAATTAGTATGTAAATTAATTTCATTTTTATGTGAATTAGTGGAGTTATTTCGTTTTTATATTTTATTTCATAAATTATGCATGAAGTATATAAATTTATTACATCGTTCATATATTTGTCAACTAAATTGGAAGTAAACAAATCAAATTCTAAGAGAAAATATAAATAAATAAATAAATAAATAAAGGGAGACAAAAAGTGATGAATTTATTCTCTATTGCTTGGTTAAGTAAACTTGATGCATATAGTTGCCGTGACATGATAAAAATTGTCAAAGCATTGGAAATTTTATTATAATGTTACATACATATATACATATATATATGCATGATATTTTATATTTTGTTTTTGCAGCCATATTCTTAACTTGCTAATAAGAACTAGAAATGATGCATTTACTCCCTTTTTAATAATTGGATCTCCAACTCTTCCCTTTTACATGGAGAAAAGATACTTTGTAAATTTATGGAATGGTCCATTTATTTTCCCACTAATTTCATGTTGATGACAAATTTAATCTTTTTGTCATTTACATCTATAGTTCCTTTTTGCTTAATTGCTAAGTTGTCTTTTTGCATTTTGATCTCCACCTTTGTGCTTATTTTCATTTTTGCATCTTTTTTTTCTTTTTGATCATTCACTTTTATACTTACTAGTAGTGTACCTGTGCGTTGCACAGTGTGTTATATATATAATTATTAAAAAAATATAATAACATATAAAATGTAATGATTATTATTTTAACAAAAATATATTGATACTCTTTTAATTTGTATTAGTATAAAGCTAGGTATTTTAACTTTAAATTTATGTCATTATAAATAATTATATTCGAAAATATTAGAAATTTGCAATATATAAAGTAATATATTAATCTATGGATTAAACAAACAAATAACATTACCTGGGTAGTGAAATTTTAAAACATAAATTTAATATCTAAAAATAAGTTATATGTATTAGAAATGTTATGATTTAAGTATTGAGATAAATAAATTTATATTTTATTGGCATTTATAACTATAAATACACACGTATTTTAATAAAAAAAATTTGATTCAACGCCACATATAACTCATTTATTTTAAATCAAATAAAAAATTATATCAACTTATCAAATACATGAAAATCTCTCTTGCTATCTATTTAAATGAAACAATTCAAAATTGGACTTAATCTACACATTTTGAATAAAAAAAATTATGAATAATAATTATAAGATTGATAAGTTAATATATCAGAGACTAAGAATGATCATAGAATTTTAATTTATGAAAAACCAGAAAAATTACCTATGTTCAATCTCTTATGCCACCTCAATTAATCAGAATATAAATATAAATAAAATTTGACAACAAATAAATATAAAATAAGAAAGATAAAATAAAATATTTGTATATTTCAAATGAATAAGTTGGTTAACTTGCAATATTATTTTAATCTATTTTTTTCTATTTTATATGTTTTATATGTGTAATCTATTAGGTACACTTATAATATTTTTTTATTTCTACATTTTAATATCAATTTACAATAAATTAATACTATATATCATAAAAACATTTAAAAATGAAAAATCATTGAAGCCCACACACATACATTTCCATATTTCAGTTTGATAAATTTTATATGAATATTAAATTTAAGATCATTAAATAATTATTGATTTTATATATTATATATTTAAAATTGATCTAAAATATGGTAAATTACAAAAAACAACACCAGCTATCGACTTTTTTAAAATTGCAACCTAATCTATTTTTTTTTTTAAGATTGTCACCTAATCTTTCTGTGGTTTTGCCGATTGCAAAATTTCCGATCATTTTTCTGGCAAATGAATTAATTTTTTTCACTTTGCAACCCAAACCTTAATTTTTTTGTCCAATCACAAATCATGATTTTTTTTCGCTTCACACTGATAGCTTTATGTTATATATATGAGTGTGACATTTATGTTATATAAGTGTGATCAATATTCATAAAATAAATGTCAAGGAAATATTGGTCAAAATTGGTGAAATATATGTAACATCGGTAAAAAATCGATGGAATATCAATAAATATCGAGATAATATCGAGATATATTGGTAAATATAGGAAAAATAACAATAAATATATGTACCCATATTTCCATCGATATCGATATTTTCACGATATTTACGTGAATTTAAGTTACCTATATTTCCACCGGAATCAGAATTTTCATTCTTGGTTGCAATCTGATAAAAACACAAAGTTCAGGTTGCAATTAGATAAAAAAAAAAAAAAAGGTTTAGGTTGCAAAGTGAACAAATTAATCTCCATTTCACCGGAAAATTGGCGATCGACAAAACCACAAAAAGACTTTGTGGCAATCTGAAAAAAAAATTAGATTGCAATTTGAAAAAAGTCAATAGGTGGAGTTGTTTTTTTGTAATTTACCCTTTAAAATAAGTACTTAAAAATAAGATGAGAGATAATAAATATATAGTCCCTTATTTCATCTTATTTATCTATTTATTTTTTTATTTGAAATTTCTATACAATAAATAATAAATTGAGTATCATAAATGATTTCTTAAATTAAATATTTATTTATTTGTATTGAATTTCTTAAAATACAATAAATAGGTTTATTTATATTTATTTGTATTGAGTTTCTTAAAATACAACAAATAGGTTTATTTGTATCACAAATACTCATATACAACCGTCTCACATGCGACGACACTCGCCCACGGTCGACCGTGTCCCAAAACACGACCGTGCGCTACTATAGTGTATAAGTATGTCTTTTTCAATAATAAGTACGTGCGCTACTATAGTGTATAAGTATGTCTTTTCTATTGCTCTTTTGCTCAATAATTTTTGTGTATAATTTCGTGTGTGTCTGTGTATAGAAAGATAAGGGTTATAAATACTCCCTGAAAAACGTGGCAGTTAGATTTTCTCCTAAAAAAGTGGGAAGTGGGCGAAATACTCGCGATCGTGGCGGTTGCTTCAAATTTGAATTAGTTCGCTCCAGATTTAGTTCGACATTTCAGCTTGCAAGTCTAATTAGTTCGCTCATATCTCTTTACAGAGCGCGAACTCCCTTGTTCGCCCACACGTTCTACCTACTTCTCTGTTCTGTTCGCATCGATTAGCCTTCAAGTCAGTTGGTTTTTCAGAGCAGTTCGAATGTGGTCAGTTCGACCACATCAGTACTCCCCCCTTTCCCAATGCGTGTGTTCACGCACTAATGCAATTCGCATTGTTGCCAATTACGACGCTTCTTCAAGAAGCATCGTGTCCCATCAATCATCCGCCTGTGACGCCTTCCTTCATCCCGAGGTGCCTTTTCGTCTTCACCGTTAGATCGAACTGCATCCAACGGATGCGATCCGACCTGTCAGTTTTCACCATCCCGAGGCGCCTCTTCGAATTCGTCGTCGGATCGAACTGCATCCAACGGCTGAGATCTGTGACCTTTCATCTTCACCGTTGGATCGGACTGCATCCAACGGCCAAGATCTCACGATTTTTCGCCTTTTTCCCCCCTAAACCAAGAAGCTTCTCCCTTCTCTATATATACCCCCTCTTCTTCTCCATAAAACCTTCTGCGAAAAACTACTCTTCACTCATAAGCAAGAATTCTTCTCCTGTGATTTCCAAATTTCCTCAAACAGATCCAGGTACCCTTTCATTCCCTTCTTTTTCTTCGTTCGTATTTTTCAAATGGTTTCCCCTTCTTTGATCAACCTAAGGGACGAGAGCGAATCTGAGGAGGGTTTCAAGGAATTCCCCTTGCGGCCTATCTCTGATTCGCCAGTTCCGAAGGCTTCTTCCTCCGGCCGTCAAACCCTTTCTTCTCCCCCAAAGCGATCTCGTAAGAAAATTGTAGATAACGTTTTCTCTGCTACTAAAACCACCCAAACTCACACTGTTCTCCTTAGTTCGCTCATGTCAGCGGCGTGCTACTCTGTTATTATTCCTGGCCTCGATGATCGTCCTCATCGGGCTCCCGCCGGCTGCCAAACATGGTTTTTGAAACATGTCACCCTAGGTTTAGTTCCTCCTATCCACCCCTTCTTCCTGGAGGTCGGTTCGGCATTAGGGGTGTGTCCGAACCAATTGCACCCAAATTCTATAAGCTACATTGTAGCTTTTTACATGGTGTGCAAATTAATGGGAGTCGAGCTGACCTCCGACCGATTCCGTTCTTGTTTTGTGCTCAAACATACTAACCCCTTCCGCTTCTATCTGAGCCCTCGTAGTGGAGGAAAACGAGCTCAATTTCTATCCCCAGGAGATGATAAAATTAGCTCCTGGGAAAAATACTATTTTTTTGTTCGCGTTCCGGCGAATCGGCCTTTCCGAACTATTCCCTGGGCCGAGAGTTCGAACCAAGTTGAGCCCGCTCCGCCCAGGGATTTCGAACTTGCGTCTTTGGACAGGCTCTTCCGGAGGGGGTCGTTCGACATAGTTCGCATGAGTTCATGCGAACAATTGTTATCTTTCTGGGGGTTTTACCCGAACAGTCGAGTTTCCCGCAAGTTCGATCTAGGTTGCTTAAAATTTTCCCTTCGTTTCTCTCATTATCTCTTTTAAAACTTATCGTACTGTACTATATTGACCCCTTGTTTTATTGTGTTGCAGATAAGGCGATGAATAAATTTTTCATCTTCGACGCGGCGATCCCTGCGGCCCAAAAGACTACTTTTTCTCCGGACGACGAAGCGGTGAATGGTAGGCAAGCCGCGGCCTTCCGCGAGAAGGAAGAGAGGCGCCTAAGCGAACTGGTGTCCAAAACCAACCCGAGCTCGGCCGAGGGAGGCAGTACTTCTGCTGCATCTCCCTCGACTGTTGCTGTTGTTCGGGCTTCCTCTTCACCACCAACTGCTCGTGCTGCGGACGTTGCCAATCCTGCCGAGGAGATGACTGAGGAAGTGGCCGAAGCTACAACCTCTCTCCGCAGGAAGAAAAAAGGGTCTTCCAGTTCGTAAAAATCGGTGAAAAAGCAGCGAACTGGGGAGGGTTCGCAGGTCGATGCCGAACGAGCTGAGGTAGAGCCCGAAGTTCAGGAGAGGGCAGTCGTTCCCAGCGGCAAAGCTGTGGAAGAGGAGGAGGATGGCGAGGCGAAAGAGTTCAAAATGAACTTATCTCGGGCGACGAGTTTCGTCAAGTACTTCAAATTCCTGGGTAAAAGGGCCCTTCGTCACCGAGATCGCCTGAGGGATGCATTGGAGGAGAAGAAGACGCTAGAGAGCGATCTGACCCTGAATGCCGGCAAAGCCGAGAATTTAACCGCTAAGTTGGAAGAGCGGGAGATGGAGTTGGCGCTTGCTCGCTTGGAGGTGGCCAGAAGGGAAGAATTGTTGCTGGCCAAGGAGAAATTTGCCATGGAAAAACAGTCCGCTCTTTCGGATGCACAGGCTGAAATCCGAAGGCTAGAGGAGGAGAATCGAGAGCTGAGGGCGGAACTCGAACAGGAAAAGAGTTCCCGAGTTGAGTTCGGAAAAGTCATGTATACCGAGGGCTTTTACCGGTTCGCTTGAAGCCCGGAGATGGAGTTAATATCGGAGACTTTCCGAGAAAGACTCATATCTCGCCTTTAGGATTCCGTTCTTTTCCTCTCGAAGGCAGCTCCCATGGCACTGTCGTACTTCAAAGAGGGAGTTCGGCTCTGCCAGGAGGAAGTTGGGGAAGCGTTCCAGTTCGATGTGAACGCACTGGGCCAAAAAGTGCTGCAAACACATTCCATTCCTCCTGGCTGGCGTGGGAATCAGGATGAGGATGTCGATGCAAACTGGTGGTCGGGCTGCTTAGAAGAAGCGGTAAAGGAAGTTCTTCCCGACAACCAGTTCGGCGATCCTGGTCCCAGTTCGTCTCATCCAGCGCCTGCTGAGCCCTCTTCTGGCCCGAATGTGGACTTGCCAGAGGATATGTTCGATCCTCTGCTTCCAGCTCCAATCCAGCGCACTCCTGAATCTACGCCTTCTCCTGATCGCTCTTAATCATTCCTGTTGTAATACTTGTATTTTTTTTTGAAGTTTTTACTTGTATTTTTTAATGAATCAATCGGAATGAAACAGTTCGCGTACTTTAGTCTTTTTTCATTCGTTTGATCGTAGAACTTCGAATGAATTTCTTCTAATTGCTTAGCCACAATATTTCAAGAAAATTTCCTCAACTTACTTAATCAGCAAACTACGAAGAGGATCCTTCACTTCGCTTAATCATTGAGTTCGATGGAACTTCTTTAATTGGTTTCAATCATGAAGTTCCGAAGGAACTTCTTCAACTTGCTTACTCAGCGAGTTCCGAATGGACTTCTTCAAATTGCTTAATCAACGAGTTCCGAGGGAACTCTTGCAATTCACTTAATCGTTAAGTTCCGAAGGAACTTCTTCAATCTTGCTTAATCAACGAGTTCCGAGGGAATTTCTTCAGTTTGCTTAATCAGTGAGTTCCAAGGGAACTTCTTCAGTTTGCTTAATCAATGAGTTCCGAGGGAACTTCTTCAGTTTGCTTAATCAATGAGTTCCGAGGGAACTTCTTCAGTTTGCTTAATCAATGAGTTCCGAGGGAACTTCTTCAGTTTGCTTAATCAATGAGTTCCGAGGGAACTTCTTCAGTTTGCTTAATCAATGAGTTCCGAGGGAACTTTAAGTTCGCTCCACAGTATAGTTATAACAGATATGTACGTAAATATATGTAAATCAACAAAGAAAGACTCAGGGATTTAACGTGGTTCGGTCAAATCGACCTACATCCACGGAGTATAAAAATACCTCTTATTCATTAAAGCAACAACAACTCAAAAAAGTAAAAAGCAACATACTGGCATTCGATGCTTCAAGTATAAAATCTCTTCAAGTGATTGATGTGCCAAGGTCTAGACAGCTCCTTTCCTCGTTCATCAGCGAGCTCATAAGATCCACCGGGCAAAACTTTCGTAACAGTATACGGCCCTTCCCAAATGGCATCCAACTTCCCGATCTCCAACAAGGCATCAGATTGTCTTAAAGCCATATCCTCTACATAGAATTCTCTCTTTCGAACTTTTCTATTGAAGGCTGCTTGAATACGTCTTTTGTATAATTCATGTCGAACTCTGGCTTCGTCTCTGACCTCCTCTAGAAATAACAAGTCTGTTCGGATCAATTCTTCATTCTGCTGGGGATCAAAGTTAGTAATTCGTAGAGCTTCTCCTTGAATCTCAGCTGGGACCACTGCTTCCATTCAGAATGCCAAACTGAAAGGAGTTTCACCCTTAGTCGATCTGGATGAAGTTCGATATGCCCACAAAATTGATGGTAGTTCGTCCACCCAGTTCGATTTCTCGAATTCGAGTCGTTTCTTGAGTCCGTCCAGTATGATTCGATTAACCACTTCGACTTGCCCGTTTGCCTGAGGATGAGCCACTGGAGTAAATACTTGTAAAATTTTCATTTCTTTACACTATCCCGTGATCTTTTTGCCTCTGAATTGAGCTCCATTATCTGATACCAAAATCCTGGGTAAGCCGAATCTGCAACAAATACTTTTCCATATAAAATGGATCATGTCGGATTCGGCGATCTTAACCAAAGGTTCAACCTCGACCCATTTAGTAAAGTAGTCCACGGCCACCACCAAGAACTGTTTATTTCCTCTGGTTTTAACGAGTGGACCAACTATATCAATACCCCATCTAGCAAATGGGCAAGGTGAACATACCGTAAGCATATCTGTTGCTGGAGTGTGGATTCTCCACCCATGTTTCTGACAGGAGTTGCATCTCCGAACTAGCTCTTCAGCATCATTCTTCATTGTAGGCCAATAGAAACCAGCTCGCGCTACCTTTCGCGCGAGTGCCCAAGCTCCCGCATGTTCGGCACATCCCTCTTCATGCGCTTCTTTTAAAACCTTGATTCCTTCTTCTTGGGATAAGCACCTTGCATCTGTCGGTAGAAAAGTTTTTCGATACAACACTCCATCAAGAATGTAGTAGAATCGAGCTTGTTTCTCCAATTTCTCGAGGTCTTTTGCCTGTCCTTCTCTTACTCCTCCTAAAAAGTTCAAAAAAGGAGTTCTTCAGTCATGCTCGGCCAGGTCGACATTCATCACCTCATTTTCCTTTCCTACTCCCATAACAGTAATACTTCTCTTCGAACAGTCCTGTAACGAACTCCTGATCCGTGCTAGATAATCCGCTTTCTGATTCTCATTCCGAGGTATCTGTTCGATCTGAAGTTTTTCAAATCGTTTCTCCATCTCTCATATTTTCTGTACGTAAGATATCATACGATCTTCCTTAACTTCGCATTGGTTTCGGAGTTGTTGTGTCACCAATTGTGAATCTGATTAAACTATCAGATCTCGAGCTCCAGCCTGTTCGGCTATTTTCAATCCCTGCAAAAAAGCTTCATATTCTGCCTCATTGTTAGACGCCTTAAATTGAAATTTTATGGCAAATTCTAACTCATCTTTCTCGGGGCTGATCAATAAGATCCCCGCTCCTGCACCATGGTGGGACGACGATCCATCTACGAATACTTCCCATTCTCTCTTGTCTTGTATTCTGGTGGTTTCCTGAATGAAATCTGCCAATGCTTGACCTTTTATTGCTGTTCGCGGTTCATACTTCAAATCGAACTGTCCCAGTTCGACTGCCCATTTTACTAACCTTCCTGATGCGTCCGGTTTTCCCAACACTACACTCAGGGGATGGTTAGTTCGTACCGTGATCTCATAGCCCAAAAAATATGGTCTCAGGATTCTTGCCGTAGTGACTAAGGCATACGCGACCTTTTCTACCTCAGTGTAGCGGGTTTCGGCGCCATGAAGAACTTTACTAACAAAGTAGACAGGGAACTGATCTTTGTCTTCTTCACGGATAAGAACTGAACTGACTGATTCCTCTCCGACTGCTAAGTACACAATCATCACACTTCCTTTAACAGGCTGTTTCAACAAAGGGAGTGTGAGGTGAAACGCCTTCAAATCGTCAAATGCCTTTTGACAGTCCGCATCCCAACTAAACCGACCATTCTTCCTCAAAATTTTGAAGAAGGGTAAACCCCTGTCCGCCAATCTGGTAAACCTGCTTAAAGCAACGATGTGGCCAGTTAGTGTTTGTACCTCTTTGATGGTTCGCGGAGGCGTCATTCCTTCTATAGCTCGGACTTTGCCGGGGTTGACCTCTATTCCTCTGTTCGTCACCATATATCCCAGAAACTTCCCTGCTCTTACCCCGAACGAACACTTGGTTGGGTTTAATCGCATCCCGTGCTTTCGAATTGTCGCCATAGTTTCCCTCAAGTCCTCTGCATGTGTGTTCGTCTGTATGCTTTTCACCAACATATCATCGACATATGCTTCTATGTTGCGCCCCAATTGGTGTTTAAACACTTCGTCCACCATTCGCTGGTAAGTAACTCCTGCATTTTTCAGACCAAACGGCATGACCGTATAGTAATATGTACCTGAAGAAGTAATAAAGGCCACATTGGGTTTATCTTCTGGATACAACATGATTTGGTGATATCCCTGTGCTGCATCCATCAACTCAGCAGTTCGCATCCTGCGGTGGAATCTACTAGTTTATCGATCCGCGGGAGAGGATAATGATCCTTGGGACAAGCTTTATTCAAATCCCTGAAATCGATACATATCCGCCACTTGTTCCCTGGTTTCGGGACTAACACAACATTAGCCAGCCATCGAGGATACTGAATCTCCTCGATGTGCCCGATCTCTAGTAGCTTCTCAACCTCTTTCTTGATAATTTCATTTTGTTGACCCCCGAAATGTCTTAGTTTCTGCTTAATTGGACAAACATCAGGCTTGATATTCAACTTATGCATTGCTACTTTCGGATTTATACCCTTCATATCTTCAGGTTTTCATGCGAACAGATCCACATTATCTCGGAGAGCAGCTACGATTTTTCCTTTAACCTGTTCTGACAATTGACTCCTGAGCCGAACTGAATACCCTGACAGCTCCGGGATTAATTCCACACTCATCAGTTCGCCCTCTTCAAATTCTGCAATCTTTGTTTCATCACCCCTCTTCAGAATCTTATCCCTTCCTCGATTAACATCATCCCTCTGTTCGCTATGGCGTTTACGAGACTCAGATTGTCGAACTGCAGCTACATAACAACGTCGGGCAGTTTGCTGGTCACCATGCACAACTCCTACTCCCACTACTCGCCCTTCCTCATTTTCAACAGGGAACTTCATCATTAAATGTGCGGGTGAAATGACGGCAGCATACGAACTTAGAGAAGGACGACCTAGGATCACATTGTATTGAGAGGGTGCATCCACTAGAAGAAAAGTCATTGTTTTGTTTTGCCTCCATTCCCCATCCCCTAACACCATAGTGAGTTGGACTTTTCCGTACACTGTTACAGATTCTCCTGCAAAACCATAAAGTGAGGTTTTTACAGATTTTACCTCCACTGTTGATCTCATCTTCTTGAAGCAATCCATGAACATAATATCCACGGAGCTCCCCGTATCCACAAACACACGCTCAACGTTAAAGCCTCCTATTTCGGCAACGATCACCATGGCATCGAACTGAGGACTTTGAATGGCAACGCGATCGTGAACTCCGAACTTGATTGCCACCTCCTCGAAAATCGAGTGAACCGTATTCTGTTCTTGCTTGACAGAATTAAGTCTCACCTTTCGAGCTCTGTTGGAGTCTCCATCTGTCGGTCCACCCATAATCATGTGGATAGTGGGTTGTTCCTCCCGTTCAGGTCTAGCTCGCGCTGGGGGAGGTGGGGGCGGGGGTAGCTCTTGCTGCTCCTGCCTTCTTTCTCGTCTCAGCTCTTCTTGATCGTTCCTCTGTTCACGGTTCGATCGAGTTCACCGGACGAAACGAGCTAATTTGTTTTCCCTGATTAATCTTTCCAATTCATCTCGTAAATGCAAACATTCGTCAGTTCCATGCCCATATTCATTATGAAATCGACACAGTTTACCGTTACCGAAGGTAGATGGCTTTTTCGGATTTGGACTCCAGGTTGACGGCCATTTCAGTTGGGGCAGGTTCCATATTTCCATCAACACCTGTCCGGGCGGCATAGTCATGGGTGTGTACTGTTCGTACCTCCGTCCTGGTCGATTATCTCTTAAGGGGGGTGGAGCGAATCTTGCTTGCTATTCCCCTCCATCTCTCTTTCTCGCTCCTTCATGCTCCTGTTGCGGTCTACTCATTCGACTCGAACTTTCACCTTTCTTCATTCGGACTGCTTCCTCCAGGTTAATGTATTTGGTAGACCTCTGTAATAGGTCATCAAAATTGTTAGGTGTCTTCTTAACCAGCGAAGTATGGAGGTCACCCTCTTTCAAACCTTGGATGAAAGCGCTAACGACCAAATCATCCGAAGCTTCAGGAGCTTCTAAAGTAGCAGCTGTAAATCTTTTGACATAGTTCCGCAAGGTCTCATCCCCTTTCTGTTTCACGCCGAATAATGTTTGAGTAGATCGCCTCTGCCTCTTCGAACTGGCGAACTGGTGCAGAAACAACTCTGACAGTTGTTCGAAGTTGTGAATCATCCCATCATTCAGCTGGCTGAACCATGTCTGAGCAGCCTTGGTGAGGGTAGTTGTAAACACTTTACACTTGATGCCGTCCGAATACCGATGTAGCAGAGCGGTATTCGTGAATCTACATAGGTGATCCCACGGATCGGTGGTACCATCATACTCAAAATGAACCGGCCGAAAGGAGGCTGGCAGTTCATCCTCCATGACCTCTTCAGAAAATGGATTTGCCCTGGGACTTCGGGGAATCCATCGAACAGTCTTTTGAACCTCTCGCAATTCCTTCCTTAGATCGTTAACTTTTTCGGATAATTCTGCATGTCCTCGTTTCTGGCCGCGAGGATGACCGGACTGACTCTCCTGTTCATCCATTCGAGATTTGTCACCTTCTTGTTCCTTTCGGACATGAGTATCGGTGTTGCCTTGTTGTGACTCGGCCCTTTGTTTGCCTAGAGCCTTCTGAACAGCCGCCTCTATCAAAGTCGAAAGTTCCTCCGGTGTCAAAGTGACAGTGCCGGGAGGATTCACCGGTGCAGAACTCTGGCCATCGTCTTGTCGCACAGATTGTGCTCCTTCTTCCAACCTCCTTTGAGATCCTCTGGTATTCACCATTTTCATAGTTTCTCCACGTCTCAATAACTCAAGGTTACGAAAGAAAAAATTTCCCACAGACGGCGCCAATTGATTTGTCCACGCTTCAATTTTCTCTTTCTCCGGTGTCGATTGGAATTCTCCGATTTAAAAGACCTGCAAAAAAACAAAAAACACCGGGGGTTTTTCCCGGTGAAGGGACTCCGACGCTCAAGTCAGTAATCTGGGAAAAACTTTTCTATTGCTCTTTTGCTCAATAATTTTTGTGTATAATTTCGTGTGTGTCTGTGTATAGAAAGATAAGGGTTATAAATACTCCCTGAAAAACGTGGCAGTTAGATTTTCTCCTAAAAAAGTGGGAAGTGGGCGAAATACTCGCGATCGTGGCGGTTGCTTCAAATTTGAATTAGTTCGCTCCGGATTTAGTTCGACATTTCAGCTTGCAAGTCTAATTAGTTCGCTCATATCTCTTTACAGAGCGCGAACTCCCTTGTTCGCCCACACGTTCCACCTACTTCTCTGTTCTGTTCGCATCGATTAGCCTTCAAGTCAGTTGGTTTTTCAGAGCAGTTCGAATGTGGTCAGTTCGACCACATCAATTTTCTTTGAGCAAATTCAATGCATGGACGATATATAATCAAAATGAGGAAGAAAAGGTGGTGAAAACAAAAATAAGTGTAAATATAGTTGACAATTTGTATAATGATATCCCATACAATATTTATTTTGTATTTGATCTATTTTATATTCATATATATATATATATTAATTAACTGAAATATAGTTGACAATTTGTATAATTACATCCCATATAATTCTTATTAGTATTTCCCTTGCAGGTTCATACTTAAAAGTAGATATTTGATCTTTCAACTTGAATAAAGTTTGAAGTATATTTTTTCTATTACTTAGGGTTAATTATCAGAAATTACAATCTAAAGTTAAATTATCATCTTTCTAGACAACACATTATTCGATAAACACTAACTAAACGTGATTTCTCTTAAGAAAATAGGATCTTTCCAACTCTATATTCTTTCTTCTACATTATTTGAACATAACAAACACAAGGTCTTATGTTTTAGAATTAATCATTGTAATAGACTATGTTGGTCCCAAGTGGTAGTAGGCTTAGAGGGGGTGAATACGCCTACTCAAATTTTCAAACTTTTCCTTTTAAAGCAAATGTTAAGTCACTCAGGTAGGTAGCTATCAAGCTTACTGTCCCAAAGGTTACTGTTTTAACAGTTACCTTAGTGAACTTAATGAAAATAGAGTTTTATGCACGACGGAATTTCTTTAAACAATGCTTCTTTTCTGAAAACCTTTTATATGCTTATGATGTGGATTTAAACACAACAGCAAGTAAGCAAGATATATATAAGATCAGCAGTAAGCTTAAACACTGAAAGTTTAACACAAGATATATAGAGGTTCAAGGGTGGAGTAATCTCTCTACGTCCTCTCTACTCATTTATAAGGAGAAACTTTGTTAAGTAGAATGGTTGAATTACGCAAGTCTCACTTATACAACCTAAATCTAACAAGAACTGCCAGTCAATCCCACACAGGGTTACTGCACAGTGACCAAACTCAACTAGCCCACACAGAACTCTTGTTCTTCTACTAAGAATGCAGATACTTGATCAGGAACAACCTCCGATCAAGCAACTCCTAACAGTCTATGAAAAATAAAGGTTTCTTTTCAACAACACAGACAACAAGATTCAGAATGAATAACTCTCTAGGCTAGAGGTTACTTGCTGCTAGACTGGACTTGAAACTTTCTAAAGGATTAAAAATGAATAGCTTGAATGCTTTGTTCGTAAGAGCTTCAGGTTTCAAGTTTTTTTCATTTTTCAAGTTCTTTATTCTTCAAGTCCCAATCTTCTTCTATTTATAGGCGATGAGAAATCTGCCCGTTAGAGTGAGCATCCTTCTTCGCAGCATGCATGGGGCGACGTGGCCTTTTCTGGTTAGTCCGTACGAAGTTGTTCAGATCATACGCTTCTGTTGCTGTAATCGCCATACCCAGTCTCACAGTCGTTCTGTCCTTCGTTTTGTTTTATTACGTGACACCTTTTGATTGGTTGACTTGTAGGTGTGCCTAACGTAAACTCAGTACACTCATTCAGAGACAACTGCCTTGGATAGGTTGCTGGTGTTTATTTGTCTTCCAATAGGCTAGCTTACTTGTCTATCATTTAGCCTAGCTCATTTATCTTTCATTTAGCTTAGCTCACTTGTCTTTCATGTAGCCAGCTTACTTGTCTTTCATTCAGCCAACTTACTTATCTGAGTAGCAGCCTCTCGCAGTAGCCTTCCAGTGTCCTTTTAGCAACCTGCTGCAGTGACCTACACTTAGTCATATTTAATTCTCTTTTTTCGCAGCAGAGTCTTCATTCATTCTTCAAGCTTTAAGTCTTGATCTTCAAGCCTCCTGATCCTATACTAAGAGATTTACAATTGAAACTAAATACATAGGATCTTAGACTCTAATCTATTACATTCTTGTCTTCATCAAAATCTATATAATGCTCCTTATAGACTAGTAACTTATATAAGTTACACCTCTTTTTATTTGTTCCTGTTCCATTTGTTTGGCATCGTGCAAAGTTTATTTCCGACATATATATTATGTAAAAATTAATATTATGAATTGCACTCTTTAACTTTAAATTTTATTTTAATTTTTAATTTATATTATAAGTTGTAACTTTTTTAAGTTTGTAGTTTGTAATTTGTTATACTTTTGTCATTTCTAATTTTTAAAATTGTAATTTCAACTAGTAATATGTAAATGTAAATTTATAAATTTAAATCTCTGTCAAACAGTTAACTTAAACGACATTATTATTTAGTATATTATATCATCATTATATTATTATATGCAAAATTAAAATTCAAAGAAGCTAAAAATAAATATAAAAAGTTAAAATCCATAGAAATCGACATATCAATTTGTAACCACAGGTTCCGAGACCAGAACCGAAGCTGTGTATAGCCACAAAAACTTATGTGAGACGGTCTCACGGATAGTTTCCATAAGACGGATCCTTATTACCCATGAATTGAACCCATATTCATATATTTCCATATGAATTGCTAAGTGTGTGTTATGGGTTGACCCGTCTCACGAAAAAAGATTCGTGAGACGGTCTCACACAAAACATACTCGTGTATAGCATGATTCCGTTTCTTTTCACTCCTCAAAAGTTTTTCTGACGCGCTATTCAAAATTGAAATTGATGTCCCAAACCTTTTGAACACATTTAGTTGTCGATAATAAAATTTCAACTTATAAAATAATATTCATCACAGTATACTAACAATTTATGTGCAATTGTGAATCCAATTGAAAGTGAACACTAACCAATAGTGCCATAGTTTCAACACCAGTTATGATTGGAAGCTTAAGAAATGATTACACTATATCTCACACCCCCTAATTGATTCTTGCACCCCTGGTCAAAAAAATCAATGATGAGGCAAAAAGTGAAATAAAAAGGAAAAAAGGGCTCAAAAGCAAATAATAACAAAATGCTAACTCCATCCCGACTGAATTTGTCTAGTTTGACCGGGCATAGAGGTTAAGAAAAATAGTTGACTATTGTTATTTAAAATAATTGAGTGACATTTTTATAATAAAGGTGAAATATGAGGATATGAGTGTTTGACTTTTATGACATTTTAAAATTGCTTTTAAGTGACATTATTGTAATAAACATGAAATATGAGAATATTAATATTTGATTTTTGTTTCCATTTATAGAATGATAAGTTCAGTTGAAACAAACTAAAATAATAAATAGACAAATTAAGTTGGGACAAAGGGATAACCGTATAAACTACGAACCAAAAGAATGAGAATGATAATTAATGTTGGGGCATTTCTCTACACGCATCATAATTGGCGCGTACTCTCTCTCTCCCCTCCTTTTCCACTTATTTATTTTTAAGTCCTCGATTCTTTCCCGCGATTGCACTCCACTCCTTTGCTTCTTTCCATTGTTCTCCTCAATCGTCATAATAATTAATTAAATTACCCAAAGTATCCAAAAATGTTTTCTGAATATTACATCAAGTAAATTATACCAATGTTTTCTGAATAATTAATTGCATGTTTATTTATATTTTGATAAAAGAAATTCACCGAATGTATAGATATAGAGAAATTATACAACTTTTATTAGTTTAGGGCCTATAAAGCATGCCAATTGTTATAATATGAGATATATGAATGTTAAAAATTCTTAATTAATTGTTTGAACTGTTAAAATACTAATTAGAGAGACCACAAACTTAACACAATATTGGATATCTTGCCATTCTATTTTTGGAATTCCTTTTGAATAAATTTTTTCTCATGTCTCTCGACTGTTGTGAGCATTTCTTAAATCTTATAATGTGAAATTAATAATTGTATTCATTAAAATCCCAATTAAATATTTTAATAATTAAAATACTAATAAAAGATCACAAACCTAACATCCTAATTGATATATTAAATTAATTCATATTCTAAAATACTTATAAATAAAAATGTTCACATTTCCTTTAAATCTTGTAATATAAAGCACATTAGATATAAAAAAAAGAAAGAAAGAAAGGAAATGTGATGGAGAGTAGGTTAAAATATGCTTGTGATGGTAGGTGAAGACTATATATTATTAAAATAGCCATGAAAAAGATATGATAGATTATATATAGTGAAAAATCACATCAACATTGTTTAAAAAAAGTAATTTCTTGTTAATTAGGAGAGAAATGGGTAGAAAGATCCAACAATTTTTTTGTTTAAAATTGGGAAATGGAAAAAAAGAAAGAGTTTTATTGGACAAAACATTTGGTCTAAATCTGATGAACAAACAGAAGACTGAGAAGGAAATATCCAAAAAATAACACAACAAATTCAGATAAATAAAATTGAAATTATCAAAATTTTATTTCAATTCTTCTTCTTCTTCTTTTCCCACAATTCCCATTTAATTTAAATATTTTCTTTTTTGGCAAACATCGAATCTAGTAAATATATACATACACATATATGTATGTATATGTGTGTATATATACAGAAGCCACGTATATATCGATATACACACGCAAAAGAACACAGATATCAACAGAGAAAGTTCTGATCTTGTTTCGTCTTCCTCTCTCTCTCCTCTTCTCTCTCGCTCATCGTCTCAGAGCACACACATGTATGCATTTTTGTTAGATGCATAGTTGTTGTGTATATATATATATACATACGTAGGGATGTTTGGTTTTTAGCTCTCACTCTCTCTCCTCGGGGATTTTGTAGGGGCGAATTCGAGGTTCGATTCCCGTTTTCCTTCGAATCAACTTGCTTGATTTTTTCGGAATTTCTCGAGTGTAATTAGTGGGCGTCTGGTATTTCTCAGAAAACTGATGGTTTTTTTTTTTGTCTCATCTGTGCGTATTTCAGGACGTTTCGATGTGTGCCTGCTGCAAATTCTCTTGAGTCGTGTTGTGGAATAGTGACAAATTTGTTGTTTTGTGGAGAAATCTAGTTAAATTTGTGAGATATTGCAAGTTGATACCCTTTAGATAGAGAGAGAGAGAGAGGGGAGGGGGGGGGGGGGGGGAGAGAGAGAGAGTTGTGGGTGGTTTTCATTGGATGGGGAATAAATTGGGGAGGAGGAGGCAAGTGGTTGACGAGAAGTTCACTAGGCCTCAGGGGCTGTACCAACACAAAGATGTGGATCATAAGAAGCTGAAGAAGCTGATTTTGGACTCTAAGCTCGCACCCTGTTACCCTGGTGATGATGATTGTGGCTGTGACCTTGAAGAATGTCCTATTTGTTTCTTGGTTTGTGCTCTTATCATCATTTCCTTTTTGAATTATTGATTTCAATCAATTTCAATTTGTTTCTTGATTTCATGGAATCTTGAGATATTGGTTGGAATACCACTACATTACAATTGCATTGGTCTACCAAAATGTTCAATGGGAACTGAAGCTCAGTTGTTTTCTTCAAAGCTTGGTATAACTCAGAGCAATTAGTAGATTATATCTTTGTTTTCACCGCACATCTATTCTTTGGAGCTAGAACAAGAAGAATTGTTTGGTTGGAATCAAGAACACATTTGTTTGTCTTGATGACCAAGATTTTGCACTTTGTTTTATGTAATGCATCATATGTCCTCTGTTTTCATGCAGCATGCACTTCGTTTAATATTTATCTGTTTTGTTTTTGATGTTTTCAGTACTATCCAAGTCTTAATCGGTCAAGATGTTGCATGAAAGGCATTTGTACTGGTATGGATTTTGCTGTTTCTTAATTTTGGTCATTAATTATTTCCCTAATTTTAAGTATTGAGTATCCATTGTTTGGTTTTTGTTTTGGTGACTATTCAATTCTTTCCTTTCAGAATGCTTTTTGCAGATGAAGACCCCCAATTCTACCCGGCCGACACAGTATCCTTGATACAGTGGATTTGATTTTTTCGTCAATTCTTGTAATTTTTTTTGGCTCTTGTGTTTGTTTCGACACTCACACTCCACCCACCACATACCTACATTGTGGTTGCATTGCATTCTTCTGTTTATCTTAACTGAAAAAGGTGTCCCTTCTGCAAAACCTCAAACTATGCTGTGGAGTATCGAGGTGTGAAGACTAAGGAGGAGAAAGGCTTGGAGCAACTTGTGAGTGATTTACTGTGATTCTGTATTCTAACTTTCCTCATCTGGATGTTCTGGATGGTATTCTCATTTGCAGAAACTTGTATTTGAACTTACAACTGTAGGAAGAACAACGTGTTATTGAAGCCAAAATAAGGATGAGGCAGCAAGAAATTCAGGATGAAGAGGAAAGAATGCTGAAACACAGAGATACAAGCTCTTCTAGCAGCATGAGAGCAGCGACTGCGGTTGATTATTGCTCCACTAGAGGTATCCGATCTTAAGCATGAATTGACAGCTTTTGCTTTCTCATTCATGAACTAATTTCTCTCTCCATATGCAGTACCGTCATTTGTTTCTACTATAGAAAGTGAAGAAATTGTTGCCTCACATGAGCCTGTTGCTACTTCAGTAGTAAGACCATCCCCACGCCAAAGGCAAACAAGGTAAAACATTTTTCTTGTTGTCAGCTTATTTTATTTTGAAACTCATTGATGTTATTGTGATTATATTCCTAATTGTGACTCTGAGGTCAGAGTATATGATATATCTTGGTTGGCTTTAAAAACTTAAGAATTTCTCTTATCTGTTGCCTATTAATTTACATTACCTTAGACAGTGTTGAATCCCTAGGTGGCTAGGCAGTTGTTGAGTGCTTCAGAAGTCAAAATTATTGTGTAAGGTTCAATCATGGTAAAAGTCAATTCATGGTTGTTTCCTTCTTGGCTGGCAGCAGGTTGTCGATTATTAGCTCATCACTAAAGCTAAAACTGGAATTTAATGGCTCTTCTTTCTGGAATTTTTAACTTTGGGAATTGCTAGTTTGAAGAATGAAATTGAAGCAGAATCTTGTTATAAAGCACGTTCCGAATCTAATTCCATGACTTTTTTCACAACACTTCTTGTGGCATGCCTTCCAATTTACGTTAGTATGAGACATGAGGGCACAAGATGAAATTGCTAAGAAAAATTGTCCATACAACAAGTAGTGGCATTGAAAATTTTGAACACGTTATTGTCATTTGGAAAAGAGATTCATCTTACTTATCTTGGTTTTGTGGTTGCTATGCAAATGCATTGCTACTTTAGGTACAAGACCATGTAGTCTTAAGTAGTAGAATTGGCCTTATGTTTTGTAGCCAACTTAAAGATTTACAGTATTGGCACAATCACTGAAACTTCGAGCTTACTATGTAAGCCATCAATCGTACTTCAACATGATTGTATTGAAATAAAACTTTTACTGTAGAAATGTAAATACTGATACTGCTCCTTTTATAGTATTGCATATTTCCTTGTTTCTGTGGATATAAGATGGTCTTTCAAGTCTGTTGGTAACTGGCAGAGGAAATGGGCAGCTTGTTAATGGAAATAGTCAGATCTGTACTTTACCTCCATTGCCAAAATTAGAGAATTGCTTGCTAGATAGTTGTTAGAGATGTAGAGGGCACAAGCTCTAGCATCTCTACAACCAAGAGGCATGTGTTGTTCATGGGGCACATGCCTTTCAGTGCCTCTTGTGCCTTTGAGGTACGCCGTACGCCTGCTGCTCCTCAAGCGTGCCTCTTTTTCAAGGGACAACCTCCATCTCCAACCACTTTTTTAAGATCCTTTTTAAGATTTTTAAATTCTTCTTTTCTTGGGAAAACATAACAATTTTCGAAACTTCATTTTGAGGTAAAACTACTTGTTTTTCATTCTTTTCTTGACAGTTATTGGTCCCAACCAATGTTTTAAAAACTATTTTAGAACCGAGGCTTTTTGCTATAATACACCGAGGCGTAGGAATCAATTCGAACCGAGGCGTAGGCCTTATATATATATATATATATATATATATAAAACCAAATCAAGACATACTAATTAACACCATAAATAATAAATCCATAACATAACAAAATACCAAATCAAAAAGATCCATCCAAATATTTGGTTATTGATACATAGAAGAATAGCAGCAGTGTGTGCGAAGACAAGCGGTGGAGTGCAAAGAAGAGCCGCTGCGTGTGCGCCGGCGAAGGAGAGAAGAAAGGATGCGAAGAAGACCTGTTGGTGTGCGTGAGCCGCTGTTGGGTTGGTTTGTTTTGACTTTTTCATAAATTTTAGGACTCAATTGGGATAGCCCATACCAAATTAGACACAAATTAGAAAGCCCATTTAATTTTAGGGCTCAATCCTGATTTTTAGTAAAAGAGCGCCTCAGTACGCCTCGGAACGCCTCGGACGGTTGAGGCGCGCGCCTCTTTCCCTGTAGTAGAGGCGCACGCCTTAGAGGCTTTTTTTCCATATTTCGAACTGAGGCGCGCCTCAGTTCGTGCGCCTCAATAGTTTTTTAAAACAGTGGTCCCAACAATTTAATGTATCCAACTTTGCAGTGTATTTTTTTCTTTTTGGAATTTGTGACTCATGTTCTAGAGCTGGCACCTAAGGCAAGAGATCACGTGTGTGCCACTAAAAGCTTTAGGTTAGAGTAAATAATTTAATTGGTACAATAAGTCAGTTTTAACAAGTTCTACTTGATACAGTGAGGACAATCTAAGAGTAATAATAGTGATGTTTGGATGCCAAAGTTCCACCTGATACAGTGGGGAAAATGACTGATTTAATATAGTGAATGGGCAGAAATATAATTAGTTTTCTCTACCTCAATGTTCGCCATAACATAATTATAAAAGGAACTTATGTTATTACGGGAAGATTTTAATATTATTGCTCAAACACTATAGTGTTTTTGGATTAACTGTGATTTCTCCTTTTGCACTGCATATCTGAACTTGGTTCTTAGTTATGAAAGTGCCAATTTATTTAATCCTTCTCCTACAATATGTGAAAACTTTGACAGATGCTCTCCTACTTCATGTTGTCAAGTATTATTCTCTTAATAGTTTAGAAGTTTTAGAGATGAGTAATTGTGGGTATTTCTAATGATTTCATGACCATGTTTACATCTGAGGACCTTTTAATATTGTCCACGTGATAAGGTAATGCCTTCTAATTACTCTCTCTCTCTCTCTCTCTCTCTCTCTCTCTCTCTCTCTCTCTCGTGCGCACACACACACACACACTTAGAGGTAAAATTAAGTATGTTGTTCATGTGTAAGATGGGCACCTATATCTGTTTTGCATCTGTGGAGATATGAAAATTTTGTGAGGTGCTTTATGAATGTTCAGACACATGTAACTTGTAAGAGAAGGAGTTGGATGTGAGCTATGGTAGGATAGATATACTATAGGTGCCTGTTCTCTGATAGTAATGATAGTTGTCACATACAAGGAATGATAGAGAAGTGAGTAAGAGACGTATGAAAGCGCTAAAGGATAGTTACACCATTGTGGGTCTGAGGACGTGAAGAAAAATGGGTGAGAGACCACGGAACGGCTATGCTAGAATGCGTTTTCACTCGTATTCTTCCAATTTTGCTTCATGCCTTTACATTTAGAGTTACATCTCCTTTTTCCTGAAGCTACTGTCACATTTATCAAAAGCTGGACTCAACAAAATTTGACAAGAATGAAATCATACTCACGAGTTATCTAGCATGTTTTTATATCACTACTCCCCACCACACGTATATGCTTACTCGTACGAAAATTTTGTTTTCTCATTATGTCTATTTTATAATGTAAGTGTATACTGCTTATAGCATATGGCTAATCTGAGGTTTCTGTTTGCTTCATAGAGGCTTCTTAGATATTTGGTATGTCACCCTTTTTATGTCGCTCTTATTATGCTAAATCTGGATGCAGGGATGAAGAGTTTGACCTTGATCTTGAGGATATAATGGTTATGGAAGCCATTTGGCTGTCTATTCAGGTACCACTTTGCACAATCATAGATTCTTATTATATAATTAGTCAGCAGTTTTGAAGCATTTATAATTTACTAAGGAATGTGTGTTGCATGTGATTCACATACTATTATTAGTACAATCGTATTATTTATTAATTACAAGAAATTATATTATAAGTAGCAGTAATTTTAATTTTTAAGTAATATTTAAATGTCATATAGTATTTATCAAAATATTTAAGATACATTTAAAGAATATGTTATCCATACAATTAATTAAATATAGTATCTATATTCATTAGAATTATCTAATCTTAAATAATAGAATAAGGTGTAACCAAATAAAACTTTACATGTGCACAACTAAATAATTTTTTTGTGTGAACTTGTTATCACGTCAATCATAACTGTACTAATTTATGTTTTGTGTTCAGGACAAAATTTAATGACCTTTGAAAGTACAACTTTGATAGAACTGTTTGCGTATTTAGCTTATATTGGAAGTGTACAATGTAGATTATAGATAGGAGGAGCAATGTCAAATCCACAAAGACTAGTGATTAAAACAAAGTTAAATACCTAATTGAAGTGCCTAATTTTATCCAAGTGACCAAAAATTAGAGTTGTTATAATAATTATCCTAAATTACTTGATCAACACAAATAAGAGATAAACAAGTTAGCAATTAACCAGTAATATCAAGATTTAAACATGGATCTTTAGGCTACAATCTCATCCTACTTCAAAATATTTACTATTGTAGCATAATAATATTCAATTCCAATTTCTCTTATGTGAGCAATCACAATAACTAGATTAGCCACTCTCTAGCAACTTAATTGTAGATTGAATATCAATTTCTGTATTTCTACTTGCAATTGATAAACAACTCTGAAAAGTTTATAAGGTTGTAATTCACCCCACTTATTACAAATCTATCGATCTGATAATTAATCAAGTCATGCATTCTCAGACGAGATCTCAATCAATTAAACATACATAAATCTGACCAGAATTCGTACTTGAAATAAGCACCAAGAACCCCACTTGTTAGTTTTATTCCAATTCTTGAAACTTGAAAGCAAGACCCTTAGTTGAAGACATGACAAACCAGCCTAAGATATGGCACTCTTTACAATATGACAATTTATATGAGACCCTGGCGACTACCACTTTAATACAGAGGCTACCCCCCACCTCATTCTTTCAAAAATGGGTCAGATAGGCATGAATCTCATTTTGAAGGCGGTGGAAATGATATCTAGATGAAAAGCAAATGAGTTCTTGGTTACATAGAACACTGTGTCATTTATTCTCCGTCTCCAAGCTTTAATACCTTGGCACATGTGCATCTCCATCGGAATTGTTGGCATTTGGGGTGTTGGATCTTTAAATCAATCTCCTTTTATACTGGATTTATCAGTATCCATTTATTTGTTAATTGCATCACCATGATGATTATGGTAGGAAAGTGGAAAGCGCCATGATCTACCTTACACTGATGTAACTCAGTCAGAAGAATACATGGTAGAAGACCGTGCCTCCTCGAGGGAAATGACCCCTGTAGCTGGATCATCATCATCATCTCCTTCCGGTGGTCTTGCATGTGCAATAGCAGCCCTCGCTGAACGTCAACAAACGAGCGGAGAGGCCTCTAATAACTATGGTGGGGATGCATCTGCATATAGCATGCATGGGTCTAGCAGATACTCAAATCAGGAGGGGCAAGAATCTGAAAATTATTTTCCTGCAGAGAGTGGCGATGTGGTGTCGCCTGATAGGCAGTTGGTAATGAACGGGGATGCTGGAGAATGGGTAGATCATAGATCGGAGGTGGCTGAAGTAGGAACTAGTTATGGAGGTTCTGATGAATTTGAAGAAGCTATGAGTCCCACTGTAGTTCCTCAGGAAGATGAAAATCAGTGTGGTCTACAACCTGTCACGGCCCCACTTATTCCGGAGAGTTTTGAGGAGCAGATGATGTTAGCCATGGCTGTGTCACTGGCTGAGGCTCGTGCCAGGACTAGCAATCCAGGAGTTGCTTGGCACTAGATCTTGAGGTACAAAATGTTTCTTTCCCTTGAATGATTGATCATAGTAAATAAATACTCCCTCCGTCCTTGCTAACTTTGCCTACTTTCCTTTTTTTGTTTGTTCCAGCTAACTTTGTCAGCCCAAAAATGGCAAAGAAAAATTTACTCCCTTACCATTCCATTTCTTTCATTTTACAACTTTTGCACTCAAAAAGCACACATTAATTACAAAATTGCCACTCAAAAACATTAAAATAACACATCACATCAAAGTCAACAGTTTTTTCTTAAACTCCGTGCGGTGAAACCGTTGCAAAGATAAGGGTGACGGAGGGAGTAGTATTTTCTGATTGCATTTCTAAATTTTGTGGTGTATGCAGAATTGATATCTTGAATGGTCTTGCTTTCATGGACTTACCATGGGATGATGCACTGTCGTGAATCATATTGGGTACGGGTAATATTTTGTCATACCTAAGAGAAGATCTCTCCACAAGAATCTCCATCAAAAAAAATTAATAGGGTGAAGAAGAGCATTCTTTACGCTAAGTCGCCTATTATGACACCTTTCTTTTCAAGCATCCATTAGAAACGATGCTCAAGGATGGAAATGGCATCGGGTAAGTGCAAATGTATGTGTATATATGATTGACTTGATATCCGGAGATTCTCCAAATGAATGTCATTTCAGTGCCAAACTAGTTTTTCATATTTGCATGAACTTGTGATTGAGCATGGAGATGCGGATTGAAATTTTATCTTCTTTTCTTACATCTCAGTGATTTTATTGAATCTGTATGGAATGCAGGTTTGTTTTGAGAGTTAGAAATCACAGTCGTGTTTGAGTGCTTTCACAATATTTCTTTAACCATATTATTTCTTCATTATCCATCACTAATCCTTATTCATGTTTCACACACTCCCACGAACATTGCATATGACTGACTATTCGATGAAAGATTCGAATCAATAGAAATATAAGCAGCTTTATTCCTAAAATCCATGGTAATAGAACATAGTATCCTCTTTAATTCCATGATGGTGTCCCTAGCCTCCAATCATGGTTTCTAAATCTTGACCCGACTTCCTTATTCGATCGGTTTAGCCAGTTTCGCCAGAAGCTGGACGTGGTTAGACTAGGTGGTCGAAGACCGCCTGGTAAAACGGCAATGTTTGTGTCTATTATTTATAGATTAAGATTGCACAGAGAAAAACATAAATTAATTGGGATTTTGATACATCTATGTGTATTCATTTGTTGATAGTTTGATAGACATATTAAAGAAAGAAAAAGAAATTAAATGGGATGTTGATTCATCTTGTTGTCCTTACCATATGTAATTTTTAATCTGTTGTCTGTCTTACAGTCGTTTGTTGGTAGTTTGTGATAAGACATACGAAATTGCTATTTATGTTGGGTCTATATTTTAAATATGTACTCTCAATCATTTCTTAATTTCCACATTAGCTACATTTTTGTATTTGATTATTGCAAATTCTCCTGTGCATTAGTTGCGTGGATTTAAATCCATGTAATTTGGGTGATCCGACATGGATTCGTGTCCATTTTGGATTTTTTTTTTTTTGGTTCAGACTGTTACTTTTATATTGTATGTGTGTGATCTTTATGTATAAATGTAGTGACTTTTATATTCAGTAAGTTATGAAAAATTGAAAATTTTCAGCTTTTTTGCCTCAAAGTTGAGACTATTATGTTCTATTGGTGTAACCTTTATGATGTATTGTTGTGATTTTTATGTTGTATTATTGTGACATATATGCATAAGTATCGTGACCTTTATGTTTCATAACTTGAAAAAAAAAAAATTCAGAAAATTTTCAGCGCATTTTTTAGATGAACATACTTTTATGTGATATTACTGAAACCTTTACGTTATATTGGTTGCATTTTTATGTGACATGTAACTAATTTTACATGAAAGTGCAATTAATATTATATAAATGTGCAGCTAATTTCACTTAAGGTGTAACTAATATTATGTAAATGGTGCAGCTAATAATATCACATAAAAGTGTATACAAACACATTAATTTTCCTAAAATTTAGAGTAAATATAAATAAAGGTTATCAATTTGTATATAAATGTTACACTTGTATAATATGAATGTATTACAAATAGAATATTAGGGTCTCTCAACATGAAGTGAAAAAAAGAATTTGAAAAAAAAAAAAAAAAACCAACACGGAAGAGAACAAAATTAGAGGCAAAATCTTTGTTTTGATGCTGAAGTTAGTAGCGAAATCCTTGTTACTACTAAAATCAATTACGATGGGTTTATAGCGACGACATTGACGGTAAATATGTTGGCCGCAAAATTGTTTTAACATCGAATCTACATAGATTAGCGACGAAAATTGTCGCTACTATTTCCCTTTTTTCTTGTAGTGTGAAAGAAGGATAATTAAAAACTAATTACAACTGTATCTTGAGACTCCACCTTCACATCCCACAGCTGAGATGAAACCTAACTTGTACGTACCACTCATGGTAATACCACTTTTTATCATTTCGAGCAAAATACTTATTATCTCTCGTTTAATTTATCTTTGTGAAAATTGACAACACTTAGAGTATCTCCAGCACTAGCACTACTTTAGTGCAAATTTTGCATTAAAATAGTACATAAACAATATTTTCATTTCCAGCACTCTGCACTACTTTTTGCACTAAAAATGAATAATCTATTATATTTTTAATTATGAATTTATTTAATCATATTTTTCAAATATATTATAATCGATTAACATAATTACACACTTACAAGTTCTTTAATACAATTTTTATTATTTATATTCAAATTGTATAAATAAAGAATTATATGATTAATTGAAAGAAATTTAAGGTAAAATGAAAACAAAAACAACAACTTATTTTTATTGAACACAAAAACTCATGTGAGACGGTCTCACGGATAGTTTCCGTGAGACGAATCCTTAAAACCCATGAATTGAATCCATATTTACAGATTTCTATATGAATTACTAAGTGTGGGTTATGGGTTGACCCGTCTCACGAAAAATTATCCATGAGACGGTCTCACACAAGACTTACTCTTTATTGAAAGGGAATAGATGTTACATAGCGATAATTCTTAATTTTCTGAATAAGAATACTCTTATCATAAATGATCAATTAATGCATTTCGAAGTGCAAAATGAGCATCTGCATCTCTAATTTGTCTAAATCGACCAAGAAAATCCTGAAAGCCAGTAGGTTCATCTCTGATTTGTCACCATCATTTCCACTAGAAATTGTTAATGAGTCTCCCATTTTTTCTTGACCCTTCTGCACCTTCATTTTCAATCGATTTAAACGATGAAAACATAAGTGGTGGTTCTTCATCACAACGGCCACAAAGGGTCAAAAAGTCCAAATCAAAAAGAAGCAAAGTGAAGAGATGTTTGCATTTTTAAACACTATAAAGGATGAGAATGAGAAATTGCGAAAATTATTTTCCACTTCAACTGCAAATAAAGAGCGTGATATTGATGTGCAAAGATAAAAAATTGAAGCACAAAAGCAACACGCTGAAGCACAAAATCGACAAATTACAACAAGCAAATACCAATATGAAATGACTAGAGAAGATAACATACTACTGATTGATTTGGATACGATTGTTGATCTCGTAAAACGTGAATACTTCCAAGAACAACAACAAATAATTATGCAGAAGAGGAGATAATCTCAAGTGTCATCAACTCCAAATATATTTGATATTTATGTACAATTTCCAAATTTTGGAGGATCTAGATCTGGTGCTGGTCTATCGGATTACTAGATTTTGTTCATTATTTTCACTATTTTTATGTTTTATTTTCATATATATTTTAATCAATTTCAGTATTTTATTTTCATGTATTGTAATTTATTTTTCAGTAATGTGATGTATTTTCTTGCATTTTAATTTATTAATATTAGTTTTATGTAATTGCTTCTCAATTCTCAAATTTTCACTATCCATGTTGAGAAATGACCACTCACGATTATTCCAATTTTTCAAATGACCATCCGTATCACTTAAAATATTTTTAATCACAATTTGTATTGATAAAATACAATTATATTATCTCAAATATTATAAAATAACTCCACAATATATAATAAATACAAAAATTAAAAAAAACAAAAACAAAAGATAGCGCAGCACAATGTGGTGCTACTTGTGGCACCACACTATGCACATCTATAAACTAGCGCCTTCGGTGGCCGTGCTGGAGCAAGCTTTTTGGAATTTCACGCAGCCCTAGCACAGTGATAGGGCTGCTCTTATCACATTTAAAAACGTGTTCATGTAATTCTTATTTGTTGATTTAAATTGAGAAACACTCTTTTGGAAAAAAAAAAAGATAATATTAATATTGATGCATGATATGAGTGAAAATAGTAGTATACTTGGTTAAAAACAAGAATAGGATCATTTTATATTTTCCCAAAAGAGTAAAATATGAAGGGGACATATAAAAAAAGATAGGCAAAGTTTTCCGTGAAATAGGTCGTGTCAGGAAGAAGATAAAAAAGTATTTAATTATATGATATGTTTTGATTTAAGTTGCATTATAAGAAAATATATAATATTTTTATGTGTATCATATAATACTTTTCTATATATCAGAATTAAGTCGGGTACTTAAAAAACACGCAGGTCCTAAGTTTTCTAGGGACTCTTTTCTCTCTCGTGCAAAATATACTACTTTTGTCTATATTAGGTAATATTTTTATATATATTAAGTAATACTTTATATTATATACATATACTACATAAAATAGTAATTATTACATGATATATAGAAAAGGTCTAATAGCTCAAAAAATTCCAAACATTTGAAGGTTTTTGCTATTTTGGTCAATCCTTTAAATTTTGTCAATTTATCCATGATTTTATCATTTAGTGGTAATTTTAAACTTTAATCAAAATTGGATGGCATGCCTCCTACTTTAATTATCACATGAATTCTATATTGTATATAAAAAAAAAAAAAAAAAGGAAAGAAAGAAAGAAACAAAAGAAAATATTATTTTTTGTTGTATATAATAGTCTTTAAATAATGAAAAGAAGTATTAATATTAATTGACATTCAGAGGAGATTTTAGAACTTCAAAAGAATGTTGTTGTTTGAAGGCCTATTTCAGCTAATATCACAAGTGTACGATGACTATAGATAAAACGATAAAAAAGATTCTAGAACTTCAAAAGAATGTTGTTGTTCGAAGGCCTATTTCAACTTATACCGTAAGTGTACAATGTCAATTATAGATAGAGCGAGCAAGGTTGATCCCACAAAAACTAGTGAATTAGAACGTAGTTAACTACCTAATTAATTTACCCAATTTTATCTAGGTGACCGAATTGAGAGAATTGATTTAATTAAACTATGTCAACAAACAAATAAATGAAAGAAAATAGGCAAAACTTATATGTCCCTGGGGCACACAGGGGCATACATACAAGTGTTATATACATGTTCTTCAGGTGTTATATATATATACTATATATGTGTTACCTTTCTTGGTGTTATACATATACTCTACAATTATCATATATGTATAAGAGTATACATGTGATACCTGAAGAGTATACACATGATACATATAGAGTATATATTTAACACCATATGATGATTAATTTGGGGGCACGGGGCACACAAGTGTCACTCAAGAAAATATTAAACAAACAATTGTCAAGAAAATCAAGATTCAAACAAGGATTCTAAGACTACGATTTCATCTACTTTAATTAAGTTTACTAATCTAGTAAAAATTAACCTCAAATCCAAATTATTTCATATGAGCAATCACAATTATAGATTAACCTCTCCCTCGAGCAACTTAACCCGTTGATTGATTATTAATGTTTGTATCTCTACCTCACAGTTAATAACCAACTCCCAACAACTCCTAAGATCGTATTCTCACCCTAACTATTACCAATCTCTCGATCAATTAATTGAGTCTTGCATTCCAAAATCTATAATCAGATATCTTCTCTCGATCTCAATCCAATTAATTACAATATGCATAAATTTGATCAGTATTCACATATGAAATAAGCACAAGGAAACATGAATAAAATATCATGGATTAGAGGAAAGATTAAAACTAAATATTCAATAAGATATCCATAGAACTACTTTCATTCCTTAAGATCATGTAATACCCCAAATTCCTAATTAAAGATTTCTTATGCGGATAATAAGTTATTTATATATTTATCATGATTTCATAATGATTTGTTTTTAGATTGATTATGTGACTTATATACTATATCATATATGATTAGGACTCCTAAATATTAATGGACCTATAACAATATTAGATTAAATATATGATTGTAGAATCCAAACTAACCAGTTTAGATAAGGAGAGAGTTGAGATATGTTGTTGAGGATTTTGTGGAGTCCACGTTGCTTTGAAACTCCTAAGTGATTGGAAATTAAAAACCTAGACTTATAAATAATTGGTTAAACCTACAAAAGAAAAATAAGAGAGAGAGAGAGATTAGAAAATACGCAACTTTTGAAATGCAAAATAGTGGAAGCAATTTCCTTTCCATCCGACGATATCAAGCATAATCAGGTATTGAACGTGTGAATCAATTAATTGATGACATTGTATTAGTTATGATAGAGATAAGTGCTCTCTATAACCTTCAGTTTTGATAATTTTAGAATTAGATTTTATATAAGAAGCGTAGTAGCAGATGGATGATTGATATTAGAATTTTGTTTTATTTTAGGAATCATTTAATTAATCTGATTTCTAAGAATCTGATGACGCACATACGTGTGAAAATTTAGGATCAATGATCCAGTTTTACATAATTTTATAGTTAACAAAATTAAAATCTGTTAGTATAAATTTTAGAACTTAAATCATAGTTTGATTAATTTATTAATTTTGCTTATGGTTAATCTAGAATAGCTTTATTGTTTTTCTTGCGTAATTATTACAAAATGTATTTTAAATTAATATTTGGAAATTTGGGTTATATGGTTAATTAAGGTGAAAGTATGGGCATTACAGTTTTACAATGATTCAATAATGATGAGGTGTTAAGATTTATATAATATTCCTCTAATTTACAACTTATGTGATTATGGTGTGTTAGACGTGAGTTAGGTTCATAAGACCAACTTATTAAGTTAGGCTGATGATTACAGTCGTAGTAATTTAGCAACAGATCAGCAATCAGTATAAATACGATAGGGCATATAGATATATTATGGGCATTGTTTTTGATACATAAATAAACTAGCCTTTAGTTTCAGCATAAGTAACGATTAATATCTAATAGTTTCCAATTAAATGCTTCACGTTTAGATTTGGTTGAGAAAGCTTAGAAGGTGTTTAAGGATCTAGAGGTAGAGTGAATTTTTGGAGAACTCGAGGTAAGTACATCTCTCACTTGCAGTATGAGTAGTTCTATTTTTATTGATTACTATTGATGCTAAAGTTATGTGGAACGTATATTTTCTATGAGTATCGTGAATGATTTGCTAAGTGATAAACGTATATTTTCTATGAGTATGCCTGAGTGATTGGCTTTGTGATGAGTATGTGTTTTCTGTGAGTATGCTTGAATGATTGGCAAATTGATGAGCTTCCATGAGTTTTGATTAAGTACGAGATGCGAGTTAATCATGTTTTATGTAAAGTGAGAAAAATATATTTTTGAGAAAGTATATAAATATATATACATATAGTTTTATTTTATATGTTTTAAGACTGGTACCGGGCACCGAGATCGCCCACGAGATGAGTTTAAGGGCACCGAGATCGCCCACGATGAGTTTAAGGGCACCGAGATCGCCCACGAGATGAGTTTAAGGGCACCGAGACCGCCCTATGAGTTTTGAGTTGCTCCATTTGGATTCGGTGGCTAGCTACCCCGGATTCTTCGGAGTTGCGCGCATTGGTACCATGTCTGGGCCCACAATATATTATTTTCGAGTATAAGAGTTTTATTTATTTTATTGATTGAACTTTCCATTCTTTTCCAAAAGATGCGATGAACGAAAAATGTTTTGTGAGATTATGTGATGTACTTGCTAAGCTTTTCGCTTATAGTATTACCTCATACTGCAGATCAAGGCAAGAGTAATTATGTGATGCAAGGAGGTAGCAATGCTGAAGTGTGATGGGTGGTGACGGTGGAACCTCGGAATTGGTTTAAGATTTTTCATGAGTTTAATTCGTTATGATTAGATGCTAATTTTTGATTCCCAAATGTTTTAAACAAACTAAAATGTCTCACATGTTTCTTAAGAAAATTTGTTTCCGCTGTTCAAAGAAAAGAATTTTATAATATTAAAAAAAAATTATATCGTAAAGGTTATGCATGTTTTAGTAGAGGTAATAACCCCACTAGAAGGGGGTGTTACAGATCACGAGATCCCTAACCAAAAATCATGTTCGTAGAGCAAAATAAAATACAAAACGACATGATAAAAACTAGAAATAAATCAGAGAAAAACTATTGAATTCGTGATTCAATGTTTGCTCCTCAAACTTCAATTCCTTACTTTCTTGCTTGCTCTCAAGATGTGTTTTTCGGTATTTGTATGCGTATGAATGCTTGTGTATATTTCAATGACTTCCAAGCTCTAATTTATCTTAAGAAAGTGAAAAATCGGACTTAGAACAAGTTGTAACTGAATAGGAGACTAAAAGGGGTTAAAAACCCGTGACCCGACCAACTGATCACCCGGGTGGACAACAATCCCGACTTCTAGCCTCGTTTCGTTCCTCTTACGATCACAATTTGATTTTGACTTCTTCATAAAAGTTGTAGCCCTTGAAATTAGATATCAGATTCCACTAATTTCAGCCCAAGATCAATTTTCTACACCAAGTTATGCCCAATTTACTCAAACCCTGTCAAGACGAAAATTAAGACATTCTTACACGACTTTCAACTTCTTGTAATATTCTGCTTTCTTGGAGGTAGAATTGAAGAAAACATTTAGCATGAACGTTATAGAACTTCTTCTTAGCTTTCCAACAAGACAATAATCATAGAATTTGGACTCCTACAGCTTGAGATATAATGTTTCTTTCGTAACCGCGCGTTTTCAACTCTATATCTCGATTCCAACTTGACATTCAATTCCATTGCTTGACATTCAAGCAAAAATGAAAATCTTAAAACGATAAATCTAACTAAATCTCACTATTGAATGTTTTTCAACACAAAATAATATGAAATTAAGCCCCAAAATAAATCAAATAACGAAGTTATCAGTTGCTCCTATCAAATTTCACCATATATTTGTAAAAATAAAATATCGATAATATTTTTATTATTAATTGAAGAGAGACAAATTCTGGAGAGAAACAACCATTTAGGTGTGAGAAAGAAACTAACAGTGATTATAAATTATAATGATAAAATTTAAAATCGACAAGTTAAAGAATTAATGATATTTACATTAAATTGATCCATGTGGCAATTAGGTGAGAAATATGTTATTCAATTCTGATTAAAACCTAAAATTGCTATTAAATGATAAAATCATGAATAAATTGACAAAATTTAAAGGATAAACTAAAATAGGGAAAACCTACACAGATTTGGATTTGTTTAGCTATTAGGTCTATAAAAACATACTTAATATAGATAAAAAAAGTTACATAATTCATTATATCCGATTCAACCAGAGCCATCTCACGAAATATAATATTCATTATTACAAGACCTCTCTCAACGACATAATTGTACATGTTTGGTCGTGCAATGAGGTGGTAACCCGAATTCATTGATATTGGGCTCTTTTAGAAGGGTTATTATTTAACGGGCTTTTATTCAATTGACTTGTTGGGCTTGGACCTTTTCTCTACAAGTTCTGCATTCAAAATGAGTTATATGGACCCACAATCAGTATTGCATGGCCTTCTCAGACTTTCAATTTATTTTAGGATTTCTTAAAATTTAATTGCATTTATTTGCTTTGGATAATTCATATTTGAGGGGCCTGCTTGTCTGTGACTGCCAGTATATATTGGAGGGTATCCGCACGGAAAGAACCAAAACCCGTTAATATCCGACCCGATCCCACCTCTAGTGACTAGCATCATCATAAGTTTGTAAATTTACACGTCATATATTAAAAAATATCATATAATTCTTTTGAATTAATGAGAGACTGTAAATACTAAGTTTTTTTAAAAACGAAGTTGATGTCATCGCATCTTCGAAGGTGTTTGGCTAAGCTTATAAGCTTCTTAAAAGTGTTTGACTAACTTTTAAAAATAAAATCTTATTTTATGAGCTTATAAGATGTAAGGAGCACGTAAACTCTTTTTTGAAAAGTTGGGAAATCTCAACTTATTTCTAAAATAAGAGCTTATTTTTCAAAACACCTTCAAATGTAATCATTGAAATTACACAAATGTCATTACTAACAACTTATAAGCTCCACCATCTTATTTACCTAAACACTTCAACAACTTATATGAAACTTAAATTAAACATCTTATAAGCTCTAAAAACATCTTATAAGATATGATAGCTTATAAGCTCTAATAATAAGTTTAGCCATTCATCTTGAAAAATATAGAATTCACATTTTTTCATTCAAATTTCAGATTCGCATTTATATACTTTCAACTTTTTTTTAAAATTTGATTTGGTGTTCCTTATTGTATTCTTAATATTCAGTAAAAGTTTCAAGTTAATCTAATATATAATATTTAGAATTATTCTTATTATCAATTTTTAAGTTAAACAAATTTAAGATATTTTTGTAACTATGAGAAATGTTGTATATATATAAATATTTCAAACCTTATTTTGTTAATTGGTCTTTTTTAACTAACTCAAAATTCGTTGATTTATCTAATAATCTATCGATCCATCAAAAGAATTCTACAAAAAACAAACAAATAAAATTAATGTAAGCTTAATTTCAAGTTCATTGTTTAAGTTATTTATAGTTTTTTTATTTTTAATATTATCAATTATAATTATATTGTATACAATTTGTGTTATTAAAATTCAAAATAATACGTATGCCACCAAAAAAAAGGGTGCAGAAAAAAACCCTAAAAACACATGAGAGGGGGGAAATTCAACTAAATTCTTCTTTTTTTTTTTCAGTTCAAACTCTAATTTACCCAATAATTTTTCTAAATTATGAAATATGATTTTAAAAATATAGAGATATGAAAAATATATTTGTATATCATACAAAGTTGAAATCATAAAGACTAAAATGTATATGAATAATTTTTTAATATATAATTACAAATTATACAATATCATAATAAATAATGAACCGTGTATCACACAGGTAAACTTTTAGTCTACATATTAAAATCCATATTTTTACTATACAATACATAATGGTAATGAAACAAATTGTATTATAACACCCTCATGTGGTATGGAAGAAATACTTTAGAGCCCGAGATCTGTACTATCGAATTGATAATGTTTGTAGTGAAGTGGAAGGAATTCTAAGGTTCAAACCACGATTCTCCTTCATTCGCGCTGGATTTATATCTTGTTGACTTCCATTCCACATTATGTATCTGCCATTCGAGTGACAAATTTACAATCGAATGAGAAACTTCATCATCTCTCCCTAATTCAATGAGGAAACACGAACCCGAGAACTTTATCCATATCATTTTATAAAGGTAAAAACTTTTATGCACCGGTTGCATGGATTTGGGATCCGTGCAACCGGGTCAACCCATTCACGAGCCCAAAACGCGCTTCCCACGCGCATGCACGCGCTCCCACGCGCTGAACACTTGTGCTGAAGCTCACCCAAAATTCGCTCCAAAAGACCAACCTTTGTGTATAGTTAAACCAATCTTTGTGTATAGTTAGACCAACCATGTGTAGGTAGGTCTAACTATATACAAAGGTATGTTTAACTATATATAAATGTATGTCTAACATATACAAAGGTATGTTTAAGTATACATAAAGGTATGTCTAACACAACGTAAATGTATGTCTAACATAACGTAGTGGTATGTGCCAAAATTCAAAAATTAAGCCAAAAAAAGACAAGACATGTAATTTGGGTAGAACTGGTATGTTTAACATAGCTTAAAGGCATGTCTAACATAACGTAAATGTATATTTAACATATACTATTGGTATGTGATTTTTTTCAAAAATCATGAGCGAAAAAAAAAAAGAGTGTGGTTCCCCTTGACCCGGATCCGACCCGGGTGCATGGATCTTAGATCCATGCATCCGATTCACAAGAGACTTACTCTTTTATATATTATCTATAAATGGGCCTTCATCTCATTTATCATCATGTACAAGATCTGAAGATTTTCTTTTATCTTCTTTGAGTCCCAGTAGTTATTGCATGATAAATTGCGAGTAGATAGGTTCATCTTCTCATGTCTCCATTTCTGATGTCCCATATTCTAATTTTTCTTTCTTTAATTTGGTGGGACATATTTATATGTGGTGATGAATGATGATGATGAGTGCAACCTGTTCCATCAGATTAATAATAGGCCGGATATCCATTTAGTTGTAATTAAAGATCCGATTACATAAACTAATCATAATAATTAATGTTAATTCTCAACTACGGTTGACAATGATTTTCGGACATTGCGTTGCAGATTTTATTCGATCTTATTGGTTTTGATAAGATTTTCTGTTTTCTTGTTTATTTTGCAATCACTTTTTATTTATTGATAATGCTATGAGAAAAGTCATTAAAGATCTGGGATCTCATGTCTTCTTCACGACTACGACTCCACGTTCAAAAATTCATTAAATAATTCAGGTACTTTATGATATCGAATTATCTTCTAAAAAAGGGAAAAAAAAACAAGTTTGTATGTATTCATTATAGATCTAAATCCATGTTGTGACATGGCAACTCGGAAATAAATCAAGGATTCGAGAACCGGAAGAATCGGGTCAAGAACTGGGCCGGAAGTAGGTGAACCGGAGGTTTGGAGCTGGACAACAACTGCCGGTCCAAGACAGTTATTCTGTTAGGGCACAGACGCAGGAACGGATTTTGAAATCAAAATTCGTCCAAATCCATTGCAGATTCCAGTAAATTGACAGAGGGTTATTTGTCTATATATAGGAGTATATCTAGTTGTAGTCTTACTTTACAATTTTGTGTTTTGAGTGAGATTAGATTTCTAGGGTTCTTGAGAGTGATATAAACCCTAACAATTGGGGATTCTGATTGTATTGCACAATTCGTGCTCTTTTCTTAGTGAAATTCGTTCGATACTTTCATGGTGGATGTAGGCCGATGTGGCGAGCCGAACCACCTTAAATTCTTGAGTGTTGATTCAATTTTCGCATCACAATCGAAGCTCAAAGTGTTAGGAATTAGGGTTTTCTGTCAACCTGTTGTCTTCTAAGTGTGGTCTATCACATTTGGGGAGTTTTCTTCAACACATGTAATTGGACAATTCGATACATTTGAGTTTTTTTTTTTGTTCTCAGTTGTTGAGATTTTTATGTTGTTTTGGTGTGATATTTATGTTGTATTGGTTATGTTAAAATATCATTACTTTTATGCAGTAACTTATAAAAACAATGAAAATTTCGACATAATTTTATATGCATTTTTTGATCTAACATACCTGATATTACTTATACTTTTATTTTATGTTGGTTGCATCTTTATATGTTATATAAAGGTATGACTATTTCGATATAAATGTGCAATTAATATCACATGAAAGTATTGTAATATCACATATAGGTATATATGTACCAATTTTGTAGAAATTCTTTTTTTTTTTTTTTGTAAGTTACAACATATAGAGGTGAGCAAATTTGTGCATAGAAAATGTCACACTTATATAATATAAAGGTCACACATGTCTGATGTCAAAAAAATTGAAATAAAAATATTACATAAAGATCACCTTACTTGTACATAAATGTCACAATATTATAACATGATGATCAACTAGCATTGCACTATGTAGTGCATAGAATTGTGACTATAAACCGTCTTGTGGAATCCATTATGTGATAGTATTGTTAGTATGAACTTGTTTCACACAAAGCTTTACGTGGAACGAGACTTTTTATATGTGGTCTTATGTGAGACCAATGTTAATCATATTTAATGAGTTGACCCTTCTTATTGATTCATATGAACTCCATTTTACATAAGATCTCATAAGTGACCTAAAGAGATGATTTGAATTGTGAATTATATTCAATTACAGGAGATTTACAATATAGAAAAGAACGCTAAGTAACCTGATTTGGGATACAAAAACTAATCAAAATACAAGAGATATATGCAATATTCTAACACACCCCCTCAAGATGGAGCACCATTAGTAACTCCCGTCATCTACCTATTTTTATAAGAAATAATTTTTTTATCCAATTTGGGCTCAATTTTAATTATATTTACATAAGAAAAGAGTTCAGAAGACTCTACTCGTGTCCAGAAACTTTACCCACGTCTACTTTTCAGATAAGGTGAACATGTCGTGAACACAGAATATAATATCGTGTTCACGAAATGCAAAAACGTTCACATATCGTGAACACGGAAAATATTATCGTGTTCACGATATGTAGAAAGGTTCAACATATCATGAACATGAAATATAATATTGTATTCACGATATGCTGATATCGTGTTCACAATATGCTGATATGATATCAGAGGTATTTTCACTTTATGTAAATATAAACTTAAGTTGAGGGCATTTTTGACATTTCAACCTCAAAATTGGTAAAAAAATACATTTTTATAAAAATAAATAAATAAGTTCCTTAACATATAAAAATGAGTAAACATTATTTATTGACAGATTCTAGAAAATATTTGAGGATAGTAAGGATCAGGAAAAAAAAAAAAAAAAGAAGAAGATTCGAGGCAATAGCCTAATCTGGCTCTGGTAACCATAAAGAGATTTGCATATACTTGTACAATACAACAAATAACGTTGAGTAAACTATTGTTGGGATACAAATACCAATCAAAATATAAGAGATACATACAATATACTAATAAAACCGTCTTACAAAGACCTACTCAATATTTTGCTACAAATCAGGTAAAAAATTTGTGTTATATCTTATAATATATATAAATATATGTATATTGAAAGTCCTACGTGCATCTGCAAAAACAAAAACAAAAACAGAATAATCAAAGTACACGGTGTTGTCAATGGTGTGGACAACACCAGCGTAACACACAGTGGAAATAGATCAAATTTAAAAGTTGCAGAACACAAACGATTTATCTACGAGTATACAAATACTCGTGAAATGCCTTCAGGGCGAAAACTCCTTTATTAATTTTCGTATGTGTACAAGGAGATAGAAAGATCTCTAAAAGAGATTCTTTCGTACAAATAATTCAATACGTCCTATGGAGTGAATATGAATACTAGGAGTGAATATGAATACTAGGGACGTATACAAAAACTCTCAGTTGAACACTCTGAAACACCTATACCAAAAGTCACGAGTATGCAAACTCTATGACACAACAAGAAAACGGTGTTGCCTCAATGTGAACAACACAAAGCACCTCAATGTGAACAACACAAAGCACGACACTAGTGTACTGCTGAACTTTTGGTTGCTCTCGATTTCTCTGTGTCTTGAATTTCAGCAGCCTTCACCTATTTATAGAGCTCGAAGTACACTGTGTAGACTCTTCCATGATCTTGGAGTGCTCCATGATCTCTATAAGCTCACGTGCATGATGGACATGGTGGAGTGGACTTGTTCATCTTCATCTTCCACTTCCTTGGACTGATTCTCCTTGACTTCTTCATGATCTTGAACTCTTAACTTGATCAATCTTTGATTCACGTTCTTTCTCTCTTAAACTCACGTATTTTTGACTCCTTCAATCTCACTTGTTTGATCTTTATAAATCTCCTTGAAACCTATCAATAAAAAGAGTAAACAACAACTTCCTAAAGCTGAGGAAAGTTTGTTAGTTAAAGTGAGATTCAAAAATATAAATCACGTGAGTTTAAAAAGCCAAAATAATAGGAGAGAGAAATCAAATCTTTTTCAAATCTTTTTCAAATAAATAAATCTAATAAAATCTAATTTGATCTTAGGATATAAAATGAAAAAAGAAAAAATTAATTAATGTTGGAAAATCCAACACTAACAATCTCCCCCTATTTTTCTTTTTCAGCTCAAAACCTAAATTAAATAGATTAGTCTCCCCCTCAATTAGATCTCCCCATAATCCTGCAACAAAAACAATCATAAAGAATTAATGGTTAATCTTCCAACACAATCATGAAAAAGATTCATAAAAACTTTCTCCTCCGCCACCTTTCACCATAGGAATTGCCTTACCAGAATTGTCTTACCATATCTTCTCCCCCTTTTTGAGCTGAAAATTAGCTCATAAAAACGGTTCCCCACTTTCAATTTATATCAACAAAGACGTTGGGCCAAATGTTGCCAAACCAAAGAGGCAACATCCGGTGTATACGGCGAATCACAAATTCGATTGCCAATGAAAATTACCTTAACACCATCATCTTAGTAGACCGTATCTTGAAGCAAAGGACTTTAAGGACAGAGAAAAATGGAGAGGGGAAGAAAGCAGCTTCGTCCTTACCTTAGATAAAAAAGGCAGGAGTAGGTGGTATGGGCAGTGTTGCGCCGGTGTGGGCAACACTGTCAGAAGACAATGCAGTGGAAGGCAGAGCAAGAAGCGCAGGATATGATTGCTTCAATTTTTCAAGGAATTCAAGAACGGCAGGATATATTTTTTCTTTTTAAATTATATATTTGTAAATATTATGTTATTCTCAGTATAATTTGAATTTTATGTAAACTGGGGTCACCTTGCGCTTTTACTTCAAATGACTATGTTCACACTTTTATTTATACATTATTACTAAGAGTTGGTCTCTTGTGAGACAGTCTCACATGCGACCAAATTCAAGTATGTCTTTTATAGGTATAAGTATGTGTTTTTCAGCTATAAGTATGTGTTTTATAAATATATTTTTACAGGTATAAACATGAGTTTTAAAAGTATGTCTTTTATACTCATAAGTATGTCTTTTTCAGCTATAAGTATGTGATCTGGAATTCCGTCACATGTGCGACGGTTGCACGCGAGTTTTGTTGTATTATTAATTAGGTTATTTTAAACTCATATATTTATGTTCCCATAAGAAATATTATTCTCATTATGTTGTTACTACGGGTGAGCACTGAAGTAAGTTGGGGTTAAAAGAATCTCTAAAACTACTCCAAGTTTGGAGATTTTTGGAAGATTCAAAAAAAAGTATCTATGGAATTGTTCCGTCAATCGATACAGTTCTTTCGAAGATTCTTGTATATCAGAGCGAATATTTTGGACTTAATTCAGAGATTCATAATTTTACAATTTAAAATAAATATCCATTCAAACAAAATATAATAAACAAATATATCGTACCATATTATTTAATTTAAATCTTCAAACAAGTTATAATTAAACTAAGAAAATAAATTTGAAAAATTATTAAAATAGTCTTCTCTTCTGGAAAACAATAAATTATATTCAAATTTTTCTTCAAATTTTATTCTTCAAAATCTTCTTAATCTACAACTCATAAGTGAACATTAGAAATATCATCTTTGAAAAGTGAAATGAACATAGGTTTTATAGTAAAATTTGAAGGCACATATAAACCTGAATTAAATATATTATACATTACTTTATATAATTTATAAACTAATTATTTGATTAACTAGCATAAGTCATGTGTACCACACGAGTTTCTAATACTAATTAGAAATTTGAAAATTATTATTTATAAATAAATTTAAGTTTATCATTAATTTTTAATTTAATTAGCATGTAATTTAAATTTAATTGTGTGAATTTTTTTAATTATCATTTAGTGTAATTGCAAGCATCAACTTTAATCAAAATGTTTGTCTAAAATTTCATAATTTAAATTTTTATTATTAATCATAATTATTAGCATTTTGTTATTCAATTATTATTATTTCATTGAATGCTCTATTATAATAAATTACTGGTAACTAAATCGTGTGCGATTTATTATTTATTGTGATACTTATATTAAAAGTTATAATATATTTTTTATTATTTCAAATATTGTATAATATACAAATATATTTTTCATATCTAAATTGATTTTTAAAGTT
The DNA here is from genome assembly GCA_005771605.1 of Scutellaria baicalensis. Taxonomy (NCBI): domain Eukaryota; kingdom Viridiplantae; phylum Streptophyta; class Magnoliopsida; order Lamiales; family Lamiaceae; genus Scutellaria; species Scutellaria baicalensis. The sequence goes on along the minus strand of CM016723.1, from coordinate 24,672,329 downwards.
ATACTTTACAATTTAAAAAAAATCGTTGAGTAAAGTAGAGTTTTTACTTAAGACAAATGGAATTTGGTTGACCTATCTCGTTTGTTTTTTCGAACTTCTTGTGCATACATTTTTTTGTGACGTGTTATTTTGAATTTAAATAACTAAAATTGTATATGTTTGTCTAAATTATATATTTGATAATATTAAAATGTTGGAATACATAATTTACAAATAGCTTATACAGTAAACTTGAAAGCTTATATTCTATTTATTTATCCTTAAAAAACAAATATTGATGGTCGTTGGCTCGATGGATAATTTGGTAAGTCAATGATGGAATTAGTTAAAAGTGACCGTTTAACAATATAAATATTAAAATATTTATTTATGTATAATATTTCTCATAATCAAAAAAATATACAATATTTTTTTACTTTAAATTGATAATAAGATAATTTTGAAAAAAAAAATAGAATTCTTTTTAACAATTTTCAGAAAATTTTGAAAATCTAGTTCATGCTTTCAAATAATTTCATATCAATTACTATCCTCCAATTGACATTTTTAAATTACCTTTTATAAAGTCTAGTAAGCAAAATCTATCTATATATATATATATATATATATATATATATATAAGCAGGATACTTTGAAAAAAATAAATGTAATAAATTATATACATATTAAATAATTACTATTTTAAAAAACCTATTAATTGCTTTCATAATGTATTTATTGTATGAAACTCAATACAAATAAATAAATACAAATAAACATATTTATTGTATTTTAAGAAAATCAATACAAATAAAAATAAATAAACCTATTTATTATATTTTAACAAATTCAATACAAATAAATAAATATTTAATTTAAGAAATCAGTTATAATACTCGATTTAGTATTTATTGTATAGAAATTTCAAATAAAATAAATAAATAGATAAATAAGATGAAATAAGGGATTATATATTTATTATCTCTCATCTTATTTTTAAGTACTTATTTTAAAGAGTAAATTACAAAAAACAACACCACCTATCGACTTTTTTCAAATTACAACCTAATCTTTTTTTTTTTTTTCAGATTGCCACCCAATCTTTTTGTGGTTTTGTAGATTGCAAATTTTCTGGCGAAATGGAGATTAATTTGTTCACTTTGCAACCTAATTTTTTTTTTTATCTAATTGCAACCTGATATTTGTGTTTTTATCATATTGCAACCAATAATGAAAATTTCGATTCCGGTGGAAATATAGGTAACTTAAATTCACGAAAATATCGTGAAAATATCAATATCGATGGAAATATGGGTACATATATTTATTGTTATTTTTCCTATATTTACCAATATATTCCGATATTTTCTCGATATTTATTGATATTCCATCGATTTTTTACCGATGTTACATATATTTCACCAATTTTGACCAATATTTCCTTGATATTTATTTTATGAATATTGATCAGACTTATATAACATAAATGTTACACTCATATATATAACATAAAGGTATCAGTGTGAAGCGAAAAAAAAATCATGATTTGCAATTGGACAAAAAAATTAAAGTTTGGGTTGCAAAGTGAAAAAAATTAATTCATTTGCTGGAAAAATGACCGGAAATTTTGCAATCGGCAAAACCACAGAAAGACTGGGTGACAATCTTAAAAAAAAAAAAACAGATTAGGTTGCAATTTTAAAAAAGTCGATAGCTGGGGGTTTTTTTTTTTTTTTTTTGTAATTTATCCTATTTTAAATCAATTTTAAATATATAATATATAAAATCAATCATTATTTAATGATCGTAAATTTAATATTCATATAAAATTTATCAAACTGAAATATGGAAATGTATGTGTGTGGGCTTCAATGATTTTTCATTATTAAACGATATATAATATTAATTTATTATAAATTGATATTAAAATGTATAAATAAAAAAATATTATAGGTGTACCTAATAGATTACACATATAAAACATATCAAATAGAAAAATTAGATTAAAATTATTATTGCAAGTTAACCAACTTATTCATTTGAAATATACAAATATTTTATTTTATCTTTCTTATTTTATATATATTTGTTGTCAAATTTTATTTATATTATATTCTGATTAATTGAGGTGGCATAAGCGATTGGACAGAGTTAATTTTTCTGGTTTTTCACAAATTAAAATTTCATCATTCTTAGTCCCTGATATATTGACTTATCAATCTTATAATTATTATTCATAATTTTTTTATTCAAAATGTGTAGATTAAGTCCAATTTTGAATTGTTTCATTTAAATAGATAGCAAGAGAGATTTTCATGTATTTGATAAACTGATATAATTTTTTATTTGATTTAAATTAAATGAGTTATATCTGGCGTTGAACCAAAAAATAATATTAAAATACGTGTGTATTTATAGTTATAAATGCCAATAAAATATAAATTTATGTATCTCAATACTTAAATCATAACGTTTCTAATACATATAACTTATTTTTAGATATTAAATTTATTTTTAAAAATTTCACTACTCATGTAATGTTCTGACACAAATTTGTTTTATTTGTTTGATCATAGATTAATATTACTTTATATATTTCAAATTTCTAATATTTTCGAATATAATTATTTATAATGACATAAATTTAAAGTTAAAATACCTAGTTTTATACTAATGCAAATTTAAAAAGTATCAATATATTTTTGTTAAAATAATAATCATTACATTTTATATGTTATTATATTTTTTAATAATTATATATATATATATAACACACTGTGCAACGCACGAGTACACTACTAGTTAAAATAACATCTGAGTTATTTCATCAACCTTTTCAAAGTTAATTAGCAAGAATTATCATAAAAAATTAAAGTTGTTATACATTTTAGTTAATAGTACAACCATTTTTATCAATTTTCCTTAAATTTTAGGATGTAAATGAATGGAAAGATGGTGACAGTTGGATGAACCACATGATAATAATCAATGTAATCATTCATAACCATCTACTATCAATGTTTTTTCTCTACATAATTAATGTTTATGGGTCATCATGTCAGATATTTAATCCCATTTACATATTACTTTATTATATTTTTCTGCACTTCAATCTTTAATTGCATGTGTATTTATTTTTTGATAATTAATTATTATACCTTGGGATTTGAGAGACGATCTTCCCCCATAATTTGCCCATACTTATATTTATTGAACGCTAAAACTCATAATATATTTCAATGAAACAAATTCTTAATTGCATATGAAATAATTCTGTTTTCTTAAATTCTTCTATAAATTATTAAGTGTGATTTATGAATTCACCCGTCTCACATAACAATATTTGTGAAATAATCTCACATGGATCTACTTTCTTGTACGATTATATTACTTGGAAGGCTCAATATAATTAAAGAATCATATTACATGATGTATTATTTTCTAAGTTCTTGTTAATATATTGATTTCTGGTCATTCTTTATTTTACTACGTATATTTTTTGCTGGAAAATCAGAAACTTAATATATTTTGTAATTCACAATCATTTTACATGAAGAGTTTCATTTTATGCGCGCGCGCACATATATATATATATATATATATATATATATGATCTAGTTGTCTTGTTATTTGCAGGGCGGGTTTTGACATTTTGGGTCCTAGATAAAATAGAGAAAATGCATGACCCTCCAAATTTTTTGATACACTTAATTAGAAATTAAGGAATTGATTTTGACATTTTTTCTTAATCAATTAAAATTGGGCTTATTTAAAAATATATAAAAATTGGATCTAGATAATTCCATATCAATTATGTATTTTATTGTGCCAAATAAATGACTTATATATATATATATATATATATATTGATAAATTTTTGAGGCCCTTTGAAAAATAGAGTCTTAAACGATTGATCTTCTCGCTCTATCTTAGAACCAGCCCTGGTTATTTGTGGGATTTAATATTTATTTATTTTATTTCTTTTACTGATTATTTGAAAACTCGATCGAAAAAGCTTATTCCTTTAACTTGCAATCACTTGGATTGACACTTTAAATATGATTTTATTATTTATTGAGATATATTAGTTGTATTATATAGACATGTTCTTTATATCATATATATGTACATATAACATATGATTATTATTTGTATTATGTAAATATATTGACCATGAAATGTAAATGTATCACTATATTTACTTAGAAATATTACCTTATTTCACTTAAAAGTAATTGTATTAAATATTGAAATATATTAATTGTAGATATTAGTTCATGCATGTATAATATATATATATATATATATATATATCTTTATATCTATTATCTATAATCTATTACTTGTTATCTATATAAAAGTATGAATATTTTACAAAATATGGACTCTCTAATATATCCTTATTAAATATTATATTTAAGATTATAATAGTAATTTAGGATTTTCATATTTAAATGATTTTATATTAAAATGAGTAGAACTCTAGCATATTTGGAAACTCTCACACGTGCTCTATACTCGTATATATAAAAAAGAATGACCAGAACATGTCACTCATACAAAACTCTCACATTAAATATAGCTAATTAAGTACTTCAAATTTTATGTTACTAAGAAATATTATGAAATAAAATAAAAGTTTTAATTAAATTTTCAAAATATATAACATATGATGAACTTCAATACTATAATTTCTTTACATATATGAAATTTATTTAAATATAAAAGTTTAGAGAAAATATATACTCCCTCCGTCCCTGCTAACTTTGTCTACTTTCCTTTTTTGTTTGTCCCAACTAACTTTGCCAGCCCAAAAATGGCAAAGAAAAATTTACTCCCTTACCCTTTCATTTCTTTCATTTTACAACTTTTTACACTCAAAAAGCACACATTAATTACAAAATTGTCACTAAAAAACATTAAAATAACACATCACATCAAAGTCAACAGTTTTTTCTTAAACTATGTTTAAGAAAACCGTGGCAAAGATAAGGGGGACGGAGGGAGTAAATAAGAAAAAGAAAAAAAACTAAATTAAAGATGAATTGATGGAATATGATTGACAAACTTTTCAAACTTTATTAATGAATAAGCTTGAATAAATTTTCTTGAATATATGTCTTAAAATAAAATTTATGAAACTTATTTTTAAATTATGGTCCTTCATTTTTTTATCATCAATTTGAAAAGAAAAATTGAGGGTTGTTACACACATTAAAAATAAAAAGGAAATCAAAAGAAGAGATTGTGGGAGTGTTGAATAATATAATAGGGTTAACAATATATATTATTTTCAAATAATAAATAAAGAGGCCTATAAATGATAAATATATAGTTATTTAGTCATAATTAGAATTAAATTACACGACATGTATTACGTACAGTTTATAAATTCATAATTTTAATGTATAAATAATATTTTAAATTTTCAATATTACTAAATTTAATTTAATTTATAATAAAATCTTATATATTAGACGAACCCTATACGGATGTGCATATATATATATATATATATATAAAATATATATATATATGCGTGTATATATATACACACACAAGATGGTGTGGGTGTGAATAAACACATGCATGGGATGCAGAAAACGGGGCGGATATAGTTGCACAAATCTAAAAACATCAAACTGTCAAATATTTGAGTTGGAAATATATTTAAAACACACCAATTGCAGTTCAAACTGTCATTTGAAATTATATAAGAATATCATCACGTGTTCAAGTTGATCTTATTGTTGGAGTAAATCAAATCAAAAAGATGCTAAGTAACGCTTGGTCAACTAGACCAAAGATGTGTAATAAAGCTTACTATAATGGGAATAATAAACTAAACACGAAGTGGTAATTCCTATTCAAAAATATTTAATTTGAATCTTATTAATTAAACAACTAGCTAGATAACATTATTAGTGCAATGAATTGCTTATCCTTTTTGTGACCCCTTCACAAAATAATGCAGTGCAGTATGGTTGTTTAGTTACATTTTGTATTTTAAATGTTCTTATATTTTATTGTGTTTAATGTTCGTAATGTATTGATTAGTGATACTTTTTGATACATCTGGTTTGTGATGATTATTCTGAAATATTAGATGCAATAAATAATGAAGCTAACAGAACACCACAAGTGAAAATATCGATCCTTCAGAATATTTTTCGATTCGATGCTATGTTTCATCTTTCACTTCTGAACAATCAACACATACAATGTGTATCAAATGACACTACTAAGTACTATAATAATTAAAAGATGAGATAAAATAGTAATCAAGTACATGGACAAAAGGTCCGAACTATCTACTAATTAAACACACATTACATACCCAATTAATTTAATTAATCACCACCTAACACTTGGAACGTGGCATCCCAATTCTATTCACCCAATCATCCACCTACTCTCCTATTCATCAACAATCCATTATAAATAAGGCTAACCCTTATTCACTTCCACACCAAAGCCACCATGGCATCTCTCCCACTTTCTTCCGCCACCACCTCCTCCCCCCACCTCCGCCCCTCCTCCCGCCCCCTCGCCGCCAAGCCGCTGCATTTACTCACCCTTGCAAAGCGCGACCACCACCGCCTCCACCTCTCATGCGCCCAGAACGACTCCTCCTCCGACGCTTCCCAAGGGAAGGTCGACAGGAGGAACATGCTTTTGGGTCTGGGCGGCGGCCTCTACGGCGCCACCAACCTCGTCTCCGGCCCGGGGGCCTCTGCGAACCCGATAAAGCCCCCGGAGCTGGACAAGTGCGGCACCGCCACCAACCTGAACACCGGAGAGCAACTGGACATCAACTGCTGCCCCCCCACCACCCCAAACATCATCGACTACAAGCTCCCTCCGGTGTTCAAGATGAGGACCAGGCCGGCGGCTCATAGAGTCACTCCTGAGTACATATTCAAGTACAACACTGCAATCGATAGGATGAAGAGGCTGGACAAAGATGATCCACGTAGTGCCATGCAGCAGGCTAACATCCACTGTGCTTACTGCAATGGCGCCTATGACCAGCCTGGACAGGGCACACTCGACCTCCAAATCCACAACTCATGGCTCTTCTTCCCTTTCCACCGATGGTACCTCTACTTCTACGAGAGGATTCTTGGCAAGCTCATTGGAGACCCCACTTTCGCCCTCCCCTTCTGGAACTGGGACAACCCTAAGGGCATGACCATCCCTCCCATGTTCAACGACCCCAAAGCTGCCATTTACAACGAGCACCGTAACCCGGCCAACCTCCCCCCCGCCATCATCGACCTCGGCCTCACCGGCAGCACCGACCCTCTTCAGATCGTCTCCAACAATCTCACCATGATGTACACTGAGATGATCCGAGGCAACTCCAGCGCCACCGACTTCATGGGGGTGCCCTACAGGGAAGGCAGCCCCGTCCCGGCCGGGCCCGGCGCCTCGGAGCGTGGGTCCCACACCTCCGCCCACGTGTGGGTTGGAGATCCGAGGCAGCCGAGTGGAGAGGACATGGGAAACTTCTACTCAGCGGGGAGGGATCCATTGTTCTACTCCCACCATGGCAACGTGGATCGCATGTGGACATTGTGGCAGTACTTCTTGCCGAGCAGTAAGGTCCCCGATAAGAAGATCACGGACCCTGATTTCCTCAACGCTGCCTTCTTGTTCTACGACGAGAATGCCCAGCTGGTTCGTGTCACTGTCAAGGACTGCCTCGACAACATGAAAATGGGGTACGAATACGAGAGGGTTGACCTGCCATGGCTCGACTACCGCCCGCCGCCGCAGACGGCGGGGGCGAAGGTGAAGAGGATCGGCACCACCGCGTCCAAGGCGGAGACGGTGTTCCCACTGAAACTGGAAAAGATCATAAGAGTGCTCGTCCCAAAGACCAAGAAGGGGAAAGCCGATGAGCTGCTCCTGATCGAGAACATCACGGTGGACACAACCAAGTTCCTCAAGTTCGACGTGTTCGTGAACGACGAGGACGACAACGTGGGTGAGCTGGACAAGGCGGCTTATGCCGGAACATATGCTCAGGTGCCGCAGAAGTCGAAGAACAAGACGGCGACGACGTCAATCAGGCTGAAGCTAACGGAGCTGTACGAGGACATGGACGTGAGCGATGATGATACAGTGTTGGTGACGTTGGTGCCAAGGCATAAGGGCCCTGGGGTCACCATTGGTGGCATCAAGATCATCGAGAATCCTCCACCACCGCCGCCGCCTGCTGCTCAGTCTTAAGAATTCGTCGACGGTACTGATCATTGTTTTCTGATTTACTCATGTTTTTGTGTCATTTATGTTTGTAATAACATTTTCCTTGCACCTTCATGCGGGAATTTGGAATGGATCATTCTGTGTGTATGTTTCTTTTGTGTTCTCCTTTCTTCATTTGAAATAAAATGCCCATAAATCGATTTTCCTTGTATTTTATTTCCAAGGAAATATTTGTGATCAATATCATTTATTCCATATTGGTTTTACATCTGGTATTCGAATATAACGACCACACACCAAGTATAAAAGATGGAAAAAATTAAAATTTTGAAATACAAGAGAAACACCAACTTGAAATAAAGGATAAATATTTGGCTTTCATTGTATTATCTATTTTAATTCTATATACGTTGGTGTTTTAGGAGCTACGGTTGACTTATATCTATTAATACAAAATAGTTTTGTCCATTTCATCCATTTAAAATGTTGGATTTTGAAGATGGTGAGGTTTAATCAATATTTTTTTTAAAGTTGATTATGAAATTTAAGAGTATTTTATATTTCAAATTCACCTTAAATAATAAATGCTTTGATTCTACTTGTGTAAATTCTTGAATATTTTAAATTTTGAATAGCATTAGTTTCATATTATGTGGTCGTGGGCCAGATGTAAGAAACTTTGGAGTTGGCCCAATAATATATATTTCCAAGCCCATGAGTAGACAAAAAATCAGGCCCACAGCCATATTTTTATCCTTTTCGAGGATAATTCGGTCTTTTAATTGATTAAGTAAAGTTCTTTATTTATTTTTCACCACCAAACTAAAAAGAAAAACCCAGCTATTTAGCTAACAAGAAAAGACTCTTTGTAAGTTTAAAATGTAAAGACAAATATGCCCTTATTAAATAGATGGTCAAAGCATACTCAAAACTTACTATTGTTATATGAAGCAAAATAACTACAAACTTTTGTTTTATAATCTAAACACAAAATTAGCGGTTATGAAAAATTGTCTTAAGGGCATAATAGTAATGTGGCTATGTAGCATCAATTGCATCCTAAGTTCATATCTCTATAGAAGCTTTACATACCAGATCTTTATATTTATATGTATTAAAGTAAGACCACTTGATTCCTTCAGAAAAAATAAATAAAATGTAAGACCACATGTATCACATGTGAAGTCTATAATTTTTTATATTATTATTACAAATTAAATCTATAAATATTTATCTTTACATATCCTTATACATACATATATATATATATATATATATATATATATAAAAGTAAAACCACATGTACCACATGTCAAGTTTAAAAAGATTTTATATGAGTTTTACAAATTCAATTTATAATAAATAGTATTTTAAAGCTGATTAACATGGGTTTTAATGATATTTGACAATAAAATTAGTAAACAATATAAGAATGTACCACATGTTAAATCTTTATCTTTATATTATACATGTACCACATGTCAAGTTTAAAAAGATTTTATATGAGTTTTACAAATTCAATTTGTAATAAATAGTATTTTAAAGCTGATTAACATGGGTTTTAATGATATTTGACAATAAAATTAGTAAACATTATAAGAATGTAACACATGTTAAATCTTTATCTTTATATTATATATATTAAATTAAGACCATATGTGCCACATGTCAAATCTACAATTTTTCATATTACTTTTACAAATTAAATTTGTAATCGATCTATATCTATATACTAAAGGAATAATCAAGACTGACAGTGTTCTATGATTAATCCTATTTAACTATAATTTAATTTTGTATTGATTCATTTATCATTTATAATTTATTAAAATATAACATTTAATGAGATAATAATAATTGAATAAAAAAATGCTAATAGTTGTGATTGATAAAAAAATTTGTAAATTATGAAATTATTGGCAAACATTTTAATTAAAGTTGATGTTTGCAAGTACATTAAATGATAATTGAAAATTTTCACACATTAAATTTAAGTTACATACTAATTAAATTAAGAATTAGTGGAAAATAATAATAATTAAATTTATTTTACAAATAACAAATTTCAAATTTCTTAATTAGTATTAAAATACCTGTTTGATACACGGGACTTACGCTACTATCTATACTAAAGAAATAATTAAAAGTGCATATGTCGCTCTCTGACTTATCCTATTTAATTATAATTTAATCTTAAATTAATTCATTTAATATTTATAATTTATCATAAATAGAGCTGAGATAATAATAATTAAATAACACAATGCTAATAATTATGATTGATAATAAGATTGTAAATTATGAAATTTTAGGCCACATTTTAATTAAAATTGGTGTTTACAATTACATTAAATGATAATTAAAAAATTTCGCACGAATACTAAATTTAAATTATATACTAATTAAATTAAAATTTAATGATAAATAACTTATAAATAAAAAAATTCAGTTTTCTTAATTAGTATTAAAATACTCATGTGATACAAGGACTTACGCTAGTCTATATATATATATATATATATATATATATATATATAAAGTAAAACCACATGTACCTCATATCAAGTCTAAAAAATTTCATAACATTTTTAAAATTATATCTATAATAAATAGTATTTTAAAGTTATTAATATGGTTATTTAATGATATTTTTAATGTTGACAATAAAATTCGTAAATAATATAATATTTTTTACTAAATTTGTTGAAATTAGCATGTTAAACTTAAAGTACATAAAGTAGCTATCAATTAAAAAAAGAAGAACAAGAAGCATTTAGAACATTTAATATATTTATATATATTATCAATTTTTTATTTTATAATAATTACTTAAATTCATCTCGACTTTGAATTAAGTTATCGATGTTTGAATTCCTTTTTCTTTTTCAGATCTTATATTTGGGAGATGTTATAAAAAATGATCAAAGACATAAAATTAAATAAAGTTTGAAAGTTAAATTGACAAATCGTAGATTATTTGTTAATAAAAACATACATAGATGATTACAATATATTTATATATATAATGAGATTATAAAATAAAATTAAAATAATATACTAGAAATACGATCAACTTAAAATTAAATTGTAAATAACTAATAAAAAGAGATATAAATTTAAGAGCAAATGTGAAAAAAAAAAAAAATCGATCTAATGTTGTTGTTAACGAGCAAATATGTTATTAAGCTTATTTTTAGTGCAACATAGTCTCAGACTCTCAGCATTTGAATTTGAGAGCAAATTGACCATATTCTAAATTCTATGTATATTTTATTATATTTTTTTATTTTGTATCATATTGTGTGAAACAGTTAACCATTATATTAAAATACTTTGTATAATTTTTAAATTACTTTATCCATTCATGAATTTTAACTACGGAAAGAAAGAGAATTATATAGATCTATATTTTATTATGTATCGTTTATTTAAGAAAAATAAATCAATCTCCTTTATATAAATGAAAAGCAGAGTGATAAAGGAATGGAACATAAAAAACTGAATAATTACCCACAAACTATTAAACTTTTCATGCTTGTTGAATTATAAAAATAAATATCATTTCGTACATTGACATCAAACGATATAGTTCACCTACCACTTTGTCGAATAATTCCAGATCTTCATTTAACTCACCTAACCCGTTTAACTCGATTAAAACATCTTTGTGAATAAAAAAAACAGATAGAATACTATTCCATTTTAAGTATAAATTATTGGTCCACTTTTCATTTTGCAAGTGGCCCATGTGATCTTTCGTGGAATTTCGATTAATTACAGTAATTTAATGTTGGTATTTCCCAAGATACAATTTAATTTCTGTCTCGAGATTGACTTTTACTGTCACGCTCCACTTTTAATTTAATTTGTCACGTCTAGATTAGTCCTTCAATCACTTTCCCTTTTTTGTGAAAACGGGATATATTTGTATGTATAAATATGTTTTATGTGAGACTGTTTCATTGATTTTTTTTTGTGTGATGGGTTAACCTATAACACACATTTAATAATTCATATGAAAATTTGTGGATATGAATTTAATCCAAAGATAAATCCGTCTCACGTGAGTTTTTTGTGTAATTTTACAAAACACGGTCATTCCAAAGGTTGATTTCTATGTTTTTTGGGTTTGAAAATGTAAATGGATCAATCTTTTTTGTGAGTTATTTGGAGTTTGTATTCGTAACAATTTATTCGTCGTTATTGATTGTGATTCGTTAAAGTTAACAAACAAGTTCTGGTTTCATGTCATTAATTAGTTCGATTTGCTAGCTGGTAAGTACACTGTTAGAAGACTTAGTGAATTAGAATGACCTAAAAATGTAATACTAATGTTTAATATTTTGATGTATATTTTTGTAATTGTATTTAGGATAGATATATTCATACCTAGTAATTAATATTGGTGTTTTTATAATTAAATTATATCCGTTATAAATAATTTATCATATTTATATAAAATATTGCTTTTATTTTGTAATAAGTAGCCTGTATAAATTTATAATTAATACCAAGTATGTTTGAGTTTGTCTAATCTCGTTTAAGCTTGTGAACCATGAATCTATTTATTAAACTAGATTCGATTTCATTGATAATAGAGTTGGTTTTTTTAAACCGTATCACGTACGATGAGATTCAAGTATTTCTTTTACAGGTATAACTATATATTTTTTCAACTATAAGTATGTGTTTTAATATATTTTAAGTATATATGTCTTTTACAACTATAAATATGTTTTTTCCTACTATAAGTGCAACCGTTGCACAGTGCGTAGATTGCACCTGAATTTTGTGTTGATAATAATCAAACCAATCTTACACTTTCTAAAGTTTGGTTCAACTTAATTCGATTAATTGATCTCTAATATGGATTATGAGGTGGAGGTTGAACTGTTTCGTGAAATTATATATACACTTTCACAAAAGTGAGTCTTACGTGAAACTGTCTCATGGATATCTTATTTCGTAAGACGGGTGAACCCACTATCCACATTTCCAGAATTTACATATAAATTAGTAGCAATGTGTTTGATTTGTGTGTTAAAATGATCAATCTCAAGAAAACTTTCCATTAGATTATCTCACGCAAGAATTTGTGGATTCACATCGTTTAAGTCTTCTTTCTTTCCTTTTAATTAACTTGACTTTGATTGGCACATGATCAAAATTGAAATATAAATTGGAAAAATCACAAAAAATTGTATCTTATCAAATGTATATGATTCCGTGAAATAATATAGCTCTACATATTCACATCCCAAACTCAACTTCATGAGTTAATCTTTACTTTATGTGTTTTAATTTAAACCTTTTCCATAATTAAATCTCTTTAAGAGTTCCCTTCAAGAGGCTAAAACTGATAAATTTGATTTTCTCTAACAAATGATAAATAATTGCATGAAACAAACGAAGTAACAAACTGACCGATCATGTTTGAGACGACAACGTTCAACTTGATCAATAAAATAATCACAAAAACTTATGTGAGACGGTCTCACGAATAGTTTCCATGAGACGGATTCTTAGTACCCATATGTTGAATCTATTTTCACATATTTCAATATAAATTGTTAAGGATGGGTTATGAGTTGACCCGTCTCACGCAAGAAGATCCGTGAGACGGTCTCACATAGGACCTACTCTAAAATAATTTAAACTCAAATTCTATTATGATCACCTCTTGTATAACTAATCATAATTAAAAATAATGAAATACAGAATAAAAGGTGAAAATAGTAGTATACTGTTCCTGACATTAATTAATGGTTTTCCTTCTTCTTAAATGCTCATCCAATTAATATTCAACCAAAGAGATAAAGTATTTTATTAACAAAAAACAGAATCACATGGCTTATTGCTCCTTCAGAATATAATAATTAGAGTTGAACAACTGACAATGGTTGATATATGTTCGAGATCAATATAATCCTCCATTCCAAATTTTATTTCATTTAGTGTTTCAATATAATTCTCGTATGTTATTCTCGTATGTTATGTATAAAAGATAATATCATCAATGCATAGTTGTCATCTATTGAAAACAATGGAACATAAGATAAATCACAACTTGAAATAAAGGATTTAATTCCGTTTTAGAAGAGTTTCACTATTCCGGAATGAACATTTTGGTTAACATGTACACAAGTGAAGATCAGATCTTCACTTGTGTACATGTTAACCAAAATGTCCATGCAAGTTTTGACATAATTAATTAATTACCTATTTCTATACCATTTTAATCTATCTTTTTATTCAACTAATTAGATTATAGTTATGTGTAATTGAAGATTTCCTCCTTTCCTCTCATGTAATACATAAAAACGATCTAACAATTACAAAGAATTTTTTTTAATTAAAAATGGTTTTGGAAAAAAAAAAGATCACATGATTTGATGTGAATATATAAGAAATTAAATCAGATACAAATTAAAAGACATAAAATAGATCAGGATTCGAATGAATTTGTAGGGTTGTTTGAAATATACAACCTAACTTGTTAATTATATGTATTAGATATTTCTTTAGTATAGGAACTTTTAGAATATAAAAAGTTAAAAAGATATTATATATTTTCTCTTCAATTAATCATTACGTATGTTGTCATTTATTTAATTTTTTTTCCCAGAAAAAGAAAAGAAATCACATGTAGTTATCATTTAGTCAAATATTAAAATTAATAAAAGTTCAACTTTAATTACAATAAAGTATGGTAGCTAGAGGACATGGAATGGGTTGTTAGGCTGTATATTGACTGAATCATAAATTCAAAATCTGTTACACTAATGTATTTTAAAGAGATTATTATATAATATGTTAATATAATTACACAATTATATACATTTTACAACTTTAATTTACTTTATTTTTCAGTCCATGCTTTCATGAATACTGTCGGTTGTTTTTCTCCCTTCCAGTGGGTTGCATATGGAAACCATCACCAACTATATATATATATAAAAAGAAGTATGAAATTGTGAGAGCCTTCACATTAGATCTTTATGTTTTATAATTGGATAATTTTTTAAAATTCCAACCCAATTGTCCTGAAATTAGAAAAACTTAAATATAGTTGACCAAATTTGTACAACGAACACTTGATTATTAAAAAAAAAAATAGATAGTGTCAACATACAAGATCAATATTAATGAAATATATTCAAATATAGTGTTCTCTTCTACTACGTTAATTAAAAATTGTATTTTGATTGTGTTTTTGAGATGGATTTTCATTTCATGTGATTTTCATTCCGATTACGAGTAAATACAACATCAATGTAGATCGTAATTCCGACCACATTAATTAACTGCTTTGCTAAGAAGGTATATGATTAATATTCTCATCCAATTACAAAAATAACAAGCAGATGTATCTAGAAAGAGAAGAAGATTAATTTGTTAAAACTAAACGTGCAAAAAAATCTATAGATGAGAATTGAATTCTATAATTTAGAGAATATTCTTAAAATATGTTATTTACTAATATTCATGTATGTCTAGATTAATAATTATATGTATATTATTCTATATGATCTAATCTGTCACTTGATGTTCTTCAACGTGTAAAATAAGTTATTTAATACTATAACTGTTTGCTCTTTGAATAATCTAATTACAATTAACGAATTCTTACCAATAAAAAATTGAACACTTGTCCTAATTAATTAAATCTTACACAAATGATTGTAAGAAGAACTATATATATCCCCTCAACTTAGCAGTGTTAGCACAGCAATGGCTTCCCTTCAATCCTCATGCGCAGTGCTCGGCGCCACCCCGCGCCACCACAGCCCCGCTCCTTCTCCGCCGACCTCCGCCAAGCTCCTCCCCCATGCAAGGCGGAGCCACCGCTTCCAGATCTCCTGCAACGGCGGTGCCGACCAAAAGCCCTCCGCCGGCGTCGACCGCCGCAACATGCTCCTAGGCCTCGGCGGCCTCTACGGCGCGACCAACCTCATCTACGACCCGCCGACGGCCGCCGCGAACCCGATCGAGGCCCCCGAGTTCAAGACATGCGGCACCGCTCATGACGTCATTAGCGGCGACCTCCTCGACGTCAACTGCTGCCCCCCCACCTCCGATGTTATCATCGACTTCAAGCTCCCCCCGACGCCGCCGAAGCTCCGCCTCCGCCCGGCTGCCCACAAGGTGACGAAGGAGTACCTGGCCAAGTTCGAGGAGGCTGTGAGGAGGATGAAGGCCCTGGATAAAGATGACCCCACCGACCCTCGTGGGTTCATGCAGCAAGCCAATATCCATTGTGCTTACTGCAATGGCGCCCACGATCAGGTCGGGTATAAAGACCTGGATATCCAGGTCCACAACTCATGGCTCTTCTTTCCCTTCCATAGATGGTACCTCTATTTCTACGAGAGAATCCTCGGAAAGCTGATCGGAGATCCAACGTTCGCCTTGCCGTTTTGGAACTGGGATAATCCCAAGGGCATGACAATGCCAGGCATCTACGACAATCCCGGGTCGCCGTTGTTCAACCCGAACCGGAACCAGGCGAACCGGCCACCCGCCATTATCGATCTCAGCCTGACAGGTATCTCCGACGACCTCCAGAAGGTGGTGAACAATCTGAGCGTGATGTACAGCGAGAATGTTCGTAGTGTGAACTCGACTCTGGACTTCATGGGGAAGGCGTACCGGGCGGGCGACCAGCCCGGTGGCGGAGACGGGGCGGGCTCGTCGGAGCGTGGCTCCCACGTGGCCGCCCACGTGTGGGTCGGGGACCCCAGGAAGAAGTACTCGGAAGACATGGGCAACTTCTACTCTGCAGGAAGGGACACCCTCTTCTACGGCCACCACGCCAACGTGGACAGGATGTGGACCATTTGGAAAACCCTAAAAACCGATGTTCCAAAGGAAATCTCCGATCCAGATTATCTAAACGCCTCCTTCATGTTCTACGACGAGAACAAGCAGCTGGTTCGTGTCCGAGTTGCAGATGCATTGGACCACAAGAAGATGGGGTACGAGTACGAGAAGGTGGACATTCCATGGCTGAACTACAAGCCCACCAAGAAGGCCGCCAAGGCCAAAATTGAGAAGATAACATCTGGCGCAGAGACTACAGACAAGCTCTTCCCCCTCACACTGAAAAAGATCACTAGGGTTTTGGTGCCCAAATCTGCCAAGGGAAAAGCAGACGAGGTTCTTGTTCTTGAGAACATAGTGACAGACTCCACCAAGTTCATCAAGTTCGACGTCTTCGTCAACGACGAAGACGACGGCTCGCAGGAGCTGGACAGGGCGGAGTACGCCGGAACCTTTGCTCAGGTCCCACACAAAACCAAGTCGAAGAAGAGCAACGGGTCTATTAACCTTAAACTCACGGATATCTACGACGACATTGATGTTGCCGATGATGACACCATTGTCATCACTCTCATCCCAAGATCCAACGGTGATGATGTTACCATTGGTGGAATCAAGATCATACCATCGCCTCCTAAATCTGCCTGAGAATATTATTCAGAGTTCATTAATAATGATTTGTTAAAGAATCTGTCTTCATGTTATCAATCTGCCTGTTTGGCTATTTTCCATTCCCAATAATTTCATGTTCGATTATAGAATTAATTCTCTGTTTACATCTTTCATGGGGTTTGCACCTTTTTAATTATGTTTCGTTGTAAAGCATTTCTATTTTGCAGTGGCTGCTGTATCGAAAGTGCTAATTAAATATGCAATACTGGTCACCCACGTGGCCACATCGTAATCTATTTCTTTGTGCATCTTTTTTATTGTTTGAGAAATTAAAACGAGTATGAAATAGATACATGCATGTATAAAGTAACTTCGTGTTTAATGTGCATTTGAAATTGTGGAATATTAATTTATGTAAAACAATTTGGTGTACGGTGGATGAAACTATGGTGACTTAAAAGGGTTTTCAAATTTTGGATCATTAGCAAATTAATAATAGTTTAAACAAAGGCACACATAGACTTGAGTTTTTTCAATTGTGAGTTTTTCATAACTCTTCATTTCAATGACGGGTTCTTTATTTCAATATGAACGTACATTAATTATTCGATGAAATGTCTTAATGACAAATACATTGTCACTTCAAACTATATCAACTTGTTTGTTCTCTGACTTGTTTGACAGGTTTACTACCATTTGTTGAAATTAATGAAACAATTATGATGTACTCTAACTACAAAATAAAAAAGAAGCAAAAATCAACAATAAAAGTATACATGCCAAGAATGTAAGGACAAGCTTTCCATGTTCCTGTTTTCTGTTTGAAGGCCCGATTGTTGTCATAACATGTGGTTCCATCTTTTGTATATATATTTAACTCCATCATCAGCTGCCATGCTTAAAAGAGTGAGAGAATTTCCTATGTTAGGTGCAAAAACATTGTCATTGTTCAATTCCACCCACCTTTAATTTATACTGCACAATACATTTATACATCAACTAGGTTTGAACCCGTGCGTTGCACGGGTTTTATTTAATATTTATCTCATTTTTTTATTTTATAATTAGTGTTTATTGTTATACGATAGTAAAATTTTATATAATTGTGATATTTTTTTTTTATTCTTACAATAATATTTCTTAGGGTCCATTTGAATATGTGGATTTGAGTAGGGATTTGAAATCCTTTGTAGCAAATCCATTGATAGTGTTTGGTTGGATGTGAATTTAAAATTCATAGTTTTCATTTTGAGCTAATTTTAGAGTCATTTTAGTTGATTTCAAATCCACTCAAACTTGAAAGGATTTGAAATCCACTCATTTCAAATTCTGGATTTGAAATCACTCTATCCAAATGGAGCCTTATTGTTTTCTTTAATAACTTTTTTTCATTTCTTCTTTAACACAAAATTGTTAATATATAGTTCTTAATAGGTGTTTTAATTATTGTATTAGGTATTTTCATATCTTTTTGTAAAAATATATAATATATCTTATTTTTATCGCTCGAAAACATATGTTTTGTTCAATGTTTGTCATAAGTGCACTCATTATTAGCTTTATGTATTGGTTTATTTTGTAATTGTGTTCTTTTTGTAATCTTTTTATTAGCCTTAACAAATTGATACATATTGTAATATTTTAATACAATTTCTCGATTGTTTAATGGGGTGGTTGGACTGGATGTGCACGTTTGGATTTTGGATTACTAATATCCGAATCATGTTATTTGTTTGCAGAATCTTATAACTATTGTTTTTTTTTTTTTTTTGGTCTACCTCATCCAATTTTACAATTTGAACTGAAATATTAGCTCTTCTTTTTAAAGATAAAATACAGTACATCATCTATTTTTCTTATAATTCCTTATATGATGACATATTAATTGTAATCCTACTTTTTAAAATCTCTAAACAAACACAAAATTATCAAATTTCATCCTTTTTATAACTCACTTTCATCCTTGCCAAATTTACATAGGTTTTAACCTAAACATATCCTAAAAAAAATTAAGCACCTATTTTTTGCTAATTATATATATATATAAGTGTGGTTTGCACCCTCAAGTGTTTCAAAGTCTCTTTTTTAAAAGATAAAATAACAGTACATCATCTATTTTTCTTATAATTCCCTATATGATGACATATTAATTGTAATCCTACTTTTTAAAATCTCTAAACAAACACAAAATTATCAAATTTCATCCTTTTTATAACTCACTTTCATACTTGCCAAATTTACATATGTTTTAACCTAAACATATCTTTAAAAAAAATTAAGCACATATTTTTTGCTAATTATATATATAAAAGTGTGGTTTGCACCCTCAAGTGTTCCAGGGTTTAAACACAATTTGAAAGTACATTATTTTTATTTAATACATGACATTACCGAACTAATGTTTGCACATTGTTGCTTACTTTTTTTTTTTTTTTTTTTTTGCCAATTTGAAATGTTGGACAAAAACAATAATTCAAGTTTGAAACCAAATTAAGATTTCATGTAAAAAAGATAATACAACATTAGCAAGCACTTGTAACTTACATATTTATTTTTTTTCCAAGCACAAAATTATCAAATTGCATTTTAAATGATAATACAATTTAAAATTTCTAAACAAACACAAAATTATCAAATTGCATGCCTTTTCATTATCTAATGCCAAATATGTTTCAATCTTACATATCTTAAGGTTTTTTTAACACCTATTTTTAGTAATGTCATTAGCAATATGTTTCATAGTTTAAATTACAATTTTAAAGTACATTATTTTATTTCATGCCTGACATTACCGAATTTTAATATTTATATGTTATTTTTTTCTTGAATCCTCTAAATAATTTTTTCTCTAAGTGTTATTTTATTCTTAACAAACTCAAACTTATCAAATTCCATCATTTTCACAATCCACTTTCAAACTTGCAAAATCTACTTATGTCTAACCCAAACATATCCTAATTTTTTTTTAACACCTATTTTTGTTAATGTCAAAGTTTGAACTATCCTAAATGCTCTTTTTGTAAAATATTAGTAATTTCAATATTTCCATATTATATTTTTTTTTCTTGAATCCTACAAATAAATTTATTTCTAAAGTTATTTTTTAATCTGAAATATCCTAAATGTTCTTATTTTGTAAGGTATTACTATCTTCAAACATCTTTTTTATTTATTTGTTTTAATTCAATGAAAAATAGTAGTATATTTACTCTTGAAATTTTTATTTTTATTTTTTTGCATAAGAATTTCATTTTATAAAGGTTTATGTAACATTGTTGTGTACTTTTTGTTTTCTTTTTATAAGAATTTCATATTATATAGGCTAATGTAAACTTGTTGTTTACGTATTTTTTTTTTCCTTTCAAATTGAAATGTTGGACAAATAATTATTCAAATTTGGAAGCAAAGATTTCATGTAGTGAAAAACAATACAACATTAGCAAATATTAGTAAGTTACATATTTATTTTATTAATTATTTGTCCAACATTTCAATTTGTAGTGAGGTGAGTATTTAATTGATATTAATGTTTTTATATTTGACATATAAAATATGTTTTAAGAAGGGATACTTGGCATGCTTGTAGAGCTCCAAGTGTCATCACTTGAGAGTGTCAAACCACACTTTTATATATATAATTTTCTTGGAATTTTAAAAACATTTGTTTTTTTTCAAAATAAAATAATACGACATCATCTATTTTTCATATAGTTCCCGATATTATATGATAAATTAATTATAATCTTACGTTATAAAATCTCTTAACAAACCCAAACTTATCAAATTCCATCATTTTCACAATCCACTTTCAAACTTCACTACAAGAAAAATGCACATAGACAACGCCCCTAAGACAACGGTTTTTTGAAAAAACTGTTGTCGTAGCCAAATTTAGCGTTGTCGTAGACAAAACCGTTGTCTTAGGGCACAAAAATCCACTCATAGACAACGGCATTTTTTTGGCGTTGTCGTAGAGGCGTAGTCGTAGGGTAAAATTCAGCCCTAAGACAACGCTGGTGACTTGACGTTGTCGTAGTGGTGTAGTCTTAGGTACAAAATGAACCCTATGACAACGCTTATGATACGAGGTTGTCGTAGATATGTAGTCGTTGATGCCTAAGACAACAGGTACTATATGAGGTTATCGTTGAGGCGTAGTCATATATCCCTAAGACAACGGCAACTTTATAGCGTTGTCATAACCTTGTCAAAGCGATGTCGTAGACTAAATAAACTTGATTTTTTATTTATTATTACTATTACTATATGTAAATACATTTAAAATTTACCTAGACAAATTATTACCCAAAATCAAAATCCCCAAATTCCCTAGAAATCCCTTCACAATCAATCGGAACCCTAGCTGTCACCGCCACTATCGCCGCCGCCGATGAGGTCACCGCCGCTCTCCCACGCCATCAGCCGCTGCCTCGCCGTGTGCACCCATTCCTACCAGCTCTTCCCTGCCACCGCTCTCCCACGCCGCCAGCAGTTCCCTCCGCCGCCGCGGCCCTCTCGTTGCTTCCCTCACGCCGCTTTCCTCATGCCGTAGCTCACCCTCACCGCCGCTACCCCCTCCACCGCTGCTGTCGCTGCTGATTCCTAACTGCTGCTGCCCACGCCGCTGCGTCACTGCCGATGTCCTAATTCAAATCCCCAGTCGAAAACCCTAAGTTTTTCTTCATCTTCTACACGCCGCGACTGCCCCTCCACCGCTGCCGTCGCCACCGCTGCCTTCGTCGCTGCTGTTATCTCTTTCTCCTCCCCCTCGCTATCGCTGCCCCCACCTCCGCTGCCCTTGCTGCCGCTGCACCCCTAACGCTCCCCTCGGAATCCCATGAAGCTGCCCTTGCTGCCGCGTCACAGCCCATCGCTCTCACTCGCCCCTGGTCACTGTCAATAGAGTGTTTTCATGTGTGGTTCATTTAATTTGACAAAATGTAATCTGGACTATAATTTTCTCCTTACATGAAGTCTTGGTAGTTTCCTGTTTTTAGTACTGTTTGTATTCTGATGGTTATTGCCTCAACTGACTAATCATCTTAATCTGAAGAGGGACCATATGGACGTCCTACAATGCCCTGGCATGGCGTTTATTCATTAGCTGTCAAATGGAGACAAATCTCTGAACCTTGTGATCCAGTTGTTTGGATTAACAAATTGAGGTGCGTCATAGCTGTTTGTAATGTGATTAAATTGTTGCAATGGTATTCTATAACTTATGGAATGGACTAACTTTTTGGATATATAGTAAATTGTTTGTGGGAACTTCAAATTGAGTTCATTTAACTATTCAGGTATCAGTAAAGTTGCTAGTTAATTAGATATCTATTGCAAAGAAAAGATGGAAATTTGTAAATTATTTCTGCACTCTGTATACGTTTAAGTTAATTCTTAAATATAATCAGTTTGTAGTAGTTCGAGGCACTTTAAATGTCGATAATTCTTGATAATTTCTTGATTTATAGGGAGATGAACTTTAAAATAACAAGTCTGAAAGACGATTTGTAGTAGAATATCTGATTATAGAAAGGGTTTTAGAAAAGGCTTGGTGCTAGATAGTGCTCCCTCCATCCGAAAAATAGAGTCCAACTTCTGTAAAGTATAATCTGTTTTGTTGGTTAACTCAATTAAGGCAATCTTCTGTAAACCTTCATATCTAACTTATGTCCATCCATTTATTCTTAAAATCCATCATGCATGTTTTTTATAACTAGCCATAAGTTTGTTATAAGCGCATTATTAAAATTTCAATTCAAGACTAACTCTAATTTTTAATTCAGGAACCTTATTTATGCAAAATATGTTCTCGGAACATGAATTTTTTGGGGATGAAGGGATTTGATTAGTCATGAATGGGCAGTTTTTGCAACAGTAGTTGTTGACATTGAAATAGAATACTACTAGAATAACTAATATTTTAATACAAAATGTAATGTGAAATTCAATCTCAAGATTAATATTCTTCATGACATGTTTTCTTAGGAATATTGGTGTAAAAGGCTTCATCCAAAGAATGTATGTGAGAAAGTTTACAGGCAACCTCCTCTACGCGATTCTTTGAGAAATGGAAAGCTGAAAAAACAAGAATTTTCTCTGACGAAGCAAAAGGCAGCGCTTTTACAGGCTACAGATTCTATTGGCAAGAAGATACAATACCATTGCCCAGGATTTCTTCCCAACAAGCGCCAGGTGATTCTTCATTAAAATGAGTTTGGTATGGGAAGCTTATAACTAACTGAAAATTAGTAGTGCAGAAGTATGCTACAATATTTGTGAAGGAAATTTGTCTCTGGAGATTCTTTTTGCAAATTTCTATGCTTTGAACCAACTGCAACAAGAATAATATGTATTGATGTTGATATATTTATGTATGCGTATACATTTTTTATCTTCTTTTCGTTTATTGATAACTAATTTAAATATGAGAGTTTTCATTTTATTTTGTTGCATTATGGGGGCCATGGTGCTATCTTTTGCATTATTTTTTCTCTCCTATTTCTTATTATAGTAAAAAAGTTGTTTCAAGGTTTCTTTCTGGACATATAAATTACAAAAGAACAAATATGGAAATTCACATTCTCATTGTTGAATTTTCTGCTTTCAGTGTTAAGTTTTTTCCTAATAAGAGTAGTATTATTTTTAGTTGTCAATTTGATTTGAAATCCCCCTTAGAGGGTTGCTATAGCACCTGTGGTCACATTTGCTTGAACATTTAGCTAATCTGGTGTAATGTTACAAAATGAGAATCTGTCTTGTGCAGAAGTGACTTTACTGCATTTTTCAAAGCATGGGCTTTTCTTTATAAAAGTAAATTAATATTTGTTCCAGTTAGATATGTTCATATTATTTTTTCTGGAATGCCTGCCAAGTTAAACATTTTTGTGGATTGAAACGGTTATTAAAATCAAGTTCTTTGTCAGGAATTGAAATGATTTTACATGTTGTTAGCTTATGTTGTTCGAAGTTAGTTAATGTTATCTCCAGCCTTAGATCTATCTGCAAGACTTAAGGGGTGTTTTGTAAGTTAAGGAGAATGGCAACAGGTATGGGATAACTTTCACTCCTCCAATTTATAGAGGGATTGGTGCATTCCCAAAAAGGAAAATATACTACTGTAGAGGAATGATTTTGAATCCCAAGCAGCCACTTTTCATCCTTTCCATTCCCCCTTCCCCAAACCATCCTACCAGACACTCCGTAGTTTGGCCGTTGGATTGGCTGATTATTGTGCTCATGAATAATCAATCTATTGCAAAGAAAAAGATAGAAATTTGATGGGAAATTCTCATTGTTTGCTTGTTGATCTCCAGAACATTTAATGTTGCCAAAGCAGTGATGAAGGAGAATAAGTATGTTCGTGACAAGAAAGACTGCATGATCAATCTCAATGAAAATGGGAGACTGCAAGAAGTAAGTTACATTGATAAGAGAAGACAATATTAATGCTGCAGGTTTTTTTGTTTCCAACCATGAATTATGATAATCCTTTCCAAGATACATCTGAGGAGTCTTGTGTCCAGAATCACCACATTATATTAGTTCTCCTTCCCATTAAATTTGAAACACAAGCGACACTGCATGCCTGGCCTGGCAAATAAGCACCATTGATCTATCAATCTGGTGATTTTTACTTTGAGAAAACATTTCTGGGGGCTTGCCCATTGGTGCTCCACTTTTCCTGTATCATTTTCATATCCTGTTTAATGGTTTTATATTTTGTATTCTGAAGGGTGTTGCTCCTTGATATTCAACTTGCAGGTAATTAATGCAAAGTCATGCTCGGATCTATACGAAGTTGTGGGCCAGGACTTTTGGTTGGCTACTTGGTGCAACAGTTCAGCATTTGAGGGGTAACGTTGTTTAGTATAACTTGTGATGACATTTATCTAATTTTCTTAACCCAGTGATCTTATATTACGAGTTGATTGCAACAAGTTTTCTTGACTTAGATCCATCTTTGTCTTGTTTGTTATTTCAGAAAGCGTCTTGAAGAAACAAGGATCTCCATGCAAAAAACACAATTTCATGCCACTATCAAGAGGTAGTGCTGTAATTGGGCTCGTTGTGATGCTCGGGCTGCTTCTTGCCGCTAACATGGAGTTCACCGGAAGCATTCCAGAAGGCGTACATGTGGATTGGGAAGCAATCTTAGAATCAGATCCTAACTCCTTTATATCTTTTGTAAAAAGTTGGTTGTACCCTTCTCTCAAGATTCTTTCCAGAATACAGATATCATGTAGCTTGTAGCTTCCATATTTTGTATCAACTCTTAGATCATATGAACTTTTAGAGTAATAGTTGTTGTATGAACTATTAAATGAATATGTCAATTTGATATGACTATTTTGAGTTGAATGTTTATTTTGTATATTTGAATTTCAATTAATATATAATAATTATTAAATGCTGCTAGAACTTTTAAAAGACAACGCTGAAAATAGACTACGACAACAGTTTCAAAAATGTTGTAATAAGGGTCTACGACAACGGAAAAGATTAAAAACCATTGTCTTAGACAGCTACGACAACGGTTAAAAACCGTTGTCTTAAGCCTCTACAACAACGGTTGAAAACCGTTGTCAAAGCGTTGTCATTGTTATCTACGACAACGGCGGGACAACGGTTAATAACCGTTGTCATTGGTCTCTAAAACAACGGCTTAAAACCGTTGTCAAAGCGTTGTCGTAGATAGATAAGACAACACTTCTTTTGAACAACCACCCTACGACAACAGTTAAAAACCGTTGTCTATGTGCATCACAACCGTTGTTGTAGGGGTCTAAGACAACGGTTAAAAACCGTTGTCTATGAGCGAAAATTTGCGGACCCCTACGACAACCCTGGCTACAACAACGCTGCTTTCTGGCCTACGACAACGGTTTTTAACCGTTGTCTATCAGCGATTTTCTTGTAGTGCTTGCAAAATCTATATATGTCTAACCCAAACATATCCTAATTTTTTTAACATCTATTTTTGTTAATGTCAAAGTTTGAACTATCCTAAATGCTCTGTTTGTAAAATATTAATAATTTCAATATTTTCATATTATCTTTTTTTTTCTTGAATCCTACAAATAAATTTATTTCTAAAGTTATTTTTTAATCTGAAATATCCTAAATGTTCTTATTTTGTAAGGTATTACTATCTTCAAACATCTTTTTTGATTATTTGTTTTAATTCAATGAAAAATAGTAGTATATTTACTCATCAATTTTTTTTTATTTTTTTGCATTAAAATTTCATTTTATAAAGGTTTATGTAACATTGTTGTGTAATTTTTGTTTTCTTTTTATAAGAATTTAATATTATATAGGCTAATGTAACCTTGTTGTTTACTCTTTTTTTTCCTTTCAAATTGAAATGTTGGACAAATAATTATTCAAATTTGGAAGCAAAGATTTCATGTAGTGAAAAACAATTCAACATTAGCAAACATTAGTAACTTACATATTTATTTTTTGTTGAGTAGTGAGGTGAGTATTTAATTGATATTAATGTTTTTATATTTGACAAATAAAATATATTTTAAGAAGGGACACTTGGCATGCTTGTAGAGCTCCAAGTGTCATCACTTGAGAGTATCAAACCACACTTTTATATATATAATTTATTATTTATTATTTAAATACATAAATGCGTATTTGAACTCGTTCGTTGCACGGGTTTCATTTAATACTTATCTCATTTTTTATTTTATAATTAGTGTTTATTGTTATATGATAGTAAATTTTTACATAAGTATAATATTTTTTCTTTATTCTTAAAATAATATTTCTTATGGTACATTTGAATATGTGGATTTAAGGAGTTATTTGAAATCCTTGGTAGCAAATCCACTGATAGTGTTGGGTTGGATGTGAATTTCAAATCTATAGTTTTCATTTTGAGCTAATTTTAGAGTCATTTTGGTGGATTTCAAATCCATTCAAACTTGAAAGGATTTGAAATTCACTCATTTTAAATTCTGGATTTGAAATCACTCTATCCAAATAGAGTCTTATTGTTTTCTTTAATAATTTTTTTTCATTTATTCTTTAACACAAAATTGTTAATATGTAGTTCTTAATAGGTGTTTTAATTATTGCATTAGGTATTTTCATATTTTTTTTTTTAATTTTTTTTTTATTTTTTTTATTTTTTTTTATTTTTTTTTATTTTTTTTATTTTTTTTTGTTTTTTTTTTATTTTTTATTTTTTTTTTTATTTTTTTTTTATTTTTTTTTTTATTTTTTTTTTTAATTTTTTTTTTTATTTTCTGTTTTGTTCAATGTTTGTCCTAAGTGCACTCATTATTAGCTTTATGTATTGGTTTATTTTGTAATTGTGTTCTTTTTGTGATCTTTTTATTAGCCTTAACAAATTGTTACATATTTTAATATTTTAATACAATTTCTCGATTGTTTAAGGGGGTGGTTAGACAGAATGTGCACGTTTGGATTTTAAATTACCAATATCCGAATCATGTTATTTGTTTGCAAAATCTTATCGCTTGAAAACATCTATTTTGTTCAATGTTTGTCCTATGTGCACTCATTATTAGCTTTATGTATTGGTTTATTTTGTAATTGTGTTCTTTTTGTGATCTTTTTGTGATCTTTTTATTAGCCTTAACAAATTGTTACATATTGTAATATTTTAATACAATTTCTCGATTGTTTAAGGGGGTGGTTAGACTGAATATGTGCACGTTTGGATTTTAAATTACCAATATCCAAATCATGTTATTTGTTTACAGAATCTTATAACTTTTTTTTTTTTTTGTCTACTTTATCCACTTTTTTACAATTTGAACTGAAAATATTAGCTCTTTTTTTAAAGATAAAATAATAGTACATCATCTATTTTTCATATAATTCCCATGATGACATATTAATTGTAATCCTACTTTTTAAAATCTCTAAACAAACACAAAATTATCAAATTTCATCCTTTTTATAACTCACTTTCATACGTGCCAAATTTACATATGTTTTAACCTAAAAATATCCTAAAAAAATTTTAAAAACCTATTTTTTTCTAATGTCATTAATAATATTGTTTCAGAGTTTAAACTCAATTTCAAAGTACATTATTTTTATTTAATGCATGACTTTACCGAACTAATGTTTGCACATTGTTGCTTACCTTTTTTTTTTTTTTTTTTTGGTGCCAATTTGAAATGTTGGACAAAAATAATAATTCAAATTTGAAACCAAAGATTTCATGTAAAAAAGATAATACAACATTAGCAAGCACTTGTAACTTACATTATTTTTTTCCAAACAATTATTTTTTTATAATACCCTTTAAAATTTCTAAACAAACACAACTTTTCATTATCTAATGCCAAATATGTTTCAATCTCACATATCTTAAGGTTTTTTTAACACCTATTTTTGGTAATGTCATTAGCAATATGTTTCATAGTTTAAAGTACATTATTTTATTTCATGTCTTACATTACCGAATTCTAATATTTATATGTTATTTTTTTCTTGAATCATCTCAATATTTTTTTCTCTAAAGGTTTTTATTTTTTTGAGTTTGAACTACTTGAATGTTCTTTTGTAAAATATTATTAGCACCTTCAAATATCTTTTATTTATTTATTTTAATTCCTTAAAAAGTAGTAGCAGAATTACTCTTCAAATTTTGTTTTATTTTTTTGAAATTGAAATGTTGGACAAAAACAATTATTCAAGTTTGACACCAAAAATTTCATGTAAAACAAAAAAGAAAAAAACAATACATCATTAACAAACATTTGTAACTTACATATTTAATTTTTTCAGGCACTTTATTATTGTAGGGTAGTGGGGTGTGTATTTAATTCATATTAAAATTTTGATATTTTATAAATAAAATAATTTTTAAGGAATGACACTTGACAACATTGTAAAGTGTCACTTGTCAAACATTTGAAGGTGACACTTGGCAACATCGTAAAGTGCCACTTGTCAAACACTTGAGGGTGCAAACTACACTTTTATATATATATAATTTTGATATTTTATAAATAAAATAATTTTTAAGGAAGGACACTTGGCAACATCGTAAAGTGTCACTTGTCAAACATTTGAAGGTGACACTTGGCAACATTGTAAAGTGCCACTTGTCAAACACTTGAGGGTGCAAACTACACTTTTATATATATATAATTTTGATATTTTATAAATAAAATAATTTTTAAGGAAGGACACTTGGCAACATTGTAAAGTGTCACTTGTCAAACATTTGAAGGTGACACTTGGCAACATTGTAAAGTGCCACTTGTCAAACACTTGAGGGTGCAAACTACACTTTTATATATATAAAATTTTGATATTTTATAAATAAAATAATTTTTAAGGAAGGACACTTGGCAACATTGTAAAGTGTCACTTGTCAAACATTTGAAGGTGACACTTGGCAACATTGTAAAGTGCCACTTGTCAAACACTTGAGGGTGCAAACCACACTTTTATATATATAATTCAATATT
This sequence comes from Scutellaria baicalensis, assembly GCA_005771605.1. Lineage (NCBI taxonomy): Eukaryota > Viridiplantae > Streptophyta > Magnoliopsida > Lamiales > Lamiaceae > Scutellaria > Scutellaria baicalensis. Next base: position 24,642,243 of record CM016723.1, on the reverse strand, counting down.
GAAAAAGAAAAATAAAGCAAAATACAAATGATTTCATTTTTTCACACTCCAAATTCATCCCTAAGTGCATTGTACGTTCTCACGTGCTGGCCATCAAGTGTTGCATTATTCAAACTAAAGCCCTATGATCATTGCGAGTTGATTAATTGTTGCTACATACAAAAATATAAGGTAAAAGTTAGACATGTATTTCACATGAATAACATAAATCAAGCCATTCAACTAAGTATCATCACCACATGATGTAGCAACTGATGTGTTAGACTGATTTCATTTTGATGATCTCTTATTGAAGGAAAATGAGCATAACTATGTTGTTGGTTAGCAAACAAATTTATAACCTAAAATAAAAAATATACAAAATTTTAGAATATTATAATTTCATTCCAACATAAGTGTATCTCCAGAAAATAAAATAGCTCCAAATATGAAATAAAGGTCCTTCAATAAGATAAAATGTATTTGTGGTCTTACATACTAATTTCATTTTTCAAATTCATTGATAAGTAATGAATAAATTCAAAAACACAGACAACATAAAGTCACATCATCATATATAAGTTTTATATAAGTGTCTGTTGGGGCAGCGAAGGTAACATATTGTGCTCAATAAAAGTGCTTGTACTGGGAGCTGCATTCTCATTGCCAAAATGAGTGACCTTATACTCTAAAGTTTCACATAGCACCAACTTGGAACTCTTCTTGAAATAACTCAAAGATTTCATGTGTGTAAATAGTAGTTGCATGCTTAAAAATCTAGACGGTAAATGAAGCTACTGGTGTACTCTGACCAGATTTTATATCAACTTTCACTTCTTTCATAGGGAAAAGTGTTAAAAATACCCCTTATATACATCACATTTACAATTTTATCCTTTAATTTTATCACTTCCTAAAACTACCTCGTTAATTACACATTTTTGCCAAAATTAGCCTGTCAGCTGCTATATGAGGTAACTTGATGATGTGGCTGGTTTTTTCACGCGTGGAATATAATTTTCAATTTTTTTTTGTTCCACATCACATGGGGGTTTCCACGTCAGCCCCCTTCTAATCCTAACCCACTGCCCTTCCCTCCCAACCCCGCCATGGCCGGCGACTACACTACCCGGAGAGAGAGATCAAGAGAGAAGCAAAAAAGCAAAGAGACCGCACCACTTGGAGAGAGAGATCGAGAGAGAAGCAACAGTGTTCTGAGAAAACTGCGGCAACAGCGGTGGAGTAGATCGAGGGGTTGAGTAGATCGGAGCGGGGAAGCATCAAATAATATTGGATTTCTCCACTAATCCAACCAACATTCACATAGATTTATTCCTCATTATATGGGAACTAAAACCCCTCATTCAATTTTGAGAAAACATGCATGCGATTGAAGAACAAAAAAATGGGTTTATAAAGCATTTCGGACGGGTTTGGGTTGATTGAGGTTTGATTTCAACAATAAACATGAAATTGATGTGAGGTTATGTTTGGGATTGAGGAGATGATCATTTTGGTATATCATTTGGGTGTTTTGAGTGAGAAATGAAGAATATCAACATTTTGAGCTTGTAGGCTTGTCATGGCCATTTTCCGGTGACATGGACGACTGTTGGGGGCTGTTTTTCGAGCTAATTTGTATCATTTTGGTGCATTTTCTTGGTGGGAAGTGATAGAAGATTCAACTTAGATGAAAATGGAAGGGTTGGAAGTAGTTAGAGTGCAAAAGAGAATTTTCCGGTGATTATTCCGACGACCGCCCTGCGACTTCGGTGAGGTGGGGAAGGAGAAGACATGTGATGCAGTAAAAAAAATTAAATTATATATATCAGAATATAAAAATCTGATTACACATGTGTATTTAACCGCCACATCAGCATGTAACCGGCTAGTTACCTCCTACAGCAGGTGACAGACTATTTTTGGCAAAAATGTGTAACTTACAGGGTAATTTTAGAAAGTTATAAAATTAAAGGATAAGATCGTAAATGTGGTATATATACGAGATATTTTTATCACTTTTCCCTCTTTCATACCAATATTACATACAAACTATAAGGCCCAATATCGAAAAATTAGTAATACATTATTCATTTGTCTTTGATAAGATGGGTCATTTTATGGGCCTAGGCAACAGATATTGTGTTCTTGGGCTTTTGCCTTGGACGATTTATTAAATTGAATTATTTTCTTCATGGATTGAACGATAAATATAGGGTGATTCTAAACACGGTCATATTAAAATGAAATTCCTTTTTTAACCTTAAATTTTATATTTTTAATATTCAACATAACAATACATCATCTTCATTAATTTCCTTTTTGCACAACCATAGGTATAGTCTCATCAATTTAAAGACAATTGTTTCAACAATAACAGAAAAATATTTTAGCAAAATATCAAGTTCTAAGAAGGAATTTAATCAAGTTTATTATGAAGATATGCGTTGAACTCAATGTATTAGGAAAAATGATAATGAAAGAAAATGTTTACGATCCTTTCAAGTAATTTATATTATTATTTATTTATTTTTTGAGAAGAAGAAGAAAGAAGAAGAAGAAGAAGAAGAAGAAGTGTAGTAAAAAGTCATGTTGTTAATAATAATAATTATAATAATAATAATAATAATAATAATAATAATAATAATAATAATAATAAGAAGAAGAAGAAAAGTTATTCGAAGAAGAAGAAGAAGAAGATAAAGAAGAAGTCCATTTAAAAAACCACTGTCCAATTTTCGTCCACCATGGAAGCGGTTTTCAATTTTAGTCAAATTAAGTCAAAAATGGACCAAATAGTGACGATTTTTGGCTTAATTGGACTAAAATTGAAAACCGCTTTCATGATGGACGAAAATTGGATAGTGACTTTTAAATGGACTAAAATTGATTTTTTCCCAATAAGAATAATAATAATTGAACTATAATATGTTTTACCTTATAAAATTTTAATTTATCTTTCAGTGATTTTTTTTGAATAGTAGGGTTGAAACTTAATATAATATATTGGTTGTGTAAAGAAAAAAAAGAGCGAAAATGTAGAAAAAGAATTAGGCTGCAAAAATATCAATAATGAGGTTTAAGAAATCTTATTTTCTTGGTGGCTATATTGCAAATTTTTTTGGTCGTATTTATAATTATCCTAAATTTATTGCATTGGAGCCCCAAATCTATATTGTATATTATTTTCTTGGCTAACAAAATAGCTAATACTTGGCCCACAAAATCTATATTATATATATAATTATTCTTGTAGAATCATCAATTTTATTAAATTGCGATTTTAATCAAACATTTGAATAATTATAAAATAATGACTTTTTATATATATAGATGTGGTTTGGATCACCCATTAAGATTAGAAATTTTCCTTTTTGTCGTGTTAGACTGTTCAGACAAGTTAATTGTCAGCATGAATATTTTTTGAGCAAGTTTTGTGTGAGACCGTCTCATGAATCTTTTTGGTGAGACGGATCAATCCATAACTCACACTTAGAAATTCATATGAAAGTTTGTGGATATGGATTCAATTCATGGGTAATAAGGATTCGTCTCACGGAAACTATCCGTGAGACCGTCTCATATGAGTTTTTGCGATATTTTTTTCTTCAAAAAGAAAAACACCACATTTACTTAAATTACGACTTTAACCAAACATTTTTACAATTACAAAAAATAAGACACTAAATATACAGCTATCTCTTTGTTAGTCTATATTTTTTGTAGTTATCCAATTTTTTTGTTTAAATTACAATACAAGAAAATATGGTTTAATTTTTTTAACTTTTTTTTTTCTTACAGCAATGGTAAATGTGGTGAATTGTTTTTAATATCCTTGTTGATAGCTAATGTTGCCTTAACACGTCAACACCAGTGATAAAATTAACACAGATATATATATATATATATATATATATATATATGCATATTGCTTAATATCATGTTATTTTTTGAATTATATAAAGAATTAAGTAAAATTGCAATTTAAGTAAGTAGATGGTTTTTACGACAATAATCCAGAAAAAAATTGTACAAAGATGGATTATGTAAGAGAAATAAAATTGTGTGGAAAGAAAATGAATTTTGTTCAATAAACCAAATACTCCCTCCGTCCCACTTAAAACTGTCTACTTTCCATTTTTGTTTGTCCCACCTAAAACTGTCAGTCCAAAAATGACAAAAAAAAATTTACTCTTACCCCTCCATTTCTTTCATTTTACAACTTTTGCACTCAAATTATACCTTTAAATTACAAAATTGACACTAAAAAACATTAAAATAACACATTCAATCAAAATCAACAGTTTTTTCTTAGAATTTGTGCCGGTCAAAGTAGGCACATTTAACCGGGTGGAGGTAGTAGTTTTTAACCAAAATTTTGTAAGGCCCTTTGACTTAACTTGTTATATTGGAGTACTACGAAGATATGTTTTGGATCGTTGTTCTGAATTATATATATATATATATATATATAACTAAAAAGTATCTTATTTATACTCTAGTGTATGCTATATATGTAAAAAAATATTATATATATAGGCAAATGCTGCTGTGCACCAGGTGCACGGATCTGGATTGGTGCAACTGGGGCGACCTGACTTGGATCCGCGCACCTGGATTTTCCTTTCTTTTTTTTCGCTTCAGGCTGTTACATTTATGTTGTAAGGATGTGACATTTACGTTATATAAGTGTGACCTTTATATATAAATGTTGTGACCTTTATGTTCAGTAACTTAGGAAAAAATGAAGATTTTCAGGTTTTTTCGCTTCAGATTAAGACCTTTATGTTGTATTGTTGTAACCTTATGTACAATTCTTGTGACCTTTATGTACAAATATTATGACCTTTATAATCCATAACTTTGAAAAAAAAATTGAAATTTTCAAAATTCAGTGCATTTTAAGGATGAATATATGTGCAGCTAATATTGTATAAACGTAAATATGTACAAATTTTACTAAAATTCTTCATTTTTTTCTAAGTTAAAGTATATAAAGGTCATTACATTTATAAATAAAGGTCACACTTATATAACACAAAGGTCACAAGCATATAACATAAAGGTAACAACTTGAAGCGAAAAAATAAAATTCAAAAAAAATAAAATAAATAAAAGTGCGTGGATCCGGGTCTACCCGAACCCGACCCGAATTGTATGTGCACCAGTTGCACAGGAGATTAACTCATATATATATCGTTTGATACATCATAAGAAAAATGAGTATTTATGATACTATTTTTAACGACAACCAAGTTGTCGTCAAAAGTCTAGTTTTTACGACAATAATTATTGAAAAAATGCTAATATAAATTAAAATTACATTATCACAAAAAAACAATGAAAAAAATTATGAAAAAGTTCATTTTACGTCCACTTAAAACTCTATTGTCCATTTTACGTCCATTTATTTTTAGGGTTTCATATTTAGTCAAATTAAAACCAAAATCGACCAATTTTGGTCAATTGGGGGTGATTGCATCTCAATCGCCCCCAATTTTGAATTTCTGATAAGCCACGTGATCAGCTACCACGTGTGCTCCGATAAGCCACGTCAGTTGTCACGTGTGCTCCGATAAGCCACATCTCACTTGTGCTTCGATAAGCCACGTCAGCTGAACTCAGCCGGAAAATCGATCTCCGATGGCCAAATGACCAAAATTGGTCGACTTTGATTGTAATTGGACTAAATGTGAAACCCTAAAAATAAATTGACAGTAACATTTTAAGTGGACGTAAAATGAATTTTTCCCAAAAAAATCATTTGCCATAAAATCATATTGTCGCAAACTATATATATATATATATATATATATATATCCGCGAGAAGTTTTTGAGATAATATCTTAATGAGAAAATATTTATCGCAAAATGTTTTTACAACAATTAATATTTTTCTGATAACATTTAGTTGTTTCAAATACTCTTTTTTTTTTTTTTTTTTGTAGTGGTAATATTTTTACTATATCAATCATTCATTCAATTCATAAAATACCTAGGGGCTAAAAAAAAACTATAAATATTATTTCAAACACAATGTGAAAAAATAAAATAAAAATTATATAATTTAACGTCCTTTAACTTAAATTCTAAAATAAGTCCTAAACTAGACTTGATCACGAGTTACTAAATTAGTAATCTCTCTTCACCAAAAATAATAATATAATATTCGAGATTTTCTTCCTCGAAATCTTTTTCTACACTACATGAGGTTTCATTAGAAAATGAACTGTTTTGTCAATCAAAAAACTCGTCTATTAAAATGATAAGAAACATGGACTTTATGTTTAATAAAATTAGATAATTAGGTCGATATAAACTTGAATTAATGTACATTAAAAAATGATTATTTGCAATGAGATTTTTTGCGACAGTAAACCTGTCAAGAAATTTTTATTTTTTATAACAATATATATTTTTAAAAATTAATAATAAAATTGACATCGAGTTGTCACAAAAAATTCGAAACGACTTTTTGGATAATAATGTATTGACAGAATGTTTCACAAAATATTTTTGTGACAATTATCAATGTTTTTCCAACAATATTTTGTTGTCAAGAAACCATATTTTTTATAGTGGTAAAATTAATATGCGTTATTTTTCTGTATTAGTAACTTACTAATTATTTGATTAATTTATACGATTTCTAGTTAATTGATTATATGTGTTCCCGTGCAAAATGATTCCTTAGAAATATTGTACTGTATTATTCACTAATATTAATTTCTTCTATGATAATCTTAAAACTATATGTAGTAGTATTAAATTCAAGAAAATAAGTAATTCTATATATATATATATATATATATATATATATGAAGGGATATATCACAATATTAAGAAAATGAATTTAATGAGATATAAACACTTGCATATGGTTACTTAATTTCTTGAAATCAATTCTATTCAAATATACAATGATTCATTAGTTGGACACGACAAGGAAAAAAAAAACGAAATGGTTCGTCTATGATAAAGTTTTACAGTCAATGAATATTTGTTGATTCAAGTACATATTTTTTATTTGAGTTTCATTATAATTTGATTATGGTAAAAACTCAAACTCATTGCTAGTTATTAAAATGTATACCATAATTAAAGTGGCTATAGACAATTTTAATAGATATATATGCATTTTAGAATGCACACTTTATATACTTCTTTAATTATATTTATAATTTTTTCATCCACTTGTATCGATTTTTCACATTTTTTATTATTCAAGGTAAATTATCTGCTTCAATTGGAGTGTAACTGGGACTTCGGATTTTAAATTTCACGTTACCATTTCTAGTAGTAGGTTTCAGTTTTTCATTTAAAAATAAAAGCAAATCATCTATTGAATAAAGAAAGTATAGACTATATTAAGAATTTGTGTACGTCTTCCGTGCCCCCGGCACCGTGCCCCCAAACACTTATTATAATACCTTTAAGAGCAGCCCCAGCACTGCGCTGGGGCAGTGTGAGCTGCCAAACTTTTCCCTCCAGCATGGCGCTATCCATAGCGCTAGTTTATATATGCACAGTGTGGTGCCACAAGTAGCACCACACTGTGCTTGCGTTATCTTTTTTTTTTTTTAAATTTATTTATTATATATTGTGGAGTTATTTTATAATATTTGAGATAATATAATTGTATTTTTGTCAACACAAATTGTGATATAAAATTATAATTGAAATGATAATTTGAACAACACGAATGGTAATTTGAAAAACACGAATACAAGAAAAATTGAACAACACGGGTGGCCATTTAAACAACACGAATGGTAATTTGAAAAATTGAAATGATCGTGAGTGATCGTTTCTCAACATGGATAGTGAAAATTAGAGAAACGAGAAGCAATTACATAAAATTACTAATAATAAATTAAAATGCAAAAAATACAACATAATTAAAATGCATAATATGATAGTAGTGGATGAACGAAATCTTAATGCTCCAATTCAAGAAAACTTGGAAGTGTCACCTCTAGACATCGAATTTGCTGAGAATGAACCCACTCGCTTTTAGGATTTTCTTGGTCGATTTAGACAAATTAGAGATGCAGATGCTCATTTTGCACTTCGAAATGCATTAATTGATCATTTGTGGGAAGAATATTCTAATTCAGAAAATTAAGAATTATGACTATGTAACATCTATTTCCCTTTCAATAAAAATAAGTTGTTATTTTTGTTTTCATTTTACCTTAAGTTTCATTTAATTACTCATATAACTTTTTATTTATACAATTTAAATATAAATAATAAAATTGTATTAAAGAACTTGTAGGTGTAAATATGTTAATCAATTATAATATATTTGAAAAATATGATTAAATAAATTCATAATTAAAAATATAATAGAATATTCTTTTTTAATGCAAAAAGTAATGCAGAGTGCTGGAGATGAAAACACTGTTTCTGCACTACTTTAGTGCAAAATCTGCACTAAAGTAGTGCTAGTGCTGGAGATGCTCTAAGTAATATGAGTAATATCTTAACATGTAACAAATAATACCTTGAATAATGTCTTCACTAAAACATATATTTCAATTATACGCATAATACCTTATGAATATGCAACTAATACCTTATGAGTATACCACTAATATCTTCAAGAATATATCACTAATACCTTATGAATACACTGATAATACCTCATGGATATATACCTAATACCAAACTAATAATATCTTTAGGGGTACGGTGCACAGGAGGTACGCAAATTTTTGTCTAAGAATTTCCTTGGAGCATGTAGTCTTTAACTTAAAATAATGTTATTAAAATAAGATTCATATCAACTACTATTTAAAATAATATGTTAGTCATGACATAAATCATGATATTACTAATAATTATTTATAACATGATGTAATAGAATATAAAACATCAAATAATAAAAGGTCAAAGTACCATTATATGAACTATGCACAATCATAAATAACTTTCGAGAAAAATCAGTTTAATACTGGTATCACAAGGTTTAGGCATGACATCTCTACTTTGTGTCTCAAAATCAATGCAAAAATTATAAATGTAGTTGAAATTCCAATATGGAAATGCTAACTTTATCAATTTATTTATAGATCTTCTTGCAATGAAATCAATTTAGATTATATTTGGTAAAATAAGTTAGGTACAAGTAAAATGCGACAAGGGTTTGGTAGAGTAGTTGGGTTTACATTGTCTCATATAATACTAAGTAATCAAACCCCATCTACTTTTTTGGACTCATATGTATAACGAGCTGGGACTTGAACTTGATCCAGCTTTATTTTTTTGAGTATGATTTAAAAATTCAAAAACAAGTTTAATATGGTTTAAATTTAATTAAACTTATTCAATTTGTAAGTTCTAACTTGATTTAGTGGTAAATTGAGATCATCTTGTTTAACTCGATTATTAATATAGACATTTTTGTTATAAAACAATTGTAAGGATCTGATATGATTCAATTCGATTTGTTTGTGTACTATTGTTAGTATAGACATATTGAAATCCATGGTAGAAAATTCACCGGTAGTGTTTGGATGGACGTGGATTTGAAATCCATAATTTTCATTTTGAGCTAATTTTGGTGGATTTCAAATCTACTCCAACTTGAGAGGATTTGAAATCCACTAATTTCAGATTCAGGATTTCAAATCACTCTATTCAAACGGAACCTAAGCTTTCGTAAGCTTAACGAGCTTATGATCAAGTCGGATATGGGAAAAACTTAATTTTAGTTTCGTTAAAAAACTATTGTCCATTTTAAGTCCACTTAAAATAGTGTAATTTAAGTCCAATTAAATCGGAAATTGACCAATTGAAGTCCTTTTTCCGCCGGAATTTCGATTTTCTGGCAGGTTTCTGACGAGTGCGACACACTCGCCCTAATCTGCATTTTCCGACGAACTAACATAGACGTGAAATTTTTTTCCCATGTGACATTTCTTTTTCATATAACAAATAATTCCATATCATATTTTTCCAAAATAAAAAAATAAAACCAAGAATCGAATTGCTCCAAACTCAACCAAATGCAAGAACCCTAATTCTTCCAAGAACCCTACAATTGAGCATGACAGTGCAACATAAATCAGATGAAACTGTAAGTGTTGGTTTTCTTCCAAAGTCATATCTAGCTGTTTTAGATTGAGCAAAAGGATTATAGATTCATCTTCAACAACACTAGTTTCAGACGATGTGAGAGAAAATGAGCAGAGGGTGGTAATGAGTGTGCAGGAGGAGAAATTGATTGTATAATTAGAAAAGAGAAGTTGTTCGTCTCGATCCTTCTAGACCACGACCACAGCCAAACAGCTCATCATCGCCGCGGCCACCGCCACTGGAACCCTATTCTACCTCCCATTCGGATTCTTCAAGCACTCGTCCATCTTCCCGTCATACATCGCCACCATAATCGCAGCGAGTGCCGTCACCGGCGCCACCCACAACAGTCTCCTCGGCCTAATGGTCTGCGGATTCATCGTTGCCGCCATACCCAAACGCCACTTCTCCAATCGATTTCGATCCCCTTTCTTAATTCTGTTTTTAGATTTTAGGATTTTGTTTTAGATTTCAGATTTATTTTTTTGATTTCTTAAAATTCTATTGTTTGTTTTCATTTATTAATTATTGGCAAATATGATGTGGAATTATTTTTTATATGAAAAAGAAATGTCATATAGTGCCATAGGTAGAATAATCCACATCAACGTTTGTCAGAAAATGCAAATTTGGGGCGAGTGAGTTGCACCTGCCGAAAACATGCTGGAAAATCAAAATTTCGACTAAAAAAGGATTGTAATTGGTCAATTTCCGATTTAATTGGACTTAAATTGAAAATGAGATTTTAAATGGATTTAAAACGGACAGTGACCTATTAACGGGACTAAAATTGAGTTGTGCCCCTCGGATATTATCACATCTGAACATAAATTTAAGAATTAATTGAGTTGCTTGAGATCCGACCCGCTCGACTCACTTGTGATTTTCTTCTAATCCAGATTTCATTTTCCTAGCTAAGTGGACCATGATTTGGATTCTATTGCATATCAATTATATCTTATTAAAATTGCATGAAATGGAAAGGCACTTCATTGCTTTTTATTATTTTAATTTTATTGTGATGGAGGAGCATATATAATTACAACTATTGATTCTTTTGACCGACTGCTAAATTAAAATTATTTCATAATCTATAATCATGAATGAAGAATCAATGATTACGTACACAATTAATAACTCCTAACAATCCTTTAATTTATATCTCAATTCCACAAATAATAACAACCAAATTCCATATCAAATTAAATGGAATGATGAAATACAAAAAAAAGAGAACATACCAAAATGAGAAAATCACCAACAACAACCAATTGATTAAAAATAATCGAGAAAAGAAAAAACACATCGTTATATAGTGGTTCAATTCGAATTCACTTTAGCCTATGTCCACTTCAAATTAGAAAAACACTATATTAAGGATGCAAAAGAGATCCAAGGGAACTTTACCATGAAATTTGTTGGACTTCATTTCCTGAAACTCAATCCTATAACCGCCTTAACTAACTTGATCAAATCGTTCTTGTAAAACACGCTTTTAAAATGAAGAATGCGGATTTCATATGTTATATAATATATTCGGAAATGAAAAACAAATAAATAAAATTATTTGAACGACATAAATAATAAAATCATATATTAAAAACGGTGGTCATTTAATTATTAACGCTGATATATAATCATTTAAATGTTAAGTTATATATTAATCAGATTAAGATAAAACTTACTAGATGAACGTCCACTAAGTGATTATATATACATACGTATGTCTCATGTGTAGTTACTATAATATAACAACAACATTATTCAAATGATATGTTATAGTTATTAAGACAATTTCATGATCATTAATAATTTCAGATTATTGAATAAAATCATCAAAATAAAGATTTAGGGTTTAGCGACGGATTTTACCGAGAGATTAGTCTACGTCCGTAAATTTGTGAAAAAAAGTTAAAATAAATTTATAAAAAGTATTATCCACCGATTAATTTCCAATTGTAATTTTGTGAAAATAATAACAAAAATTATTCTTTTAGTTTTTTTATTCAGAAAAATTTACGATTGGAAAATTCCATTGGTAATTACCAACATATTACATTTCGTCATTTCGACGTTAATTTTTGCGGAATTTTTTTATAATTTTTATCAACTATCAATGGAAATTTTCGTCGACAATTTAGAGATGAAAATTCTATCCGTAAATAATTTACCGACAAAAAAATTTCAATCACTAATATTATGGAAATTGTCAGTAATTCGTCAGTATTTTGTTTTATCAAAAAATTGATTATTGACGGAATTTCATCGGTATTCTGTTGGTAACCAACGAAACTTGTCCATCGGTAAATTCCGAAGCTAAATCACAACATTTTTGTAGTGTAACATTTAATGTGCATACGTGATACCTTTTACGCATTAATACCTTAATGGTAAATATGAAATACTTTAATGATACATATACAATACCTTAGAAGTATACAATTGATATCTTAAGAGCATACACCTAATATTTTTATTGAATGAACAACTAATATCTTAATAATATACAATTGATAACTTAAGAATATACAATTGATACTTCGCTTGATGAATTATATATGAAATCAAGTGGTGCGCGGCCACACCATAGTGCATGGGGGTGGGTGGGTGCGTGTGAAGACGGCTCATACGTTTAGTTGGGTTGGATGAACAAATCCAAGATCTGCACCTCTGATGCACATACGTTTTTGTCTATGTGTGTGTATGACTATTTTTGAGTGTTTGGTAGGATGTGTTGGTTGAAATATATCATATTTAGTCCGTTTCATATTAGTTGTTTTTGTAGAGTTTTTGACATGTATTAAGTAGCACAGGATTCGAACAAATTTACACATAGACAATATTTACCTCTCTTATCCATTTTAAAATTAACTTGATTCATTCTCTATCTATTTCTTAGTTATTTCATATAATTTAACATTACAAAAGAATGAAAAAATATGCAACTACTTGAGAGAAGGAGAAGTGAAGGAGAAGAGGGGGTGTGTCGCATTCAATAGGTGAGAATATGGTCATAACTTCACTGTTTTTCAATGCATTTAAAGAGGAGGGAAAATGTTGAATTTTTTTTCAAATGTAGTTATTCTAGAAGTTGAAAATATCAAACATTTGTATTAATATAGACCTCCAAAACAATATAAATCTTATATTTGAATGCTATATATATATATATATCCTTACATTATGTCATCAACAATAAAAATCATTAAATAAATATATAACAAGTCGCATATTATACAGGTGCACTACTAGTGTGTGTGTGTGTATATATATATATATATATATTACATTATTCATTAGTCAGTCCTCAAATGTTCTCCTAAATTTATACTATATATAAAAAGGAAGAAGTTGACAAATTTAACACATTTGCCACTCAATTGCAAAATTGGAGATAATTACTAATTTGCCATTGACCAATAGAAAAATTGTGGAAAAAAAAAATAAAAAACTTTGAGAATCTTATAGAACAAACTTCATATATATTTTAAATATAATAAGTAGTCTTTTAATTTAATATAGGGGTAAAATGAAATAGAGGAAATTATTTTGGATGATATTATTATATGATTATGTCTTAATGATATAATTAAAAAATCTGAAAATAATGAAATTTAAACATTGTCAAAATTTTAAAAATTTGAAAATTCTGTAATTTTAATATATAAATGTGAAAAATAGGTCTAAAAGCTAAATTTCATTTTTCGAAGGACTGTAAAATGTTTAAAAGTTTAAAAAATATTATAAAATTATTAAAAAATCTATACTATATATAAAAAGGAAGAAATTGACAAATTTTACACATTTGCCACTCAATTGCAAAATTGGAGATAATTACTGATTTGTCATTGACCAATAGAAAAATTGTGGAAAAAAAAAACTAAAAAACTTTGAGAATCTTATAGAACAAACTTCATATATATTTTAAATATAATAAGTAGTCTTTTAATTTAATATGGGGGTAAAATGAAATAGAGGAAATTATTTTGGATGGTATTATTATATGATTATGTCTTAATGATATAATTAAAAAATCTGAAAATAATGAAATTTAAACATTGTCAAAATTTGAAAAATTTGAAAAATCTGTAATTTTAATATATAAATGTGAAAAATAGGTCTAAAAGCTAAATTTCATTTTACAAAGGGCTGTAAAATGTTTAAAAGTTTAAAAACTATTATAAAATTATTAAAAATAATAATTAAATTTGAAAGTAAAACTAATAATAATCTAATAATGTTGTGAGGTTAATCTAAAAAAATCCACAAATAACATTTAAAAATAAATTCAAACATATATACAATAGATATAACTATAAGAAAAAATATTTTAAAATGGTTTCAAAATTCTAAAAAAAATATTGTTTTAATTGTAAAATGAATTTGAAACCTAAAATTTTTAAATATAAACTAAGTTTTTGAATAAATACAGTGTTTGTAAAATAAATCCATCGAAAAAAATGTAGAAAATTATTTACAAATTATTAAATATAATTTTAAGATATAAAGGAACAAAAATATGAATAAAACATATAAATTAACAAATATAATTAATCACTTATAATTAAAGCATACAAAACACAAAACTATTATTATTATTGTTGTTTTTGTTATTGTCGTCGTCGTTGTTGTCATTGTCATCATCATCATCATTAAAAAAATATGGAAATTTTTTACAAATCTCAAAATAATAAGATCTCATGAATAATATTTTAATACAATAAATTTATTATATTATTAATAATCGTATTTGTCATAATAAATAATAAACCGCGCATCGCGCGGGTATACTGCTAGTTAAATGATAAAGAAATGGAAGTATAAATTCTCCAATAAATTTCATAGTTAATTTAAAAAAAAACACTTATTCACAATTTATTTTCAATTTCATTAGTCAATAATTTTAAAATTTTGAATACTCACATTCATGTTAGTTTTTTTATTGATTATATTTCTATCTAAAAAATTTAAATTAACCAAGTTTCAAATTTATAATTATTTTTATGTTTGAAGTCTAACATGTGTTATTTAACAAATTTAGTTAAAGTTTCTAATTTTTACTAATGTATATTATCAAGATTTAATATTAATTAGCTTTAAATAGATTTAACTTAAACGAAATTAATCTGATAAAATTATAGGATTGACAAGCATACTTTAATTGTTGTTATATTAGTATATATGAAAGATTAAACAAAGAGTTATATTAAACCGTCTGAAAAACATATTCCATAAGATGAAATTCCACAGTTAATAGGCAATCACATTTTTACCTAGCTATGAATCTTTATTTTATGAAATATAAATTGTATGTTGATTAATCTAATAAAATAATATTAACGGGACAAAATCATATCCTAATTATTAGGATCAAAATATCCCATTTCCAACCACAAAATTCAAAATAGGTTGGAATCATAGATCCCTTGATGTCACTTCATCCAATGTTATGTTTTCTTTTTGGGTTCCAAGAGTTAATCCAATGCTAAGTGAAATTACTAAATTACCCTCTTCCAACACTGCATCCATCCCAATCGTCGGTTTCATGTAAGAGGTGCATATTTGGTTTAAACTTTCAAACTTCAAAACCCTTTTTTACTTTCAATATACTATTTTCTTTCCATCAATCTCGTGTCCCAATGAGAGCTGTCTCACACACCACACACACGTACATTTCCATTCATAAATGCTATTCAACCGTTTCAAATTTAATGCAATTTTCCTTGTTTTTTATTGTTTCTTCTTTTGCTGCAATCCATTGACTGCTGCTGTTTCTGGGCTTCAGAGAGAGTGCATTGCTATATAACGAAGAAGAAGAAGAAGAAGAAGAAGAAGAAGAAGAAACTGGAAGAAGAAGGAGGAAAAGGAGCCGTTGAAATTCTGTAAGAAGAGGGTTTCTTTTTTTTTTTTTTTGTCTTTTGAAGCTTGTGGTTTCAATTTAAGGTTTTGGTAACGGAGGGTTGGTTTTAGTTTTACATTCTTGATTTTTTCTGAAACTTATGAACAGACGATACGGAATGTTTTGTGTGTGTGTGTGTGTGTGTGTTAATGTTGAATATCTTTCGTTGTGGATCATGAATCTTTGCCTTTTGTTCTATTGGTGGCTGAGAGAGAGAGAGAGTCTCTGCACATGTTTTTAACAATGTTAATGTGTTAAAGGTTGCATCTTTTATGGGACTGAGCTCCAGAGTGAGTCTTGGTTGATCCCATTGTATTTTTCACCTGAGAATTTGAACTAGGAATTTACATTCGAATTGTCTTAAAGATCAAGGAGGCTAGCAAGTTCGTGGATCTAAATTATTTCCATAGAAGAAAGGATGTATGCTGGTGAAAACAGAAGGAATTTGGTATGATGAATTGATAGCATAAGATCAAGTTGGTGATGAAATAAATTGAGTAGTGAGGCTCTAAAGAATCATCAGATATTTAGTATTGATTTAAGCTGTAATTTAGTCGAACGTGTTGATTGCAATATAAGTGTGTAGAGAAATTTATTTAGATGTTGAAGCAGAAGGAAAATGATGTGTGATTTGTTTGATAATCTACCCCTGTTTCCATATGCTCCTTTGATCAACGACCGATCTGATATTCCTATACGATTATGCAGATCCAATCTTGTCTTTTGACTAGCTTTTGCTGTCAAATTAATTAGTTGCCTTTTAAGAGGAAAAAAATGCCAAGAACAAGGTATTCTCCAGCTCAAGAATCTTGTTTTGCTGGGCAGTAGTAAATTATCACCATGTTTTTTTGAGTAATTTTGATCTTCGATTTTATGATGAGTACAGAGTAACGGAAACAGTTCCTAGGAAGTCACTTCGAGGCCCTCCTAGTCTCAGGACTTCAAGCTCCGATTCTGATCCATTACATATTCATCCCAGGACCCAAAAACTAGCTGATGGTCGATCGCCATGTGGCACCCAATCTCATCCGTTGAATCAAAAGAAACTTGGAACTCGCATTGCTGATTTGGAATCTCAACTTGGTCTAGCACAAGAGGAGCTCAAAAGTCTCAAGGACCAACTCGTTTCAACCGAGGCTTCTAAAAAAACAGCCCAAGATCGACTTGAGAAGAAATCTAAGAAGCAACAAAAAGTTTCTGAGGCTGTGGAAATCGAGGAAAAGCATTCATCTCAAACAGATACCCAAGAATTGAGCAAGAATAACAGCACTGTGTCTTACGAAACATCTGATGATATCGAGCAGGAAACTGATGTCTTTGAAGTTACTATTGATCAAAAAGTGAATATGGAGCCCGAGGCTGAAGTAGAATTGCCAGCTGAAGAAGATGAACTTAAATCTACATCTGTCTCTATGCCTACCGAATCACCAGCCAATTCTGAGCCATCAAATCCATTGTTTGATGAGCTGGCTTCGAAGAATGAAGAGATAAACCTGCTGAAGAGCAGTTTAGATGAGAAGGAAAAAGAACTGGAAGCTTTGCGTCAAGAAAACGAGAGCTTCAAGAGCCAGCTTGATGTGAAGTCAACAGAGCTATCCTCAGCTCAGTCTGAGGTTAATGAACTGAGTCTGAAGGTGAATAAGGTCAATGAAGAGCTGGAAACGAGCAAAAGCAATGCTGTTCAGATCAACAAGAAGCTTGAAGCTGTTGAGAAAGCAAAGGAGGAACTAGAAGACGAGATGAGGAGGCTTCGTATACAATCCGAGCAATGGAGAAAAGCAGCAGATGCAGCAGCATCTGTTCTAGCTGGTGGAGTCGAGATGAATGGGAGAAGGATATCAGAGAGATGTGGATCAATGGATAAGCTCATGTTCGACCATGGTGGATATGGAGGTTATGTGGGCTCACCTCGACTCATTGATGACTCTGATGATGTTTTTGGAGGTGAAAAGAGGAAAGGCATTAAAATGTTTGGAGATTTGTGGAAAAAGAAGGGCCAGAAATGAACCTCAAAAGGCCCTTTATTTATGCATATATGATGATCTTTTTTTTGAGGCTTGGTGAAATGGTTTCTTACCATTCTGATGTGTTTTTTTTTGTTGTCGTCGTATCTTGACCGTTCTATCTATTCGCCGTGGTAGTATCTTGAAACCATTGCTGTTTGTGGTCGTTATTGTTTATCTCGAGTTTGCAGGAATTCTTTTTAACATATATGAGGAACGAACGAAGAATAGCTTTTCTGCTACGATTTCTTCGATCAAAATTGTGTTTCTGCATTAACAGGTGATGATGAATGCATGATAATAATGCTAATGTTGCAGTTATGTTTCTCTTTTCAGTGTTTTGCCCTTCTGATTCGTATGCTACTGTCAAAACTTTTGAATATAGAAAAGTAGACTTTTTCACTAGTGTTTTTGTTCGCAGCAAAAGCAAATAAAAAGAATTATCCAATGAAATCTGCATAGATCTACATGACAAATATTTTGTCAGAAAAACAAAAGATGTAATATTTTAAGGTCATAGATTTGAAGCTATATTTTATATTGCATGTTGACTTAATTTCTTGTGATGATGCGTACCTTAAATGATTGGTGAGGAAAAGTTTGATGTGGTTTGTATGGTGCAACTAACTTGAAGAACATAGTGGGATTAATATGCATGCATTTCATTGAGATTTGCAGCACAAACTTGCACTCCTCCTCCCTCCCCTTTCTCTCTCCTCTTTCTCTCTCTCTTTAGCCTTTCAATTAACTTCCATCAAATCTTGAGCAAAAGCATGATGCCCTTTTGTATAAAATGTGGATTTGGATGATCTGAGGAGATAAGCAGAGTACAAAAAGGCTTACTCTAATAACTCATCAAATGATCTCATCCTATTTTTACATGTTTATATATATACATGTCTCCCATTTTGCTCAATCATGGCTCAAACTGTGATGATCTATCTCTTCTTTAATCTTCTTCCTCTCTCTTTTCTTCCATGGAGCTCAACTGGTTTCACACTGAAACTCCTTCACAGGGATTCTCCAAACTCCCCTTTATACCAAGCAAACATGTCTGATTTCGAACGGTTCAAAACCAATGCTGAGATTTCAATCTCTCGCGCTTCTCTCTTTGAAGGAACGGACAAGGGAAACTCGACTGTATTCCAGAGTAAGTCCTTCAAACTCGGGATAAAATTCCATGATCCAATCTACACGGTTGAGATAGGCGTTGGCACCCCCGTTGTAAAGCAAACGTTGATCTTTGACACGGGCAGTGGCCTTACATGGTTGCAATGCAAGCCCTGTATCCGATGTTTCAAACAAGACTCGCCTCTTTTCAACATGAGAAAGTCTAGTTCGTTTAAACGAATGACCAAAAAGCATAGCCTGTCCAAAAGCTTCAAGTGCAACGTATTCGGATGTCCTTACCTCATCGGTTATTACAGTGGACAGGGCTCAGCAGGAGTTGCCTCAGTCGAAACCTTCACCTTCCAAACATCTTCAGCTTCGCCCCAAAGAGTGCCCGGCTTAGTCTTTGGCTGTGGGACGAGCAACTTTGGCAAGTTTCCAAGACAAGTTAGTGGCATATTCGGATTGGATAAAGATCAAATCTCTTTTGCAAGGCAGCTTGGAAGCCTAATCAAGGACAGATTCTCGTACTGCTTTTCAGACTCCACAGCTCAAGAAACGTACCTCAGATTTGGAGACGAAGCCATGGTACGAGGAAAGAACGCTCAAGCAACGCCTTTTTTGGAAAACAGGGGTGATGCAAAACACTATGGAGTGAACATAAGTGACATCAGCATTGGTGGGAAAAAACTAGGACTCGGACAAGGTACATTTCGACGTGGCTGTGTCATAGATTCGGGTGCTTCTGTAAGTCTTTTGGAGACGAAAGCCTTCTTTGCTGTCAAGAGCTTCTTGGCGACGTATTATTCCAAGTATAAGAATGTTCAAAAATACGTAGGAAAAGATGTCCCGAAGGACATCCTTTGCTACACATTACCTAAAGGCTTCAGAAATTTCCCTAACATGACTTTCCATTTTCAAGGGGCAGATTTTCATGTTCCATGGAACAACCTTTTCTATATATTGCAGAACAGATTCTTTTGTTTGGCGATCATAGCTTCTCCGAGCTTGACCATTCTCGGGGCTGTTCAGCAACGAAATGTGAGAGTCGTGTACGATTTGAAGGATGAGAAGCTCTCCTTTGCTCCGGAGCATTGCTCAAAGGACAAAGCTTGACTTTGTTCTTTGTCATGGCTTTTACTATCTCATCTTATTAATAAATTGTCGAAACTCCTTGGATCAAGTTCTTCCGACAATGAAACGAAGATGATCATAAACATCAATAATTTCAACCACATTTTCGTAAAGCAAAAGGACTAGATAGATTGTAGAGTTGAGCCTTACATATCAAAACAAACACAATGTAATGTAGAGTTGAGCCTTACATATCAAAACAAACACAATGTAATAGAAATTCAAGAATGTCTTGCATTTTAACATGTGTTTTGGCAATCCATTTAGCCTCTCGAGTCTCTTACGTATCGTTTTAGCATCAACTGGTTATAGCTCAATGCTCATCTATAGCAATCCAATCTTTCTCATTGGTAATGAAACACCTAGCACGTACTAAAGCAAGACTAGTTAGCTGCTCCTCTTACATGGACACAATGCGAATCCTGTATTACACGGATTCTATACTAGTTTCCTATATTCCATCATTCCAAGAATTAATGATCCACAGTCAAGCTTTATCCTTGGAGCAATCCTCAGCACCAAACGAAACCTTTGAGGCCACAATATCAAATATAAACCTCACATTTTGCATCTGAAATGCACCCAAAATCGTCATGTTTTCCTGCTTTTCCATTGCCATACAAACGACACGATCACCAACTCGAGCAAACAGATTTCCAGTACTCCCAATCTGCAGATCAGCACTTCTTGAAGACCTACTTCCTTTGAAATGAAACGTCATGTTTGGAAAGCTATTGAATTCTCCATGCATTTCATAGCACAACTGCCCTTCATGGGCTGGATCAACGACCCTTTTCAGTTTAGACGAAACGAAATATTGTAGTGTTAGTACCTTAACAACTTCGTTATAAACTCGTGCCTCGAGTCTGCTTCGAGGGCGCATCCGTGCGGAGAACCACCCTTGGTTCAATTCAAACGACGCCCTGCAATGCTTATTCCCTATAAGCTCACCATGTACTTGTGTGTCCCACTCATGAGGTTGGTGGTGACTAAGGTTGACGATGATCTTGCTTTGACATCACTTCCGAACCTTAAAAGCGTTGTCTTGAGATGTTTGGTTGGATGGAAAAGAGAATGTACTGCGTTTATTGCTTGAAATCGTGCCGGATTCGAGTGCTACATGAAGATGTCGTCTTTGGACAAGTTTTAAGCTGAAACCTATGGATTCTGAGAGCCAAGTGAGATCAGAATAAAGAGTATTAAGATCAGTAGTAGAAAATGCAGTTTTGTGATCATGTTTATATGTATAATGAAAACAATATATATAATTCGGATTTGATAATCATCTTTGGTTTTATGTTTTAGGTGGGAATGGAAAATTTTAGGCTTTCTCATCTTTTAATCATAAAGTTTTGCTCAAGATCTTTGTTGATCATTAGGTTGTTTATGAAAACTCTCAAGTTACCATGAGATCACATGTATTGTGAGATAGTGGTCATATTATATTATAATTTAATTCATAATTATCTTATATTAATGTGTTATCATCCTCATTGGTTCATATGTGTGATAAATGTGGACAATAATTTTTACTCATTTTTCATTTAAGGAAATTAATTTTTCAAACTTTAAAATTATGATACTAAATTTTTAATTAATCAGGCTAATTACAATATATTAGCCCGAATTTTTAGAATAACCGGTTAAATCCTTAAGTTTCGGGGTTTTAGAAAATTTTACTTGACTCTCGTTTTCAAATCGAGCTTGAATCAAACCGAATTCAGAAAATATTTTTTATTCTCGTTTAATCGAACTCAAACTAGTAAAATTGATTTGGGGCGACTCATTGTCTTGAGGAGGGAAGTGCTTTCACATATGAAACATGTATTGTATTATGTTTTTAGAAACACCCACCATAAATCTATTGTTAGATTAATCCACCAAATCACTCTCAAGATAATTAACATTGTTGGCTCTACAAGATAGCTCTTAAGTAAATAAAACATGAATGGATCGCTTGGTATGTTCCATTTATTCCACAATGTACATTTTATTACACATCACATGCCTATATATCATATCATATGTATAAAAAATAACATAATTTTTTTTAAATATGAGATAATTATTACCATTAATATGATATTATCTCACTGTAACATGTAGGTAAGAATTTCATAAACAAAACCTAATCAACAAGAATCCTCTTATAAAACCAATTGAATACCGACATTTTCTTTCTCATAAAAAAAGATGGAACCCAAAATCTACATAAACCCGTTTTCTCATTCTCAAGTTTCTAATGCACTGAAAACATTGGGAAAATGTCATAAACATAATAACAACAACTATCAAAACTTGTACAGAGTGAATTTCAAATACATCAAAACGAACTCTCAATAACTCTCATATTATTAATGGTTTGTTTAGGAGAGTCATTTTGGGGGTTTCAAGGAATTACGAAACAATATATATGACGAGTGTTAGATTGATAAATTCTAATTTCGAGTTATCGATTAATTATGTTATAGATTGTTGAGAGAGCTTAGAACGTATTTAAGAGCTTTGAGATAGTATAAGCTTTGGGGAACACCAGGTAAGTACATCTCTCACCTGCAGTATGAGTAGTTCTATTTTATTGATTTATTATTGATGCAGAAGTTACGTGGATGCTTAATTATGTTTTCTGTGAATATGTCCAAATGATTGGTTAAGTGATGAGTATATGTTTTCTATGTGTATTGCCGGAGTGATTGGCTAAGTGATGAGCATATGTTTTCTATCAATATGCCTGAATGAGTGGCTAAGTGATGAGCATATACGTTTTCTGTGAGTATGCCTATGTTTTCTGTGATGAGCTTACATTTGTTTGATTAAGTGTAGGACAGTTGAGCATATTTTTTCAAAAAGTGAGAAAGGTATATTTTTGAGAAAGTATATAAATATATACATATAGTTATATTTTTTATATATTGTTTTTAAGAATGGTATCGGGCACTGAGATCGCCCACGAGAAGAGTTTAAGGGCTCCGAGACCGCCCTATGAGTTTTGAGTTGCTCCGTTTGGATTCGGTGGCTAGCTACCCCGGATTCTTCGGAGTTGCGCTCGTTGGTACCATGTCTGGCCCATAGTATAATATTTTCGAGTATAAGAGTTTTATTTAATTTATTGATTGAGCCTTCTATTTTTTTTTTCCAAAGGTTGCAATGAAAGAAAAATGTTTTGTGAGATTAGGTGATGTACTTGCTAAGCGTTTCGCTTATAGTATTACCCCATACTGCAGATCAAGGCTAAATGGTTATGTGATGCAAGGAGTTAGAAGTTAATTCAAAAGTATTTTATATATTAGAAGTATGTACTTTGTAATGTGTAATACAAGAAGTAATTTTTTATAAAAGTAAATAAATATGAGTATTCGATGTCTTTTAATATTACAATATACATAAAAAGTATGTAAAACTTTTTACTAATCAAATATTGTATATATTCATTTCTTACCCTAAAAAAATTGTTTAGTCGCGCATCGCGCGGGTGCACCACTAGTAGTTGTTGAAATTGTTTAGTCGCACATCGCGCGGGTACACCACCACCACCACCAATAAGAAGAGTTGTAGTAGTAGTAGTAGTAGTAATAATAATAATTCTTAGTAGTAGTAGTAAGTAGTAGTAGTACACCACCACCACCACCAATAAGAAGAGTTGTAGTAGTAGTAGAGTAGTAATAAATAATCTAGTAGTAGTAGGTAGTAGTAGTAGTAGTCCACCACCACCCCACCATAAGCCAGCAGCAGCAGCAGCCGCAGCAGAGCGCAGCAGCA